>OX375759.1:14987500-16237500 GCA_947359355.1 Acrocera orbiculus
GCTAAAACCTCGCTTTAAGAAACTTAAAAATATTCAAGTTTTATACAAAAAGGATTTTAATTTTATACTTTTTTTTCATTATAATTTACCAAAGAAGAAAAACCAAAAGAATATGAAAAAAGAAGATATCCTTTTATTCAGTTTATGCTATTTTATTCTTAAAATATGTCACAATAAATTTTATTTTTATAAAAGAAGATTTAAAATCTTGACACAAAAATTGTTTATTGTTTTTTGGTTAAATTTATTGACAAATAGTGACAATTACAAAGCTTTTAAAATATATCAAAAACAGATAAATTTTTTATTTTATTGTTATTATGTATACCTAGGACATTTTATCAAACATATCAAAGGATTCATTTGTTTAGGTGTAATAATGATATCAATTCTTTAGCCTTCATGAAATAATTTTCATTAGAATTGGACTTTTTAGGATCAGAATATTAGAAAATTTTCTATAGAATTTGAGAATAGAAGAAAAATAGAATTTAATTTATATTGTTGTATTTTGAGAGTATTCAATGTTTTATAGTCTATAGACTTGTTGTCAATGATGGAATTAATGGTTTGATTTTTCTTTTGAATCATTTTTTATAAATCTATTCTTCTTTTTTATTTTTTCTAGAATTTAAAAATATTAAGGCCTTTCAATTTGTTTAATAGATATTTTATGAACAAAATTTCCTGATAATTCATTGTTAAAATAGATTATTTACTTTATTTTGATATTAAAATCGTTAAACGATTAATAAAAGAAAAAAATAGTTATATCATTAGTCAATGCCAGTAACTGGTAATCTTTGTTCTACTTATATTTTGCAATAGGTTTTTCTTTATATATATATAAATATATAAAGAATAATTTTCATTTTAGAAAATTTATACTTAATGGTAAATTCTAAATTGTTGCTGTGCTTGTATTTAAGAATTTTTCTTATTTTATTATATGTATTTATTAAATTTCTCTTATATTTAATACTTGTTCTAGCACTTAAGCCATATAAACTTAAAAATTTGCTTGTTTATTGGTATGCTTGGTGTATTGTCTTTTATTCACAAAATATATCCTTTAAAACTTGCAATGAAATTCTTTAATGTGATTTTATCTATTCTAATTTTCTTTTCTTGTTATTATCGATTCTATTATGTGACCGTATGTCCTTTGCTGAGGTCTATACCCCTAACGACCAGACATAAGCACGATCAAATAGGTGTTGTGTAATTGGCATGCGTAGCGAGCTTGCTAAGCGTTGCTATTAGGGTAGAATTTAAGGGGTGGTTCTTTGCCAACGATGACCTATTTACTTCTCGCTACTCACAGTTAGTTAAAATATTATTAAGTGTTTTGTTTGTTTTGTAATTTAATTTTTTTTTAAGCTGATAGTGAAAAAGATTGTTTATGAATTTTAAAAATTGTCTATAATTATAATGATTTTTAGTCTATTTTTCATGGAATAATTTAGTGTTTTTGATTTCATAAATTTAAAATATTGCATGAGAAAATCTAACACTAGATGTTAAATAAGTTAAAAAAACTTTCGGAATTTATATTTTTCCATTTCACTATAGTGTAAATAATTTTCTCATTATAACTTCATAAATATAACATTATTTTTCCTTAAAATTGAATTAAATTTTTTGAAAACAGGAAGTTTTTTTCCACAAAAATTTTTTTAACAGCTGTTTTTGGTATTGTAAAATGTTTATTTCTTGATATCATAATTAAAATATTTTAAAATTAATTTGCATACTTCAAGGCGTAATTATGATTGTTGCTAAATTAATGAAAAAAGAATTAAGATTATAAACTTTCACCAATATCTGCTTTTTATTTAATCTTAAAGCACTGATTTATTGTAGAAAATATGACCAAATAAATTTCAAGGAGATGTTTTGTGATGTTAAATTCTACTCGCCACAGTATTCTATATGAATGAAATGGATTACTATCACCGGAGAGCATATACTTCCTATTTAGTTTTACCTAATAATATATTCCATTGTTGCTATTTTTTTAGTCAAAAATTTATGATAGAAAATTTCATGAATGTCGTTGAGTAACAACAATAAATTTAGTTTAAACTGTAGATTGTTATTTTTTTTAATTTTTATCATATTTTTCATAGTTAGTGAAATTTTCTTTCACAATCCCTGTAAATTTTACAAAAAGAAAAAATAAAGAATGCTAAACTTTTTTGTAGGTACAAGAAATGAAAAAAATGATAACATCAAACATAAAAAAAGCAGGGAAAGAAAAGAAGGAAGAGTTTTTCGTTAATTTTGCTTGTAATTATATTTTGAACTAACACTTGAACTGCTTACTTTGAAATTTGTTTATGATTGATTAAGATGTTGTAAAGCTCAAATGTTTATCAGATTTGTGAAAATGTTGTTTAAAGAAAAATAGATCTAGAATTTAATAAAGGACAGAATTATATTCCTTAGTTAATTATGCTCTGATATGGATCTAAATAATTTGTTTATACTAGGCCTTATTAGTATAAACACTTATTTTAATGTATGGAATATGGACAAATTGTAGTACTTTTGCCACTGACCGAGTCATCTTCTGTCAACAATGTCTTTTAAAGAAAATTTCAAAAAAATATATTTTTTTTTACATTATTTTAGATTTTCTTGCTTTTTAAAGAAGTAATGAAATTATTCAAAAAAATCATTTATCAAAAAACTTATATTAGGCTAACAACTAACAGTATCAAAATTAAATAAGAAATAAATTTATTACTTGAATAAAAATATTAATCTAATGTATCTAGAATTAAATAATTAACGTAGAAAAACGTAAACTTCGTTAATCTGTACTTTAAGAAAGTGACTTTAAGCTACTTTCAGTGATTTTCGCAGCTATAATAGCTTTTCTCCATTGAGGTCTTTACAGTGTATTAGTCTCCCGTACTAAAAAATTCATTTCCCCATTGGTAATTGTCTGTATTTGGGAATTTATAGGGAAATTTGATGGATGTGCCAAAAAGAGTGTCATAAATGTAAAAATTGAATAATTGAAACTGGGAAAATACACAAAATAATTTCAATGTGTTTGCTCGCAAGAACAGTATTAAACTAATTTCTAAATATTATATCAAAAATAAGCTGAAAAAAAATCAATTATTTTTAAATATACAAAATAATTTTAATACACTTATAAAAAATTGTCTTTTTGACAAAATAAATAGGGAAATTTTTAATGTTGGACAACCTGTCAATTCACAATAGATGGCAAAATTTCAAATGTTGTATTTTAAGACACGATCCATACAAAATTCATTTCCGTGTATTGTTATAATGTGTATAAGCTTCAATGGAGAAAGGTAATAAGTGATAAACTATACTCTTCCCATTTTCTATATTAAAAAGTTTCTTTAAGTCTTTTCAATATGGACAACGTCCTTATATGGAATTAATCTATACAAGTCTCATATATATATATATGCATCTATAAGTGTTAATATCATAACAGAATTTTTTATTTGATAAAATTATTTTTATTAATTAGTAACAAAGAAAAAAAAACTAGTGTTAAAATTTAATGCTATTACTTTAATATAATAATTTTCTATCAAAATTTATTTCCAAGTTCATATTTAACATGCATAATTAAATAAGTGTCAAGTCCAATAATCATTTGATACTGACATAAATACAAGAACATAATTGTTTGTTGATGTTTAAAAAATACAATTCATATATATATATATGTATAAATTTATATCTAAAATTGTTTTAAAATAATAAAACTATTACATTTTAGACAATTTATCAACCAATAAAAATAAAATATTAATTTAATATAGCCATAAACATAATCAGTAATCCGTATAAATGTAATATACATATAAGAGAAAGTATTACCAATCAGGAGCTTATCCTTAACCTTTGATGGTTAAATTTTCATTTTACCTTGTGTCCAATCTATAATGAAACTAAAATGATCAAAGATTTCGATAATAAAAACGAAAAAAAATAAAAAAAAAATAAAATAAATGAAAATGAAATTATTTTAGCTATTTGGCCAGCAGACAACCTAAAAACATTTTTAGAGGATCATGGCCAAAACCACTTTCACCATTTTTTTTATTAAAATAATTTTTTATTAAAACAATTTTTTTTTGTCAATTTTATTTTTCATTTTTTTGTCTCTTTAGCATTATTTTTCATCTTAGCATTCATTTGTTGTCTTTTGCTGTTGATTTTTTGTTGTTGTTATTGTTGCCTTTTGTTGGCCGCTTTAAAAAATTTTTTTTTAAACATTTTTCGACTTCAAATGATTACCCAAATAATTTATTACAGTTAAACACTTTCATTGCTCAAGATCGAGGCTGATGTATATATATATATAAATATATGTAGGTGAAATGAACTTATTTTACTCTTTCACCCGGACCAGATGGTATGAAAACTTTCTAAAAGGAAGAGAGATAATATTGGGTATGAAAAATATATACAAGTACCTTGTGCTAAGGTTAGACCATAAGAGCAATGAACTTTAAGTTGATGAACACTGTTTATACTAACAGGTGATCTAAACTATACATAATTGTTTTTTTTTTTTTTTTTGTAATTTGTTTTCGTTTCCAATTATTTATCGTATATTTAAATAAAAATATAACAAATCCTTTGTCGGTCAATTTTTTTTACTTTATTTTTATGTATTATTTGTGTAATTTCCCTTTGAATGTAGGTAATTATGTATGAAAAAGTTAATGAAATGTTCCAAATCGAAATATTTGATGATGATTTCATACTGAATGTACTGAAAAGTTTGTAAATTTATAACTGATTTGATACTGGTGGTGTTGAATCGGGACTTATCTAAACTTTCCAGTATCAATTCAGTACGAAATTTTAACATAAGATTGTATGTAAAAGATTTTTCTGATTTGAGTATAAAGTAGCAGGAATAACAGTATGAAATCATCATCAAATATTTCGACTCGGTGTTATATCTGGCTTGAGTGTATTCAAATTAAAAATTCTTAAACTTAAGGCTACATTTTCTTATTTAAAATTTTCTTAGATGTCAAAGTTGGATGAAAGATATTTGCTAAATTAGACTCAAGTACTGACAGTTTTAATAAAATACAAATTTTTATTTTATCTGTAAAAATCATTGAGAAAATAATTTTTTAATGTTATTTTAAAAATATTAATATTAATAAAAAGAATCATAATTTTTATATGAAAAATTGAGAATGATTTGCAATAAAAATTTTATATATATAAAAATATTATTTCTTGAGATTTTGATTTCTGTTCAAACATTTAAATGTGTAAATTTATTTTTGAAAGAACAAAATTATTGCTTTTTATGCCATTCAATCATCTTAATAAAAAATAATAGAAAGAATCCTCAAAGAGAGGATCATATTCAATCTTGTAGGAAATATAAAAACTTGAAATGCTTAAAAGATGTAATTTTTCTTCTTTAATTTTTGTTGGGAAATTATTTAATTCTTTAATAAAATTATCACTATAAACAAATCCCAAAACGGTATCCTTTAAATGTAACTTTTTATTATGGCCAATGCTTTGTAGTAATGAATAGGATTATACAATACAATAATAAAAACAAAAGTCTCAATTTATTTAAGGTTTTTTTTTTTTTTACCAAAACACAAACAACACAATCATCACATAAAACGTTAAATTAACTTCTTATTAACTTCTTAATTATTAATTTTAGCTAATAGGATTGCAATAGAAAAGAAACTAAAAAAGCTTACAAAACAAAATTAAAAAAAAAATATATATAACAAAAATATTGATGAAGCAAAACCTTTAAAATATTTGCAATTATTTCCTGGTAAAGATAACTTTTTCCGGCTAGTACAATGTACTCTAGCTTTTATATATATTTATTGCACAAATGTGCAACAAACTTGAGCATAACATAAATTGTTTAAATTCTGCAATTAATGTTTGTAATGTAAATTATTGCATTCGTATTGTATATTATTGCATTAGGAAATAATTTGTTGCTATTACAAAGAAAAACAAATATATTCAAATAAATTTTATATTCTTCTTATATATACATATGTAATTTTATCTAATAAAAGATTTTAAATGATTTTATTGAAATTTTGAAAATTGTATAGTCTGAATTTTGGTCAAAAAGATTGCGTTTGATTAAAGACTTTCATTTTAATTCCGAGTTTATTAATAATTGACATTTGATTTATTTATTTATTCTTATTAAAATTTTTATATTTTTTTATTTATTTGTTTGGTTTTTGTTGTTGTTAGGACTTCCCTCTTCTGATTTATCATCTTCATAGGAAGCAATAAAAAAAAGTTTTGCGATCACATGTGATAATTTAGTGTAAAAATAGTAATTGTTTATTTTGAAGTAATAAAGACATTAAAAAATTTTTTTAAAGCGATTTATATCATTTGCATTTGTGTCAGTTTGTAGTGTATAAATTTATTTTTATTTTACTTATTAGACCCAGATATTTTATGTCTAGTTCTTAGCTTGGATCTAAATTTACGAATAGTTGTATATTGATCTGAATTTACAGTCGTCCTTAATTCTTTGTTATCTTTTTTGAGGTTTGTTGATTATATGTAATTTTTGGAATCAATATCCAGAATTTTTTGTTTTTGTATTTCTAGAACAAACTCTGAATTTTTGATTAAGTTTTTCTTGAATTTTGAGCTACGCTATTTGAATTTATACAACTAAAAGCTAAAATAAAAATGAAATATAAACAGAAAAAAAATTCTTCTAAATCTCTTTGACTGATTATGATCGGTAATTAATGAAAGAATTTGAGCATTAATGTGCTCCTTTAACCTAATTTTCTGCTTAAAGGTGCAATTTTTTTTGATTTTCTTTCCTGATATGAGTAAACCTAAAGTTTTCTGTGTAAATTATCATTTTATATATGTCACAATCTGTTCATTTTAATACTATTTTTTTTGGAAATCTCTGTATATGCAATTTTTGATACTCATAAAGCCTTCAGTAAAAAAATATTTATTATTGTTACTACTACTACTTCTACTACTAAAAATTACTCGCAATTAATTTGATTATTTTGGTATAATTAATAATATAATACTATATGGTATTTAGAAGTATTAAATATAAATCTAACGGTACAATACTAGTTGCTAATTCAGCTGTATTTCTATATTCTGGACTTTTTAAAGCTACCTAAAGAAGTAAGTGAAACTCTTCTAAGATATTTCTCTTTCATTGTATTTCAACACGATATCCAATATATTAGTGTAAAAATGTAATACAATTCTAAAAATAAGTGAAAAAAGAGTGGGGGAGAGTAGAATTTTACTTTTATACCCTCAAACAATCAAAAAGAATATAGACACACAGCTTTTATTTATATTTCCGAATAAGCCTTATATTGAATATAAAAGTCAGTTTTTATTCCTTTTAAGGTTTGCTAAAAAGAAAATATTTTATTGAATTTTATAATTCAAAATAAAAACATTAAGTTTTTATATTCAATTCAAATTTATCTACTCTAATTATATTATCCAAAATGGATTTATTACATTTCTATCCCATGAATATTAAGTTGCTGTAAATATAAATTTCAATTATGAAAAAATAAAAATTCAATAAATTCTTCATTTTGGCATTCAATTAAAAAAATAACACAAAAATTATACTTAAGTATAACATCACAGAAACAAAAAAGAAATCAAAAGCAGAATAAAACAACAACAACAACAACAACAACAACAACAAAATAACATATATAATATATAAATATATATATATATAAATATTTCATAGTACAATATACGAATTTCTTGTCAAGGATGTCGATATAACATAATTAAAATACTACTATGTCGAAAATTACTAAATATCTAAATATAGTTTTCATCACCCGAAAATAGGACATTGTACTCTAAATGTCTAATTTTTGTGTTATTTTCTTGTTATTTTTATTTTTATTTTGTTGTTATTTATTTTAAACGCAAACACTCTGCCCACATAACATTAGGGAATTAGAAAGAATCAATGGAGGAAAACTATTTCAAATATTCTTTAAAGCATAAAGTTCGCGTGACAATATAACATGTTTTTTATTTTATATGAGAAATTAGGTTACCAAAGTCAACGGAAAAGGGCATCAAAAATACAAAAATGAAATACAATAATAGTTATAATAAAAATTAATTAAAAAAGGAAATAAAACAATAACAAACAAAAAATTTAATGAAATAGTAAAAAATAAAATTTATATATATATATATATATATATATATATATATATATACATATATATATATATACATATAATCTGATAATTTTTTAACATAATTAAGTATTAAGCTAGTTTGAATAGTTTGAACTAAAAAATGTGCATATTTTCATATTTAAATATGAAAACAAACAAGGAATTATTTGTATTTGTAAATAGATAGCTGTAATTTTCTGTTAATTAGTAACATTTAGATTACAATTATATATATATATATATATTAATGTTTAACAAATCTAAATAATATTGTGCAAATTTATGGAATAACCAGTAGGCAAAGTAGCTGTCCTTCATCAATAAAAGGGAGAGCTATTTTTCAGTCATAATCTTTGGGGAAAACATCAATGAATTTAGTTATCAAATGGCCGTAAAAGTCATCGACATGACATGACTTTCTGCATAAAAATATGACTAAAAATTATAACTACCTTTTGCATGTTGCATTAATGAATATTTCATAAGTGAACTTTTCGACATAAACTCATGCATAAGAAACTCACTTTACTATTTCCCTACTGGGAAATATCCTTGTCAATTATTATTTACATTAAAAAATTATGTAATAACAGATCAAATAAGAATTTTGCTTTTTAAAATTTATTCTAATATTAATTTTGATTTCTATTGTTTTTGTTGTTGTTGTTTTTTTTGCTATAATTTCAATTAATAAAATGATAGAAAGTAAAATTATTCTTTTAGCATTTTTTTATTTTTGTCTTTTTGTTAAGCTTTTACTATTGGATCAGAATTATTAGGCAATATTAACATAAAATTCAATCAACCATATATGAACTAATTATAGAACTAGCAATAGGGCCCTTTTATATAATATATATATATATATATATATATATATGTACACAATATATCTATCTTGTTCCTTCTATTGTTAACAAATCATATATTAGACCCTTCCTCTTTTAACTATAAAATCAGGAAATAGTTAAAAATTAAAAAAGAAAATGAATCAAATATACGATTCTCTAACAACACTAGAAATATAAAAAAATAAATAAAAAAAAGTACACAAGTTAACATCAGCACCTAAAATAAAATAGTGAACAAAAAAAAAATTGAAACAAAACAAAAAACAATAAAGACAATAAAACCAAATGCAGAAAATTTATGTACACAATAGAAATTGCATTCAATTTAAAATAGTTGTTGTTTTTATGTTTTTTTGTGCTTACTTAGAAAAACAAAAACAACAATTACAAATTGTAATAGAAAATCAACTTTTTGATGTAGAAAAATTTTTTTTTTTTTTTGTTTTTTGTTAGTATTAAGATGATATATAGATGAAAATATTCTATTTTGGTGCAGACACTTTTACATAGAGGCAAATGGATAAAAAAAAATCTTATTAAACAATACAGCTAAATAGATGGAATTAAATAAAATTGCATGAAAATTATAATGTTAGAAAGAGATAGATATAAATAAAACTAAACTAACCTAATTTTATGTTGTATATAGGGTCAAAGACCTGAAGGAGGTCACCATTGTAGCGAGAAATAGCCAACTAGAAATTATATTTATAAGTATTTGTATTATTCAACTATATTTTCTATATTAAGTTATATATATAGGTTGAAAAGAAAATTACACTACTACATATATATATATATATATAAAATAGAGTCTATCAAATTTTTTACATACATTAATAATAAACGACCGTAGTTTAGTGCAAGTGCAAAGCCATTGTACAAAGTCAATATATGCAGTAAAAATTAGCAATAATTGTTTTTTGTTATTTAGATTAATGTTTTTTATTATTATTAATATATTTTTTTTTGTCAATATTTTTTATCCTCTTTAATTAATATTGTGTAATAGAGAGAATATTTGAAAAAAAGTAATCTACATTAGGGAATGCAATAGTTTTTATCTTTTGCCAAGAAAAAGAAGATAATTTTTTTAATTTATTTATTATTAATGGGTAGAATAAAGAAACAAAAAAAAAGGATACAATTTGCTTAGTATTTTTAAGGGCATAACTAGTTTGACCATCTAGAAAAAAGCATGATTTTTGTAAATTTTTCTAATGAAATATATTGCATAGAATGTTATGAAATTTGGAAAATATATTTAAGTATAAATGAAAAATACAATGTAATTTTTTAGAAAGTTATAAACCATCTTCTGAGTTTCCAAAAAAGGTGAAACTTCTTCCACTTTAGCAGTGATTCTAGGCTTTGAGAGCTACCGAAATCAAAAAAATAAAACCAAAAAGATTGTTAAACTAGAAAATATTTCCCATACATATTTTTTTATGAAAGAAAAATTAAAACGTCATCAAATGACAGATTTTTTTGGTAAACAAATTGATCGTTTTTGTCCTGGAAATATTATAATTTTCATCCAGTCGTAAAACTTGAGATTTATTGTATGGATAAATAAATACAAAATATTCTAAAATAGGAATCAAATCAATCGAATGATTTTTTTATGCAGTTACAGCTACAATAAATTTGATAAACGACTTTAAAAACAAATAACATATTTCTCTGATGTTATATACACCCTTGTAGCCACCCATGCAAAAAAAATCATTTCTTGACTAGCAAAGTGTGTTTATGACTCTGCCATCTAAAATCATATGATGGAAATGTCAAATTAGATGTCAGTGCTGAAATACGGGTTTAAAAGTGTTTCAATTAAAAAATTTAAGAAAATAAATGTAAAATTAAGTTAAGAGTTTTTAAATAATTTTGGAAAATTGCTTATAGACAAAGTAAAAAGTCAAGACTCAAACACAATGCACACGGTTGCGGACTAGAAGTAGAATTCATTCGGAATTTTACTTTGCTATCAATGCTTCCGCTCCATAACCGCGTGTTCGAGCCTTTAAGCCAGCATTTATTGTAAATTTATAATTTTGACATAAGCCAATATGGAACTTTAATTTTGTTTTGTTGCAAAACCTTTAAATTCACATTAGATGTCAATTATCCCTGTACTTTATACACATTTCCAACAGATAATATACACAGTTCTTCATACAAAAGTGTCTTTTCGTGTATTAAAATAGTATGTATATCCGTGTATCAAGAAAGGGTATAACAGAGGAGCAATGGCTTTTTAGAAACTCTTTAAGATTTTCACTTGAAACGTATTTTTCTTGCAACACTTTTTTTATGTTTAGCTTTCCGTGTATAGAAAAAAATTGACAATTTTCATTTACAACACATTTTGATACTTCAATTCAATATTCTGCGGCTTAACTAACATTTAATTGATGAATCAAATTAATGCCTGAAATTATATTTAGGCTTTATACTAATTTGGCTAAACTAGAAGAAAGATTATTGGCATTATTTTTGATATGTTAAAAACAAATTAGATTTATTTAAAATAAATAAATCAGTTTTAGTATTTTATTCTATTCTTTGTGCTAATAAAGTTTTTATTTTGACTTCATCAAAATTATTCTTATTATATTTTCATTGAAAGGTATTAACTTTCCCATTATATATTTGACATAGCGTTAAACCCTAGTAAAATCGTAACATTTGATAGTAATCAAAATTTCATGAAATTGTAATGTGAGTATGGTTTTTGAAGTTTTAGAAAACCAACATCTTTAACAAATTATTCAATTTTTTAAATAAAATTTTTATATCAATAATTTTTTTTTGGCTCACATATTTTTATATTCTGATTTAATTAGCTTAAAAGTTATAAATTAATAATAAGGTTCGTGTGATTGAAAAACTTAAAACAACTTTGTTAGGATTTTTTGTTAATCAATTTTTATTTGTGGAACTTTTTCGATGATTTGTATCCATATTCTTGTCAATTCTATGTAAAGATTTTAAAATTTATGATAAAATAATTTAGACAAAAAGTTTTTGGTGTTTCAATTTCGACTAACTTAAATTTTACCGAAAAAAATAGAATAAACTAAGAAAAGCTAATTTCCTAAAAAAATTTTTTAAAGAAATCAAAAATGAATCCTTTAAATAACCATTAGAAGTGAATAATGATAAAAAAATTCAGGCGAAAAAAAATAATACTAGATTATTTAATTATATTAATTTTGTTTCTCTTCCTCTTTATAACTAATATAAATTTAATATTTAAACAATAAAAATAACAATTAAAATTCAAATAAACCTTTTTAACTAAAGTGAAAGTTTGTAATTTTAAAAGGAAGCTTCCGCTATCATTAAATAAATTTATCACTTTTTATTTCATTGTCAGGCCAGACACTATTATGCTAGCGATTGCTATTAATTTCATGGAACTCGTCTTTTATGGTGGGATGTGGCAACATTTTATGGTTGGTATCTTTTAAGTGCAAGAAACAGCCATTTTGTATTCCTTGTAATTTTTTGTTTTTTTTTTTGTTTTTGTTATTCAATCATCATTTTTGATTTTATTGTCATTCTTTTTTTGCTACACATAAAATTAGTAAATTATGAGATTTTTATGTTTAGAAAAAATTAAAACTTAAAAAATTGAGAAGTAATTTGCAATAAGAAATATTTTTCTAGATCTATGAAAATTATTTTTAATTTAAAATGAAGCAATGAAAACATTACAAACAAAAAAAAACTAAAAAATGCTTACGAATACGATTTTAATTGAATGCTACAATGATTGAAATAATAAAATGATGCTGCATATTAGTGTCTAATATTAGGTATACTGTTATAGTATAGGAACTAATTAAATTTTATTATGTTTTTATGTGTTTTGTAATCTATAAATGAAATATTTTCTATGTTAAGAGATACAAAACCAAAATTTCCCAAAAAATTGTTATACTGAATGTAGCTTGCTATATAAGTACGCTAGTGGATGTTTTAATCCTTTCATTATTTAATAAAATTTTTATTAATAAAATAGATATTTACTAAAGAAGTCTGTTTCTACCATTGCGAGTATATTAAGCCCTCTAGCATCAAATAAGGCTTAATTTTTAATTTCATTTTTAAATTACTTGCATTAAATAAAACTGTTATCATAGTTCAATTGAATTTTTTTTTGATAATTTTATTCATACAAAATATGATATCAGTTCTTTTTTTATATCGTTCAACGGAAGTGGTCATAGTAGAAGTAAATTATTATTTATATAAATAGCTAAAAAGTATGAGTCAAAACACTTTTAATAAAATTACTAGCAGATTTTTGTACAAAGAATATTAAATGATGGTCGTTGATGAATTAAGGGCTTCACAATATATTGAATTTAACCATTTTATAAAATATGTATAATAATTTTCTTTTTATTTTAATGGCGATTTAGTCAAACTCCTTTTAAGAAATTAAAACTATTTAAAGCTATATTTTTAATTTAATTTTATAATCCTGGCACA
Organism: Acrocera orbiculus; assembly: GCA_947359355.1. Taxonomy (NCBI): domain Eukaryota; kingdom Metazoa; phylum Arthropoda; class Insecta; order Diptera; family Acroceridae; genus Acrocera; species Acrocera orbiculus. Next base: position 15,001,086 of record OX375759.1, read on the forward strand.
CTTACTAAACTTTTTTTCTAAAAATCCTCAAATTAAGCTTTAAGCATATATAATTTTTATGACAAGAGGATCCACTGAATCCACTGAAAAATTAGTTTTATTTTGATATTAAAATGAGTTTGATTGATTGTACAAATTCAAGATATTCTTTTTTATGAATTTATTCAGATCAGTGTTTTAATGTTTTCTTTATTAAAACAAAACTTTAATTATTTTTTTAATCAGAGTAAAAATTTTCAAAAATTGATTTCATCAAAATTTCGAATTTCGTATACATCCTTATTTTATATATCATTTAAACAGACTACATTCTTGTAGTAAATGTCCTATTACTATCTATTGGGCTAAGAAAATTATATGAAAATTAAGTGTTTAACTACAAAAAAGGATATTGTAATCTGGAATATACTTATGTAATATCAGATTTTTCAAGGATTCCAATTTTATCTTCAATTGAATCTATAACCATTTAATAATAATGTTATTTATTCTTTAAGTAAAGAGTACGAGTTTATATAATTCAAGTCCTGAGCACATTCACGTTACAAACTCTCGCTAGATACTTTACAGGCGCATACTAAACACTCTTTAGATATGCTTTAGACGATTGATAGTTAAAGTTATATTAAATTAAATTTTTGAATAATAATTATTTGTTTGTAGTGCTAACTTTTGTTAGTTTATAAAAGAAGAACGTCTAGTACCCGTCTAGCACTCAATAATCTCTTACGTCACTTATATAATCAACAAAGACTACTTTTATGCCCTAATTAATAATAAATAATTTTTTCCATTCTTATGTTAAGCATTACAATCAGAACTTTAATATAAATTTAGAACTTTTTATTTTCATCATACTTTTAGGTTAGCCTTTTATTTCTTAATATCAGTTTTTTTTTGTTTGTATATTTTTGTAAATAATATTAAGTAACAAAAACATAAAAAATAATTAATGAAATTACAAGATACAACTCAGTTGTATTACAATGCAATCAATATCCGTGTTAAAATTATTTACGTTTAAAGTATGTGGAAAAAAATGTTTCATCTTTAGAAAAAATGTAAATTAAATATTTTTTTATAATGGATTCAATTAAGGAGGTAACATTTATTAAGGTTTGGCTTAATATAACAACAACTAATTGAAAATAAATATTTCAGTTTAATTCAGTTAGGTCTCTTTGCTATATAAAAAAAAATTAAAAAACCTTCCAACATGACTAATCAAAGGTGTATAAATATTTTTTTGTTCTTTCTTTCGTTTTTTAATTTTTCTTTCTAAAATTTCCTAAAAAATACTAATACAGACAATGACGTTTTAAAATCTTATAAGCCTTCAACAACTTTCACACAAAAAATTTATAAAGATTACAATTAAAGAAGATCTTATATAATATAAATGTTACAGTTATTAATCATTCTTAATTATTTAAAATAAAAACTAAAAAATATTGATTTGAATATGTATCTGTGTAGGGTAATAATTTTTAAATTTTGTAAATATGTAGTTAAGGAAGATATTCGACCCTTGAAGCCTAAAAACAACAACAACAACAACAACAAAATGAATGATCAATAAGAGAGGCGGAAAAAAAGAAACAAACAAAAATAAAAAAAAACATGTTAAAAGAAAATACGTAAGGGCCAAGACTAATTTGGCAAAAAAAACTTTCACAATTTTATCTTATCTTATGTAACGGTTACATTGAACTCTGTGTTTTAATAGCTTTCGCTATAGCATTCCCTCAGATCTGTTGTTTAGAGATCTAACCTAACAATTGTCAGCTTTAAAAACAAAAGCAAAAAAAAAAAAGAAGGGAAAAAACAAAAACAACAACAAAAAATTAATGAAAAATCGAATATCAAAGTAGTAACAAAGTAATAGAAATAATATTACACGATCGTTTTTCCTTTGAAATATTTTTCTTTTGAAATTGATTATGGTAGACACAGCTGTTGTCTAACAGTTCCGTTATATTATTTCATTTTCATTTTGAGCCAATTGTTGATAATTCATGGAGAAACACTAGACCTAAATGATATGACTATATAATTGAGTTTATTGACCTGCATTTCACCAGGCTAGCCTTTCCCTTGAATTTAATTTTATACTTAGGTATAACGGTGGTTCACCTTCGCTTTCAAATATATATATATATATATATATATATATTCATAGATATTAAACTAAAATTTCGTAATCTGGGTTTATTTGTTCAGCTTCTTCCAATCTGATGGTAGTATAAATTTCATAATAAACTTACGTTTTATTGGTTTGCTTAAATATTGTAAAAGAAGGTAACCCCCAATTTATGAATGTCAATGAGTTTGAAAACAAATAAAATTAAAATTGATAATATAACTTGTTGATTTAACTTTTTTATTTCATTTCTTTTGGAATAAGTAAAATAAAAACAGAAAAAAGAAAATATGTATGTAACTAAAACATATGACTAACAGGGAATGAATATAACGTCTATGTTAAAAAAAAGGAAATTTTTTGAATAGGCTTTTGGTAAATTTGATAGAAATTTTGATGAAAAATAAAACAACATTGTAATTACTAGTTTTAGTAGTAGTACTAGTAGAAATAGTAGTAATTTTAAGGCTTAAATGCACTGTACTGGTGTATTTAGCTCTCTGACAGATTTGTTGTGTTAAAAACCTAATTTTAAAATTTTTAAGATCTGTGGCATATAGTAAAAAGGATGTGCTTTTTTTTGTTTTTTCTTACTGACTCCTATAATTTTCAAAATATTGGGCATTTTGGTACTAAAAAGTAATAAGTTGGGAATGGAATATTGGTTTAGTTAAACCTGCACAGGTCTAGTGTGAATTTTAGAAATCTTAACAAAAATTAAGATTGTACTATAAGGATTTTATCAACAATAAAAAAATAGTAAAAAAATCAAAAATTTTTATACTATTTTCTTTTTATTCCTTAAATTAATATTATTATATTTTTAATTAAATTTATTCAAATAAATTTGAATATTCGTGTATTGGCTTCTATGCTGGATGCCAAAATTTAAGGTAGTCTCTTCTTTAATTTGATGATCTTTCTTACTTCACTATTTCTTGTTCTGCCAATTTTACATACTGGTGTGGTGAGTTTTTTGTTTACTATTTTGTTCTTTTCTAGTATTGGTTTTATTTTGCTTATTCTATTCATCACGGGACATTGTTCTTTCCTTAAGTTCTTCTATAGACTAGGAAAATCAACGACTCCAAATTGCAGATTCTGTCATGAGGTGAAGGAAATGCCTATCTATCTACTGTCAGAGAGGTAGGTGCCAAAGAGACATTTTCTCAAAAATAGGTTTGAGAGATATCCTAGCTATGGCAAGGGAACTAAATATTAGGTTTCTATCATAGCACGTCTGGCGGGAAGAAAAATAGACCAAGTCTGATCGTGGTGTATTTGTAACCTTTCTACTACTACTACTACTACTACTTCTACTAATTTGCTTATCTTATTCTGGTCTTCTGGACTTTCTAGCAAAATTATAACTACTATCAAAATTTTATACGAATGAATTTACACCCAATAACAATAAGATTTAGGAAATTACTAAAGACCATAACCTGAATTTTTCTTATAATTTACCAAAAACTATAAAAATGAGAGTTATTTGACGCAACGGAAGGGAAACTATGTTTCCGTTTGCTATCCAAAATCAAAACCGAATTAAAAGAAAAATTTGGAAACTGGAAAAAAATATCTTTTAATAATTGAATATTAATTTTTTTTATGTACCTCCTAGTAGACCGCTTTATGAATAGAAAATTGTACCGCGTTTATCTAGAGCTATATCCTACAACATTGATTCTTGTTTTTCTATTTAATCTACTATTTTTGATCCATCTGTCTTCTAAACAGGAACATATCATAAGATAGGCCTTAGTTTATCCCTAATGGTATTTTTTGACTTAATTTGATATTTTTTGTTTCAGTTTTTTAATCTATCTTCATTCTAGAATTTAGTAAAGAATTGGAATTAAAATTTTCAATTGCTAAATTAGAAAAGCTTATAACCTAAACTACTTCAGAAAATAGAATTATTTAAAATTATATTTTACTTTTTTCAATACATACAAAAATAATACTTTTTGTATAAGAGAAAATGTAAGTGCACTAAGGTCATATAACTGTTACAATAATATAATATAAATAAAAGGAAGGTTTAAAGTCAAGGATATAATATAATAAATGGCGTCACTTTGATTACCTTGACTATTAAAAATTAACAGCAAGAAAAGAAGAAAGAACAATGCATTATTCGCATATATATCTATAATTATTTATTTTATTGATTGTTATTATTTTTATAAAAACAGGCATACTTTAAAGATATATAAAAATTATTGAATTGTTAATTGTTTACATTGTTTTTTATTCAGTTTGTGGAAACAGATTTTAAATATTGCAAAACAATGTAGAAATATAAAAGGGGTCAAAATCAATATCATATGAGTAAATAGTATTAACAGTTGTTTCTTAAAATAAAAATAAATTAATTTTTTGTATTATTATTATAATTATTATTTTTCTTTTTAATTTTATAGAGAACACATTAAATGTAATCACCATTAAAATAGTGCACAAAAAATACCTTGAAATAAACGTTAATAAATTTGTGCAATAGTTGCTTGTCAAATATATATTTTTTTATTTTTTGTATTTTTTGAGACCTTGTTGACATTGACATAACTCGATCTTGAGCTATCTATTAAATAGTTTTGCAATATATAAGTATTTGCTATAATTTTATATTTTTTTTTTTAGTATTTATGAATAAATTTAATAGTTTCTTTAACTTTATGTAGTTTAAATAAGGAAAACAAAAGAAAAATAAAAATTCCATAGACTAAGTAGATAATATATATAGAATTGATTAGAAATATTGTTAAAATATAAAATCAAATAACCTGAAATTGATTGTATTTCAAAATGACAAGTCCAAGGATATTAGCTAAGTTATAGTTTATACTTTTTACACTAGGCGTCAATTCTATCAATGTTAAAGGCAGGAAAAATTGCGGAAATGTCTGTAATTTTCATATTAAATACTATCGCAATATATATATATATATTTACAAATAAAACTAAACATACAATAAGTATTTATATAGGATAAGTTCAATGCCATTTTACATAAAATCTATTAAAACCAATAGCTTTCATGTAAAGTAATAAAATTACTTTGATCGTTCTGATTCAGAAGCTACAGTTGAATCACCCTGAAACAGGAAACAATTTAATTCCTTAGCTAATTAATTATAATTATTTTTAAGATGTTATTTTAAAATAATAATATTTTTATTGAATAATGTGGTTATTACATATATTATTATATATATTATTATATATTATATATTATTATATATTTCATATTAGTTGACAAATTCATATCCAATCACAAAAATCATCACGGCAAGAGCTTAGCTTAATAAAATTATATCTAAAAGGATCCTTGGTTTGCTAATTGTAATTAACACTAGAAAATATAAGACAACACACAAAAAACTAAATGTTAATTGTTGGATACAAAATCTTTTGTCATGTTTGTTTTTCTATAGGAAAGCTTTTCTTATAAGTGCCATGTTTGGTCACAATTACCTATTAATTATAACCCAAAGATTAAAATAAAAATATATTTTTGCATTATTCTGTTATATAAATAGATCAGGTATAGATCCAATAAAATACCCCAAAATCAAATCGGTAATCAGCTGAATAGAGAGAATCTAATGAAAGATGATTGAAATAATAAAAATGGCAACAATAAGGTGTCAATAATGTAAAATGTTGGCTAAGTATTGCAGCAGATCTGTTCAAGATCTGATCAAGTAAAACTTGTATTTTTGGAAATTTTCAGAAAAAGGATAGTTTTATAAGTTTAGTACCGAAAAAAAAAAAAAAAAAAACTAATGGAAGGATTTTGGGATAAGATGAAAAAAGAGTAAGCGATTTAGAATGGTACATTTAGACGCTACGTTGAATGATAGAACAATAGGAAAAAATGTTGCTAACTATTTTTAAAGAAATTAAATACTATTTTGTAGAGTTCGAAAAATAGGATGATCATTTGATAGGTTAAATATAATATTGTAGAAAAAACACCTATATTCCTTTTTTTTTCTTTAAAATAGATGTTATATTTTTTAGATTAAGTTTTTGATTAATTGTTATGAATCTAATCGTTTTTTTTTTTCAAATACTGTTAAAGTGAATAGTTACTTAAGTCAAATGCAGTTAATTATGAAATGTGTTTGTTGTTGTTGTTGTTGTTGTTAACTTCCTAACGCTGCAAAGATTTTTTTTCCTTCAATTACTACTAAAAATATTGCTTGCCTAGTAGAGATTTACCCTCCTGATTATCATTGCTCTTGCTGGCTAAATTTAGCTTCTTCAAGAAATAAGGTAAAAAAATTTGTTCCATTTTTTCATGTTGTTCTTTAGAGAATCATGGATAATTTTAAACTTTGGATTAATCAAGAAATCACCAAAAATAAACTTTTTTATATAATAATTTTATGTTTTTATATAGAAATTAAAAGGAATTATATGAAAAAAACTAATTTTTTATATTCCCCTTGAATAAATTCTTCTATTTCAAAATTAATCAAAAAAATATAGAACTAATTTTCAATAAAATGAAGCAGTATTTTGATTATCATTACAGTATAACAAGGTCAATAACCTCGTAAATTAAAAAAAATTTTATACATAAAAAATAAAAACTAAAAAAATGATTTCTTACTGTAAATTTATACTGAAAATATTTTGTTTAAAAAGATAAATAAATAAATACAAGTGTTTTACATTCTATACCTAAATTTTAATTTTATTTGATTTTATCATATGTGGAGTAATGAGGGTAATAAAAGACGGAATTTTTAATTAATCAATTGAAATTTTCTACAAAATCTATAAAGCATACATGCCTACATACATATATATGTGTATGTATGGCTTAAGTAGTTTTTATTTCTATGTTTAAACATAAAATTATTTATTTAAAATTAAATTAATTAACAGTATAAAATAGACAAAATTAAACAATAACCAGAAAAAGTCTATTAAAAATTGATAAAAACCTTAAAGGTTAAAAAGAACAACAAAAATACTAAATATTAACTTCCTTGTTATTATATAATATGTTTCATTTAGGTATTTTTTTGTATTAACTACAAAATAAAAGACTTGTGACAAGGTATCTTTAATATATACATACTTACATACTCGTATATATACATAAGGAATAATTAAAATAAGCATAATTAAAAGAAATGAAAATAGAAAAAATTTATAAATTTATAAATTGCTTATTATGAAATTCATCTAAAATTCTTAGTTAGTTTTTTTACTATAAAACATTAAACTATAATTAAAATAAATAAAATAAAGGTAAACGAAAGAAAAATTCATCAAAAGAAAAGAAAAAAAGGAACAAATACAACAGAAATCATAGCAAAATATGAAATAATATTAAAAACATTAAAATTTAAAAAATACAATAATAACTAAACATTATATATACAAATATATAAAAGAATTAATTTCCCATCGATTGTAGAAACATGCCAAAAATGAAAGTGAAAAATCCAACATAACCTTATAAATTGAAAGTGAAATCGAATGTGTTGAAGATCATCCATACCTGTAAACAACAACGGTATTTATTGGCCGGTTTACTATATATATCGTCTAAAAGAATTGATGGTGTTTCCATCTGAATTCATAATGAGAACGGTGAATGTGCAAGATCAAGTTGGTGGTACATGTTTAATATTTAGACACGGAAGAAATATCTTTTATATATATTTATAGGTACATATAGAGATTTTAGTATTCTGTGTAGTGTGTATGAAATGCGGAGTACATCTTTGTAGTATATGCAATGTCGCCAATGCATATTTCCCTCTTTTAGTTTATAAAAGTAGTTATATATATATAGATATTTACTACCAATTTCTATATGTATACAATGTTATAATAGCCTAGCATTTTTCAGTTAAAAAACTTGATCTCTAATGGGTCAATGTAGTTTTATATAACCAAGAAAATGAAAAAAAGATTTTTAAAATAGTGAACGGTGGTAGTGCAAATATCTCCGATTATATTGAAAATTTATTAATTTATTTTATTTTGTTTATTATTTTGCAGTTTTGTTACGCAAAAGCTTACGCATATTTACATGATGTATTTGCTCTTTTAGTATATAATAAATACATACATATATAAAAATTTAAAGATTATCTTTGGTAGAGGAGCTGTTTCATAGATGCAATTTAGGAAGATAACTTTCATTTAATTTTATGTGAAACATTATAGTATTGAGAATATTACATAAGATGACGGAAGCTAAATACATTTTAAATGTTTACTTCGTTTTTTTGTTATTTATTTATTTTTTTTTTTTGTAAAATATTATATTGTAAAAGTTCATTAGCCTTTCTAATTGAGTGCATTAAAGCCATATGTTATGTATATGTATGTATGTATTATATAGTATAACTAATACGTCTTAATTGTCTTAACTTTTAGATAAAATTAAATAAGTTAAAATTAAAAATTTGATTTAATTTAGTTTTGTTTTGGTCTTTTGGAAATTAAATATCGATTAATTTTTAAATTTTGTTTAGTATTATTCAATTAAAAAGTCTTAGATTTATGGTCTTCTTTTTTTTTAACGGGCAGCATATTTATTATATCTTTACACCTTTATAAACATAATTTCATAAATATTAGTCATTTGATGCCTTTTTATGAGTTTATTTATTTGAGAACAGAAAGTCATTCCTAACTCCTGTTAGAATATTGTGTAGTTATCCATTCAAAACGATATCTTCTGAATCGGAAGTTGAAGTCGAGGCTCGATTGTGTGGCTGGCAAAAGGTATATTACGTTCTATACTTTTTAGGTATATTACTTTCCAAATTTTCTAAATATGTCCTTGGGTTAGTGGCTGCGGACTAATTTCAGATAAAAAAGGTTTTACTTCCCTTTAAAAGTGCGGCATTTTACACTTCATAAGATTTAACAGAAAGAGCGTAAGAAACCATGTCAAAGAATCTAAATGTAAAAAGTTACTGCCGCGTATCAATTTACCCTCAGTAAATCAAGAGGTAAGTGAGAGTCACCTCTCAGCTGTAAAAGTTTAACCCTTTGTACCTGCATCATTTTTTTTAGTATGGGTATCCATCTACCTGACAGTAATAACAAATTGTAATACATCAAACAAAAGAATTTTAAACAAAAGTAGTTTATTTAATTGTTGCATTTTTATTAATATTTCTTTAGTGTGATATTTAAGGAAGCACTCTTCAAGGTGTATCCTAAGTTTTTCATGACATGTGTCACATGAATATACCATTTCACGTCTATCGCTTTTTTTTATTCCGGTAATCAATCTAGCATTGCATCAATTCGACATCATGGTCACGATCCGTTTTTCTTTCCAACCTAGGATCAAATTGTTATTTTTTTTTTTTTTATATACGCTCAAATATTTAATAATTTTTTTGTTTTTATTATTTTCGTCTACTAGATTTCTGAATATTGTGACCTCTTCTTCAGATGCATTTAAATCTTTTGAATATTTTTGTATTAAATTGGAACCATTTCTTTACAGACCTTAATACCCATTCTTAACAGGCGTTGTAATCCTCCATACAAAAAAATCGGTCCTTAACAGCCAAAGTCTGTAATGACGACAAAAGAAACATGGCGTCTAAATCTGAAAACATATAATCTGAAATGTCAAATCAAATGTCGCAGATTGTTAAATGTTTGAAAAGTGTTTTAACTAAAAAAACTAAAGAAAAGTTAAGAGTTTTTAATTTTATTTATGTAAATTATTTTATAAAGTTAGATAATGAATATTAGTGAAGTAAATCGAGCTGAGATTCACAAAACAGGAGGATCCAATAAGAAAAAATTCACCATAGATGTCAATTTTCTGTGACTACAGGGTTTAAAAGGCTGTAGTTACTACACGATTTCAACCAATTATGTACTCGTAAACAGTTCTCCATACAAAAGTGGCTTTCTGTGTAGTTAGAAAGTGTGTAGTTCCGCCTGTTAAGAAAGGGTATAAGAGGATATATTTTTATGTACTCTCTTCTCTTTTCTTAAATTTTATGATTTATTTCTTAAACAAAAAAATGTAGAAATATAAATCGAAGTTTTTTGTTTTTTTCGATCAGGAATTGCCTTACTAACAAATTTATACTTTATTAAAATTTTATTAACAAATAAATTGCATTTTGAAAATAAAAACTTAAAATTCTTTCTTAATTTATAAATTTAGAAAAAAGAAGGTTAGGAATGTTTGGCTCTAAATAGTACTTTAGTATAATTTTTTCTCCCCTTAATATAAAGCGAACTATAATTTAATTATTAACATAAAATGTTAAAATATATTAAATAAAATTTATCTTATCTAATGAATTGTTTTTATGCAAAACTTTTTTTTAAAAATCTTTGTTTGTAATATTCAAATTTCTTTATTAAATCTTTAATATTTTTTAATTGAATTTTGTTGTTTTTTGTGTTCCTTAGATCTTTTGTCTATTCTAGAATGAAATAATTTGTGTTTAAAAAAGCATTAGTAAATTAGTTAAATTAGTTAAATGTAAAAAAATTATTATATCAAAGTTTTAAATGGAAATAATAATTAGACTTAGACTCTAGGAATTAATTAGAGATATAAAAAATTTGTTGTTGAACCTCAAATCATTTTAGTGGTAACTTACAATTAGTATCAATTTAGGTAATAAAAAGGAGCTAATATTTATTTGAAAACCTTTTTTTTCAAATATGATAAATATTCCAAAGCCACTGGATTATCCGAGGACATTACATCTAGTATAATAACATCACAATTAGTACTTTATATCATTTTGTGTACATCCTTTCCTCTTATTTAAATATTTCAATTTTTTATTTTTATAAAGCAGCAATTTAAGAAAATCTTAAATGTCAAATTTACAGATAAACATACATCAATATTTTTACATACCATTTACCAATACCATAAGAATATAAATTTCAAATAATTAAATTTAAAGGTAGTATTATAATATTGTTAATGTTATCCATATTTTCTAAACAAAAATAGTGTCTGTCTAAAAATATTATGCAATAATGTTGTTTTTTTGGTTCATCAAAAAACAACAACAATACAGAAAAACTAAATATTATCTTTGGCAGACATTTAAAACAAAAAAGTTCTAAGCTCTCTCTGGCTATAGCCTTCATTAATAGCACACAATACAAATGCATAAAACATGTAACCGGAAACCTTAAGCTTGAAATAGAAATCCAAGCCTTAAACTTGATAAGAAACCAGGGATCTCTTAATACTATCAAATATTTTTAGTATTACTAAAAATTTTGTGAAGGCTTTACATAGTTTTTGTTCTTTTAATTTTTTTTTTTTTTGTGTTTTTTATACGTCTCATTTTCTTAAATAGATTGACAATAAATGACCCACAAAAAATTATTGCAACACATTCCCTGCACCCACAGCATCGTGGAATGGTTTAGTATGATTTGAAGAAAGAATCCAATAATAACAAAAATAGATGTCCATCGCAAAATTAGAACAAATTCTAATGAAAATAAAAATACAAAAAAAAGATAAATAATACTAAAAAATAGAAAAATAAAAAATGATGAAGAAAACCAAAAAGAAGAAATCAAAATTTTAAAGATTTGACCTAATTTCAATTTTGAAATTTTCCTTCAGTCACTGTCGTTTTTATTTTATTTGATTTTGTTTTTTGGGTTCTTGTTTTTTCTTATTATAATTTTGTTTTCAAAATAAAAAATTTTTTTATTCATTGTTTTTTAATTAAAATTGTATTAAGTTCACAATTATTTAATTATTTATTTATTTTTTTATTTTTTTAAGTTCTTTCTATAAAAAAAAGTTATTTGTTTTCATTTATTATAAAAATTATTTAACAATTTATCTAATTATTTTGTTGTTGATTTACTTCATTAAATATAAAAAAAATTTTAAGATTACGTGAGATTGCCGACATCGCTGCGCGTGCATCTAGGAACGCATTTAATTGAGATAAGACATACTGACTGTGTCACTGGGCCAAATTTTTTGTGTGTGTGTCTGTTGTGTTTTTTTGGTTATTTATATTTTTTCATTTTTTTTTTTTCAAAAAATATAAATTCAAGAGACATTTTTGGCGACTTTCAAAAATATGGTCTTAGGTCTTACACAATTTTCTTATCAATAATCGTTTATTTTTTGTTTGTTTGTTTGCTTTTTTTTTCAAATAAAATTTAGGTCAAGCGGGTTTAAATGCATTTTTTGATATATTTAAGGTTAAAGAAATTTAATAAAAAAAAAAAAAAAAATCAAAAATTAACTGTACCTGTTAAGTTAATTATAATATTTCTAAAATAGAAAAGTTTTATTTTGATATGCATTTAAATATCTGTTTGATTTTTAGTTTTAGTATTAAATTAGATTCTTATATAAAAATTTAAAATCATATTATTTTTTTTTTTTATATAATCTAAATAATAGTTAAGGAGTGCAAATAATACTTGAATTTGATTTATAGTTAGAAAAATATCCGAAAATCTTATGACTTTAAAAAAATAAATAATCTTTTTATTTAAAAATATTCAAGTAAAACTAAGTTAAAAAAAATGATAGAACTTATTTTAAATATATGTATTCTTATTTAATTGATCAGAGAGGATTACTACGAATTATTGAAATTACTATATTCCAGTTAAATTAAAATGTTGAAAAATAAATATATCATTTTACTAATTTTTCAAACAAAATAAAATACAATTGAATTGTAATTAAATAAACATAAATATCTATATATTAAGTAAAAAATTATCAAAATTTTTGTTTTTTGAAAATATTTACAACTATTGTAGGATTATATATAAAATCTATAATTATTCGATATTAAGAATTGAAGTTAACAATTTCATTAATTCTTTTTGATATTTAAACCTGCAAAAAATAGTCAAACTTTTATATTTTTAAAAGGATAAATACGAGTATAATTTAAAATACTGCAAGACTCATGAAGATTTTTTTCCCTTTGTTTTTTGTTTTGTGAATAATTCATAGAAACGATATTACTTCTTAGCAAATATTGTAAAAGTTTATGAAAAATAAATAAATAAATCTTATTAAATATACTTATGTCTTTTTTGACATAAAACTGAAAATTGGTAGTGGAAATAAAAAAGCTTTTTATGATATAATTTTGCTCAATCTTTTGGAAATCAAATTTCAATTGAATTAATTTTATTATAAAACAATAAATTTATTTATGCTAAATAATATCACGATTAGTTTTTTTTTTTAAATGTTTTCCAATTTGAATAATAATTTTATAGAAATTATTTCAATTATTAAGTTCGGGCCATAGGTTCAAATATTTTATTTAATTCCATTTCATTTTATATTAACACATTTTCTTATTATTTATATATTTTTTAAGTTGTTGAGCTTAATACTTAACTTTATTAACTTCTTAATTAAATATATTATATATTTACAAATATTTATACAAGAAGCTATATTAAATATATTTGAGCCATATTAACTAATATTTCAACAAGAAAATATTCCTTTTTTTGTTATATATAAATTACTTTTTAAAGTAACATTAACTGACATTTTTTTAAACAATATGTCAAACAAGGCTTGCTTGACATATTGTTTGACTTAAAACAAAACCTACTCCGTTATGCTAGTTTATACTAAAAAATCTTAACTAATTTATCTTAGTTAGTTTATCTTTATAAAATTCTATTAGTTATTATCTTGATTTATTTTTAATGGTCGTAAGCTATAAAATTTTGTCTATAACTTTACCACAATTGCATCTTCTTTTGAATTTTTAATTAAATTTGGTAGTATTTTTTTTCCAAGTTCATTTTCAGATTATTCATGCTTACCCGAAAACAAAAAAAAATACTTTTTAGCTCAATTTGTTACCAAAAGTACTTTAATTTTCTGGATGTGCTACAGTTATCTTTAAATCATTAAATTTATTTTCTACTCAATTAATTTGTTAAAAATTTACTACAATTTAAGTTTTATTTGAAAAATGTAGATTGATTTTCTTTAAAATCAATTTTTGAATTAATTAAAGTTTTGAAAATTTTACTTCGAAATTCAATTAATACTTTTTAGCTTGATTTAGTTTTAAAAGAAATTACGCTTCGAGTACGATTACTTCTAGATAGTTAATCCTTACGTCAATTTATTCCTAAATAACCTTGATATGATAATTCTTTTTAAATCTGTCAAACTAATATTGATGACATAAATTAAGATTCATTATTTTTAATTGGACTTCAAGTATTAAAATTACCGATATATACCCTGGATATATCAAATCAGGCCAAATATACATAACTTGAGAGGGGATTTAATTGCGAACAGTCAACATTATTAGCTTAAGTGAGGGAATCGTTACTGTTGATCGTATTCCTATATACACGAAAATTCTTTTGATATCGATATAATAAATCGTTTTTGTTTTCGGTACAATAAAATCGTACAAATTTTTTAAGGTTTCAGGCACATGACTTGATGCGATTTTTCCAATAGAAATATTGCTGGCACACAAAAAACATTCTAAATATATTTAATATTAATTTTGACTCATTTCTACATTACTCTTCTACTTTTTTGCTACTAAGTTTTTTATCATTTAGTTTAGTAGTTGTTTTAATACATATAAATATTTCGAAAAATTTCATTAAAAGAACAAATAAAATTTTATTAAAAAACTTTTTCTTTTTCTTTCCAGGACTACTATTCTGTAACGCGGGCATTTTTCTTGCAGCGTTAGAATTGGTTCGTATAAGGTGTGTTTTTTTTTATAAATAAAAATTTATTTTTTTTCAAAATATTTTTCTCCATTGTTGTCAAATACTTAATTTATAGAGCATAATAAAGGAAAATTGTTATTAAATGAGGAGCAATAAGGAAAGAAAAATTAATTAATATAAATAGTGTTCAGATATAATATGTGCAAAGCTTTATTTTAAGGACACTATAAGTACACCAACATTACAATGACCAAAAATTACTTAATGACAGATATTAAACGACCATATTGTCCCATTTTGATTTAACAAAAAATATTTAATCCTTTTATTTGAAATGTTTGTTAAATATTTACAAAAGAATTGAATATATTTTATATCAAGAGATTGTTTATATTAAAGATTTTATTTTTATACTTGATAAAAAGGAAAGATGATTTCCTTCTCTTATGGTAAAAATAGTTAAATTTCTATGTGGTAATTTTTCATAAATGAATTCATGGATGCTTATAACGAAAAAGTGCATCTTTATTAAACTTATCAATGCAGGATATGCTAGAGCTACTTTTTTATATAAAAAACATCTAGGATATTGACTTCTATGACTATTCTAGATTCAAATAAGTTAATCCTAAAAAACAGTCTTTATAACTGAAAAGTAGTTTGTTATTTATTTATAATAGAGATTTAAAACTCTAGTCAAAGTACCATTGAATCCTCCCCCTACGTTATCTGATTATTTTTATTTTCATTTAAACATTTTTGGTGCCCAATTAAAGTGAAGATTGCTATTTTTGACGGAAAATAACGCCATTTCGTAAGTGGAAAGGGTATACAGAGTATGAAGTGAATCGGTAATGTAGTTTTCAAATGGCAGTGAACACTGACTTTGAAAAAGTAGTTTTGAGAGAAATGTTTTTAAAAATTTTGAAAGATAAAAATGAAGGAATGAATGAGTAAAGGAGAGAAGACTATCCAGTCAAAGACTTTGAGAGTTTTACTCTGATCGACTTCAAATTTTAGGAGTATATTCTTGAAATATTTAACTATAAGAAACGACGACGAATTGATTTTTCCAAAAATGCAAACCCTTACCTTTCCCTTAAACTACTAATAATTTATAGTATTTAATGTGCAAAGTTAACTCAACATTTCTACTATAAAACTGAATTTGAGTATTAACCAAATTTAATTATTGCATACTAGCACACATAAACCAAATTATTTCTAGCCTTTTTACATTAATTGCAATTATTATTAATTAAATTCAGTAGGAAATTCTTTCAATTGAAGAGATTTTACTATTTGTCCTACTAGTAATTCACTAGATTTCCTTTAGGTTGAATATATGCAATATCCGATAACAAATCACTTCAAGTGAAGCCCTTGGAATATATTGATATAATTGGATACTATAAGAATAAGGATCTTATTGATTAGACAAACAAAAGCTGCGAAGCTGCTAATTTTATGGGTAAGATTGGTGACAGGTAAGACGAAATATTAAAATTTTCAAAAATTTTAAACACCTGTATGCAAAGGTAATCCCCATAAACCACAAAATAAATGCCGATATCATTTTTATCCTTTTCCTATATAATAATTTCTTTTCTTTAATTTTTTATATATTCATTAAACATGATTGAAATCTTTTGGATTATATCCTTGTTTATACATATATCATGTACTAATATAATCTTAGAAAAATTCATTTTTTAATTTATTTTTTCTTTGAGTGGTGTGTTATTTTTATATACGCAAAGAAATAAAGATTTGAACTTCCTTTAAAGGGATATTGACAAATAAATCACCAATTTTCTAGTATTAGTGACTAGTGGCTTAATGTCAATAGATCTAATACAATAATAATAATAATCATATATGGAAATTCAAAATTCATGCCATTTTAATGAAAAACCAAATTGTGTGTTCTTTTTGGTTTTAATAACAGAAACATGGATAATAGTTACCTTTATCTGATTCAAAATAAAAAATTCATGTCATGTAACCGAAAATTTTAAGTGTTAAAATAAATATCAAAGATTTAAATTTCATAAAATCTAGGGATATTTAATTTAATCAATATTAATGAAATTAATTAAAAATTTTGTTTTTAAAGGTTTTGTTTTACACAAAAAAAAATTATAATAATCTAATCTTTCTAAATTACAATGAATAACGAATAAAAAATTGTTTTAGCTAATTAACAAAATTTTATTTACTACAAACAAAAGAAGAAGACTAGAAAATTGTAATTCCTTTAATCCTGTTATCATATTTATTTATATGTACATATATATATATATATATAAAGAAAGTTAAGTGATAATTAAAATATTAATAACTTTCGAAATAGATTTTTAATTGATAAATTGATTTTATTGGTATAAATATGTTTGGATGCATTGTGAAAGTCCTCACCCTTCACGGAAATGTTATTATCTTGTTTAGAAAAAGTAGTAAATGTAGATAAATTTTATTCACGATTTAATCCAACATGAAATATTAGTACCTCAAGTATATATATATGTATATATTAGATTGTATTTAGCAAATAGAAATAGCAAAAACATTAGGAGGAAGAAGAGGAAATATATATTTGAAAAAAACTTTCTATAATGTTAAACAGAATATACTTTATCTGGTATAAAATGTTATAATTTAAATTTTCCATCAAATTTCCTTGTTAACTTTTATATAAATTTATAAAAAATGTTTTATTTTTTAAATTGCTAGCTCTATAAAATAATAAAACACAAAAAAAAAAAAAAAAAAATCGGGAAGTATATACATATAATCTTTTTAAACTTTCTTTTAACCCATTAATGATATAAAATCTAAAGACCTACGTTAGTTCTTATATCTCCTATGCCAATAACCTTATGTTGGCTTTTCCTTTCGTTCACTGAAATAAATAGTTCATGATATATTTTTTATAGCGTACTTAATGTTTTATACAAATAGTGGAACTAAAAGATTATGTATTTATATATATATATATATAAATTGATCAATAATGTACTACAGTCAATGATATATGTTTTCTATTCCACAACAACAACAAAAGCTAAAAATGCTAATTGGATTAAAAAGGTATTAAAGCTAGTACTATTTTTTATAACTATTTTTTTTTTTTTTTTTTGTAAAAAAATAACAAAATAATATTATTTCCAAATTCAAACTCAAAAAAATAAAAATAAAAAATAATAATAGAATTATTTTTAATTTTTATTTAATTAATTAATATAAAATAAAATAAATTATTTTAGTAAAAACTTTGTGATTACTGTTTATAATTTGAAAAAGATAAAAACAAAAAAAAATTAATTTTCTTTCTTCAGATAAAGTACTTGAAAATTTGAGCTTACAATAGATACGTCAACAAAGAAAAAATTAGATTGACCCTGGCATTAATTAAACTGATATTGAAGTTGCAGTTTTCTATTACACTTATAGGACTCTAGTTATGGTTTTTTGTTTTTTATTTTTGAAAAATAAATCTTTAATTTTTATTTTTATTTTAAACTGAAATTTTTTTTATATTTGTGTTTTTTATTTATTCAGAACAATTAATGAAATATGTAACTACTAAAAGATAAATTTTATATCCACCACAAATTATTTCAATTAATTTAGTTTGTTGTTGTTGTTGTTTTTTGTTTTTTTTTAAATTAATTTTAGTTTATTTATCTATCAGATAGATTACTAATTGTATTATGCCAAGAATTTAATTTGTTAGCACTCTAACGACCGGGTACGCCAATTGGCGTCATTTATATGAATTAATCATATTGCGATATGTAATACGATTTTCTAGTAAATATGCAGCGTCATATTTAATAACCGTTATCTTCAAAAAATTTCATATTTTGTGAAAATTGAAGCTATTTAGTTCAGTTATTGATAAAGCGTGGAAATTTTTTTGTAAATTTAAGTTATTATTTTGGATGTGACATATGATATTTATTTTAATCATAATATGATTCTGAATAAATAATAAATAAATAAATATACATAAAATAATACATAAATTATAATCAAAACCAAGAAAAGATTAATCTTTTTTCCCCGTTTTATAAAAATGCCCCCGATAAACAGGCCTCAGGTTCATCACAAGTATTCATATATAAACTTTATGTAAACAAATTTCCTTTAATTTTCTCTAAAAAAACTAGCGTTAACTAGACATTAATTCAGTCAACATGACAATTTATTGAAGACTAGCAGCCTTTCATTTTAATTTAGTACCAAATTTTCTTAAAGCTAAATTCTTGTGAAATCTAATGGTACCGTTTTACTAACGTTTTAACCTAAATGGGATCAAAAAATAGCTCAGGGGATACTATGAAATACTTAACCCTCTATGGACCCGTGTAATTTTAAGGCCACATACTTTTATGTCTATAATACAACAAAAAATTCAATTTTTTCAATTTTTTATATATAAGTTATAGCTATCAATTTTTAATCAGGGTTGTTCCTCTACGCGTAGACTTCACTTCAATGCGTAGACAATTAAATTTGGAGTAGAAAATGTCAGCTATGTCGACAATGACGTATACAATGTAGACAATACAATATTTTAGGTTAGGATAACATTTCATCGTCATCATCATATATATTGAAATGTCAAATATGATTGTGATCGTCCTTTTAATATCCTGAATTTACTAAGAGAAACGGTTCACATTAATTTTATTAGTTTAATTTTGGTCAACATAAAAATAAAGGCTTTGAGGAGCTAGGATTTCAATTGCTAAAAGTTAATAATAAATATATCGCTGTTTATCACCTGTGTAACAAAACATATGTAGAGAAAATTCATGGGAGAAAAGTATTATCGACCACTTTACTTGATCAGGTATTTCATCACTTAAGTCGTCTATTAGCAAGGATTTAGTTAGTATATTTACAATCAAAATCCACTTTCATTGTCTACATCGAATTGTTGACGTGTAAAGAATGGTGTAGTCTTACATGATGTAGATAATGTCGCACAATGCTGTTTTTTATTGCATACATTTTCTTATACTTGAGAAAAAAATCGGGCTATAGAGGGTTAAATAGATTTATCCATTTAAATTTTTAATAAATTTTTTGATAGATCACAATTAGTGCCATTAAACTTGCTAATTTAATATAAAGTTTAAATGTGAATCAATTTGTTAGTTTGATCTATGATATTAAACGTAAATTTCACTATAGCATAAACAATAATCTTTTTTTTTCTCAAAAAAAATTATTATCATAACCAAATTATGTAACAGTCAAGAATTTTTTTGACTAAAAACAAATTTATTACAAAGAAAAACTAAAGAGAAGACATTAACAAATCTATTTGCTGTTCGCTGAATTACTCGAGCGAGCAGAGTTGAACATCATCATAACGTCATTCCTAAATCTGTTAGGTTGTCTTTGCTACAATCAATGGATGTCTTAAAAAACAACTTAACAAAGTGTCTAGAAAAATATTTCTATGTCATCTTTATATCTTTACAAAATCTTTTACTCATTATTCGTTACAGTTTGTTGCAATTTATGAACACTTTGATATACTTATAACTGCCATCTTTTGTTTAGATTTTTAATTTCAGTTTTTTTATTATAATTTTTTTAAATTATTAATTGGCTAAAGTTGATGTCACGCCCAAAATATATGGATTATCTAGAATTGAAGTTTTATAGTGGCAAACTAAGAGATTTTTTTTTTGATTTTAACCATTTTTCGAAGTTAAGAAGAATTTCATATCAAACTGGAACTTAAGGCAGACTTACTAGTATAACCAACTTCTTTGACAGCAATTTACTACTAAAAATTTATCCCATATTTTAATAGTTATATAGAAAAGTTATTCTTAAAAAGTTGTGAATATGTGAAATATTCTCAGTTTTATTGTAATATTAAATTGTAGAAAAATTGTTATTTTTTTTATTTTTTTAGAATATGAAATTTTATTTCCTATGAATTTTCTATAGATTATCCTAGTAATGCTCTAAAAAACTCTTGTAATCTTGTAAATTATATAAATTTAAGTGATGTCAGAAAGATGAATTTAGCTCTTGTTTTATTTCTAATTCTTAGCCTTATAACGAACCATTGTCGCTATTGAAGTCAATCATCTTTTCTGTTTATTTTGTTGCAAATTATATATATATATATATATATATGTATATATATATATTAAGATATATGAACTTTGACTCTATGCTTTTCAAAGTCTTTTAAGGGTAATCTATTTACTATATATACACATATTATTTTGTATATTAATGAAAAGTAGGTACAATAGATTATGGCAAATGTGCGTCTTGCTAACGTACGTTTTAAACGTATAAACATCTCTATATCTTGACCTAATTCATTTATATACTTCCCACTTAATGCATATTAAAGATCTAGGTAGATCATTGTTGCTAATCCAATGTAGAAGAAAATCGTTTCTTTAACATGTAAAGTTTGTATTCTAGGTCAAATTTATATTATTATATATTTTTAAATATTATTATTAATATTAGCAGTTAAAATTTTAAATAAAATCACTATAATAAAATATGTTATTACTAGTTCTATCTCAGATTGGCTATTTTAAATAGCAAACAAGAAGAATTTTTCATATTTATAACATATCTTGTACCATTATTAACTTTATATTTTATTTTTCAGACACTTTTGTCTCAATAAATAAATATTAAGATATTATCCATTACATTTAGTACTAAATATCAATTTTTATATAAGGCATCAGGTCTCATAAAAATATTTCACTTTCTAGATTTTTAGGTTATTTTGTAGATTTCTGATTAAAAGTTCGTCTTTTTAATGATTTTAAAACTTTTTAACCCAATTTTATTTTTTATTGTACAAATCAGTAGTTTTTGTTAATTTCTTATACTTTTAAGACATAAAATTCAATATGATCACTCAATCTCTGAGAGTACATTAGATTAAAATAGAAAATGATGGATAATAAAATTATGCTCCAAAATTTATAAAGGCTTTTTAGATTAATTTCATCCATTTTTATTATATTACATCCTTTTTGTCCTTTCACAAATAAAATTCATCCGTTTGTTGCAAATGGAGCCTATTTTTTTTATTCATTCTTTTAAAATTTTTCTATATATTTTAAAAAAAATGATGACATAGATTTATTTATGTGTAAGGAAAAGTAGAATAGCGGGTGCTGGATCATTTGAAATAAAAAAAAGCAAAGTTCTTTTGTTAGATAATCGATTTCGCCATCGAACACTGGGAGGGTTTTTCAAAATTAAAATTTTTCACTTTTTGGGAACACTTTGAAGTGAAAAACACGATTTTTGCTCAAAAAATGGCCTAATTTGTTTTTATAAGATAAAAAATATTAACAAAATTGAAAAAAAAAATTTTCCAATGTTACCTCGTAAATTGTGTATAAAAATAATGTTCAAAATTTTAAGAGGATCGGTGTAGTTGTTTGGAAGTTATGAGACTTTGAAAACATGAGTTGTAGGAAAAATGCTTTAAAATTTATTCGAAAAAATGTTTACTGCCGGGTAAGTAGCAAAATGTATCGCTGTATCTTTGTTAGTTTTGCTCCAATTCATCTCAATTTTGTACACAATATTCTTGAAAAGTTTTCCATTCAGAAAATCAAATAAAAAAAAATTTGAAAACGTAACTATCCTCTTAAAGGAAATGATAGTCAACACCAGTGATAAATAAAAATAAATTTTGTTATAGTTAAAAATTTGAATACAAAATAAATAGTTAAATAATTAAAAATAAAATTGAATTAAATGTCTGTCAAAGTTATTTTAAACATTATATGTATTTATATGTATAATTTTGTTTTCCTTTTTTTTTTGGAAGTTTACAAGAAATTAAAAATGCAAAAATAACTTCTAATAAAAATATTTGAGAAAATAACCTCAATAATGCTTCTATATACACCCAAAGCTTAAATATAAAAACTATTCGACCCTTTTACACCCTGTTTTCATATATGTATATTAGAAAAAAAAGTACAGAAAATTTATATATATATATATATATATACATCTATTTCGAATACAATCATATAAAATTTGTTCAGTAGGTCAATCTGGAAACCCTCAAACCGTTAACAGCCGGGTGACTTCCCTTATTACAAAAGTTCGTGAACCACAGCCGGGACGCTTTCATGGCCCTTTAAAACTGATTTAGTAAAAACATGATGACATACACGAATATATATATTTAAATTCATTTTCTATATATAAACATCCTAAATATATATAATATATATATATATATATATATATATAAATAAATGTATATAAAAGAATGCTATATAATCGGGTGAATAACATATGAAACTTAAATTTTTGTTTTTTTTTTATGTATTTGTTAAAATTACCATTTCTGGGTCACACGGACAGCTTCATATTTACCACGTTATCCGCTTTTGTTTATACACAAAGTGGTTGAAGGAATTAGTATTTGTGTACTCAACAATTGTGAGATGACTTAAAAAGACGGAAAGAATGAAAGAAATAAATGTTAGACAGAGATAAATATATAAAATATATGTATATATGGAGTGGGATATATTTGATAAAACATATAATATCCCATCAAATAAACCCCACCATCCCCTAATATTGTACATCGCTCTCTAATCTTTTATACAAAAACAAACTAAGTGTTATTTTTTCGCTTTATCCAATAAGGCTATGGATTGTTTAATGTTTGTATGTATGTGTATATAAATTAATGCTTTCATTTGAAAGCTTTCATTTTAGCTTTTCTATAGCATATAAAATGCTTTTGAAATAAATATACATGTGCTTTTATATATATATATATATATATATATGATGTATGAAATAAAGTTGTATTGTGCACAATTGTGGGGGTGTGAATACGATGTAAAGCTCAACGGCACACGGAATCGCAACATGTCGCAGTGTTATCGTCACAAAACAGCAACAATCCGTTCATTGCTCGCAACGGACGTTATCTTGTTGGGGGCGCGCGTTCTTCTTGGATCTTTTTTCTCGTAACTGATCGTGTTAACATTTTTCGGTAGTTTCTTTTTAAACTATTTAAGTAAAATAAATCAAAATGAAAAACTAAATTTTATTAAAAATTAATTTAAATTATAAAATATAGTAATATTTTTAAGAAAAATTTGAAAAATTTGACATATATAAGTTTTTATTTTCGCGAATTTTTTTATTTTGTAATTTTTAATCACAAAAAAATTTATTTCATAAAAAAGTGAAAAGTGTTGTGTTTACCTTACCCTAAAATTTTATTTTACTAAATTTTTCATTTTTATGATATAAAATTATGTTGTTAAACAAAAATAGTTGAACACAAAAAATTAATGTGTTGTGCTTATATATCCAAAACCTTTTTACAAAAAAAAAGAAAAAAACAGCGCAAGTGAAATTTAACAAAAAAGAATAAATTAAAAAGGACTTCAAATACACATTAAATGGATATTAAAGCATAAAAATGACTTTTTTATTAAAAAGGTATTAAAATACGTTTCAAAGACAAATTAGTAAATTTCCTTAAAAACACAGAAAAAAAAATAACAACTAATTTTATCGTCACTCTGTTGCATTTTGGGTATCAACTTAAAACATTCATCATTTTATTTATTTTTAAACTGATTTTTTAGAAATTAGCAGTAAAAAAATATATTTTAAGGAAAATATATTCAAATTTTATTACTATAAAATTGAAAAACCAAAAAATTGGATTTTTTTCGTATTTTATTTTTAAAATTTAGGAAGTAAATTAAATTAAATAATTTGTTAAGATTACTGAAACATTTAAAACAAATTTTTGATTAGACATTTTGGTTGGGCCAGTTAAGGTTTTGTAGTCCTGTTCTTTAACAGTTTTTAAGAGCATTCAATTTTTTTTCACTTAACATCGTTAGAATGAAATTATCCTTTGAAATTTTAATTTATTTTTTTTTTGTTTTGACCAATAATAAAAATATAAAAAATCAATTCAGTAATAAAAAATTATCAAAGAAGTGTTTGGTTTTTTTTTTAAATTTTTGAATAATTTTTTTAAACAAGTTTTTTATATCTAGTTTCTATGATTGAATTTGATTTAATTTTCTTCCTTTTCTTCAATATGAATCCATTTACTATAGTCATCTTTAATTTGATTTGTTTTTTATTTTCAGTTAAATATGTCCTCACGACTAAGTCGGAAAGTTAACGAAAAAGAGACCGATTTAGTTTTAGAGGTAATTTAATTAAGCCCCTAGTTAGGATGTTCTTTAATTTCCTTGATTTAACTCTTTGGCATTTTTTTTAAATTGACAATTAATAACTATATTTCTAAGTTATATCTAATAAATTTTCATATTCTCTAAATCATATTTAGTAATCCTTTTATAATAAATTATAACTAAAAATGATTTGCATTTCATTTTTTAGTGCTAATTAGTCAATTTTATTATATTTTAATGAACTATCTTTGTATTTATTTTATTTAATTTTCTATTCTGTAAATGTTTGTATTTTGTTTTCTTTGTTTAAGTTTTTTTTAATAAATTTTATAAAAATATTCTTTAATATATGATTCGAGTTAATTTTATTTAAACCTCTTTGGACATAGAAAAAGAGTATTCAAAAATATTTTTAACAGTTTTAATTTTAGTTTTATTTACCCCTTTCTGAGTACATTTTAATGACTAGATTCTTCCTGTTATTTTTCAAAAAAAAAACCAAAGAAAAGTCAAGTTCAATTTACTAAGAAGAATTTTCTTCTAAAGATATTTCAAAATCTTCAATGATTTGATTAAAGTTTTTTGTGATTCTTGAATTAAAAACAGCCATAAATATTTAACTTTTTTTTAAACATATTTAAGACTTTGTATGCAATTTCATAGAACTTATTTTAAACATAATATTAAAATAAAGAGAAGCCTTAATTTAATATTTAATTTTAGCTCATGTGATCCATAGAGCATACTTTTTTGTCAAAATTATTTATCAGTCCCTTTTTCTCTAATACTAGTATTTCAACATTTATTTTGAATGATTTAAAAGTTTCATTTAAATAAATTTTATTACAAATCTAAATCTATAAATTACGATAATAACTAATTATTTAATGTTTCATTTGATTAAAATATCCAAAATATGTTTTAGTCCTAAAACATTAAATCAAATATCAAAAATATTTGAATTATCTCTGTTTTAATTTTCTTTTAAAATAATTATAACAAATTAATTGGATTTTTGATTATTTTCTATGCATCAAAATGAATATTCAAATTATAGATTTTCATTATTATAAGGTGCGGTAAATAATATCCCACACTAAGTTATTTATGAGTAGAAAAATATAATTGAAATAAAAAAAAGACAACAACAATGATAACAAAAAAATGCATATGCTTTAAATGAACTTTTTCTAAATTCATTTAAATTTCTTCATAAAATGGTGTTGCAATTAAATAAATATAAAAGGCGTCTTTAAACTACGCATAACAGTTTGGGGTATCTAATTTTTTCATTAGAGTTAAACTATGAATTTTACGAAATATTTATTAAAGAAAAAAGGGTTTCAATTTTTTAAATAGGAACAACACATAAATAATTTATTTTCTTTTTGTTTTCAAGCAATTTTCATTTTTCATGTAATAAAAGTTCTTCGAATTTTGTTTCATAAATTTTATTTTTCTATATAATCAAATAGTCCTTTAAATAATTATTTAAATTATTATACACTCTAGAAAAATTATTAGTATAATTAAGCTGAAGTTTTGTTATAAGATTTTTAACATTTATTTTGAAAAAAACATTTTAAACAAAAATTCCTTTTTTTAATGTGTATAAGTTGTTTTTTTATTTTTCATCCTTAAGGAATTAATTTATTTAAATTTATCAAATTTATTTGTTTTAAAATAAAATTTGTTGTGTTTTTCTTCTTAAAGTTTTTTTTTTTGTTAAAATTATTTGTCTAATAATTAAAAATCTCTACATTTTATTAATGAAAATACATTCTTAACTGGTTATAGTAGATTTACATATATAGTCTAAAAAATTAGATTTACATACATAACTCCTTTAACTTCATATACATATATAGAAATAGGAACTTTAATTTTGAACAGTTGAAAAATATGTTCTATATATTTTTTTATATTAAAAATGTCATTAGACCATAACGCAATAATACAAACCAATATAATCTTCCTTACTTTATTGGAATCAAAAGTTCTTTAATGTTAGAATCTGTATTTATATCGTATTATCTTTGATCAAATTAATTATCCTTTATCAAGATTTCTTATGTTTTGTTTCAAAAATAAATTTCGTTGAAATTAAGTCAAAAAATTAAGACCATGACTGTTTAATTCGGTTATTAATATTGTATATAAAATTTGAAATGGGATGGTTTTCTCAATTCCTTTTTGCTGATCATTTCAATTTACTTCTTCATTTCCTTTGATTTTTAAACTATCAGAGGTCAATAGAATTAGTATATTTTATCTAAATTTTTATTAGCTTCTGTTTTTTAGGAATAGTTAGATTATATATGAATTATGGCTTCAAATATAATATTTTTTGGATTCAATTGAATTAAAAAATTAAACATCATTAATTTTAAGTCATAAATAAAAAATTTGTTCCTAGTTTATATTTAAAAATTTCGATATGTTTTCAAAATTTAAGGTTTTGCTGTAGTATAATCTAAATTTCAAAATTTTATTTTTATTAATACTAAACCTCGTGGCATTTCATATTATACCTATTCCTACCATCAGTGATCAAATGACCATTTCGAAAAAAATATGTATCTTAATGTATCTTAAGATTTTAGTCAATTGGATAGTTAAAAATTATTTTTTTGTATTTTGATAAGTTTTACATACATTGTCACCACATTTTTTACAAATTATAGTACGTACTACATATTTGCACTGGAATTATGTAGGCTCAACTTTTGACATAAGCGTAAATGTAGGCAGGTCGAGCAGGTTTAAAGCAGGCTCAAAAATTTCGACTCGGGTATTTTTGATGTTATTTCTTGTGAAAAATTTTTACTTAGCTGTCTCTCCTTTCATTATTCAGCTCCAAGTTTTTCTGTTAATTGAAATCAAAATTGTTGACTCAATATTTCTATAAAATCCATGCGTTTATCCCGGCTAAATTTAAGATATTAAAAAATACCCGCTAAGAAAATTTTTGAAATTTAGATTTTAAACTATATTTTCTAGACATTCGGATCGGTTACATCTGTACCGAATTTTGTGCTATTGTAAATTCTAATTTTGATATTTTGATATACGGGTGGTACTTTTTTCAATTCAACTGACAAATGAATTGAGCAAATAGTAATTGGACCACGCATAGTATGTTTAGTGTTAATTAAGGCTTATTTTTGAAAAATTTCATAAAAATACTCTTTCATCCATTTGAGACCGATTGCACACTGTGTGCAATGATCTTGAATTGCAATTATTATCAGTCTGTATGGAAGAAGCGGCTGTTAGAACAAGACTAGAACTAAACAAAAATTATCCTTGAAGTGTGAATAAATTAAATTTGATTTTGGTTTCAATTTAACCAGGACCATCAGGATTGCAGAAAATGGTCGAAAAGGTTCAACTTTATTTATGGATTTTATTTAGCAATTCAAAAATTTTCTACATTAGTCCTAATGTAGAATATTCATCTAATATCATCGAATATTCTAAAAATTTGTTATCCTGTCCTATACTGTTTTTGGTAAAACCTTAATCAAAAATATAGATGTCTTTTGTATTCAATTCACTCAATATTTTCACTCTTATTAAAGTTGCTAATTAAATATATTTTTTTTTTTATCAATTTTATTTAAATAAAATTCTTGCCAACATGAAATTTGCGAAACCAAAAAAAAAAAAATTATTTAATAAATAATAAATTAAAACCAAAACTAAAAATAAAAAAAGAATCTTGTTAATCCACTTTCTGTGTCCATTACCACTTTCGGTGATCATAACAAGTCTTCCAAGATAAAATGAAAGTATCTGATATACAATGGTTGCCATTCCCGGAGATACAATAGTGCAAAGAAGAAAAAAGAATCATAACAAAACATTAAAAAAAAAAAAGTAAAGAGGTGAAAAACCGTTATCATGTAATCAAAACGCAAAATTCCAGTTCTCTCTTAATAAGGAAAGAAAATTCACAAAAGATGCTAGCAACAATACAATTCAACTTTTCATTTCCAACTTCCCTACAACTATAAAGTTGTGTTATATACAAAAAACTAGTTCATTTGGTTCTTTAGTTTTTATATCCTCTCACTCTCATCTTTTTTGTTTTCTTTTTTTTGGTTTTTTGTTACCTCGTCACTTTCTTCATTCATTTACAGTTCTTGATGATAAATATTAACAGTTAGCAATTATATTCCATACACTTGAGCCATTTTATATATATTTAGTGAAAGTTCTGATGATGGCATGTAAAATTGTTATTAAGTCAGAATAATCTGTCAAACTAAATACTTTTATTTTTTGGTTTGGTTTTGAGGTTTTTATTGGTTTTTAATATATATAAATTATTAATCTCCTTTGTTATTTATTTTTTTTAAAAACATTTTAAAATAAAAAGAAAATTCTTATTAGAATTTTTTTTTGTACTATTCTATCAAATACCTTAAATTCTTTTCTTGTTCATTTCTATTTCATTTTATTCCAAATATTCAATGTCGTCATAATTGTTGCATTTATACAGAATATAGCAAAAGCTTAATTTCTTTGGTTTTATTATGGAAAAAGCTTTTTGATGTGCAAGAGCACACAAAATTTTATGGTATAGGTTATTATATTATATATTATTTTTATGTTTCATGCAAGTGTTTGAAATAGTGGGGGGGCAATAATCAACTGCATTTAACAAAAGCTTTACTTTTGCTTTTCTACTTCTAATGTAAAACTTTAGCCTAAACTCAAAGAAAAAATTTATAAACTTTTAACGTCATTATACTTATTTGAAATATGAGAAATCGAGAGAAGACTTGGGGTAATTTCTTATACTAACAAAAAGTATAGAGAATATAAAAGCTTCTTTTTTTTGTAATATTACATTAACACCTTAGACTCTTATTATTATAACAATTGAATATTAGTTGTACTACAAAATATGGTTTATTGTTGACATTTGTATCGTCCATTTTAATAGCATTTATTTTATTGGTTTTTTTTTTTTTTTATTTAATTTTCTTTTTTGTATGGTAAAAAACAAACTCGAATATAACTATTAATTGCTTTAAAAAAAATTCATTTTTTTCCTATAAATTATTTTCGAATAATTTTACTTTTACTTATCCTAATGTGTTATACTTGGCTTATGGAAATAGATGGGGGGAGGGGGGAGGGGGTCCGCTTAATAGTGACTGCCCATTTCTAAACTAATTTACAAGAGACAAATATACTGTCAGGTATTGAACTTTTTGTTTTGGGAAAGATCTCTCTTGATACCTTTTAATTTTAACCTACGCTTATTGTAATATTACAACATCAGATTTTTGGTTTTTTTAAGGACGGCCAATGACGTTATTCAAAAATTTTGGTACTATTTTAATCTTTTTATCTATTTGGCTAGGTTAATAGCCGGAAACTATAGATTTCATGGTTATTTTTCTTAAAGATTATTATTTTTTTTATATTTTTCTAGTAGAAATAGGTTAAGCTTTTTTCTGTACATTTATTAATTTTTTCTATATTTTCTAATTTCTTAAATCATTAACACTAATATCACTAAAATATAAATTATTAGCCCAAAATTTGTAACAGAGTGAATTGAAAATTATTTCGATTGTTTTTTGTTTTTTTTTTAAATATAATTTTAAAATTTTCAATATACTTATATTTATTAGTTTTTTTAATTATAATTATTCTTAATTTTCTTTTGTTCTATTCTAGTTTATATTACATATTAAACAAAATATTTTTTGGTATCAATCAAAACAAATATTTATATAAAAATACTAAACGTTAATTGTATTTCATCAAATATAAGACTAAATTAATAAAAATAATAATAAAAACAGAAAAAAATAAGTATATAATAAAATGAGAATTAAAGTGAATTTACATAATAAAAAAAAATTTGAAAACAATGCATGTGAAAGTGAAAATTTTTTAAAAATGTTAAAAACGTAAATTAAATTATGTAGTTTTATTGAATATTTACAATTCAATATAAATTACTTTCGTTATATACACTCGTATATAGTATATATAAATACATCTAGATATGTGTAAAAATATTTAAATAAAAACTTAATTGTGTTTCTTAATAAAGTGATAAAAGAACATTAAATATTTAAATACAAAATAAAAGCCGTCCATCAGAATTAAATGAAATTTAATGAAATAAACAAAATGAAAAAAAAGTGTTGTTGTTTTTCAGAAAAAAAAACTAAAAAATAATATTTAAAATTTAAGACTTTATCAACAATTTCATCATCATTTTGCATCAGTATCAAATAAAATAACATTAATTATTTAATAATTTAAGTGATTTAATAATTTTCTAATAAAAAATACGCGAGTGCCTATATACTGTTACTATTGTAAATGAATTTTTAATTTAAACAAAAAGATTTACATAGATATATTATTCATGTAAATATTTATATACATATATGTTTATATATAAAACATATATATATATATATATATATATATAGATATATATGTATATGTGTTCATATTAATCAAATAATTAATAAAATGCTGTTATCCTTTTTTTAAGTATAACTAAAATAATTTACTATACATATACATTAAATAAATTTTTATTTGTTTTTACAAAATTTTAACAAATTTTAAGTGAACATATATATATACATATATATATATATTCTTTTGTTTTTGAACAATAATTTTAACAAAATATCACGGCAACTTCAGTGACATCAAAATACAACATCAAAATACAAGAAAAATTACAAAACGTGAAATATATTTGCAAATTATTTTAACAACAATAAAGATGATTATATATAGATATTAATATATATATATATATATATAAATATATATATATATATATATATATATATATATATATATGTATATATGTGTATATA
This sequence comes from Acrocera orbiculus, assembly GCA_947359355.1. Classification (NCBI taxonomy): domain Eukaryota; kingdom Metazoa; phylum Arthropoda; class Insecta; order Diptera; family Acroceridae; genus Acrocera; species Acrocera orbiculus. The sequence continues at coordinate 15,033,005 of OX375759.1, forward strand.
TATTATATATATATATATATTTAATTGAAAATCGAATAAGACTTGGAAAACAGCATTTCAGAAAAAAATAAAGTTTTCAATAAAATCAAAGTCAAAAATAAAATGACATCAATAGGTAATCAAAATTTCGAAATTATAACCAAAAAAAATTTAATTTACTTTTATGTTTTTTGTTGTTATTTTTTCTTTTGCTTTTCTTTTTTTGGCAGTATTGTTTTTAATTTTTCTTATATCTAATTGGCTTTTGAGATTTGGCATGTACATATGTATGTTTAGAATTCACGTGGACGTTTTAAATTCTTTTAAAAATAATAATACTCAAATTTATCAAATTTATATTTTTTTTTAAAGCAAAAAGTAAGTTATAATTATGAATAGTTTTTATTTTAGGTACGTAGTTTAATTGATAATTAGCCATCATACTATTTTTATAGATTGTTTCAAATTTTTAATTATTAAATTCAAATTAAAACTTTAAATTAATTAAAATCTCTAAACACAATTTCATATTAATCAGATATTAAAAATTTTATTAAATAAATCGAAGTCTATTTTCGATATTATTCTGTTTTGGATATTCTAAAATTTTCAATGGTCAAATAAAAAACGTAATAAATGTCAATAGAAATTAAAATAATGCCAAATCCATCTTTCAGGATTACTTTAGTCTTGATCAAAAAGTTCATTAATATTTTATTTAAGATTTTCATTATTAAAGATGATTGCTTTTCTGGTAAAAGTGAAATAATGAACATGTCCCCTATCAAGATTTGAAACTATTGTAATAATTTTTCTTCTAATACTATTGGAAACATAAAAATTTTTCTTGTGATCACTATGGACATAATTCTTGTTGACCAATATCAAATATACAATTTTTCAATTGATATTAAGCAACCTATTTGTTATTCAAAGGCTTTTCGAGAAACTATTTAATCAAAAACCAATAAAACCTATGAAAAATATTAAAATATTTACACAGTATAGGTTCATAGAAATATTAAAATTTGATTAAATTTGCAAAAATCTAGAGTAAAGATATAAAGCCAAGAAATAGAAAAACTTGACTTCGTTTTAATATTTGACTATGAAATAAATTTTTGTCCCCAAAAAATATAATAGACAATTTTCTTATCAATGTAAAAACAAAAAGAAAAGCATTTCTTTTGTTTCTTTTTTTAAATTAAATAACATTATATCAAATACGAAAGCTGAAAATAAATATAACTAACCCAAAAAGAAAGAATTAAATACGATAAAAGACAATAAAATAAAAAATAAATGTTTAACAAGAAAGCAAAGAAAAAGGATTAAATTTTAATTATATTTTTCTGTTTTTGTTAATTGGAAATTATTTATAGAAAAATTTATGAAAAAATTTGTACGAATTTAGGGCTAAAGAGTTACGAAAAATTAACTAAATTTTAGTTTGTGTACATTTCAAATGTCAACTTTTTTTAAAGATTTTCTAAGATCAATTTTTCATCCCTTAGTAAGTATTTTTTTTTTTGAGCTCAAGCCATTGAAATGAGCTTAACATTTTTGTTTTGTTTTTTTAAATTTGGTCAATAACTTTTAATTTAAATTGATTCCAAACTTTGTTGAAATCAGTTGAAAAATGAAATAATGTTAAAAATCTTCTGCAAACATTTCTAGAAACATAGAATAAATATTCATTCAATATAACAAATGGATTTTTTTATTATAATAGTGACATAGTTTTTTTTTTTTTGATTAAAAGAAGATCCAAGGCCTTCACTGTTGCTTCAATTTTTCTCTTGAATTGGTTATAGATTTCAATACTGAAAGTGTATTAGCCATAATTTTGATAATAAAACTATGTTTTATATAATGTTTGTTTAATTTTTTTGATTTTATTCATACCTTATGAAAGTAGTGTCAATGGAAATGATCTTTCCACTTGCAATACTTTTTATTTCCGATTGAATATATTATAAAATATACACAAATTGTACGATCTAATCAAAGATTGTTTGCAGTACGTTTTTTTATAGTGGCACAGAGGATAATGTAACATAAATATTTTGTATATGTAAATTTTATAAGGGTCTATGATCTAAATCACTTTCAGTCAAACTTGCTTGTTTCACTTAGCTTTCTAATACTATGAAAAGTAATTATAATATTTTATAGATAGATAAAATCTATCAAAACCTAAGGTTAAAGACAAGACATCCTTTTTATTGATGCTTACTAAAATTTTTGTATATTTTTCAAAAATAATATTCAATTGATTTTTGACCTTCAAAAAAGAAAAGTTTATTTTTATCAAAATGAAAACAAATGATTTTCATTTTTGAACAAAAATGATATTTCCTTTGAAGTCCTTAACTGATCACGTGAAAATTTTTCTTTGTGATCCATTGAATCTTCCTTAAGTTATCTACATTTCATAAAATTTATCTAAATGTCACCATTTTTGATTATTGTGTACATTGACTTCAAAAGAGGCTTAAAAACAAAATTTTTTTAATTTAATTGATTAGAACTTTATTGTATTGTATCCAAGTAATAAAATAACATAAAAGAACAACAATTATAATTCTTGATAAAAATATAAATAAATTAAAGCAAGTGAAACAATGAAAAATTGCGTTGTGAATAATTTTTCCAACTTTTTAAACAAAAAAATTTGTGGTTTCACAAGGTTGAGTGGGTGTTTTTCAAGTCATGTATAAAGTTTTAAAGGTTTAATTAATATTTCTTAGGAGAACACAATGAAATTCTATAAACAAAGTTTATAGGTTTAAATTCCTCTTTTCTTACAAATATTCTTTTAGCTTTTTGAAAAAATCGTTTGATATTTATCTTTGCAAAAATTTGGTTATGAATATAACTGCCAGCGTACTTTGTAATGATGATAAATAATTAGGAATAATTAGTTTTTTTTTTTGTGGTTTTTACATTCAATTATTTTGTGATTTTAACGAATTAAGTGAACTGCCGAAATTGAGCTCATTTCGCAAACAGGAATAGTTGATTTAAGTTTTATAAGCTAATTTCAATAATCCTTCTTTTTTTTCGATAAAGTAAAATATAGCTAATTCTGAGCTATATTAATCAAATTAATTATTTATTTATTAAAAAGATGAATTTTTGATTTAACTATAACACCTCATATCGTAAAAATACCTTTATCCCAAAGGATATTGTGATAGTTTCAGTTTTTCTTCTAAGGAGATTGCTTTTTTTAAATATCTTCTCATGTTAATTTTTATAACATAGTATATAGAGCTAAAAAAGTTTGGAGGTTAATATTTGTTCCGTTAAATTTTCTCATATTTGCTAAATAAGTAGTAATAAAATTATATTAAAATTGTACTAAAACTGAAAATATTGATGCCAAATTTAACATGACAAATTATTTTATCTTTTTGTTTAATACTTTTTATTATTAGTTTTTACTGATATCTCCTTATAAAAATTTAAAATTTGTCATTTATAAAAGTTATCCTAGAATATAGAATAATGAGGGATAATTCTCCTTTTTTTTTTTCATTTACAAAAATATTTAAGTCTAAACTAAAAACGATATTCAATTCTGAAAAATATCAAAGACAAAATAAAAATATCTTTATGCCTGTGGATAATTAAAAAATATATTTTTTATGTAAAAATCATCATAGCTTGTTGATATTGTTGTTGTTGTTGTCAGTTATTACTAAATGAACAAAAGTTTCTAAATTTAAAAACAACAACAAAATATAATGTTCAGACTTTTTTTTATTTTTTTTTTTTTAGTGTAAACTTTTTAAAATCAAATACAATAATTATAATGTCTCGTAGTTTACCTCTAAAAAATTTTCTATTACTACAGTGAACGCGTGCTAAAACTTTAACATTTGCAAACAGTCGTTGCCCCTTTGATTGGCCTTCAGCTCCTGATATAATTACGTAAAAAAATTATTTATATAGAAGTATATAATATAAACTTTTATATTCATTTGATTTGAAATATATTTGCCTACATAAAAGCCCCTTGGCTGAATATCGTAATTATTTATAATGTTTCTTTTTTTTTTTTGCTTTTTCTTAACACTTTCACTAAATTGCGAAAAATGTTGTTTTTTTAATAACACTTTTAAGTCGTGAAAATTTTCCATACTTTGATGTCTCATATATATATATATATATATTTTAACTGCATATAATTATACAATTTATACAAATATATAAATATATATACATATATATATGTAAGTACATAAATATAAATGCATACTAGAGCTTATGTAGGTAAGTAAATATATGCAGGCAGGGTATATTGCTTCAAGGAAAATCTGTGTCAAAGCGTCATTCACCTCAATGGCATTCATTTTGTCTCTAATACATTCACAATTTTATATGAATAAAAACTTGAATAGTCCAACAATTACTACAAATATCATCATAATCGGTATTCAAAGACTTTCGCAAGCTTTATATTATATTGAGCGGGAAAATATTTTAATTTTTTTCCTTTCTCTTATATGCTTTTTAGTTAAAAAGCTTTAAATAGCCTTTTTGTCCTTTGTATAATAAACAAACATATATATATATATATATATATATATATATATATATATATATATGTAATTTTTAAATTTTCTTTATATTTTGTTTAATGCTCACATCCCTATTTTATTTTACAAAATTGATTATAGAAAATTTAAAGAAAAAAAAAAAACAAGTAAAAAAAAATTAAAATAATAAGATGCAGTTACAAAAGTAGGGAAACAATACATTCATATAATATACCTATAAATAAAATTAGGTTAAATGTAGGAATAGGTCAGTTTTTAATGACGTAAACCAATTTCGGAGGCATCTTTCTTAAAAGTTTCTGTTTCTTCATTCCATTGATATATACTTATAAATATATATATATATGTATATATACATAGATATGTATTGAAACATTTAAATATATCATTTTTGGTGTTTGATTCAAATGCAAATTATTCATTATCATATTAACTAAAAGGCTTATGGACTAATAATAATATAATTAAATAAAAACGAACAACATGAATAGATGCAATCTTTTTTTTGCCTATGATTAATTCTATTGCTGCTCACTTAAATAGATTATATTAATACATCTAACATATATGTGAATAAACTAAAAAGTTCATCGTCGATGCTTCTTTTGTTAGTATAAATAATTTAAATGTATGTATATAAAGATAATATAACCTATAATATATATATATATATATATATATATATAGTATTAGATTTGGTTTTGTGTTTTACTTATTTTTCGTTTTTCTTATCTTTTTTTCTTTTTTTGTTGCAAATTACTTAAGTTGATTGAATGCAGCTACTTGAAAATATCAATTTTTGTGTTGTATTTGGTTTTTTGTTTTTTTTTTGTGTATAAATTTTGTTATATTTGTTTTTTTTTTTTGTTCGCACAAAATCTAGGTCAGACTGACTTCATTCTGATTAGTTTCGTTAGGTTAGAGATAATGGTAAACAACTGTCATGTTAGCTAAGCTAAAGGCTCTGTTTCTATCGTTTAATTTAGGTTTATGATCATATTATATATATATATATATATATATATACATATTTAACACGTTGAACTTTCATTTAAAAAAAGAAATAAAAAAATAAAGAAAAATTAAGTCAAAAATAAGCAAAAAATAAAAAGAAAAGTCTTTTACCATCATTACTGCTTTATTATTTGGTACATTAATTTTTGTGCAAATTTATAATTGAATTTCTTTTTCTGCTTTCTTTTTGTCCCAAAAATAATGATATAATGTCAATGCCAAAATTTTTTTTTTGTTTTTTTATTTTATTTTTTTTTTTTTTTTTGATAAGAAGAATGAAAAACGTGCCACCATTTGACATACTTAATTCATATAAGATTTAATTTGTTTTTGGTTTTTGTTTTTTGACTTTCTTGATTTCTCTTAATACAAAAAAAAAATTTTTTTTGCTTTATTTTTCGCATATGCTTTTTTCTTTTTGTATATATATATATCGATACTGCTACTCCTGCATATTTCTGCATATATTGCACTTATATACATATATATATACTTTTTTTTCTTATTGATAAAAGTGTATAACCTTGGCCGACTATATTTAATAGATTTTTCTAACCATTTTTTTTCGTGTCTTGTTTTTTGCTTCAATTAATTTTTTTTTTTTTTTGTATACTTTTGCAACATTTGTCTTAAGAGCCACTTAAATTTTTTCCAATAATAGCACTCTTTTTAAAGTAAACCCAAAAATAAAAAAAAAAAAATAGTAGCAATTAAATAAGAACGAAGATAATAAAATTGTAACTGCATTAAAATAATTAAATTTTTTTGCTGATGATTTTAAATTTTGGTCTTTTAAAGTTTTTGTTTTATATAATCTAAGACAATATTAGATTAAAATTTGATTTTTATGAAATAAATCAAAAATTGTATGTAAAAAGGTTAGTTTCAAATGCCTATGATACGGTTAATTGTTATAATAATATTTATTTTAAATTTAAATTAATTAATTTTATTGGTTTTATTATTTGTGCTGAAACTTAATTGCCTTAATACCATATTTATCATCATAAAAATTAATCCATAATGAATTGTAGTCAATAGCGTAGATAGATATTTGAAATGGGAGGTAGTGCAGATATTATTGTAATAACACATCAGCTTTCTTACAATTAGGCTGCGCACAGAGTGCCGGCTTACAGCCGAGCTTACAGCCGAGCTTACAGCCGAGCTTACAGCCGAGCTTACAGCCGAGCTTACAGCCGAGCTTACAGCCGAGCTTACAGCCGAGCTTACAGCCGAGCTTACAGCCGAGCGTACTGCCGAGCTGAAACCGATTCCCATTGTGATAGTCTAATCTTTGGTAGGCTTGCACTCTGAACACTTTGAGCATATTCCTATTGGTTTACTCATAACGTGTTTATAGTCTTCGGTATCGGAATCGGCGTCAGCTCGGCTGTAAGCCGGCACTCTGCAGGCAGCCTTAGTTATCTTTGGTTTTTGTTTTTATACCTACTAAAACATCATAGCATTATTAGTTGAGCAAAAGATGGATTCATCCTTCTAACTACGTCACTAACTTTAGATATAAAAGAGAAAGACTTCCACTCCTAAAGGCACAAGAAGGCATGCTAACAGGTTTCAATCATATTTTTAGAAGCAAATATTCTTTATTGTAAGTTTTTCACATGAAATTTGTAGTCCTTTTTTCAATTAACTTACAAATTAACAGCCAATTGAATAATTTGAATATTAAGAACTGTCTTTTTCTTTTGAATTGATGAGTCAATAATTCTTAAAAAATTAACAAAAATACTTTTAATAGAAGATAGGAATGAAGTTAGAATAAATTTGGGGCTGATATATTTTTATGAATATTTTTTTCTTAAAATTGTGGATAAATAAATAATTCTACGAAAAGAAGTTATTCATATCCTAGAAGTTAGAAATATTTATTGTAGCATACAAACAAACGCTAATAAATCTTTAAATCATTTGCTTTAAAAATGGTCTAAATTAATTTACATTTTTGATCTTTGAAGAGAAAAACTTCTAATGTCAAAATGATTAAAAATTTGATGCAATATTACCTATTTCAAAAGGAATCATTCAAAACTGATTTTATTGATTGGAAAAACATATTGGCCAACAATGAAAAATAATAATTTATTTTATTTTATTTTTTCAACATTTTGATTAAAGTATCTAAATTAATCATTCAAGTTACCGTTCTATCCATTTCAACGCTTTTTATTACCAGAGGCCCTGCTTCCATTTTATATTTTTTTAAAAAATAGTTTCCCATTTTATTCAAACAGCTATCTAAGCTACTGCCTGCATAGAATAATTTAAAGTTTTGCAGAAATAAAAACCATATTAAGCTTTTAAAAGAATAATTTTACTTATTAATTTTCCAATTTATAGAAAAATAGAAACTTAAACACTCAACAATTTGGCTTAAACCCCATTAAGTTAAGTTTTTCTACTCAATAAATAAAATAGCAATTGATTACCAATAAATAAATTCAAAAATTTCCAAATTGAGTCCAAAATCAAAGTTTTTTTTTATAATTAAAATCAATAAATAGAAATATTTAACTTTAAACCATATAAACTATAGAAAAATGTTGAGAAAATTTTTTTTATTATTAATCTAATTGACATTTGTTGAGGTTATACTCTTAGGGTCTTGCACAACGACGTTACTTGCATCTCATTTCATTATTGACCAGTCCGTTGCCTTGTAACTTCCGGCTTAATGACATTGAATAACCAAGTTCAAGGGAAAGATTAGCTTTTATTTTGGATGCTGTGAAGTATATCCAAGGGCGTACATATTAAGAAATAGTATACTACGTCATCCGGAAGAAGACATTAAAAGACCAAGAAGTAAGAAAAAATAAAATAAATAACAAACAAACAAACAACAACATTAACAACAAAATTATACAAGGGCTACAAGTATAGTAGTAGTTTTTTCCAAATAAAAATTAAGATGTTACAAGAAAATGTATATGTATATGTGAAAAGTTTTAGAGATTGTTATTTATATTTGTTTAATTTAAAGTATAAATAATATATTAAAAGCCAAGTTTGCATCTAATTAACATAAAACCTCAAAAAATGCGTTTTATAGATACTTTTAGATTAAATATATATATATACATATGTATATATTTCCTTTTGGATAGATATTTCCTAAGGGAAATCTTATGCGTCTTTATATGCAAAATAATGAGGAAGAGCTTATCAGAACTTTAATTTGAGACACAAATATAAAAAGAAAAACAAAAATGGTATTAACATTGTGTTGTTTTTTTTTTGTTTACTGTTTTCAAAATTCAAGTTTAGAAGGGCATTATATGAAATTGTTTTTATCGTTTTTTTTTATGATATTTACAAATTTTTTGATAACCTGGAAGTAACAAGAAAAATTATGGAATTTCTTTGGTAGAAAATTTTTATGAAGGGCAACAATAGTTCTGTTTATGTGCTTTGATTGTTTTCTTAAGTAATTTTATTGAATTCAATATTTAACACTTGCAAATATGACTTTTATATGTTATCTAAATTTCTACAAGTTGTTTAGTCTAAGCCAGTGGTATGGATAAGAGTACGAGCAGTGGGGTAGATAGAGTTGGGATGACATTAAAATGAATTAATTTTCGGCAAATCCAAAATGCAATGTTATCTTGCCCCAATTAATATATTTATTTATTATGGCTCAAAATTGTAACCAATTTTTTATAGCAAAATTATCCAAATCACTATCAGCCATACTCCGCCATTTAATTTAATAAAATCAATTTGGACTTCATAATGTTGCTATTTTTCTTAATTTAAAACAGATTCTTTTTTCTCTTGATATATTTCTTGTTTTCTTATAAATTTTAATTTATATAAAGCAGTAATTTTAGAAATTCATTTAATTATAAGGACTCAGTTATCAAGTTTGTGTAAATTTATAAATTTTGTTGTTGTTTGCATGTAAATCTTCTATTACAAGAAAAAATAAAAAGTCTAAATATTTATCCTGCAGAAAATCAGTTAATTCAAATAAAATTATTGTAATTAATTGCTTAATATTATTAATACTGTAAGGTCTCGTTTTATGGGGTGGATACGTTCTACAGAAAAGCGCATATAAAAAATTCGCATTAAAAAAGACTTTACTTGTCTTGAAAACCTAGGGATACGTTCCGTAATTTTTCAAAATCGCATAAAACCAAAAAAAAAGAGTTAAAACTAACTTAAAACCGCATAAAAAAGTTTGCTGAACTTAAAAGAAGTAGGCTACTTAATAAATTACTTCGAATGTCTAAAAGAAATTTATATAAAAGCTTAAAATAACCGTGTATTCAACCTTAATGTATTTTATGTTATTGAAAAGTAATATAGTTTTACATTTTTTAATCAATGTCGCTATCTGATAATGGTTTACACCGTTTGCGAAGTGCTTCCAAATCACCTACATCAGGAGAGACTGTCTCTGCAATAAATATTTGCGGTAATGGAATTGGTAAGTTTGCTTAATGTAATATATTTTAAATGTTGCAATTATGCCTTGATCTAATGGCTGAATAAGGCTTGTTGTGTTGGGCGGAAGAAATACTACTTGAACATTTGGATGTTTGAACTGTGGATGACCGGGTGCATTGTCAATAATTAACAAAACTTTAAAATCAAGAGATTTTTCCTTCATATAGGCTCCTACTTCTGGGACAAAGCAATTATTGAACTAAGATATCGATTTTTTATTAGCGGTTTCAACATCCGATCTCCCGATTCATTGCTACAAAGTAATAATGTTACTCGATCTTTACTTGCTTTATGTCCACTTGCAGTTTTTTCATCCTTTGCGATGTAAGTATGGTTAGGCATTTTGAGAGACTTTCTATACGCGGGCTTCCTAAACAAGCCTATATGTCTGCTTGTTCAAGAAATTTTTGGATAAAATACAAACCGCACAACTTCAAAATCGCATAAAAATAATCCGCATAAAACGAGACCTTACGTATTTTCTTTTCCTTAGATATTTTATGGTTATTGAGAAAATATTTTTTTTCTTCAACTCCCCAGATATATCTTGCTAAGTTGGTGTGGTTAGATTTAGGTGAAGGATAGGTTTTATATATGTATATGACTCCAAGGAATTCATTTATTGGATATTGAAGATGCAAATATTAATTTTTTATATATTTCCAAAATTTAATTTTTAGCAAAAAGAAGTTTTAAAGTTTAATACATGCTTTGAATGTTTTATTGAAAAATCAAATAAAAAATTATTTAACCACTTAACTATGTTTGACGTGTATAGGTACGCCATGGAAAAGTGTCAAAATTAAAAAAAAAAAATAGTTACCATTAGTTATTTAACTTCTAATTTTTGTAGAAAAAAGAAACATACGATAAAAATTTCAATATTCTGCTAAATGATTTGAGATCATGCCGGAATAAAACAAGAAATTTGAAAATATGAAAAATTCTGAATTAAAAATATATTATACGTCATCGCTTGATTTTCGCGACACAAATATGTGCACACTTTGTAAAAAGCGTGACACAGTTAAGTGGTTAATACTCTCAAAAAAAAAAAAAAATTAGATTTACAAATAATTCTGCTATAAATAAGAAAAATTAATAAAACAAATTTGCAAGATCAAAGCCAATAGAAATTTTCAAGGATTTGTTAGGCAAAACAAAAACAAAAACAAAAATATATCTTAACAAATATTTTTAAAAAAATTTTCTAAATTTTCAATTTATAAAGTTTTTATGAAATAATTAAAAAATTTTTATTGTTTTTAAATATAAAATATGTTTTAAAAATTCAATGATATTATTTTATTTCAAAATAATCATACTTAAACTAAACAAAATGAAAAAAAAAAAAATAAAATCCTTCAGCAAAAACTGAAAACTTTCATAATGAAAAAAAAATTTACAATTGAGTATGCTATAGGCGAAAATTTGACATTACGACACCAATAGTAACATAGCTAATAGACCTTGTAGTATAACTGAAAGTATTATTTAGTTCATTCAACTTTAAAAGGGTATTAAACCTATTAAAAGAAAAAATTAAATTTCACTTATCTATGGCATAATGCCCTCCTCATTACTATTTCCTAGACAAATAAATTTTCTGTATATTTTAAATAGTCAGATAATCCAAGGTATATCCATGTATATATATATATATATATATATACATATGTATATGTATATATTAGGTTTTCTTCATTTAAAACTGCAACTTTAAGACCTCTAAATATATAGGAAAACCTCTCTGTTATACTATGTGTGTATGTATGTAATATATAAACTGGAAAAACTTTCACTAATTCCAATAAGTCGTGCATGACATCATAATAAGCAAAATCAAAAAGAAAAGATACACAAATACTATAAAAATTTATGTAATTTTCTTGATATGATTTTTGTTGATTTTTAAATTCGAAATTTTTAATAAAGTTTTTTATTTTTTGTATTTATTTTGTTTGTTTTTCAAACAAAAAATAAATAAATAAAAATAAACATAAAACCAAACATATAAATGCAAAGTGAGAGCTCTCCTCCATTGACTAATGATGGAAACAAAAATTTTATTACTAATCCATATCTACCTTAAGGCAAATACTTTCCATAGAAATTTTCATTTAACACTTTTTAGTAACTTAACTTAGAAGGCTATCAAGCTGGTTGCTATAATTATGTACTAAACTATATAAATACTGCATAAAAATACACTTCAATTGGACATCATAACTTACAAAAACAATAACAAAGAATTATACTATTAATATATTTATCTACTATATATTTTTTTGTTTTTTCCTTTTAGTGAAAGTACTTGTCCTCTACTACAAAACTACAAAATTTCAAATTGCCACTTATTAAGAATGACAAAAAAAAAAAAAAAAAAAAATTAGATATATAAATAGATACATAATCATTAAATTACATCTTCGCTATTGTAATTAAACGGCGTGCGTGCGTGCGTAAAGGAAAGTTTCGGCAAGTGAAGGTTAAAAGTTTATTGAACCTTTCCCAAAAAAACCTCTTTCGTACACCTACAGAAGGTTAAAAAGTTTTCTATTTTTATCAGTGAATGGAATCAGGATTTTCACTTTTGTAAATGTCTCTTTAAAATAAAAAATTGTTTTATTTTTGTTTTTTTTTGTTGTTTTTTTTTGGTTATTTCACATCTGTTTATTAATTTTTTGCTTTTTGCAAATCAAAAATCACGAATATTAGGTCCATGGAAAAAAAAAACAAATATTAATTACCTTCATCAATACGTGGTCACAGTCTGATTATTTTCAACGGACTCGAACAGACCTTCACTTTACTTCAAAAATTTTTTAAATAGCTCCAGGGCTTTAGATGAATATGTCAAAAAAAGAAATACAAAAAAAAAAAAAAAATTCAAAAATAGTTGTATATTCCAATAACATTATAATATTTTTCTTTTTTTAATTTATTATTTAATGAACATGATGTGTTATTATAATTTTAATTAATGTATTTTTTAGCTATAATAACAATTGTTAAAAAAGGATATAGTTATAAAATTAGTAATATAACTTAATTATTTATATGTTGATTTCTTTTATTTATTTTCAGCTATGACAAAAAATTTTCAATTTCACCGGCAAATTGTCCATGTATATTTTCAGTTTTAATAATTTACCGGTTCAATGTTAAAATGTAATAAACTATAACTATATCACATGCGTATTTTTAGTTTTTCGGTTTACATTTTCATTGAAGTTGAAAAAAGTATCAAACAGCTCATATTAATTTATAGAAAATAAATTATTATTAGTCTCCCTGCAATTTACAAGTAAATTCTTTAAAACTTCCTTTTAAGTAAAAAGATTACAGTAGCAATCCACTCACAATTCACCCTCAATAAAATAATATGTAAATTTTTTAAATCAGTTACTCGTTTTTTTACAAAAAAATGAAGCCACTAACCAAGCGAATTTTCTCTTAAAGTGTTCATTCATAGTAGCAAACATGGTAGAGCAGATGACGTTATCTTTGCCGAGTACGAAAAGTTCTTGTATATTTTTACTTTACTTTTTTGGCTGTCAGTCTTTTTACTTTTTTTGCGCAAAAAGAGTTTAGCTTTATTTGTGTTGTAAACCTTTTTTTTTGGCTATTTTTCTATATTCTATTTATCTAAATGAATTGTAAAGGGAAATTTTTCAAACCACGGAATATAAAAAACAAATTTGTCGATTAATTGCTGTTTAACACAGCAACTAGTGTTTTTAACTGTCATTCTTTTTAGATTTTGTTGTTGAAATCGTAAATTTTTGATTGAAAAAATAAAAACAACAACACAATATATTAAGAAGGTAATACTTAAGAGGATTATTTATACTGTTCGCTAGAGCAATCCATTTAATATGGATCATTGTAGAAAACAGAATTTGATGTCATTCTTAAATACATATATTTGACCGTATTTGATTACAATAAGTGGGTGTCCTTATAGTGAAGTTACATTATTTAGAGAAATTATTTTTTTGTTTAACTATAACAATTAAGTTTAAATAAAATTGATTTTTAAGGATAAAAAATACAAAGTATTTATGTATTTTAGGTTAGAATTCATTTTAATTAAATATTACAAAACATAAAAATACTTCCAAGGCTAAAGCTACATATATCTTAAAGTATTCTTATATTTTTATAATTTCCAATATAATTAAGTGTTATACTACAAGTTAAAAAGGAGAATTTTATTCTGAAATTAGTTTAAATCTGAGATTTCTATAGGCTATGATGCCTGCCATTTGAATTGTTTCAATGAAATATATGATATTGCGATTTAACTGATTTGACTGACAATGACTTTAAAATTAAGAAAATAAAATATACAGAAAAATTATAGCATTGGTTTACATTAAAAAATTTTTAAAAAAATTCAAGGCTGACCTCCTGCTGATTCGAACACATATTGGCTATTAAGTTATATGATGATTAAGGTCAATAATAGCTTCCTAATCAGGTTTACTTGAAAAATTAGAATCGGATATGTAATTTTATTTATTTAAAACAATTTTACTTTTTAGTACTTAAAGATGATTCCTTGATGATGATATAAAATATAAAAGATGAACATTTATTAGACCACTTACAACTATGATACTTTCTGCAATGATTGAAAATATTGGTAAAAAGATTAATTATAAGATTATTCATTTTACCTAATTTCTATTAGAAAAGAATTTTTTAACTCCTTATATTTAAAATTGTTTTAATGCAACAATAAAACAAAAAACAAGAAAACAATTTTAAATAGCAAAAATATAATCTATTTTTAGAAATAATATTTTAAATTATAAATTATGAAATTTGTTGATAAAAATCTTCTGATCTGTACTTGTATCATCAATTTGATCATCAATTATTTCATCGATAGCCTTCGAAATTTATATTTTGCTACCTTTCTCCTGTATAAAATCATTTAAATGGGCTTTGCTTAGAAATTTTTTTTATTAACTTAAAGTTTAGTTTAATTTCCTTTTTGAAATTTGACTATTGCACAAAAATTTTTATTATCTTAAATTTTTAAGTTAAAAGTATAATATTTGAAAATATATTGAAAATATTTACGTAACATATTTTTATTTATAACTGCTAATATATATATATATAAAATAATTAAATTTAACGAAAATAAACTGAAAGATATAAAATCAAATTAATAAAATGGGTAAATAAAATATTTTATAAGCAATGAAAAAAATATTCATGTGACTCTCCTGCCCCTGACAATTCGCATGTTGCTTGCATCATGCGTTGAACTTTCTCTTGAAATCCCACTCTTTGCTTTTTCAAGCAAGTTTTTGTATGCCCTTCACAAGTAATTTCAATTTTGTCCTGAAATGTTTTTTTTTTTTACTACTATTTTTTTCACAACTTTAAAGTTACTTTCTTTAAAACTATCTCTCATTATGTAGGTGATTATTATGAACAAAAGTCAAAGGCGTATTTATTTTTTTCATAGAAAAACCATGCATTAGAGAAAATTATATTTTTCTCCAAAAGGACTTTATGTTTATAGGTGTAATCTGTTCAATTTAAATGATTTTAAGTGTAATCCTATTTTTGTTTTTTTTTCGCTTTTTTCGTTTTTCTTCTAGATATCAAATTTTATCCTTTACAATAAAATTATTTCATATTTAGGGAATTTTGATATAACTAAAAAAATTTTCAATTCGATTATCTGTTTAAAGCCAAAATGAAGAAACACTAGTAAAATAATGTAACCCACTTCATAGTAGCTAAAAATATAAAGAAAATTGTAAGTTTTTTTATTTTTTTTATTTTTGCTGAGTCAAATGAAGCCGTTCGTCTCATAACTTATAAAGGCGGGCACTCACTTAGTGTACATATCTTCGCGGGTAACATTCATGCCTTAAAAAATGATAAAAGCTTCACGATTCAGTTAGTGCGGTTCTGCTGGAATCTCTGGGGTTATTTTTATTTATCTATTTTTTTTTTTTTTTTTCACTAAATTTTATCTTCTTCAGAACCAAAAAACAAAAACAAAAATGCCTTTGCTAAAATCAAAACAAAGTTGTACAACAACATACATATTTATATATATAAATAGGGTATAGCAATTCTTTTGCAAGCGTAAAGGCAAAAAACAAAAAAAAACTTTTCCAAAATTTGTGTGTACACATGAATTTCAAGCTTAAATATCCACATTTGAGGGGGAAAAGAAACAACAACTTGTCGTGAGTCTATGACGTCAAAAATTTTACCCGCGGAGATATGTGCACTAAGTGAGTGCCCACCTTAAGAATGTCAAAAGCTGACCATAATTTTCATGCAATGATTTAAGTCAAAATTTTACTAATACCTTTAGAAATGAATTGTTATTGTCGAGTCTTCTTCATTCAAAAGATCTTAAGGAAATTATTTGTTTAGTTTGATCTTTTTTATCATATTTCGATATATACATATATCTATTTATCATAGTTTTTATTGAATCACAAATTATTTTAACTATATATTTTTACCAGTTATAAAAAAATTTTTAGTCGATTTGAAAATATAACAATTACTTATTGACTAACTGTCAAACTGTCAAAAATAAATAAAAAATTTATTTTTCTGTTTAACATTACTTTCGTCACAAAATACTTACTTTAATAGTTTATTTACACTGATCAATTTATCAATTAAAATTTGTTACTTGTAGATCAAGAGGACAATGTGATATTCAAAACATTAATTGCAATGAAAAACGAAGCAGTTGTTATTATTATATTAAAAGATAATAAAATTGATTTTGGTTATACTGATTTCCATGAATATTGGAAAACTGACGGTTTGTAAAATAATTATAATCAGCCGTCTAATTTCTTACAGAATTGATGTTTTCTGAAACTATGGCCGTTTTTAATAAACTTCCGTGGATCTGGTTACCAAGTGGTTCAAGTCTGCAATTGAATTTATTATACCAGTTAAACGGGACGGCTTTTGATGGTATTTAAATATCAAATACTAGAATAAAAAATTTAATATATTCTTGTTGACTTAATTTACTCTTAAAATCATAAAGAATTAAGGCATGAAAATGCTAGTTTGAATTTGAGATGAATTATTACATTAAATTTGTCATTTGTTGTGTACTCTTCAATTTAATATCTATACAAGACATTAGAAATAACTTTGCTGTACTTAGAAAGGGGAAGAGGAGAAATTTCAAAAAAATGTAGAGAAAAGTCAATTAGGTTAGATTGTTTATTCTTGATTTGAGTTGTTGAATACATTTTGCAATTTTCTTCCTTTATATATCGATTTTGACTAAAATCCTTATTATTAGCCACTACCTTAATATTCTTATTTTTCAAAACATCGCAAAGATTTTTACTCTTTTTTTATTTTATTTTAATGATATTAGCCAAATTTTTTTATTTCATTTTTACTTTTTTTATTTGTTTTAGTTTTTATAAAAATCTATTAAAAAATCAAACTAATAAATTAAATATTTAAATAAAATAATTTTTTTTTTGTTCTCTTTTCAAATGAATTTAAATCAGGAATTATGACACTGAGCCGTGGCCCGTACAGCGAGCTCGATAAAATGAGCCTATTTCAGGATCTGAAATTGAAACGAAGAAAAGTTGACTCAAGATGCAGTAGTGATGGTGAATCAGTAGCAGATACAAGTACATCTTCACCAGATCTTTTAGCACCAGTTTCACCTAAAATGTGTGATCCAACGGGCACATCAACAACATCAGTATCATTAGCTACATCAGCACCAAATAATCAGCAAGCACAATTATTATCATCGGTTTGTTCAGTATCAGTATCAACAGTAATGACACCATTAACAACATCAACACCACCAACCCCAGTTGCAACACCGACACCACCAATAACAACAACACCAACACCACCACAAGGTAATGGTATAAATTGTTGTAGTACAAGTAATGGTGATGGTAGTAATCGTGCAACACCAGATTCAATTGATGAAAAACCATCAACAACTAGTTTGATATCATCAAATGGTACATCAGTTAATAATAATAATAATAATAATAATAATAATATAATGAGTGGAAATTTATTAAATACATTAAATCAAAGTGTTATAAGAACAGTAAAAAGTGAACGGAATACATCATCATCTTCACCAACAAAAATGTTAAGTTATCATTTAAATCAGCATGAACATCAGCAGCAACAGAGGCAGCCATCTCCAAAGGCATTAACACAATCTCAACAACATGTTACTGTATTAGTTACACCATCACGTGTTAAAAGTGAACACCATATCCAAAATCAACACTATCAATCTTCACAGCAACATCAACAGCAGGTGTCACAACAGCAGCATCATCAACAGCAACAACAAATTCATCATCAATTATCTAGAAAACAAAGTCCACCATCACCATTTCATACAAATAATAGTTTTTCACGTCAATCTAATGATAGTGGAACTAATATGACAATATCAACATCAACAGCTCCAATTCATATGATGCAATCACAACAAATGCAAATGTTACATGCATCTAGCCAAATGATGTCACGTACACAAATGTCACCCAATTCAATATCACCTTCATCAAGACTTCAGTCATCGGCAGCAATTTCAGTGCAGCATTCATCACAAACACAACAACAGATACGAATTAAAAAGGAAAGTATTCCAAATATGATGAATCATTCATCAAGTGGAACACATCACAGACAACAAAATCAGCATCAACAACAACAACAACAACAACAGCAGCAGCAGCAGCAGCAGCAACCACAAACACAACAACAACAACAACAAATTTCAACACAATCTTTAATGCATCCAACATTACAGTTACGGCATCCAAACCGAGATGCTGCAATATTATTTCGTGTCAAAAATGAAGTCCAGCAATTACCAAATTTAATGCAACCAAATACCCAAAGAATGGTATGGGTATCAAATACAAGAATAAATGGTGTTAAACCTGAAGTAATTGGTGGACCAATTACTGGTCTAAGACCATCAAGTACAGGTCAATCACCATCACCTCATCATTTATCACCCTCGCAATTATCGCCACAGGGTCCATCACAAACACCACCACGAGGTACTCCGACTGTGATAATGGGTGAAAGTTGTGGTGTTAGAACAATGGTATGGGGCTATGAGCCACCACCACCACAACAAGTACAGTCACCGCCAACACCGACAACACCAACTCAAACACCAGGACCATCACAAAATAGTGAAGAAGCAGCACAGCTATTATTAAGTTTAGGACAAACACGTATACAAGAGAATCGTCCAAGGCCACAACAATTTCGTACACCACATTCATTAAATATGGAAAGATTATGGGCTGGTGATTATAGTCAATTACCAGCTGGACAACAATTACATGCATTGAATTTAAGTTCACAACAACAATGGGCTGGACCACATGGAGGATTAAATAAACAAACAGATTCACATCATAATCCAACAGTTGATGATGATGAACAACCCTTAGTCTGTATGATATGTGAAGATAAGGCAACTGGTTTACATTATGGAATTATAACATGTGAAGGGTATTTATATTAATATAAATAGTAAAATATAATATTTATATCACATTTAAAATTTTAGGTGTAAAGGTTTCTTTAAAAGGACAGTCCAAAATCGGCGTGTTTATACATGTGTTGCAGATGGTACCTGTGAAATAACCAAAGCCCAAAGGAATAGATGTCAGTATTGTCGTTTTAAAAAGTGCATAGAACAAGGAATGGTGCTTCAAGGTAAAATTAATATTCAATTTAAATAAAATGACTAAAATAGCTAATTTTTAAAAGTTTTTAGGATAATTAAAAATTTTTGTAATTATTTTATGCATATATGAAAAATAATATCCTCCTACAAAAAACAATATACTTAAATTATTTTTTTATTGTGCAACTAAGTTTTTACACAGACTAAAATTAAATTTTTTTAAGCAATATTTTACAGTAAATTTCTATTTTTTATGAAATGCAATTACAATTTAATTATGTTTTGTATATTTAAATCGTCAAATTGTCTACATTTTGGAAAAATTTCCACTTCATCCTAGTTTGCATAAATTTAACAAATTCAGGAAGTAACTCTCACTTTACTCATTATAAACTAAATAAAAATTTCCTTTACAATCATTTTCAGTTTCTGCTTCCGTAGTTGTATAAAATTTTTGAACTGAGCACATTTTCCAAGGTCGTCTTTTAATTTATTCACGCAATAGTTGTTAGCTTTTAAGCAAAGGTTATTCTTTTTTTTTTTTTTGTTTTCTATTAAATCATTGAAACCAGAAAATTTATATTTTTAATACAGTAAATGCATTAAAATTAACATTTTTGTTACAATTTCCTTCAGATATTCAGCATTTGTCATCATTTTAAATAAATATAAGGAATAGATAAAAATTCAGAGGTTTTGTTTTTTGCAAAAAAATTAATTTATTTTTGGTTCACTTTATTTTAGATATTTATTCTAAAATAAAATTCCTGTTACACTGATTCAAACAGAAGTCAAACAATCTAACCGAAAAAGTCTAGTCTGTGAAACTATACCATTGTTGACATAAATACGTCCTAAATATTGTTAAATAAGGGGGGATAGATTCACTTGATCAAAACTTTATCTACGTAACTAAATGACTAAATAAATCTAGTATTAGGTTAAAAGTAATTGATCAAAACCCTAAGAGGTTTACGCAAGCTATTTTCTGTATGCTATAATCAGATCTATTCCTAACTGGTACGATAGCCTTATCTATGAAAAATCTCTTTGCCAAATTTCAAGTAAATCGGTTTAGTAGATCTGGAGATTTCCAGATTTTTTTTATTCACCTTTTAATTTTGACATTAAAATTGAATGATTCTTCATTCGCAAATGAATTTCAGAATACTCGTCAGAGCAAAATTGATTGAGTCTTACGGTTGATTACATTTAAAAAAACGCCCATAAAATCTTTTTTTTCAATGTCCAATCAGAGACTTCTGTCTACTATATCCTGAAAATTGATTTCAATTAGTTATCTAATACCATAGTTAATCTAATATTCAGTTGAGCTTCCTATATTTTTCAAGCTTTTTGAACTTTATAGAGAAAAAACCAAAGGTTTTTTTAACTAGGGAAAATTTTTTCCTTTTAATACTTTTTAAATTTCAAAATACTTTGTAAAATTTTATGCACTCACATTGATTTCTGCTTTTATATGCAAAAAGTTATTTACAACGTTGAAGTGAAAGAATTGTGAAAGTTAAGTCTTAAAATTAGGAATCTATCCTTTATCTGAAGTACTAAGATGATTGCTTAGCAAGTTAATTATTTAAATTATAGAACTCAAACTAGAAAATCACAAGTAATTCAATTTATTTAACTTTTTTTGGTTTTTAAACAAAAAACAAACTAATGCTACTAAGCAATTTTTAAAATTAAAAATAGAAATTTCTAATGTGTAATGAAAGCTTTCTGCTTCGTCAATATAACAAGTTGTTAGTCAAATTTGAAATTCAAAATGCCAACACATATTAAGGATTAATATCAATTTAAACTATTTTTTCTGTTACTAACTAAGAAAAGGTTACTATTAGAAACGTTTTTGAGCTCACATTGATTTGACGAGTTCGTTTTATGGTCGAAATTTTTAATTAAAATTTAGTAAACTTTTATCAATAGCTTTTTCGTATTTAATTCTTAATCCCTAATTTTAATTTTTCTTTGTACTATTTAATAAATTTTTTTTTCCTTTTATTTATTAAATATAATTAATTAATTTAAGCTGTTCGAGAAGATCGTATGCCTGGTGGTCGAAATAGTGGTGCCGTTTATAATTTGTACAAAGTTAAATATAAAAAACATAAAAAATCCGCCCAAAAACAAATACAACAGCAGCAACAGCAACATCAACATCAACAGCAGCAGCAGCAACAGCAGCAGCAACAGCAGCAACAACAACAACAACAACAACAACATCAGCATCAGCAACATCAAGGACAACAATTGCAACAAATACAACAATCTCAAACACAGCAATCATCATTAACTAATAAATTGGGATCAAATAGTAATAATGATGTTGTCAAACAAATGTTCCTAAATCCAAATCAACAGATCGCCTTAAAACAAGAAGATGGTATACAATTACCATCACATTTGGTTAATGGAACAATATTAAAGACTGCCCTAACAAATCCAAGTGAAATTGTTCATTTAAGGCATAGACTTGATAATGCAGTTAGTTCATCTAAGGATCGTCAAATATCATATGAACATTCATTAAATATGATACAAACATTAATTGAATGTGATGCCATGGAAGATATAGCAACATTGCCACATTTTTCTGAATTTCTTGAGGATAAGTCTGAAATAAGTGAAAAATTATGTAATATTGGTGATTCAATTGTTCATAAATTAGTCTCGTGGACAAAAAAATTACCATTTTATTTAGAGATTCCAGTTGAAATTCATACAAAATTATTAACAGATAAATGGCATGAAATATTAATATTAACAACAGCTGCATATCAGGCATTACATGGTAAAAAATTACAACCAACACAGCCGACATCACCAACACAAATAACACCACCTGGTGTACCATTACATAAAGATGATCCAGAATTTGTTCAAGAAGTTAATTCACATTTAAGTACATTACAAACATGTTTAACAACATTAATGGGTCAACCGATTGCTATGGAACAATTAAAGCTTGATGTTGGCCATATGGTTGAAAAAATGACACAAATAACAATAATGTTTCGAAGGATTAAATTAAAAATGGAAGAATATGTTTGTCTTAAAGTTTATATTTTATTAAATAAAGGTAAATAATTGATTATTTTCTTTTTATATTATAAATTATTAATAATATGTTTATATAACTTTAATTTTTTATTAGAAGTTGAGCTAGAAAGTATACAGGAAAGATATATTCAAGTCTTGAGATCATTTTTACAGCATTCAGCTCCTCATAATCCTGGAAGACTAGGAGAACTTCTTGCGCATATACCCGAGGTTAGAATTTATAATATAATTTTATACTAAAGTATACCAATCATTTTTAATTTGTGTCCTCATATATGTTTAAGAAATCGAATAATAAATTTATCTCAAATGGTAGTCAGTACAGTAAAACCGTGACTGTTTTACAAATAAAATATTTGCAATTATTTTAATTTAAAAAAAAAATTAACATAGTAAAAATTATATTGATATTATTTTAGATTCAAGCTGCAGCTAGCCTTTTACTTGAAAGTAAAATGTTTTACGTACCATTTGTACTAAATTCAGCAAGTATAAGGTAGCAAATGTTGGAGCGTGGATTAATACCACCTGAGGGACAATTGTCATTTATAAAAGATAAACAGAATGAATTACAGCCACAGCAGCAGCATGAACAAAGACAACAACAACAACATCTTCATAATCATCATCATCATAATCAACAACCAAATAAACAGCAGCTACAATCATCAACATCAAATTCATCAATAATAACAACATCATCATCACCAATACAATATAGGTCAATTTTACATTCACATTTAACTTCAAAACAGCCAATAACATCAACAGTTACATCAGCATCATTATCAATATCATCATCATCATCATCTTTATCTATAACAACACCTACTTTAAGTGATAGTAATTCAATAATTATTGATGATATGATGCATCATAGCCAGCAATATTCACTGCCACAGAAACAATTGCAAAAACAGCAGATAATGCAATTACATAATCAACAGCAGCAAACTCAACAGCTGTTGCCACATTTTATAATTAATTCAAGCACTGCTAGCTCTAATTGTAGTAATATAAATAATAATAATTTTAATGGTAATAATAATAATAATAATAATAATAATAATAATATAATAATTAATAATAATAAAAGTAAAGAAAATAGCAGTAACTGCAATATAAATAGAACAAGCAGAAGTAGCAGTAGTAGTAGTAATAGTAGTAGTAATAGTAGTAGTAGTAGCAATTCTAGTAATATTAGTAATAATAACTGTAATAATAATAGTAATAATTGTAGTAATAATATATCTAATTGTTCTACAATTATGACTGCCACGCATAATAAACAATCAACAGTTACCACAATGACTACAACACAAACTCAAACTGATGAAATGGCGTCAACACAATTAATATCGAACACACCACTGGCATCATCTCATACATCAACAATACCAACAACACAAAATTTAACAAGACGTCATGAGGCTGTTACTGTTGTTGTATTTAAAACAATGTTACCTGATGACTGAATTAATTAATAATTATATTATTAAACACAAAATAGGTATGTATGAAGTCTTATATATATATATATATATAAATATATATATAAATAGTTTATCAAAACTCATATTATACAAAATGAAAACGAGAAAAACTGAAAAAATTTTACCATTTGTTTTTATATATACATACATGAAATTTTATTATTAAAAATAACAAAAAAAAAGAAAAATAATTATATAATTATAACTGATACTTTACTTTTCTTTGAATTAAGTGATTGTGTATAAATATTTATATTTATATATAAAACATATATATATATATATATAACTTTATATATGCATATGTATATGAATATATATATATATATATATATACATTTCGATTGTTACTATTAAAAAAAATATTTTATTGTAATTTTTAAGACTATTACTATTTGCAATATTACACTGTTTGCTTGAGCATAACAGAATGTAAAAATAAAAAAAAGTTAAAAAAAAATAGAAAAAATAAGAGCTTAAAACAAAAGAAACAAAAGACCCATAAAATAATAGTAAGCAAGCAGTTAATGTTTTGTATTTAAAATAAAAAAGATAAATAAATATATACATATATATGTATATATATGTATATGTATTTATGAGCAAAAATAGCTACAAAAAACAAAACAAAATAAATTAAAATAAAACACAGAAAAAGATTCACAAATAGATACATTTGCAGAATATGAAATTTACAGTTGATTTTCAAAATGAAAATAATTAAAAAACAGTTTTTGTTTTTGTTCTTGTGACTTTTTTTTTAGCATTATTAAAAAAATTTGGTTGCACTCTTAAAACTTCATGAAAAAAATTTTCAAATATAAAAAATTATAGAAATTTTTATAAAGAAATCATATTTGTTTTTTTATCTTCTACTTTTTATTTTTATTTGACTTGCCTAAAAAATAAGCAGTACTTTAATATTTTCAAAAAAATATTTTAAAAAAATTATTGCTGAAATCTAACATTCGAATCGTTCCAAATAAAATTTTATAAAATCAAGAGAAAAAAAGCAATTTAAATATTTTAAGCAGGAGTAAAACAAGCACAGCTCTAAACAAAGTTTTTTAATACTTTGGATTTAAAAAAGAAGAAACCAAAAAATTTTTTCCTTTTTCCTTAAAGCTTGACTTAAATTGAATAGTGTTAATAATTTTTTTTAAAACTTACTTTTACAATCTATTAAAAATAAAATTATGTTTTTTTTTTGTTCAGAAAATATTAGGCTCTGCATTTTTGGCAAAAAAAATATACATAGGTGTATAATAAAAGACTTTTTATTCTCTATTCTTTTTATAATCTATTCGTCGAGGTTATTTTCAGTATAAGATATAAATCTAGAGTTATCATTTATTGCACAAAAACAAAAAAATCTTTTTCAGTTATGAGTAAAACAAGTTTTTATATCATTTTTCCTATTTAACCATAACATTCAGCCTAATGTTTTAGTTTCTCTTGATTTACACTTGAATCCATTTTAGCATATAAATTGTATTTCATGCAGGAAAATCGAATTAAAATTAATTTTTACACAACTATTACTTTATAACTATAAAATATAAATGGAAAGCAAAGAAAAGCATACAAACATATAAATATTTAAATTCAAAGGTTATGAAAAGGTTGCGTTTTTGTTTAGATTGCGTCTAGATGTAGCTGGGATATTCAAAACATACTTCTGATTAAATCTCTTTAAATCTCTTAAATTCTAATCAAAAAAATTTATCAATCATTAAATTAGAAAATCTTTACTATGAATTATCCTTGCGAAATTTATATTTTATTGAATGCCGTGAGTTTAACTTAAATTATATATTCCTGGTTGCAAGCTTTTGTAAAAAATTAGGAATATAAATTAAAAAACCATAAATTATAAAACAATATATGATTGTCGAATAATGCAAAAATCATTTAATAAAAGTGGCAGTTAATTAAACTAGTATGACCTTTGAAAAACGTTGGAATTAAAATCAAAAAAAGAAAGTTGCAAAAATTGATGATAAATCTATTTAAATGCATTAAGTGCAATCAATAAATAAAGTTATTGTGGTTTGAATGTGTAAAGAAAGATTTCAATAATGAAAAATATTTATTTATTGAATTTTACAAAAATTTGTATAAAAATTTTTTTTTCAAAAAAAAAAATTAAATAAATCTGTCCATATAATAGAAATAAATTTCTTATTAAAGGGACCAGTTTTTGGTTTGATTAAATCTGTAAATGTTAGAGTAATTAATTGTGTTCTATACAAAGTAATTCTTTTCTTTTTGTTTATTTAGTATCATGAAGTATGAAACAAAAATAAAGTACAATTGTTAAAAAGAATAAAAAAATGTTATTTTATTTGATTTGACATAAAGCTGGCTTACAACTAATTTGCAGTGTCTCTATTAATATTAACTACTCCATATTTAATTGTAATTATTTCCTTATTTTATCTAATTAAAATATTTTATTCTAAAGTCTACACTTATTATTTAAATACATACAAAAATAAACTAAAGCAGTAAACATTTAATTAGGATCAAAACAATTTTAACTTGTTATTTGTTTAGCTAACAAATTATACATATTTGCATGATCATTTTCTATAAATCCTAAGTAACAAAAAATACAATGTGCACTTAGTGATTCTAATGAAAAATATTCATAAAGATTTAGGAATATAGATTGATAAAAATTTCAATTTCATTTTACTGCTACCTATTTCGTTTTTTTTTTTTTGAATAAATCTATTACAAAAGTAGGCAAGTCATTCTTTGATCTAAATCTAAATATATTTTGTTAGGATTTTAATAAATTGAATCGGTTTTTCTATATTTTTTTCAAAAAAACAAAATTTTTAATTTAAATTAATTTTTAATTAAAACAAATTATGTTGTTAAAACTAATTTTTTTATTTTGAGAGAAAAAATCAACAAAACTATATATGAATTGGACTTTCTTGCAAAAATCAATATTATTAAAACAATTAAAAGAAAATAATTGTCACAATAAAGAGCTTAAAATATTCGTGAAATATAAAATGGTTTTATTTAAATAATTACTAATTAAATTACAAAAAATTTAATAATTCATACGTTAAAGTCTGAATTCAAATGCCTTTAATTATTGAAAATATAAATGAAAGACAAAAACTGAATAAATAAAACACATTTTTAAACCTTATTATACCACAAGATAATTGTAAAAATCAAACAAAAAAATTCAAAAAATCAATTATTTTAAATATTTAAAAATAGAAAAATATGATAAAGTAATAATAATATAACATAAAATTTTTCGATAACCAAGAAAAAAAAAATAAACAAATCTGGAACTCTTAACAAAAGGCAAAAAAAAAGAATAAACTAAAGAAAAAATCCGGTCTTCTATGTATAAATAATTTCAAAATAGAAACAATTATTGATTATATAGACTCCACAAATATATAAAAATATAAACTTTGTATTTTGTGTGTTTGAAATTGATGTGTTAGAAAGAAAGTCAAAATTTTAAGATATAATTATTGTTGAAAAAGTTTTTTCGATTAAACTGTAAGGACATATTTCTTCTAATTTGTGTTAATTTTTGTGTTCTAGTAAAAAAAAATAATTACTGCATATACTGAATGTAATCTAAGAGTAGATAGCAAAATAAATGACTTAAAATTTTATAAATAAATAAAAGAAACAAAATAAAAAGTTGAATAATACAAAGAAAAGTAAAATAAATACAAAAAAATGATGATAACAAATAAAATTTTAATTTGGTTAGTTTTAAAATTTTCCAAAATTTTTATCTTAAAAAGATTAAAAAGAAGTAAAATTATCTTAAATCGAAATTAATATAATTTTCTACCTTAATGTTATTCTGATAAAAGCAATCAATGAGTAGCAAAAATTTTACACCAAGTCTTGTGTTTAATATTTCTGGAATCGATAAATTTGGTAATCACATTTAATTTGTACCATTAATTTATGTAGTAATGATCGACTGATGAAAAATCAAAGCATTGTCCAATTAATATTGATACTTGTAATTTATAATTAATTACCTCAATTGCATTTGAAATTGGTTTTTTTATTTTCCATTCAAAACATGAATAAAAGTTCTTTTTTCATTAACTTTAAACTTAATAAATGGGACAAAATGTGTTCAAATCTTAACCATTTTAAATTTTGGCTAAGAATAATGTACAATTTTTAAACTAATTTTGCTAAACTTTTTGAATTAGTAAGTCGTAGTGATTAAGATTTCTTGTTATATCATTAAAAATTGCTTCTTCTCGCCTTTACTACTTTAAAATAATTTTTCCTCGCCCTACCTATAAGCTTTGTAAAGTAGAACAAAAAAAAAAAAACAAAAACAAAAATTTATAATAAAATATAGAGTCTACGTTTTTATGTTATTATTTTGTTTTTAAAAACTATAAAATGGAAAAAAATTAAGTTAAATAATTAAGTCAAATACAAATGTAAATAAATGTAAATATGAATAATTTTATCAAGTGAGCAAAAAAAAAAAATGAAAAAGAAAAAATGAAATAAAATAAAAACAATTAGATATTTTTGCACGCATCTTGAAAGAGAATTATAGACAAGTAGAAGCCTAAAAAATACTTTTCCATTAACAAAAAAATGAAAAAAAGAAAAGAAAAGAAATAATACAGTTATTAATTGAAAATAGTAAATATCTGGATAAAAAAAACTACATTTGAAAAATTTATTCAAAAAATAAAGAAACCAAATAACAGAAATAAATTGATTTTTGAAATTAAAAGAACAAAAAACACAACAAAAAAGATTTCAAGTAAATTTTAATTTTTTTGTTGAAATAACAGCACATATTATTATTAAAATTTAATTGTTTTATACTGTTAGAAATTATTTCACCAATATCACTTATTATTTAAAAAATTAATTTCTATGGAGAAATAAGAACTGCCGTATAATAATGACTGATTTATAAAATATAAGTCGAATATTATGTGTTATACTGTTATAATATCGGCAAAAAATTAATTGAAAAAAAAATTAACTAATTAAAATGATTATTAAATATTAAAATATAATTTCTTTTATTCTAAATAATTCCTTAGCGATATCCTAAAATAGTTAAAACTAAATGATTTCGATAAACTGAAGATCTTGGAGAAACTAAGGGAGATACATTCATATATTTTAAATAAGGTCCGACCGAGAATGATTTTTTATTCTCGGCTGAGATCAAGAACGAGTCTAAAAACATAGCAGCTAAAATGGATAAGATAGTTAAAAGTTAAAAATGCAAAACTTATAATAAATTGTTATATTTTCTGAGTATGAGTATATGGACATTTTTCATATTCAAAATTAAATAAGCTAATATTATGACAAAAAAACAGTAGTTTTTCTGCATTTTCGCCTTTTAAGTTGTAGCTGCATATAGCTGCCCATTTCTACTAAAAAGTTGCTCGTTCGCAACGCTAGTCAGTGGAGCTGATAAAACTTTGTTGGCTTTGTCGGCCGAAAGTGGCCGAGACTGAAGCCGGGACCGAGATCTTGGTCGGGCCTTAATTTTAAAGTTACTATAATATCTCAAGAGCTAGTGGAATTTTAAGAAACAATAACTTTTAATAGCTAAAGGTTCGCAATGTTGTAGTTTTATTCTTCAATATATTTAGAACTTTTCAGGTGAATGGTGAGTCATTTGCGAAAATTGATGCGTCAAATTTGCTAATTTTATATGAAAATAAAAATATATAGAGTATATTTAATGGCTTATAAATTTTTATTTTATTGCTGACTAATTTAAAAAATTAGTGCGCAAATTAAAAATAGGTTTCTTAGCTAAAAATTTATTTGAAAATATGAATGGAATGGCCTGGTTCTTTTTTTTACGCGAAAAATTTTAAATAATTCAGATTTGGATGAAATTTATGCCAGTGATTCTACAGATATTTAGAAGTATGTTTATGCAACACTCAGCTCCCAGAAAAAATTATAAGAGCGTTTTTAATCAAAAATTTTCTTTTCGAATTCGATGAACTATTTTTCAGTAGTTTTATTTGTGATTTGGCCACTATAAGTCACGCAAAATAATCGTTTTTGAGCATAATTATGTAAAAAATAGTTCAATAAATAATTAAGAATAGTTAGATTCCTTGGTCTAAAACTTCATTTGAAAAATTTATTAAAATTGGAAAGAATAGGTTACCTGGCCTTATATAAGGCTTTCATCCCAAGAACAACATAGATTAACATAAAGTCTATGCATTTGCTAAAAATTATTAACCAGCTATTTACTAGTGCTTCACTTTACAATATTTTCCTAAAAATTACTTTTAGATAACTGTCCTAGAGCATGAAGTATTTGTTTAGCTCTGACTTTTCTTTTGCAAATCTATCCTTAAAAACATTATCGACATAAACTGCTTCTATATGAAATTCCTTAGAAAAGCAAGGAACTATAAGTATTGGTAGTAAGACCTAACAAAGATTCCTTTAATAAAATCCGTTTTGTATTTACATTATATATTAATTTTGCATATATTTTATGTAATTCTAATTTGTAAATAACATGTTAGGTAAAATTAAATCTTAAATTAAAAATAAAATTTTTGTTAAAATATTTAATTTCTTTAAAAATAAGCACCCTATTTCCCCACTACCAAGTAAGCGAAATTCCTACTTAACTCACAAAAGCATTAAAAAAACATTCTCATATCAAGTGAAACCATGAAGTAAAATCCCTAAACGAATTTTTTCAACAACTTTTGAAATGTAGTGTTTCAAATGCAGTTTTCTACTTTCTACTCACTACAAGTTCTGAATACCTGGTTGATTTTCATATAACACTTTCAAACCACATACCAATTCAGCATAAGACCCATCTCGCATACAACATAAGCCTGACAGTATAATTGCATGCTACATTTTTTTTTAATGTAATCAAAAGAACCGTGAAGCTGATATTAATTCAATGCTTGCAATTGCTTTCAATTATGTCGTAAACATTTTATTGCATACTTAGGGGCGTTTATTAGACAGCTGCTGCCAAATTTAAAAGTTTTCGCCATAAATCAATTCAGGAAATATACTAGGCAAACAGAAATTATTATATGAAAGATATAGAGAAAAGTGGGGAAATTTTAGCTGCACTGTATCTAACTTTTATCGATTTTGTTATACAACATGAGTTGTGTTGATGATATACTTATGACAAAAATTCTTTTGTACTTCATGTTTTATGATTTCCTGTTATTTGAGATTTTGAGTGGCAAGATGTTTTAACTAGTATTGTATACAAAGGGAATTGAAATATATTATAAAACAAATAAAGCAAATATGTGTCAGTTTTTTAAGGTTTGTTAACTATTTTATATTGCACAGAAGACTATTATTCATAGATATAATTATGAATGTATGTAACATTTCTTTCCTTATTTAATTTACACTAAGAATTGTTTTTATACTTATTTGCCATTAAATTATATATAACAATTCTTGAATGTAATGATTCTAATGCGCTATTGTAATAATGTATAAAATAATTTTAGTAATAAGACAAATTTGAATATATATTTAATTTTTTTTGTTTATATATTTGTTGCACAAATTAAATATATATTTTTTTTATTTATTAACAATAATACATATAAAGCAAACATTTAATAAGCAAAATATATGGAAGAGAAAAGTTAAATCTGTCTTAATTGCTTATAAAATCAATTTTACTTACCTTAAAATATCTCAAGGGTGGTTACAAAAATGTGAAAAGTTCATGAATAGAGGACTCAAAAAGTAGCTATCACAGCTACTATTTCATAGATAAAGTAGATAGGAAACAAAATTTACTTCATTCATGTTTTATTTCTACTTTCCTCCTAGTATGGAGTTTAACTATTTTTTAAACTAAAACTAAATTTAAACTAAAAAAATTTAAAAAGAAAAAAGCATAAGCATATTACTATCTTCAGTGTTGATAGATACTTTACTAGCTTTTTATTTCCTTTAAGGCGAATTCGTTGAGAATGACGCCAAATATCCCTCACAATATTTTTCCGTCATTATTATTACCATTTCAAATATGTTAAATAAACTCATTTAATTTTGGAATTCTATTTATTGCAGATTCAAATCTTAGTTTATTTAAGTTTAAAATTAAAACTTGGCCAGACTTGGTTAGACATTTTTTTATATGCTTTCTTACTTAGAATGGAATATACATTTTGAATAAGGTATATAAACATGCAATTTATTAATTAAATACAATAAATTTTGTAGAAATCTCAAATGAAATTAATTTTATGAAACTAACCAAAAAAACAAAAACTATGGATATATTTAAAAATAATATGTATCATAAATTTTGTTAGATTTCAAATCGATTCCCTCGGAGTTTTTAAAACTTGAAGAAATAAAATTACGGGTTTTCAATTTATTGAACAAATGAGACGTTCATAAGCTCAATTAGATAGCTCTACTTTCGATTTTTTTCAAATTGAACCATAATAGAATTAATTAATTTTTTTAAATCCATTAAAACAAATTTTATATAGCAGGTAATAAATTTAAAAAAATAGTTAGTTATATAACAAAATATTTTTAATTTTTTATTTATTTTAATAAACTTTTAAATTCAAATTTCATTGTACAAAGCTCACATTTAAAAGTTAATTATTATTTAAAAATTTACTTTTTTTTGAAAACAAGATCCTGAAAAATTGAAGTACAAAAAGATTTATTGAAATTTTTTCTGTTCAGAATTCTTATGTTTTTATGTTATTGACAAACTTAAAGTTACATTTTGATTATTATGTTTGTTTTTTTGTTTTGAACGCCTCACATAATATGAAAAATATTTCAAAAGGTAAAAATTGATATTAAAAAAAAATAATTTTAGCTTTGATAAATACAAGTTTAGTGTTAGTTTCCTTGTGAAGAAAAATCAGTAACTCATTCATACAAAATTAAAATAAAAAAAGTTTTAAATTATGAGTTTGATATACATTTTGAAAAATAAAATCATGACGAAAAACTTAAAAGTTTAAAATTATATTCTATGAACGTATAAATATAAAATGTGAATATTTTTAATTGTTTTGCCTATATAAAAATTGGTGTGCTTCTTTTTTTTCTTCTAAAATTGAATACATGTTAAAATATGTAATTGTGTTTTTATCAAAAAAAAAAGTACGTTTGATTAGTATGAAAAAGGAAACATGTAAAATAATTCTGAAGTCAGAATTAGACTTAAAGCAGTTTATTATACGTTTGACTGATATCCATGATCAGTAAAAAAAAAGAAGTATTGATTTGCTATTTTTCATATCATTATGCAATCTTGAAGTGTTTTGACTAGCTTTAGTTATATTTATGATTGCTTTTAATTTGAAATCATATTGTTATTACGTATAAGGTACATATTTTTGTTTCTAATAGAAAATATTGGTCTTTAGTAATTGCTTGTTTATGTTTAAATTAATTAAAAGCTTTTTTGTGCATCTATAGCATTTAAAAAAAATTTTTGATTATTTTTTAAAGAAATTTCCGCACTGAAACTCATTTAAATTCATTGTACTCTGTAATTTAGTGAAATTGAATTGAAGTACAGCAAACAAGTTTTCATATTATGATATTAAAGAAAAGCTAATAATTAAACTAACAAATTAATTCAGTTATCGAAACAATTAAGAATATTTCAGTAAAAAGCATCAAAAACCAATATTTACAATTATTTCCACCACTATAGATATTTATATATAAGTTTGCAATTATAAATCAAATCATTCTATTTAAATTATCATGAAAGACGTGAAATGATTAAATATATCTTGTAAACATTGTGATTATGTTATTTTTGGTAAATTTTTCTGCTATATAAATAAGCTTTGACTATTTAATAAAAATATTTAAATAATATGACATCTATATAAAAATATAGTGATTTTACCAAAATAACTACGTGAATTTATATTTAAAAATAATTTTAAAATAATTTGAATTTCTTAATAAATATATTTGTAATTTTTAAAAATATTTACACCTGACAAATAAGAAGCACACCAAAAATTTAATTTACGTAGTTTTTTCTATATAAAAATAAATAAAGATATTATAAAAACTTCATTCTATTACATCACATTCTACAGTCTCCTTTTTCTTTTAGAAAAAAATACACTTAATAGATACTGTTACCAAAAATCAATAACACACCATAATAGTTCATACCAATTTAAATAAATTTCCTAACTAATAAAAATAATAATTTTTTTTACTTCAATATTAAAAATTAAACAAAAAATTTTACAATCACACTTAATTTAGACAATGCTATTTTTAAAGCAATTTATATAAATAGTATATAAAAAACGGTTTTATCTAATATTTGTAAATAAATTTAACACGCTCTTATTTTCTTTTTGACTTCGTGCTTTACTGAAAACATTCCAAAATCTAAGTGTTTCATCTCCAGCACCAGTTACAATTGCTTCACCATCAGGACTGAGAGCTAAATATAATACACGATAGGAATGACCCGTTAATTTAGCTACTTGTGTTAGAGATGGATATTTCCATACAAGTATCTGATTTTGAGAATAGCCATGGGTAGAAACTAATTCAGATGAATGTTTTGACCAAGCTAAATTGCATACTTGTGATCCAGTATCAACACATTGCATCGGTTGTCCAGTTAATGTATTCCAAAAACGAATACAACGATCTGCTGTACCACCACCACTTGCTAATAATCCATGATGATGTGGTGACCAGGCAATTGCTTTAACTGCAGCCATATGTTCTGTATATGATTGGACAGGATTTGATGAATGTTGATTCCATACATATAAACGATTATCATTTCCACCACTGGCTAAATATTGATTATCGGGAGACCATTTAAGGCCACAAACTTCTTGACGATGGCCGACTAAACGACGTTCAGATTGTTGAGCTGGTATTCGTGTATCTCTTTGGATAATAAGACGATCACGGGATCCACTTGATAGTATATCACCATTCCATGCAAGTGCACCAACTCTTGCTGAATGTCCATGTAATTTGGTAATCTTAAATAAAAATAAGATTAAAAGTTGTATGAAAGTTGAAAAATATGTAAGATTCCAATCTAATAGTGGAATTATAGACGTAGTTCATCCAAAATAATTTTGCTCAAGAAATTCCACACATACATACAATATGTGAATTCTTTGGAACCTTCAACAGGAAAGCTCTAAGTCTACGAAAAGGGGAAGTTTTGAAACTTTTTATAAAAGAGGACATTATCGAAAAACATACTTCATAGTCAATTTAATAACAATCTGCGGTTTTAGTAATAAAACAATTTTGGTATGTAGAAACCATTCATTTTTGAAAAACTTGCTCAAGCAAGCCTGAGTATTTGTCTAAAAAATTGCTACAAAAAATATTAAATAAAGGTAAATCTTTAAATCTGTATTCTGAACAAATTACAGCTAAAAGTAACAATTTAATGATTTTTTTCTTTAAATCCCTACAATTATTACACTTTGATCAATTAAATAAATGTAAATAAATAACATATAACTTGAAAATTTTTCAAATAACATAATAATCAATTTATAAGATTTCTTTCTGATTTTTACAAATATGTAATTGCTCGTTAATATAACACAGTACAGCTGCGTGTGAAAATTACACATAAACGAGTTATATGAGTGACAGTGTAAGAAACCTACGAGAATTTGTTTTTAAATTGATATCATTTTTACTGCGATTAATTAAAAATCAATCAATTCCAGATAATGAGAATATCTTAATATTTATTTAATGAAGTTCGATATTTTGAATCAAAAAAATAAAATATTATACTCTAATAATTATTAACTTTGGATGAACATCTTTCTTTGAAATATGCTATGCAATTGCAATAAATGTTTATATAGGTGAAAACGGAAAGTAGTGCTAATATTGTTGGTAAATATCAATTTATATTTAGTATAACTTACAAAAAACTAAAAAAATATTAAATAATATAAACACCAGTAGGAGTTAGATTTGACAAACTTACAAAAAAAATCACAGGTAAAATATAAATAATTTGTGCAAAATAATATATTTGAGTAAACAATTAGAGGGTTAGGCATGAATAGATAAGAAAGTCCTTGGCATAAATAAAAATAACTGTTACTTAGATAATATTAGAAAATTTCTATTATTATGATAATTTTTATTTTTTTCTTAAACAAACAAACCTGTTTACTAGCGGCAACATCCCACACTGTAACATAACCATGATGAGTTCCAACTGCTACCAAATTTCCGCGTTCATTCCATGATACTGAAGTTACAGTATTTGTATCAGAGCTTAAATCACATAATCTTGTTACCTAAAAATAATTAACTAAATATAGCTTTTTCTTTTTATATATAAAAAAATAATAAATTTTAAAATTGAAAGTACATTTATTTATTTTATCAGATTGATGTCTAGTTTACTTAAATATGTTATCAAGTGAAAATATTTTTTTAAAAAGAATTTACCAAAAGTTCTTTACCCTCTATTAAAATTTTATCAGTTAAATAAATATTTGCAGGTATCCCAAAATTATCTTATTTAGAAACATTAAAATAAAAATAAAATAAATTGTTTTATGTTTTGCATTATTTAAGAATTTTTACTAAGATTTTCTGCTAAAATTATATTTTATAGTATAAGAAATTATAAATTTAGAAATAAAAATGTCTTTTGAAGTTACATATATATATATACTATTTATATTATATTGTAGACTTAAGTTTTATTTTGTTTCTGATAAATTTCTGTATAGCATGTTTATTACCAAGCTAAAAGTATTTTAAATCTTATTTTTATGCCACGTGTAGCAAAATAGTAACAAATTCTTGAATTTAATCCTTTTGTCTAATTATAAATAACAAATTTCAATAGAAAAGAAATAAATAATAGTGTACTTAAAAAATAAGAAAGCAAAATGGATGTTATTAATTTTTCTGGTCAAATATATAGATAACAATTAAAAAGAACAAAGTAACGGAGCATAAAACTTATAAACCATAACGATATATATAACTATTACTATTAGTTCGTGTTTAGAAAAAGTTTTACTACATTAAAACTCTTTAAGAATTGTTAATAATTAATATAACGAAGAAAATAGAAAATTTATTTTAATTAAAATGAAAATAAATTTCTTTTTTTTTGTGCTGGCAAATCGCGTGCCAAATATCTATGATTTAAATAGTATTTATTTATATATATTTATACATATAAATGGCCTCGACATTAGTGAACAATTATAAACATATTAGAGAATTTTAATTTCTTTAAAAATTTGAATAGGAAATATCGGTCTTTGAACTGTTTATAGTGAAAAGAGATGTTCTCAACCGTTCAAAACTTTCTTTTGTTATTTTTTTTAATAGTAAAATATATTATAAAACAATTATTATTATATTTTGCCATTTGACGAATAAAATTGAATTTTTGTTGTTGTTTGTTAAATCTTTGTATATACATTAATTATATTCATTCCGGCCAAAGAATAATAAATAAACAACAATTAGTTGTTGTTGCTATTTTTTCGCTGCTTAAGTGTAAGTCATTTCCAAAATGTTTTTGTTTTTTCTTTCAAAGTGATTAATTAGAAAATTGTATTAATATTAAAACTTATGAGAAAAAGAAGTTCTACTTGAATATAAGAAATGTAACTTTTTTATCGTTTATTTGTGTTGGTTTTTTATGCGGTTTTTTTTAAAAAAAAAGAAAAGATGTTAGTTACATAAATTTAACATTAAAATCAAAATTCAAAAGAAATTATTAGGTTTGATAAGATTGCATTTCAGCTTGTTGGTTTAGTTGCTTGCATACTTGAAAATTTCTGGCTAGAAAAGCTTTTTTTGGTTTCATTTTTGTCATTGATTTTGTGGTAATATTAAAAGTTGACTAGGTATCTAAGAAAAAAACTTATTTTCTTTAAATAAGCAGCGGGGTCTTTTATTATTCTCTTTTAATTCTTTATTAATTAATAAAATTTTATTTGCTAATAAAATTTGTTATCGTAATTGCCTCTTTTAAAAAAAAGCTAATGTTAAGAATATTGAGTGTATTTTTGACTAGACCTCTAATCATAATTCCATCTAAGCCAATTACTTTGATAACTATATTGTACAAATAGTTTTGTGTAGATAAAAAACTATAGAAAAGTATTAGGCATTGATAGCTTTATACATAAGTTTATTATTTGCTTTCCACATGAATCTTACTATGATTCTCAAAATTAAATAAATTTTTGGTAAAAGTAAAGACTTTAATTAGTACAAAAGGAAATTTCCTATAGCTGCTAGATATCGTATTCAATTTATATAAAATATTTAGTTTAATAATAGATCTAGTTACTTATTTAAAAAGTAAAAATATGACTAGTTTTTAACAGAGATTACTAACCTGGCTAGTGCATGCACTCCAAAGATATACACAGCTACTTAAGCCTACAGCTAAAACATTCTGTGAAGACCAGTCCACTAAATTTAAATAGAAATCATCTTGAAGTTCTGGTGCATCAAGTACCTATTAATTATTTATCAAATAAAAAAAAAATATATATAAATATAATTAAAGATATACATTAATAATATATACGAGTATTACCTTAAATGGAATTCTAGAAATTTTTCTTGTTGCTTTTCTTGGTGATCTTAATAGTTTTTGACTTTTAATGCTAACTGGTGATAATGAATAGGGACATTGTTCATTAAAATCCTGAAATAAAAAAATAATAATAAAAAAATGTGTATATTAAGTTTATGTCATCATTTTAAAATATAAAAACCAAAATTTTATAATCAATGGGGGATGTAGGATGATTTCAAATATAAAAAAAAAGTTACTTTCTTATATTTTATTTGTTATCATCTAATTTGGAAGAATACCTCATTACAGTCTGAATGATCTCAGTTTTGTGTAGGAGGGAGTCCGCTAATTTTTTTTATTGGTAAAGCTTAAATTTTATTAAGTAAATAACGTTGTTTTATCATAATGTAATTAAGTATTATAATTGAATAATATAATTTTTGATTCGTTAAAAGTATATGTCAGTTTTGTATTAGGAATAGTAAAATTTCTAAAACATTACACAATAATTGACAAGAAGGTGAATAAAATAGTGGGCATATAACGATCAAAAGAGGTTATATGACTAAATATTGTTGTAATTATCTTAATACAATTTGTTTTCTCGTAAGGATAAAAAGAGACGAAGAACATTGTCCCAAGTAAATAAATTACTGCAGTATTTGAAAAATTATATACATAGCCGTTTAGCCGTTCATTCGATCTAATATCTATTGTCATATTTAAATACTTAAAACATCAATAATAGCATTATAATCCAATTATAATTGACATAATTCATTGCAAATACAGTCTTTATAGATCATATATATATATATAAGTTTTAAATCTTTTCAACAAGAAAAAAATAAACTAAGCTAAATTTTTACATCAGCGTACTCATAAAATAATTAAAACTGCATTCAATTTGCTAAAATGAAATTAATAAAAATTTAAATAGAATAATTTAACATTTGACCTTTAAAATGCTTTATTATTATTATTTTTTTTCTTTCTTATCTTTCTTGTATTACATTTTTTGTTATTTTTACTTTACGTACGCAAAAGAAATTTAATGAGAATAACACGATTTAAGTCCATATACATGAAGTAATCAGAACAAATTTCTAAGGAAGCCATTAGCAAAATTTTTTGACCTCAATTAGCACGAAAAGGCAGTGCATTGACCAAGAAAATGCATTTAACATTCTTGTTAGACAATTAAAACTAGAGAAAAAGATAATTTAATATTCTTTTTATATAAAAGAAAAAAATTACTTCTAAGTAAAGTTGTTTTGTTTTTTAAAAAATATTTTCCAAGAATAAAAAAATATTGTTGACATGTGAATATAATTTTATATAAATAAAACAACAAAAAAATAATGTGGTATTAAATAATGTTAATGCTAAAGTAAGTAATAATTATTGATAATATCGTTATAAAAAATTTTTTAATAGGATTTTCCTAATATTTCGTCTTAACTGCTATAAACATTAATAAAAAAACAAAATAAACAATTATTATTCGTTAGCTTGCTTTTAATTTGAAATTAAATTGATTTGTTATAAAATGGATAAAAAAAAAAAAAATGAAGCAATTATCAGACCAAATACTTGATGAAATCAAATTATCAAAATTAATTAAATTGAAAAATGATGACAGCTTTAATTAACAACAGTTAATTGATTATCTGCAACTGATCTTTTCTGATTAATATAAACATGATTGAATAATATTTAACTGAAAATGACAACAAAATATAAAAATAAAAACAATAATTTTTATATAAAGAACAAAATTCTTTGAACTTTAATTAAATAACTAAACAAACTTTATTTATAAAATAATTGAAATACTTCAAAGTTATTTACTTTAATTACTAAATAAATACTAAAATTTGATATTATTAAAATATTTAGTTTTAAAAAATAAAAAAATTAAAAATTTACGACTAGTAAAAATGAAAACTAGCATAATTTAAGCTTGCAGTATTTTAATTTCCGTTCAAAAAATTTTAAATTTCACATATCTAATCAGATTTTTGCTGGTTTAATTTTATGCTTTTGTCTTATTACGTTTTTGCATTTATAATTGTTGATTGTTTTTTTTATTTTTGTTTTTTAAATTAATGTTAGGAAGTCAGCCGTTCATTCGATCTAAGTCTATTGTCATATTGAAATATTTAAAATAGCAATAATAGCACTGTAATCAAATTCACATTAACATAATTTAATGCAAATACAGTTTTAAGAAAATAAAAACAAATAAAAACGACAATCGGTTTAACTTCCTGATTATATAG
Source organism: Acrocera orbiculus (assembly GCA_947359355.1). Taxonomy (NCBI): domain Eukaryota; kingdom Metazoa; phylum Arthropoda; class Insecta; order Diptera; family Acroceridae; genus Acrocera; species Acrocera orbiculus. Next base: position 15,074,203 of record OX375759.1, read on the forward strand.
TTTTTACGAATTTTTATAAAGTAATATGAATAACAGGAAAAGCCTACAAATATAGTAAAGACTTGGTTATAGTTCATATAAAATTATTGGTGTGGAACCTGTTAAGAATGTAAATATTCATAAACAATAATAACTTAAATGTGAGGTGTATGAACCCCAAATTTGGCAACAAAAATTGCTTGATCAATAAAATAAATAAAAATATTTATTTTTTATTTTATTTTTTCTTGCATTCTTCTTAAATTCAAATTCATATAAGATTACATACTTGTATCGCAATTAAATAACTATTCATACAGAACAGTTAAAGTTTTTTTAAAATAAAAATTCATTGTTTTGTAATGTATCAAAATTAAAAATAATATTTTCTTTTTTTCTTCTTCTTGTTTTTAAAAAAGGAAGTAATATAAATTTAATATAAGGTAAATTTATTATAAAGTTATGTTAGGAAAATATTGGCTATTATAATTGTGTATAACAAATAAATATCGATTAGGTGAGCAAACTATGTAAATCATTAACAATCAGGATACTAAATGTAAAAATATTTGAATAATAAGATTGAAGAAAACTAAAGCAACTTACACTGAGGAGATGTGTGTAAGGAGATGATATTTTCAACTAATTTAATCCGGACCCGGATATTTCTGTTATTTGACCTGATCTGACAGGTCTGTGTTATTAATGTGGCACATTTATTAGCTAAATGTCTTTTAAAGGGATATATGTGTCTGTTGTATTTAGTTAAGTTAATAACAAATTAATTGAGGATTGTTTCTGTTCTTAAACAATAAAAAACACATTTAGTTATAAATAAAGTAGAATCTCTGGCAATATACATCACACTTAATTGTGAAAACCAAATTTTTCAAATTAAATATGAAAATATAAAAAATTTATAAATCATAATGAAATTATTAATAGAAATTATATGTTCAAAAAGGTTTAATCATTATGTTCAAAGTTAGAAAAGATAATTTGATTTCCAGCAAATCATTTGCAAAAGTAATCGATTAGACAAAGAATAAAATTGTAGCAAAATGCTAAAAATAGTATTAATCTTTATTTTTCTTTTTAAATATTCAAAGCAAAATAAATAGACATGAATAAATAGAATAATATCTGTTTTTGAGCATTTATAAACTCTGGGGGTTTTGCTTTGTGCATATATTGTATATACAAAGTTTATTTTTAAAATACCAAAGCAGATTTTAAAGAATAAAAGTTTACGTTATTTTACATATAGACAGAGTTAATTATACTAAACATATGTTGATGAAAAATTTGAAATATAATAAATTATTTTTTAATTACACAAAAAAAAATGTCTACTTCTTTTGATATATTTGATTTTAGAGAAATCAAAAGAAATTGCAAAAAAATAAATTAAATCTTTGAAAATAATTTGCAAGTAGACTTTTAAGCAGTAACAATTTTACAAATATATTATTAGGGATTTTAAAGAAAATTAATAAACCAAAAATCGTAGATAAAATGTAGAACACATAAATTTTTATTGTTAAAAATAATTGCAGTTAGAATTTTCAGAATTCTTTTTTATTTAATTTTTGTATTGTTCATATATTTAAGTACACACGCAACTTAATCCCAAAATTATTCTAGAAGTTTAACGGATATTTGTAAAGACGTGTCAGAGCGATTGAAAGTACTTTTATCCAGAGATATCGTGGTCATCGCAAGACGTCTTTTTTAAGTGTAGCTCCAGAAGATCAGCTATAGCAGCATTTAATATTATTGTATTGTACTATAAAATGTGTATAAATTTTTACATTAGTAAATCTAAAAGTAAAAAATTCTCGAAAAACCCCTATTTAAGAGGCTTCTAACTGTATATATAATCTCTTAAAATAAATATGACTTGATATACATTTAATCTGCTCAAAATTTGAAAATTTCAAACGATTTATATAAAATTTAAAAATTGTAAATAATTTTTGTTTTTATTATAATTAACACAATTATAAAACTAAATAAAATGAGACGCATTGAAACTAAAGAAAACAAAATCTAGATTTATAACCTAAATAGGACTAAAAATGATTTCATTTAATTTAATTCATAGTTAAATTTCAAAAAAATTATAAAAAGAAAAAATCATACAATAAATTTTTGTTGTTTTTTTTTGTAATTTAGCCACAAAAAATTTCTGATGGTTATATAAGAAATTTACACTTTTTTAAATCATGTTTTATCAATTATTCAACAAAATATATTTTTCTAAACGAGAAATAAAACAAACAAAAAAATAAAAACAAACAACAAATAATAATGAAGGTTTTTATATTATGAAATTGATGTAACGCTTTTCTGGAATTAATTTAAAATTATAAATAACCGGGAATTAGAAGAAAAGAAAACAAAAAAAGGCAAATTTCTTAAATCATTTACTACTCACATAATATTCAGATAATTTCCTTAAGTAGTTTAAAATTTTTGGTTATTAATTAATAATAAAATTCAATTTAAATTAATATTTAAAGTCTTTCAAATTAACTTTATTTCAAATTTATTGAATCAATTTCTATTCCAGTAGAAAATATGATACAATAATATCAATGTTAAAATTAATTAAACTAGAAGTGCATTCTAGTGCAATGACCTTAAAAAAATGTTATATAAGAAGACGATAAATTTAATACATACACAAATATATAATTACCGTTGCATTTTATCATATGCAACACAATTGTACAACTGACAATCAAGAAAGTACTTGCAGTTAAAATCTATTTAGCTTGAAGTCATAGGAAAACCTGAATTGAGACAAGATTTCCGTGGTCTAACTGTACATATAATATAAATTGATTCCTTTTTATTATATATATGTATATATCTATATTTTGTAGCTCTTATCATTGCAAGAAATTTATAATGGGAAATTTTTCAATTAAAATAGATTTAAAGTAAAGACTTTTATGAACTGAAAAGCATGAAACGAAACAAAGCAAAACAAATAAAATTGAAAAAAATTAAGTAAATAAAATTTCACAAAGGTTATTTGATGTATTTTTTTAGTTTTTTATTTTGAAGATAACCAAAAGTCCTTTTTTAAACTGACCTTCAAGTTTACTTTAAATTTTTATAAGTGCACTAGAGGAATAATCATATTTTCTATATGAAATTAATGTGTATTAATGTTGTTGCTTTTTTTAACGATAATAAAATCGATTCATCCGTTTATACTATTTTCAGATATTAAGACTATTAAAAAACATTTATATGATTGAAAATAAAATTATTAGAGTATTAAAATAATGAAGAAATTAAATAAATTTGATTTATCCATTGACTGTTATGTTCATTGTAATAATTTAAAATAAAAAGGGGATCCTTAAATCTATCTACCTGCTTTTTGACTACGGAAATGTTACGTCAAAATAAGTAAGACATAAAGTATTATTTTTCATCTGGTCCTTTCCTTAAATACCTCTTTAGACTAGGAAAATCAATAACTTCAAATTGCAGATTCTGTCACGAGGTGGAGGAAATATCTACCCACTTGCTGTTTGTTTGTGGGAGGTTAGTGTCAAAGAGAGTAAGGCATCTTCTCACTCGACAAGTGACCTGTATGAGGGGTTTAAGAAAAAGTTTGAGATATATCCTAGCTCTGGCAAGGGAACTAGATATTAGGTTTCCACAATAGCAGCATATCTGGCGGGGAGTCTGACTACGGTGCATTTGTCCCCTTTCTACCACTACTACTACTACTACTACTACTACATTATTTTTCACCATGTCTGATGAAACAAATTTATACTAAATATTCTTTTAGCTTTAGAAAGGAATCTTGGAATAGTTTTTTATATAAAACGGTAAATATCTTATCTTTATATAATAAAGAGCAGGGTAAATTTTTAATTATCATAAACTTCCCACATTAATGACATTTATCATAGTAGGGAAATTACTCATCAGTGAATTTCTCATGCATGAATTTATGCAAGGATGGGGAACTGTTTGAGAATATAATTCCATAAAATAGATAAATATAGAGCAAGAATAAAACTAAACTTATGTTATCGATAATGATTTTAAAAGAATACTAATCCATAGACGGAGAGAGAGAGACAGAAAGAGAAAATGATCTATTATTGCCCTTGATGTATTTTGGTTCAGAAATTATTATTTTCACAACAGCTTCTATTTATAAGGTCCATCAAAATATAAAAAAAAACTATAGTTTTGATTTGAAAACATTCTATAACAAATTTAGTTCAAAAATGATTTATTTACACAGTAAAATATATTGATAAGATTTCAAGTACTAACACAAATTTCTAAGCTTATCATGTTCCACTTTTATATTAGGTAAACTTTAAAATAAGTGACCTACAATTAATGCAAAATATTATGTTAGTACTTATGAGAAATAAATATGCATAATAAACTTTTATAAATGAGTGCAACACTTGATATGAATTAATTGCAAAAATAATCAACAAGGGATAAACATATATGTATATATATATATTTTTTTTAAATTTAATTTAAAAAATTAATTATCTGAAATAAAGTCATAGGTTCATCGTGGTGTTTTCAAATTTTCATTGAACAAAAAAAAAAGTTCACAAATTAGAATAAAACTTGATAACTACTAATACATCACTATTAATTAGATCAATATAAATGCAAGGATAATGCAATAGTTTATTATTTTTTTTTATATAGATTTATTATAGATCAACTTTTGCTTTCAGAGGGATATATTAACAATTTTTTGTAACATTATGTATTTATTATGCTCTGTTAAAAATTTATATATAAAGAGACAATTAATCGTTATCATAGTAAACTCCCTATTTACAATGATATAAATGCCATATTAATCCCTGTCTAGCATTCTAAACGGGTGACTCACAGAGTTTACCCATATAGAAACAACACTTTTAGGCTAACCATATTTGTAAAATTATTAATATAAAATTCCATTAAGAATTTTAATGCTGCTAATTTTATATAAATTAAAAATTCTTTTGAAAAACAATATAAATTAATGAATTACATATTTAAAAATGTAAGTCCACAGTTTCGAACATATTTTTAATCAAATATTCTTAAAAATTTTATAAAATCAGAATCACAATTGGGCAGTGGACAGATTACATCTCATAAAACAGTCTTTCATCACTTAAAGGAGATTGAGTAATTATTATCCAAACTTGGAAAAAGGGTATTGCATTAGTTTCCTGAGCAGAAAATAAACATTTTCACTTTCCTTTTATTAAGCTTCTAAAGAGATTAATTTTTAGACCTCTTAGTAATACATTATGGATTATTCACCAGAAGGTCGAAAGTAAAAGAAAGTGAACAGATAAAAGAAGTAGACCATTCCAACAGCAAAGGTATCTTTATATCCTAAAAAGATACTTTTAAGTGTTTGGCAGGATATGTTTGCGTGATTTATTATGAACTGTTAGAATCAAATAAAACCATTTAAGGAGATATTTACACTGAACAACATAGAATTGATTAAAATCCGCCCACAATTGGTGAATCGCAAGAAAATGTTGTTTCATCATGATAATACTAGAACACTAGAACACATACGGCTCGAGCAACACTACAAAAAGTTATTAAATTTAATTGGAAGCTTTTGCCTCCGGATATTGCTCCAAGTTATTTTCACTTATATCAAGGCTTACAAAATTGCTTACTTATAGCGGGTTCACACAGGCCAACTCACAGCAGAAACTCACTGCGAAACCGGTTATTTTTCATACAAATCTCATGGAATCGCTGTGAGTATCTGCTGTGAGTTGGCCTGTGTGAACCCACTATTAGGGAAAACTTTTAACAGGATGTACAAAATGAAATTTGTTCAAGTTTTTTTGCCTTAAAGCCAGAATTTTTCTACAATAAATGGAATTAAAAAGCTAAAATAGTATAAAATATATCATTGATTTAAATTTAAAATTGTGTTTTATTTTAAATTTATTGATATTTTCCCAAAAACGCGTACGAACTTTTGGACTGACCTAATATAATTAAGAAATGCATGAACAATGTAATGATACATCGGTCAAAGAGTAATAAACTGTAATAAATCGATCGACTACTACATATTAACCTAAGTATTATAAAACTGGCAAAATTAAGAATTATAAATCAAAATATTTCGTTTAGTTTATCAGTCATTAAAAAATATATTGAATGTAGTGTAATAGTTAAATTCAAATTTTCAACTATATTTTGTAATATAAAAAAATTAATTTTTCATCAAAAATATCATACTAGACTGATAAAAAAGAGCTTTAAATAATTTTTTGCAACAATAATTTTTCTTCAATATAATTCTATAAATAAAATTTAAGCATAATAAAATCAAACAGAAAAGATTCCAGCAAAAAAAATTATTTTCTTTAGATTTTCCAAATCTTTTAGAAAATTGTTGCTGAGGTTGTGCTAAAAACAGAATATAGAAATCATCAAAGGAAATAAATGAACTTATTTCTAGGATTTTACAATTAAAGAATTTTTATAGACATAAGTTAAACCTATTTTAAGTGTTTGGGGATTATATATATATTTTTAACTTGTTTTAAATTTCTAAGAAATGAAATCATATTTATATATATATATATATATATATATATATGATAAAAACAAAAGATATATAAGAAAAAAATAAATAGTTCAAAACTAAAGCACGTTTGTATGCATAAATTTATTAATTTACATATTAAGCCCACATTATTTTGTAATATTGTGGGTTGCGGGCTATCCGGTGTCCCAAGTTAATTTTACTTTTATTTATTTTTTTATTGCCACCTCATAACCACTGGATTTCCGTCACTATTTGATTAACTTACAACTTCCTTTAAAACAAAACGAGTAGTTATAAACAGAAAGTGGCAAATATGACTGCAATATTTATCTAACTAAATAAAAAGAAAAGACAAAAAAACACAACAAAAAAAGAAAATGTTTTGATTTAAATAGAATACAATTTCTTTTTAGCTAAATAAATAAAATAAAAATTGTTTTGTTTAAATTTATTAGAAAAGTATACACGCATTAAGCCATGCACGAATTGTTACTTTAATAGATGCGTGCAAAATTTTTTATTCATTTCACGCGTAAACATTTTGAAATTGGCGCAATTTTTCAACAAGAAATAGTTTATAATTTTTTTTTTTTTAAAAAAAATCTAACTATTGCATAAATTCATATTGAATCCATGTACAACGAACATAAGCTCGTTAGTTGTTGTTGTTGTTTTAGTTTTTTACTCTTAACTATTTTTCATTTTTAGTTAACTAAGGTTAATGCCTTATCATATCTTAAAGGGCATTAAGGAATCAACTTAAAATGACATTGCAATTGTGGTTGGATTCCATTGTTCTATTCTTTGTAAAAGACAGCAAAAAACTCTTACAGATAATTTCCAAAAGTTTTAAAATGTGACACTATTTTGTGGCTTATTGTTTAACTAACAAAAAAATTATATTTTCCATGAATGAGTGAATTTTTTTTTAATTATATTTTTATGTATATTATACATTTAAATATATATTTTTAGTTTGTCAATTTTGTGTATTTCTGATTGTCTACTTGATCTGACAGTTTTTTTTATATTTAGGCTAAGGTCTTATTAAGCTAATTCAATTATTCAGATAACAAGGTAAGTCTGAAGATTTAACAGATTCATTAATAGCTTTCCAAAATAATTAAATTAAATTAATTGAAGCATTAAAAATATCCAAATATGAATGTATGTTCTAAATATGTATGTTTGTATGTAGACAAAGTGAGTTTATGTCTCACAAAAAGAAAAAAAGTCAACAGTTGTCTAGGAATAGTTTGTGACTTAAAGTTTAATCAGCACATAAGAAATTATTAAAAAACTTGATTGAAATGCACCAAATTTAATAAATTTGAGATTTGTCCAATTTATGACAAAAATTAAAATATAATAAATCTCAAAGCGTTTTACTTAAAATTCAGTTAATGACCTTTTTTTTTATAATTGAAATTGAAATCAAGACATAAATTTGGTAAAACGTGATCTACTATAAAATTTATTGTCAGAAAAGTGTAAGAATTTACAAGATTAAGATTATCAAAAGACGTAAGAGAAAAGTTTACAATAAATTTACTTTAATCTTTATTATACGTTAATATTTTTAAAGAAAATGTGTTGTAAATTACTATATATAAAGGGGCCAAAAAGTTATAAAAATTTTGTTTCCTTTGCGAAAAATATTTATTTATTAAAGAAGTCTTAAATGCTATCCAAAAAAATAATTTCTATCATTTTCTAATACTTTTTACCATCGTAAAGACGTAAAGATCGTTATTTGATTTTCTTTTTAAAAAAGTCCTTTAAAAAAACTCTTTTAAGTGCGTTTTAAAAATGATTGATAATTATAATTGAAAGAAAATGAAATTCATTTTAAAAGCAAATAATAGAATAAAAATTGAAACAATGATATCAGATGCATATTTCTACATTAGACAAAATAAATATTTAGTAATTTTAAATTTTTATAAAAATTTAGTCAAAAGCAATTAATTATTAAAGTATTTCTTTTACCCTTTAGTTTATGAGAAATCTAGTCAAAGAGTTCTAGTTTAGTCTGACAGTTAAATAGGTAAAGTTGTCGGATAAGTATAGAGAAAATTAGTTTTTTATGTAAATATTTATGTAATAAATATTGCAACATGTTACTAGCAGACTATGCAACAATAATTGTGTTCTTTAACATTGTTTAAATTTTAAACCAAAAATATATCTCAATAATAGATATATAATAAAATTTTTTATTTGAAAAATAATTTATTATCAAGTTTTGATAATTTTGAAATAATATTTTACTTGTCATCACTTTAGATAACAGATAATGATGTACTACGCAAATAATCTACAAAATTCACATTAGAAAATATTTATTTATCTAATTTTTAATTTTGAATACTAGAAATAGTATAAAATTGATTTTAGGCCTGTCAGATATGTACTTTATCTACATAGTTACATGTTTTATAATTAAATCACAGCTTTAAGGGCATAAGACTATGGATATTCTCTATTTTGTTTTTGAGACATAGTTATTTAGTTGGATTATTTGAATGTACTCAAATTCATTGCCCAAAGGAATGTTTTTAAGGAGGAGGTGTTAGAGAGATAACACTTTTTAAAAATTGTAGCTTGTATTTAATGAATTTTCATATTGAATAATATTTTTAAGATTTTCTGTTAAAATTTCAAATCAATCGAAGTAAAAACACTGGTTGTTATTTAATATTTGAATTTACCCAAATCTTGTAGCTTTTTCGAAGTTTAAAACTTGAAATGTATTTTTCTCATTGCATTGTGCTCTATAAACCCATATTACTAAAGACTACCGTATCTGATGTTAAAATACTTGAATTTTACGGATAAAAAGGGCAGGGGTATCGGAAACCCAAGTGTGCCAAGTAACGGTTAATTTCCTGCTACGTATATATACGATTCTTTATACCAAATTTTTTCCTGTTTATTCTAATACAAGGTATATAAGTGCCTATTTTCTAAATAGGTATAAGCAATTTGCTTTCATTTACATAAATAAATAAATAAAAACAAATAATCCTATTATCTTGAAAAATATCATAATAATAATTGCATAAGGATGTACGAGAGCAGTCCCAAAAGTCTTTTGCCCTTTGAAGTCCCTTTTGTAATCGTTATGTGATTTAATACTTTCATTTGAAAGGTTTGACTTCAACCAATATCAAAACTGAATTCGATTCAATTTTGGGGGAGTCTGTTCGTTCGCTTGGAACCATAACGTATTGGGTGGCAGGGTTTAAACGAGGCCGTAAAAGCTGTGAAGATGAGCTTTGCAGTGGACGACCAAAAAAATGGTGAAAAAAAATCCGCAAAATGATATTGGATGATCGTCGACTAAAAATGCACGAACTAGTAGACAAACAAGGGTTTCAAAAAGTGTTGTGCATCAAATATTAATTCAAAATTTGGACATGAGAAAGCGGTGCGCAAGGTGGCTGCCGCATTTGCTCACTTTTAATCAGAAACAGTGTCGTGAAGATGTTTCAAGTGAGTTTTTGACAGAAAAGGCAGATATTAAAATATCATTATTGTAATTTTAATAATATTTACCAGGGTAAATTGATGTTTATACATAAATACAATAAAAACTACAACTTATATTATTATAAAGCTATCAAATCCAGAATTATATTCACAAAAAAAAACGAAACAAAACAGGAAATTATAATAAATAAACTATAGAGGAATTAAATTCTACTGTCCATAATTTTAATTTCGATTGATGCATTCGTTGCCCTCATACAAAAATCTCTTTTTTGCTTGATTTTTTTAAAAATAAATTGTGTGAAAGCAAGCAATGCTATTTTATATAAGAAAAATTTCCAAAAATTGTTTGTTGGCGATATATTCAACTTTATAGTTATTATATTCTTTACAAATATTTTTGATTATTATTTACTGAATATCACCATCAATTTTTATTTGATAAAATTTAATATCATAATATTTTACTATATTCTTTAATAAAGAAAAGTTAATATATAAAAGAAAATCATATTAAAACTACATTTAAAAATATCTTAAGAATTTCATAATTCTTTTTACTAAAGAAATTAAAACCTATTTTCATTTATAAGTTAATAAATTTCACACGGTTTATTTTAATAATTAACATAGCAACAGAAAAAAAAAAATAACAATAATAATGATCAAAGATCAGAATGAATGATTCTTAAAGAGCGATATTATATTTGTATGTCAGGTTATGAACTATTTTATTCACCTTCATTTGATTGCATTCATCAAATAAGAATAGTAATAGTTTTTTTGTATGTTTTTTAACAAATTTCCAAAAGAGGAAATAAAATGTTATTGACCTTATTGTATTTTATTCATTAATAAATAATTGATTTTATCTGAGACTGAAAATTAGAAACTTGTATTTAAAATTGGTTTATAAATTGTGTGCACATAAGTTAAAAGCTATTTAACTGTAAATCTGATAGTTAAATTGTACAGTATAAATATATCAATTGCATCAAGTATAGCTCAAATTATACTTAGAGCAAAAAGAACAACAAGAATTTTTACAATGTGACAAGAATTTATCACCTATTTTCTAGGATAATAAAATGTTTCATTTATTTTTATTTAGTGTTACACACATACAATATAAAAGAGAATATTCATTAAATTAGAATCAAATAAAACTAAACTGAAAATATCTGAAAGAGTTTATTTTTCTTATTCTTCTTTTGTTTAAATTTTTTGAAGCCATGAGTACAGAACCATACTTAACGTTTTTTCGCAGGTCACATACATATAATTTACTTTTATACGCGGGCCGCAGGATTGCTATATATGAATTTATTAAACAAAAAATTTATTTATTGACTTTATGCTATTGTCTACTATTTTAGAATTAAAAACTTTTAATGAGACTGTTGGAATTGTGAATTATTTTTAACTATTTTTAAAAATAATCTACAATTTTAATCGTTTTATAACCGACAAAATGATAAACAATGAATTATGACTTAAATGAATCAAAATTTTGGGCCATATATGTATTCAACATCACCAATTGAATAAATAAACTATAAAAAAAAACTAAGAGATTTTAGTTAATATCGTTTAAGCGCTGGAAAAGTTATAAGGTAAGCAATTAAAATAATGAAAAAATAAATGGTGGTTAAGGTATTCTTGATATTTACAATACAATTCTATATTTATAGTTTAAAAATAAGAAAGATTTCAAAAAGTGAAAGAAGCTAATCTTCGAAGTTTTAATTTTGTTAATAATAACAAAACAACTTACAACTACATATTTAAATACTTTTACTTGATATATTATTTAGTTGTAAATTAACACTTGATTATAGGTAATTTCTTTGCATTAGTTACAATATTGAAATGACAATAAAAATCAGGAAAAATCATTTAAATTCCGAGTCATTTACATTAATTGCATTTTTTTTTTTGTTTTTGGTATGGGCACACTTAAATTCTAATGAATCATATCTAGAGGTGTACCTGCTGTTTATTTATTTATCGCAAAAACTAGTGCTTGATTATTGTCAACCAGAAAATGGGTGTAAAGTTGTTCAAAAATTTTTTCCGTGATATTTATTATATATATATATATATATATATATATATATATATATATATATTTAAGATAAGAAAATATTTTTGTAATTAAGGCTCGTATAAGCTTGTCGCGTCGTAGATAATTGATAACAAAAATTTATTATATATTGGAAATTATGTTTGTTGATAAATTTTAAGATAAACAAACTTTATCTTTGATAATTTTTGTTTTAATTTTTTTTTTATTTGTCTGTATTTGATTTGATTTTTGTTTATATTTATGATTAATTTTAATTACTTGTTACAACACTAATAATATACTCATATGAATTGTTTTTGAAGACATTTAACAAGGCCAAGGACGAGAATAATAGTCTTTTTTACTTAGGAGATAATAATGTAAAAAGACAAAATCTTAACATAAAAATTTAACATATAATTTAATTACATTCAACCAGTTAAATGCGTTAAATACTCATCGGGGTTACCATTGACTATGAAAACTATTTTATTATTATTTAAAGATTTTAATGTTTATAATAACAATAACTTTTGCAGAAATGAATTGTTAAATTTCTCTTAATTTATAAAGTTTATAAAAGGACAACTTTGCCCTGTATTCGTTGTGAAGGGTTTGTAAAATTAAATTAGACGCTTAATCGACACGCATTGTGAAATCTTTTCGGTAATGAAAGCTATAGCTATTATAAATTTCACTTTTACTATTTATGATAGATATTTTTAAGAAAATTAGTTACATGGAAGACATAAATAGTAAAACTAAAATTCTCGTGTGAGCTTTTTTAGTCAAATTAAATCTGATTTTTAAGTCAATTAACTATGCAATAATTTTAACAAAAATAGATTATTAATTATTCCAATGTCCATAATAGATAATAATAATTAATAAAAAACTTACCTGTTTTGTTGGTGACTTGTATTTAAAAAGGCTTCGTTTTGCATGTGGTGTATAATTATTTTCATTTCGATCATCACTAACTGATTTAACATCTTCAATTGCTGTACCTAATAATTCATTTTTTAAAAGGCAAGAATAAGCCAAACTATCACGTACCGATTCACCACAATCTCTTTGTTTTTTATTTGATTGTGGTGAATTCTCATTTGATTTATTAATTGAAGCAAAATTTGTATACCAATTATTATTTGCTCTGAAATTAATAAAAAAGGAAAATTTTAAAATACTAATTAAATGTTATTTTAAAATTATTTAAGAAATTAGTATAATTTGACTCCTATATTGTTACTTTGGATGTAAAGAATTTAAATGAAAATAACAACAAATAAAGATTTTTGTAGTTTGAATGTAGTTCCTACAAAAAAATGTCAGAAGAACAACAAAGTACTTCAGATAATCGAATTTGAATCTTAGATTATTTCTAAAATATAAGAAATTATTAATTTTGAAAGCAACGGAAATGACCATTTTCCTTTGAAATATAAGTATCCAGGAAGAAATTAATTAACGATTTCAGGAAAGCCAATATCTAGTTTTTGAATATACAGAAGTAAGGTTTATGAATCGCTACAAAAATAAAACTTTTACTTTGACAAAGTATATAGAAAAAACCAAAATAAATAAATGGATAGCTTGCAATTCAGTGAGCACAGGAAATTTATCATGAATTGCATTTGGTTATAGATCTTTATTTATAAATATAGCTTATATTTTAGTCCATTTGACTTGAAGGCAATAGCAATAATCTAATAACGAGTATAGTCAAAGAGTATTGGAGCTCAATAATTCAACAATTTTATTATTAGGTAAGTACGACATCCTAAAAATCAAATCTTAAAATTAAGTCTTCGTTAGATATCACTGATTTAATTACATACAAACTATTTAATAACCTAAATTAAAAATTTTTAAGTAACATTAGTCTCTGGGCACAGTGGAAGTGATTTTTTACTGTGCACCTTATCGTTGTGTCATAAATTTATGTAGCAAGTGTCGATCAATCTTATACAAATGGTAAATGGCATTAGTCACTTGAAGTCAGTATATCTAGGCACCACAAGCATATAGGGAAAAGGAACTAATGGTAGAATACAAAATAATTCAATTTCAACGTAATTTTATGAGACACTATTACCCTATTTAATTATTTTCAGCCTTCATTTAAACTTTAAAAAAACCCAAAATAGAAACAATTTTGATGATTATTATAATTGACAAATAATTTTGCTAAACATCTTAATTCTAATTGAAAGAATAAATAAAATTAAATAAACTTACCTGCAAGGTATAAATCGATCCAGCGATGTTGATGTACTTGCTGAGTCATACATATTGTAAAGATTTCTAGCAACAGGACTACAATGCTTCAATATACGTTTCTCATAATCAGGACTAAACATTTTTATGAGATTGATCAATAGTAAAATTTAGTATTATATATATATATATATATATATATATATTATTGCACTTGAAATTTGTTTACTATATAAATTTAAATCTTATGTAATAGTTTTCAAATTTTGTTTTATAGTTTATCAATATTTCTTAGATTGTTATTTGTTTACTTAAACTGCATATGATGATTTGTTATTTCTTTTTGAGTGTTACAACCTCACATAATTATAAAATTTATGTATTATTTTCTTAAAACTCTTCCTCTTTGAGGAATATTATTAATGAGAAAGTAGAATATAGACAGAGATTATACTGTTAAACTATCCACAAATAATCATTCAATTGTGTAAGACCGATACACAGACTGCAGTTGTTATTGATTCTTATTATTTTTTTTTCTTATTTTTTTGTCGTTATAATAAATAATAAATTCTTATAAAAAATATAAATTTGTCATTTGTATGAAATAAAGTAGAAAATATATGTATACGGATTTATTAGAAAAAATAGTAATCGGTTGTCTCGGCTTGGCTGTTTTGTATTGCTTGATACTGAAAAAACAAAAAAATAAATAATAAAATATTTTAGAATTGAATTGTTAATCCTTATAATTAATCATTGATATTAATATTTAACTCTTGACTTCGATAGTTAATTGGAGTTTTGTGATTCAAAAAATTATTCACGAAAATTTAATTATATATTCATATATATTTATAAAATAATCATCACGTGTATAGAATAAATTTAAGGCACAAAAATTAGATTTAAATTTAATTAAAAAACATCTTGATAAATTGTTGAAATTTATTTATCATAGGCTCTTAAATTATTCACACGAATAGTTTTTTAGCGGTATTTAAAAACTACAAAAAAAAAAAAAAAATAATAATATATTTAGACATTATCCCCTTGTAAAATAAAAAAGCGTACAATACATTCCGTGTTAATGTTTTAATGTATACTAAAATGATAATTAATAGTTCAAAAATTGTATTAAAAAATCTCGAATATCTTGTGCAATTTTAGGCATAGTAAACATTTCTTCTCCATTTTATTACTAAGGTTATGTGAGTTTATTTAATATTTAATTTATTGATTTTTCACAAAACACCAAATAATTATTTATTTATATGTAAAAATCAATTCAATATTGATATTTACATAAATAATTTAAATAAAACTAAATTAAATACAAACTTTTTAAATTTATAATTCAGTTATTTTTTTATATATTTGTATTTTATTAATTTCATTTTAAATAGTTTCCTTTAACACTTTTTATTTAAAATAAACAAAACTATGATTAACTAATATTCAATATAAATTCAATATAGCACAAAGACCCTCCGTATTAATAAAATCGATGTGCACAAGCCAAAAGCGTCTAACTTTTTGACAACAATTTCAAACATACTCAATAATTAAAATAATAACTATGAAGATAACAACAGTTGGCATAGGTATAAGACTTAGGGCCAATGTATAAGTAGATGTAGATGTATAAGAGATTCAGATGTCATTGATATATTTAAGAAAATAATTAATTTTATTTTATTTAATATTAAACTGAATACTTAAGCCAAAAATAAGAATAAAAAGACAGTTTTGATATAAATTTGAAATAAAATCATAGTTTTTTATTAAAAATATGAAATGCTACTGTACATTCATGTGTATTAGCCCTAAGTAGAAGCAAGCTGACAGCTGATAAACATGAAAAATGGCGCCTAAGCTGTCATTTGATAGTATTATAACCTAATTTTTTGAGTTAATATAATTAAATTTTTACTTAAGAGGATGAAATATATGAAAAAAACATGCAATTTCAATTTCAACAAAATAATTGCTTAATAAAGTTATTACCTTATTGTAATTTTAGTGTATTCGATACAAGGATGAATCTATACCAACATTATTCAACTTTAAGAATATGTTGGATAGTATTGTAACCTATTTCTCCATTTAATCTTCGAAATTTTGGGATTGAATGTATTAGAACTAATTCTATTTTTATTGTTTATAAATGAAAAGAAACTCATATCTAATTTTAGGCTTAGGTTCCTTTTTTTTGAGTGAAAGAACAATATTTACATTCAATACTTCTTTTTTTTTAGTTTTACATATAAATCATAAAAATCTTAATTTTTCATTTATTTTTGTTTGAACATTGATTATTAGTTTATTGAGTTGAATGTACAAAATATGTTATAACAAATTGTAATCCTAAAAGAAATGTTATTAGACATTAAATAAATACTTCGCAAAAAAAATCATTTAATTTGATAATTATTCAATACATATCTAAAATATAAATTTGATTTGATGTATAAAAATGTGTCTAATGACTAATTATATTTAAAATAAGCCAAAAAAAGAAAAAAACAAACTGATTTAATATAGGATCTAAAACTTTAAAAATTATCAATGAGTCAAATATAGAATACAATAAACATTTAGAATTTACATTAAAACTGACAATGTGAATATTTTGTTCAATTAATAAACATATTCTGTGTTTATTGTTACAATATTCTATTATGAGTTTTTGTTATTTTCTAACTAAGAAATATTTCAAAAATACATTTGCCATTTGTTTTCTCAGCACTATATTATTCTATTTCAATTTGTAAATGTAGTAGTATTTGAAAAATAATGCTAAAAAATATTTTTTTTAAGGTTCATTATTAAATTTAACATTGTATATTTTAACGTATTTAGATTATAGAAACTTTTAACATTATTATTTTTAAAAAAATTTTTTTTTCTAGTTGGTATCAAAACATTTATTTTAACAGCTGTATATATATATATACATAACTGTAATTTTTGTTATTTAGTTCATAGCTTCAATTTAAGCTTTATATGTAAAATATTGGTTTCAGTTTTCATGTATTTTTCAAAATTTAGATTTCATAAAGAGGAATAATAATATCGTCTAACGTTTTAGAAATTATTTATAGTTATTTCTATGTACAAATAAGCTGTTAATTTCATTTTTGTTGTTGATTTCACATTACAAATATACATTCATCACAAACAACATTTACAACCTCGAGATGTTCAGATTACTTTAGTAATAATAATAAATATAATGTTTAAAGGTGATAAAGGGAATGTGGACCGGGTGGACATTAAATACAAAAATATTTTTATTTTATTAGGGATCTTATGGCATACATTAATAGATAATTCAATGATTTATTTATTTTTTTTTTATCACTTTAGTCGAAATATTTTGATAATTTTTTGTTTTTTAGAAATGTTTGTTATGAATATTTTATCTACTTGGGAATCTACAAAAGATCTTTAAATAGAGCATTTATTAATAATTAAAATAAAATCTTTTTCTTTTTTGTTGAAATTATAACAGTTTTTGTTTGTTTTAAAAAAAATATTTTGCATAGCTAATTTAAAAAAGAAACTAAAATAATTTGGTTTATACGAATTACAAGGGTTTAAAATGTTGTTAAAATATATTTTTTAAAGTAGATACAATATTAATCTTTTGATGTGGAATTTATTATTTTTAAGGACGTTAACATTAAAAGAAGTACTTATTTTAATGATTCACTATTTTTCACTATTTGCTTAGTTCCTTTTTTATGAAAACTGATTCAAAGTAAATGTTTTCATTTTTATTTAAATAATCCTTAAACAAAATTTTCAAATAATAAATAAAAAAGAATATTAATATCTTTTTGAAAATAAATTCAGATAAATTTTTATTTTTTATTTTAATATTCTACATTCTATTGTTTAGGATCCAATAATAATGAACAGTTTTAAAATTGTAAAGTAGCTTTTCTGCATTTACTTAAAAAAAAATTGTTTTCCTAGGGATTGTATTGACTTGACAAGGTTTCCCTGAAAAAAAAATAATAATTTGAAATAAAATTTATTATATTTTGCTTAAGCTAAATATTAATAACTACTACTGACCATTATTCAACTTCATGTACACTAACAGCACCCTCGCTACATTTTGAATCTTGTGTTCTTAATTTATTTTTATATTCATCTAATTCTTGCATTCTATACATTCCGAGATGAGCTTGTACCATTAATGTTTCCATAATTCGTTCGTTTCTTAAAGATTTTGATGGTAAGACAACAGTAATTAATTCATTTGGTGATATACGGCATAAATCTAAATCTCTAGTTAATCTTTCCATAATACAACGATATTCTAGCTGTGTATCTGTATTAGGTGAAACTATCATTTTATCAACTTTATTTCTAGCCCAAGCTAACATAGCTTCAAATTTACGTATTTCTGGCATTTGTAAATCACGACACATTATCATCTGGACCATACTTTCACTTAAATTTAAAAATTCGGGTAATTTAAATAAGGCATGCGCTTTATTTTCAACAAAAGTCAATATCATATTAACTAGTTCTGAAGCGGATGTATAGCGCCAATAATAATTTTCTAATGAAATTAACATTGGACAAACAACGTCAATTCGTAGAAATTGTTTACAATGATGGAAGCATGCTTGAAGTAATTCAGGTAAATCATAGTGCTCCGCAGCACAAAGTAGTCCTAAAATTTCAATTATCATTATTATTATTAACATTTTTGAAATTTATATTAAAATAATTATTTACCTGGTATTGAAACGCATGTCAGTGGGCAAGTTCCAGTATGTAAATAATCTAAAAGTGTTCTAAATGTGTCAGGATCAAATTCAATTATATTAAATTCAGTCTGAGCTAATTTTGCCCTATCAACTTTTTGTGCATCTGCACAAACTGAAAGACGAGGAACAGCCAATTGATTTGAACTAGGTTTATCTTTTGAATCCTTATCTTTTCCATCCTTATCTAAAATGAAATAATAAATGTTTATTTAATTTTTTAAAATAATTTTAAAAATAGTTTGAAATTAAATTGAATTGGAAAACACTTATTGGGGTTGTCCAAGTGAAAAAATACGAAAATTTTGCTGTTAATGTGTGAAATTAGCCAGGTTTACTTTTAGTTTTATCAAATATTCAAACTTATTTTAGAGTTTGGCAGTTTTAAATAACCTTGATAGGCGTTTGTTCCAAGCCGATATTTGTTTACAATTATAATTATTAAAATAAATCTGAATTCATCTTTCTAAAATAAGTTTTTTTTAACATATTGCAGTTTTTGAATTTTACAAAATATACAGAATAAAGTTTGAAAATTTATTTTTAATTAACTATGGGTAAGTCTGTCTAGTTTTTATTTCTGGTAAATTTTAGTAAATGTAGCCTTCAGGCAACAGCCCATATTTTGAAAAATTTGTCCTTTATTTTCATAAGGTGGCTGTGTGGCTGTATATAAATTAAGTTTTCTTCGTAAAATTTCAGATAGTTTAAGGAATTTTTTGTGGTTACATTAAAATCTTTTAGTAACTTTATTTTTATAAAAATTGCTGACTTTCTTTTGTATTTCATTTATATAAATTATTAAAACTGTCAAAAAATTTAATTGACTTACTTGAACAATCATGAGATGAAGACCATCTTTTTTTATCATCAGCACTAAGTGTACTATTTTGTTTTCGTATTGAACGACCCCAACCTGCAGTTATATTACCCAAACGAGAAAATGCACGTTTTACCATTGGTGATGATGGTACACTTTTTGGTCTTGTAGTCTCTATATCTGGTACCGTTAAATAATTACTTTTCTGTTTTTGATTTTGTGGTGATACTAATGATGGTGCTGGACGTGCAAAAATTTCAGCAACTGGAACTTGTGGTGATCCAAAACCAGTCTGTATTCCATATAACATTTCCTGCAAAATATTTTTATTTTACTATAAATTAAAATTATTAATTTAAAAAAATACGAAATTCCTTTGCAAGAGAAAAAAAATAAAATTAAAATAATTAATTTATTAAAAAGAATTTTAGGTTCTTATCTAATAAAATGTTTTATTGGAAATAACCTTAAACTGTTTATAGTAATTTAATTATCGATTGGTTTTGGTAAATGAAAAATTTCTCAAGCTTCAGGCTGCTGTGGTCCTAAAAGAAGCTCCAATCTTATTAAATAGTACGTTCGTATCTGCAACTTTATTAATACCTTTACTACGGAACAATTCCACCTTTCGTACCTACCACTTTTATCACATCAAATGTGGTGTCATATGTTAATAGCTATATTTCATATACATATATCATAAATAATTTTCAGTTTTATATTTAATATAAATGTATTAACTATTATGACCTTATAATAACTTCAAATAATAATTTCACATCTGTCAAAATTATTTTCGTTGATTTTTGTTTTTCCAAAAACTCAGAAAGTGTTCCAGTGCTGTCATATGCAGGGCCGGCTGAACCATAAAGCTAAAAAGTCTATAGCCTTAGGCCTTTGAAAGTTTTCGGCCCTCGATTATGATAATGAATTTTATTTTTTATTAGATTTTATTAAAAAAATTTTCTTAAGTAAAACATTTTTGAGAGATTTGTGAGAGATTCTAGCATTAAACAAAAAGATGAAGAAAGTAGATGCTTGTGGATACATCGTTTCTTAACTCAATTGAACATTATTGAAAGTTTCCCAAACGTAGACGTGGCCCTAAGAATTTATTTGAGCTTAATGGAGATTAATTGTTCGGGTGAAAGATCGTTTTCATTATTGAAAAGAGTGAAAAGTGTATTACGATCGAATTTATCGCAAGATAATATCACTGCTTTGTCGGCACTTGCTATAAACAGTGCACTCGCTAGAAATTTAAATGTCGAAGAGATAATTTACGATTTTGCTAGCATAAAAAGTAGAAAAAAAAACTTCTAAAAACTATTCAATTTATTATTGTTAAATAAAATTTATAACCAAAATTTTTGTGTATTTATTCACCTGTGTTAAATGACTTAAAAAAAAAATTTT
The DNA here is from genome assembly GCA_947359355.1 of Acrocera orbiculus. Taxonomy (NCBI): domain Eukaryota; kingdom Metazoa; phylum Arthropoda; class Insecta; order Diptera; family Acroceridae; genus Acrocera; species Acrocera orbiculus. The sequence goes on from OX375759.1 coordinate 15,095,562, forward strand.
TTCGGCCTTTTCAGAAAGTTAGCCTACGGCCCAAAACTGCTGGTCATATGATCAACAGCATATCATTTAACTACAACGTTTATTCACGTAGTAATGTACTTTGTTATGCCCTTGAATTTTCCATAGAAAAATTTGAATTGGTAGTAAATCTACAGACCCGAATGTACTATTAGAAAGAAATATAGTTTTCCTTTTCCAATTGTTTTTAAAATTTTATCATATTTTTAATGGTTAGTATAGATTGAACCAGTAAATCAAATATCAAGGATGGCAGGGTTTTACTTTTTGTTAGTAATGGTTTTGTGGGAATGTACTCTTAGCCATGTAACATTTTTATTTTAATGAAAATTATATTTAATGGGGATACTTTTGAGTTATTTTCAATAAAATCTTGAAAATGTGGTTAATGTTACGGTAATTTGAAACACTTAAGAAAAAATAAAGCTTTTCCAAAAAAATAAAAATTTTTTTATTAGGAAAGTTTTTGAAGGAAATTTTCAATCATTAAAATTTTCGAAGTTTTTCACATTGATATTGTCCCACATTGACTTCATTTATTTACTCACAGCACTTTAAATGGCAACTTTAGTGCAATTTACTTAAAAACTACTAAAATCTAAGTTTAAATTTTTCATAAAATTTTACATATGCTCGTTTAATAATAATTATTACTATTTGAATAGTTTTTGGACGTTTACTTTGTACATTATTTTTAATGGTTGTACAATTAGTTTTCAGCTGCAAAAATTAAGTTTGTAGTTTTCATATGAGAAAATATATTTAATTTTTATATAAGTATGGGCTGTTATTGCCAATTTTTTTTAGAATTATTGAAATTATCACAAATGATAAAAGAAAAGAATAAAAATTTAAATGCAATTAGCATTAAAAATAATAATTTTATTAAATAGCTGAGAAAAGCTTTATTAGAATAAATATAAGAATTTTTGCTATAATTTAATTTATGTGTTGTTTATTTATATTCTTTTTTGTTATTATTAAGTGGCCTATAAGAATCTATAAGCTATCCAGGCATAATATTTTATGTTATAAATTGTTTTAACCGTTGAATATAAGTAGAAAATAATTCAATAATATTATTATAAAAAATTTTTAATTCAAACTTAAGAAAAAAAAAGCCTTCACTTACCTGAAATACTCTACTTCGTACACCTAAAATTGCTCGTACTCCGATAAATTTAGCTTTCTGTTTGGATTGTCCAACTAAAAAGACAACATCAAAAAGTTGAGCATTTTGTAATGAGGATGGCTCTTGATTAAGGAAAACTTTTGTAAAATCTTTGGCCAACTGATCATAGTCTTCAAATTGATCACGAACAGAATCAAGTAATGGTGATGATGGTCTCATATGGCCTAAATTTAATTAAAAAATATTTAATTTAATATTAATATTTATTTTGAATATATTTTATGTTTGTTATTTGACTAAAATTTCAACAAAATATATACATAATTGTATTATTTACATGATATTTTGTACAATGTTTGGCCGTTCATGCAAAGCAAGTGATGTTATTAATTTCAATAAATTTTTAAGAAAAGTTTTCCATGCCTGTAGTATGTATGAAAAATTTAATTTCTCTTCTTTGTTTTTCTAAATTGTGAACATTTTATTTAGATATTTCAACAAATTTTTTTCGTTTCAAATTAAGGAATTATTTTTTAATAATCTTCTGAAGAATTGAATTTTTTTTTATTGAAAAAAAATACAAACATTCTATTCATAATATTTAGTCATATTAACTATTTAATAAGTGAATAAAATGACAATGTAGTCAATATCTCAGAATTTGGAATCATCTGTTTAGAGTATTAGTAAAACTCTGGACTAGCAAAAATGTTTAAAAAGGAGCGTAAATCCTATATTAGATTCAATCAAAGCTGTCGTAAGGAATAATTTTCAGTATGTTTGCTACAAAAGATTAATTTTGTCAATCAAACAACGCAAGATCACTTATAGAATATCTAAAGATAAATATAATCAAAATCCAGGCTTTTTTTCAATAGTATTGATCTTGAATAAATATTTGAATGATCAAATATTTCAAGAAATATTTTAACCTAATAAAAATTTATTGTGAGCTAATTTTTAGTAATAAATGGCATTGTAGATATACAAGTTGATATCTATAGGTACTAAAAACAAAAGAATTTCATTTAGATATTTCGTTGGACATTAGAATTTCATATTGATGATTTTTTAACATTCTATTACCAGATTAGTTTTGATCACTTGTGGTAAATTTCGGAAGATTTTCAATTTCTTACAATTAAAGTCAAATAAATTTAGAAACATTAATATGTGGTTTCAAAAGAAATTGATAATGTGTTTGTATACATGCTTTTAAGTTTTAAATATTTTTATATCTGAACTATCTGGAACACTTTATATTGGTTGATAATAAAATAATTTGTTACTTGGATACGCAATTAAAATTTATCAAATGAAATTCACTAAATACGTTATGTGTCAGTCGATTTGAAATCAGACGTTATAAAAATTCTAATAATAATTTAAAATTTTAATATTAGAACTTTGATGTTTCTATCCATGGTAAAAGTGATTAAATCTAGATAAATTTTCGTTAAAGAAGACGATTAAATAAATTGTATTGCATTATGTATAGCTAAAAGCTTGATATAGTTACTGAAATTTTTATATATATGTAAATGGTAAAATATATTTGAAATGGGAATTTATATTTGAGATTAAATGTACTTGTGTGAAGTGTAGAAATATTTATCGCAAATCAGTATAAAATTTTTCGAATAAAAATTCACAAATTAAGCTGAATAGAAGTTAAAATTTAAACTTATAATCATGAAAATAGCATTTACAATTAATTTTACACAATTTATACAAAAATTTAATAAAATCTGATAAATTTTCTTACATTAATTAAAAATATTTACATTAGAATTAAAAATTAGAAAAAAATAAAAAATTAATTACATTAAAACAAATAAATAAAGCAATTTTTATTTTTAAAAGCAGAGATAAATATGCTGACGAAAACAAATTATTCAAAAAGTTAAAAGCTTTCTGAATAAACTTGAACATGATTTCTTTTTTATAAATATTAGAATAAGAAAAGCAATTTATGGACATTTTTGTTTTTGAAATAACAAAAAGACAAAAGTAATTGAAATCGAAAAGTAAAATTAAAAAATATGAATTTTATTTACATTATATTTACTTACTATTATTCCTTTAATATAACTGTAACTAAAATGTTTCTTAAATTCTTATATGAGCTGAAGCTTGAGCCTAAGTAAATATAAAAGGGATAATGATTTTTATAGCGTTAAATCTAAACTTTTCCTGATTAAATTTATTAAATGATACCAGAATACTATTTTTTGTATTTTGATTTCTTTGATTTAACTAAGATATAATTTTAAATTAACCCAAAAAATTTAATGGTGTTTTATTAAAACATTTTTTAAAATGTTTATCTTGTTTTGCGTTAGTTTTAGTAATATATTTTTCCGATTAAATTTTTGTACTTTCGTTATTTATTTTGTTGATTTTCAAATAAAATAAATTATATTAATAATGGAGTTATTGTTATAATTATTTATTAATTCAGATATTCAAATAATATACCATATTTGGCTGATACTAAACTAAAGAGTTAAATAACAAAATATCAGTCATTTTATGATAAAATTTCAATAATATTTATCTATCATACTTGTGAATTATAAATTGTTTTTTCTAAAACCCTTTTGCTCCGGATAAGACATATACCTATGTCATATAAAACGACGAGCAGACTACATTTAATTAAATTAAATATCGTAATTGGTAATTATAGCCAATAGTCATGTAATCGATATATGTACATTTGTCAAATTTTAAGTTAGTTAATAATTGATGAATATCTGGTGATTAGTAAAATTATTTCATTGCTATAGTGGCTAGTTTTCACTTAATTTAACGTCCTCGGCTTTAGTAATAACTAGAAAGACTTTGAATATACTCAAGAGAAAAATAATCAATTATAAAATTCTAAAAGAATTCCTATATAAAGGAAATTCGATTTAACACATTTATGCCCAGAACTACTTATGTCGGAATATTCCGTCACGTTATTTAAACTCTGATTTGATGTGCACTTTTTCAACTTTGAAAATTAAATAGGCAATTCTGATTACTATCAGTTATTGCGTGTTTGTACTGTAAATTAATATTCAACTATAAGTGCAGCACCTTTTTGTGAAAAATATTTGAAAGATGGTTCGTTAATGACCCGTTTGACATAAATGGGGGTTTTTACAACATGTTTTATTTAGTTATAAAAATTTTCTAGGTAGCATAAATAAATCATTTTTAACAATTTATTTTGATTTTTGAAGAGAGAAAGTAACAAATAAGAATTATTTTTGCATCAAATTTTTATATTATAAAACGTTTTCTATTACAAATATTGAATTAATAATGTTTCAATATTTTCATATGATTTTCAGGAGATTTATTTAATAGAGATTTAACAGAACGTTCCTGTTGAACTATTACTGACAAAATTGCTGACAATTAAGAATTTTGTATAAGAAATTCACAGCAAATTAGCACTGAAATTTTATTGTAAATAAAAATTTGCTAATGAAGAATAGAGTGCAGGCTATGAAACCTTTTGGAGCTATTTATGCGTCTCTTTTTTGTCTAATTATAACAAATTCAATAAAGCTGACGCAGCTATTTTCAAACTATATTTTGCTATTTTGGATTTAAAAACATTTTAAAACTTTTCTCTTTTGTATGTATTCTTTTTGAGCGTAACTGTTATTATGTTCAATTTGTTAATAAAGAGATAGTAAGTGTTTTTATTTTTATATTTAAATTATTTCCTTATATATGGTCCACATAAATCTTTTTTATTTGTTTTTTTTTTTTCAGTGTAAAAAAATGTTGTCTATATGGTATATGGTTTGAAAAGAAAACTATTGTAAAACCTTTAAAGTTAGACTTAAGGGTATGGTTAGGTTAATTCGTTGAAAACAAGGCATATATTCAAGAATTTTTTTTTTGCCAATATAGATAGTTCTAGTTTATTTAATTATTTTCTATACGATGGCACAACATTTGAATAAAATTTTACCAAATTTTTATTTCAAAATAATAAAGTAGCAGTGAATGTTTGGAGGCACCTTAAAAAAATGTTGCTTTGTGGTGCGCATCTAAATTCACAACAAAATCATCCAAAATAAAAAAAATTTATTTATTAAAAATAATGTTTTTCAAAGTAATGACAGGGGGATTTTACGTTTTTCCGATTATTCAATTTTTGGTAGTCTTTAGAAGCTAAAATACCGATTCACGCCTAACAAATTGACTTATTTGTTATTGTAAAATTAATAATTATTGAAGCGAAATAAAACTTTCGTCATTTTAAGTTAGATTTTAAGTTATCATGCGGCACCGACTTCAAAAATATCAAGTTTCAGGAAAACGATTTAAAGTTTTGGTTACTAAAAAAATCGTTCCTACCAATGCAAAACAATTTCTTTCTTATTGTAGTGCGCCAATTCACTCCTCCGTTCTACTAATTTAGTACAAAGCAGTACAAAAAAAACAACGTAGACGAATGAAAAAGGACTTGACGGAAATATACACAATTCTATTTGAAAAGACGTTTCTATGAAAAAATGAAAAAACTCATTTTCAAGTAGATATAAAAGACCGCACTGACGTTCAGATGCTCATAACATTAACAATTTTGCTCCGAGCAAGTTAAAATTTTGACACAATATTTTTAAGATATATTTTTAAATTAATTAAAAAACATAAAAAAAAATTAAATACCGAGTAACTAATGGTAGCCAAAAGCATTAAAAAAACCCGGAGCAATAGGGTTTTGCTTGTCTTTAATTTGTTTTTCTTAAGTCAAGGAAATCGACAAAATCTGTAGATTTTAAGCTATTCCTTCAAAAGTTTAGTAATTTGGCATTTGAATTCGTTTAAAAAAACTTACAAGAATCCAACAAACAAAAGCTGGGAAAACTCGATATGAAGCTTACAATAAATTATTTGTCCTTAGAATTTGAATTAAGCTCTTTTTCTTGATTAATCGAAATTTAAGAAAAAAAAAAATACCTACTTCAATTGATTTACTTATTTTTTGATTGTCTATTGTTTAAAGTTGATTTTGTATTATTGAATTTAAATACAAAAAAAAAAAAAAAACAAAAATCAAGAAACCAAAAATAGTAGTGTATAGAAATAAGTAAAGTAGAAAGAAAAGACTTTTTGCATTTCATGTTCAAGTACATACTAGGAGGAAAACAAAGTCGCACACAGCAATTAACTGTCATTTGCAACATGCATTGGTCCTCACCGATGGGCCTCCATGAACCCCTTCGGTATGGCTTTGGTATTTGGCCAGTTTCCGCATGATTTGATAAATTCATAACTAAATCCTCCAGCATTTGTGATCTAGTTCTTTCTTGCATACGTGCAAATTTTGGGGCTGAATAAGAAGCACGTTCACCATTTACAATCTTGGTTAATAGCCATTCTCTGAAAATAATTCGATAAACAAAAAAAAAAAAATTTTGTTTATTTTATTTAATTCATTATTTTTTGTTTGTTTTTCTGTAAGAAATAATTTTATAACTTAAATAATATACCTAAACATAGCTCCTTTTTCAAAAACTGATTGTTCCCAAAGATAAGGCTTATAGGCACCAACTTCATCCCTAGTAACAACTGAGACTTGATATTGTGTTGGTAAATTGTCATCACTTAGAACTGCTCGAACCTTTTATTAAATTAATTTATTAATTTATTAAAAAAATCACTAAATTTATTTACCATTATAAATGTATGTAGAAAATGACTTTTTATCCAAGCTGGACCAAATACAGTATCCTCACTTTCAACAAAAACTACACATACAATGTCATTGCCGATGTGACGTTTACGTTGTAATTTTTGTGGATCATGTTTCTCATATGGTAGTAAAGTTGATACGTGAAACATAATTTCTATATTTCGCCAATTTGTATAAATAGAATAAAGACCTATAAATTAAAATATAATTTAAGAGAATTTTTTGAATTTGTTTTTATTTAATTGAAGTTTTGTAAAAATTGTAGTGACTATAAAATGGAACAGTCTTAACTAATTTATTTGTATTTCTATTTGTAAAATGTTAAATACCAAATAATAAATATTATTTTTATTCTAGTGATTTCGGTAGTTGGTAGTTGGGCATGACTTATTTAAACGAAGACAGCATCAAAAAGCTTATAATAAAATTTACAAATTAAAATCTTATAAACTATTATCTTTTATAATTTAAAGCTATAAATTTTGTTTGTTAGCAATTTTTATTGCAAGTAAATTTCTGAATTTCAGGCTCTGAGGAAAATTTTGTGTGCAATAAAAGTTTATATTAATAAAAAAATTGATTATTTTCAACTAAATTATAATACTTTAAGTATTACTATTCTTAGATTTTCGTAAACAATGTAAACGTAATACATTTTAGATATGAAAAACAGATTTATAGTCAGATTAATAAAATATTTTGAAAATACTGAAGTGATTTTACACTTGCTACTTCAGTAGACTGCATAGTGTAGTTCGCGAGTATGGATTTTCTACAGCAATACAGCCATATATTTAATGTTCAGGTGGGCATTTAAATCTATAGTTTAAACATAACTTAAAATTTTAGTTTAAGCTTATTAATTTAATATTAGGATCGTTGTAGATTTAAAGAAGATATAATATTAAGGATAAATTAAGATAAATTAAAGAGGAAAGATAAGCAAATATAGACAAGATGGAAGAGTTGAAGGATTGTCGACCTTAACAAACATACTTCAATCAATTTAATAAAGTTTTTTGGCAATGGCCTCTTAATTAATCCTAATAGAAATAAAAAAAAATAAATTTCAAACTTCTTTTTGGTTGTATTTTAGTTATTTAATGCGATAAATGATTTTATTTTTTCAAAAAATTTTATTTTTACTATAATAATAAAAATTTAAAGAAGACAAAAGAGCCTCAGGCCTTTGAATAAATTCCTTATTAGGATTTTACTGGAAATAATAATAAAATAAATAAGATAATTATTTATTTAGCTAAAGTTTTGATCGATTTTCTTTATGGAATTTTTAAAGAAAAATATTTAAAATTAAATCAAATAATATTTGAAGAAAAAAATTCATTTTAATTAAATTTCGTACAATTTTTGCCTTAGCCAATATAAAAGTCTGGACGTGTTTGGCACAGGTATTGACAAGAATAATTTAAGTATTTCAAAATAAAAACTTGTGTTTTTATTGAATCATAAATTTGTTCCTATACTTGGTATTTATTTGATAAAAAAATTCCACGATTGCTTTAAGAAAAATATTTTTCTTTCAAACTCCAGACAACTGATAAAATTTAATTTGTTATTTTCAAAATTTAATTAAATTTTTCAAATAATATGATAAATTTGTTATATTTTAAGGATTGTCATTACTATGCAAAAATAAAATTTGAGTTTGAAAACATAGAAAAAAAAAAAAATGATGAAATTTCAAAATTTATCAACATAATTTACCTGTAAGGTCATGGACAGTATCAAGGCCACCTTTGTATTTATCAAAACCACGAAGCCTAATCTTATCACCTAAAATCTGTAGAAATTCCTCGAACAGTGGAGTATTTGTATTATTGTCAAGGATTTGTTCTTCCGTCGTTTGACCTTCACGTACATAAATCACGCCAACTTTTAGTTCTGATTTAATAAATACCTTTTGATGTATAGATATACATATGTATTGTTAAATTAAGAATATTAAAATTTTTTATGATAATATAATTGAACTTTATTAGTTGAAAATTTACCTGATCTAATTTTAATAGTTCCTCTGGTGTATCAGGCAATTGTCCTAGTGTTAATGGTGGATTTAAATTAATTTCTTTACCTAATGACCTAACTACTTCTTCTCTGTTATATCTGAAATTTTAAAAACAAATATTGTTAAAATAATTTTTTCTTTTCTTTAGCAAACAATAATTTTTATCCTATTTGTAAAATTATAAATAAAATTAAAACACAAGAATCTGAACTAGAATAACAATTGATGATTTTGTCCAATGCTGATAACATTATAATGTGAATGCTTCTGGGAGCTATTTTAAAGAAACCCTTCTTTTAGATGGAAAAAATATTATGGGATATTAGCAGTCAACTTAAATATGGATTTTTTGTAACAAGTATGGTAATCTTGATCTTTAATGTTATAAAAATTCCACCTTTAAGGGATATATAACCTAAAAATAGTATTCAGCTAGTAATAGTAACATAATTTTCTATAATAAACTAAAAAATAAACTAATTTTTTGGAGATATAATATATATTATAAATATCTTTAAAGTTGACAAAATTCATCCCTAAGAATAAAATAAAATAAGTCAGAGATAAGTTTTAAAAAATTAAATAAAAGACAAGTTCTAAAGATTTTTGATGAAGTATGATGAAAGAATTAAATATGAAATCTAAGCAAGTATAATTATGCTTAATAAAAAATTCTTGAAAATTTTCAAGAAAGTAAAATTAGGGTAGGATAGAAGTAGAGCGTTTTACATTTGACCATCATTACCAGTGCTAAAATCTTACATTTTTACTTCCTTTAAGGAATTCATAAAGAATTGTATCAAAATATTTTTACAATAAGCCGAAAATGTTTGTGGGAAAACATATACATACATATCTATATATATATATATTGATATATACCAGGGCTGCACAACTTCGAAGGTGTTGAGGGCCATATAAGCTTCAAGCGAAATGCTCAAGGGCCGCAGGGATGCTAAATATTTTGTACACATTTTAATTAACAAATAAAAAAAGTTCCTAAGTTTGCTGATATGTAATTAACCATTATTATGTTAAATAAAGTTCATATTTATTAATAAATAAATTTGACACATTCTGGAGCGGAACTTTTCCATTTTTGTTGCTTAGAAGAGGGGAAGTCTTGGAAGTATTTGCTAAATAAAATTTTTAAAAAAAATTTCCTAGTAAAGATATATGTGTTTTTTATTTTTATTAAAATTTATGATGGAAAATATTAATGAGAAATATTACATTTTTTATCGTCAACAAGTTTTTCATATTCAGGTGTCATATTTGAGCTTGCTGTACTTCCAAATATGCAAAACGTTTTCATAGCAAGTTCTATGAGACTTTTGTACTTTTTGCAATCTAAGCTTTTGTAGAAATCGTGGAAATTGTTTTCTCTATGATAAATTCGCTACACTACAGAACATTGAAGTTCAATTAATTTCATCTGCAAATGAAGCGGTACTTGCTCTGGATCTACAGAAAAAGGGTCTTAAATTAATTTTAATTTGATATTTTCTTCGTTCGACAAAGTTAATCTTCTGCTAAATTCTTCAATTAATAAATCATTATGTTTTACATATTTTTGCCCAAAATTGCCGACCCTATGCTGAGAAATATGCAATGCACAAGTGGGAAAGTGACTTATTTCGCCTTTCAGCAGCTGAGTTTTGAAAAGGTTCAATTTTATTTTGAAACCCTTCACTGCTGCAAACATTTCAAGTATAAGCTGGTTTTCCCCTTAAAGCTGAATATTTAAATCATTTAGATGATTTGAAATGTCACAAAAGAAAAACAGATCATTATTCCATGCTTCTTCTTGAAGCTCTAGAAATTGTTTTGGTTCATTTTCGAGGAAGTTAAATGTTTCCTTTTTCAATGAAACAAAACGCTGGATAGCACGTTCACGGCTCAACCATCTCGCTGTGGTATGGTAAAGTATGTACGTCAGTGTACTCAGCATCTACTTCTTCGAGAAAGGCTTTAAAAGTCCTATGCTTGAGTCCTCTAGATCGGATGTAGCTTACAATGGAAACTACTACGTTCATTACATTTTCAAAACCCAATTTTTCAGTTACGCATTTTTTTACTACACTAAAGATCTCCTTTCCTGTTGTGCGGCTTGGTAAGGAGCACAAACCAGCAAGCTCTTCTGTAATTTCAAAATTTTTATCAACTCCTCTAATAAAAATGAGAAGCTGTGCTGTATCCTGTAAATCTGTGCTTTCATCCATACATAAACTATAAAACAGAAAATTTCGAGATTTTTGCTTCAGCTGATTACTAAGGTTTGTTGAAATTTCAGCTATTCTTCGCTTTAAAGTCATTCTTGACAAACTGATATTCTCAAACAGCCGAATTTTTTCCGGACATAATTCAGCAACAGACATCAACATACAGTTCTTAATAAATTCGCCTTCAGTAAAAGATTTCCCAGCAGCAGCAATTTCTCTTGAAATCTGGAAGCCTACCTTGGTAGCTGTTTTGTTTTCAGTTGTTGTTTTCTTAAAAAATTGCTGTTCCTTTCATATAGATGCCATCAAACTAGCCGCTTTAATTTTTTTCTCACTCAGTTTAATCTAATTTAGTGAGGATTTGATGTCTCACCACACACAAGACAAATTATTTTTTCTTGAAATAATGTAAAAAAGTATTTGTTTGTCCATTCGGCATTGAAAATTCTGCGTTCCATTTCAATTTTTTGCTTCATTTTCTCAAAAAAAAATATTTTTCACAACTATTAAAACCAAAAATGTGGATTATGTAGATTTATTAATTTTAGTTTTCTAACTATTTTGAGATAGATTTCTAAATAATAATATTAACTGTTACTGGGTTGTCTTACAACTGCTTAACTTTTAAAATGGCTACAAGTTTAAAGTACCCAGGAAGACTTGACAAAAAAACAAAAATATAGATGTATATGCAATAAATAAAAAAAATTCTCCAGAAGAATATTCAGAAAAAATTATTTGTCTTAGTTATGCCTAGGCCTTAAAAAATTGAGAAATCATATGCACGCTACGAAAATTTACAAGAATTTACCTGTACATATTTTCCCTAAAACAATAGTTCGCTTTATACATGTTGAAAAACAAGCAAAAAAGACTTTGCGATCAAACAGCAAAATGGCAAACACAAGAATATTGTTTAACTTGGATTTTTAGAAATTTTATGAAGTCTTTTGATTCATGTATATAAAAATGTACGCGGGCCATTAGCCAGCACCAGACGGGCCGCATGCGGCCCGCGGGCCGTATGTTGTGCAGGCCTGATATATACAATAATTTTAATTGTTTATGTTGTTAATTTTTTAATTAACAATTTTAATCCAAAGAAAAACACTTTTAGGTTTGATAAAACTTTTAATTTAAATATTTTTCAAATAAATTTATACTCAGTGATGCAAAATAAGTTCAAAACTGACTGAAGGGAAGTATTTAAATGGTTTTTTTTTTTTAAGTTTATTTATTAGAGCTGTTCAAAAGTGATACAAACGCTTATTCATTTTATAAAATTGCTTTTAGCATTTGTGGTGTCAATGTTTTGATGGTGGGAATGCCATCATATCTACAAAAATATATCATTTTAATTATAATTTTAATTTTGATAGTAGAAATAAGACATTATTTTTTGCAAACCGAAACAAATTTTCAAAATTCGACTATTGCTGTTTTCAAATTAATTCATAGAAAATTGTTATTTTTAATTTAATAAGAATTATTTAATATTAGTGAAAATACTACAAACCTATCGGCAAAAACGCACGATGCCGGTATCAGTCCATGAACTGTATATGAAATAGCTCTAACTAATATTCTAAATTGATCTCTACCATTAAGTGTTTCTTGTTTAATGGAAAGTATAACAGGTCCTAAATCATCATCAGTTGAAAAATAATTCCAATGTTCTGTACTATAAAAATATTTTTCATATGTCTCCTGTTCTACAGATGTTAGCTCAAAATAACCTTGTTGTTCCCATTGTTCTTCAATAGCAGTTTTTTTTCTACGTACAGTTTGTCTAAATAAAATTCAATTATAAAATTTATAATTAAAAAATTTATATAGTATATGTATTTACCTAGGTGTACCATCAGTATCTTCATCATCTTCACAAAAATCATTACAACCCCGCTGAGAATATGTATCTAAAGGATATCTTGAATATTTGTTACCAATATCCTCAGATTCTGATTCACTATCATCCCATAATCCTGTTGTATTCTGTAGTATTAATTTTTGTCTAGAACATTCAATCCAATATCCTGGAGTTGATATAAGGCCATGTGGATTGTCTTCACAAAATTCATCTAAAATATAAGAAAAACAAATTTTAATGTTATTTACTTGATAAATATATATTAAAAAAATTAAAAATATGGAAAAAAAAAAAACATTAAGAAATTTTTGTAATGTGATTTTTATGAGCACTCAAGCCTGAAACATTTTTTTCATAAAATTTTAACATTAGCATTAAAAGTTTTAAAAGTATTTAGCCATGCCTATACAATAATTTTTATTGATATTTTTTTGGGATATTATGTTGTCGAAAAGGCAAAAAAAACCAAACAAAAATTTCTTTTATGTCGCAAGTGGTTTAATAATAGACGGCGCCAGATGAGAAGAGATAACATCCTTTCTACAAATATTTTATAATTCTTGACGAAACTTCTACATTTATGAATGCACATAAATATATAAAAGCTGGGTCTTTTATGTACTACTTAGGCTTTAATTTTTTTTTTAAATAAACTCTAAGCAACTGGATCAACAAAAAAAAAAAAAAAATATATATATATTATTAATAATTATTTTTGAAATTTTAAATTAGAAGTTCAAGTGATGTAAAAACAACTTGAGTTTTGTTTATTTTGAAATATTAAATTTAATTCAGAAACTGTTAAGAATTTTTTTTAAAATTTGTTCTTAATAATAAAAACAAAATAGAAAAATAATTCTATGACTAATTAAAGTAAGATTTGGAAAGGATAAGCAAAATAAATTAACTATAGTGGCAATTAAGATAGAGAAAAATTAAAAACATTTAAAAAAAGTAAAATTGATTTTAAAAACACAACAACTAGGATTTAAGAGACGTAGTTTTCATCAAACAACTAAACATAATCAGTCTTTAAAGATATTAAGGAAGAATACCAACTAGGAGATTAGTAATTTGAGCAATATACTAAAGAAATTCTATATAAAACGTATATTCCTCACATATATTTAAGTAAGCAATAAAAGCGATATAAAATACATTTGGATAACATTTTGACGAAAGATGATGTAATTTCTTTAGATTTTTCAATGGAAGCTTAGAACGTATTGTATTTATCTTTGCGTGATATATTTCCTTATATTGTAAGCGATTTCTATGCAATGTTAATTATAAGCATGCAAATGTTAGATTAAAGAAATTATTTCTAGAGGAATAATTTCGTAAAACTTACAATTAGATAAATTTTTATGTATTTTATTAATTACTTATATAGCTTACTTATTGCTAAAAATATTTATTTCCATACAACATTTTAAAATTTGTTTAATAATTATTCCCAATAGTGAAATCAACATATAAAAATGCTACAAATTATTTTTAAACAAAGAAAATAACTTTTGCGTGACAAAAATATGAAATATTTAAATTATAATTTAACATTTTATTATTTTCCTTTTAGAAACTGAATACACAGATTTTCGATGGACTTTTAAAATATAAAGTTAGTACAAATTTTATCTGAATAGATAGAGCATACTTAAATACATAAATCCTATTCAAACATTATTGAAAAGAAAAGACTGTAGCTTATTTTTTAAATTAACAAAACTTAACTTTTCCTGTAATGTTTTGGAAAAGAAAAAACAACTGAGACTATAACCTCGCTTTTATTTCAGGTCATATTCCAAATAACATCAGTTTGTGTGTTTGTCGCTGATACGACTAAGTAATTAATTAGACCTGCATACAACTGTGCATCAGTAGTTACAGGAATTTGCTCAAATTGATATTAATTTTTTTTACAATTTTTCTAAGTAGAATTTTATAATAGATTTACAGAGTAAATTTTTGTGTTGTAGCTTAAGGATTCTATATTTGTAAAAATTTTCCAATACTTGTGAAAAGGAGTTAAATTTTAAAAATTTTTAGCCACACTTAGCGATAATATTGAATTTAACAGGAAAAATAATATAAAATCTTTTTAAACTATCTATTTAAGTTATGTTTTTTTGTAATATGTCATATAGCTTTACTTGTCATTGAGGATATTTCTTCAGTTTTATACAATAATTTAAATACACTGGAAATATGAAATTTGTAAGATTTAGAGATTGTTGAATTTTACTTTACGCTTTTTTCATTGATTTCATATTTATCTGAGTTTTACATGCAAGAAAACTAAATATATTTATGTCTCAATAAAAAAACTTCTGAATTTATTTATGTAAATGTACAAAACATATAATAGAAAACCTTCCAGTGATAAAAAAATCAAAGTTTAAGAAACTATTGCGGGTGTTAAAGGTTCCATTATTTTTAATATTATTTATTTTATTTGAATTTTTATTTTTTTTAAACAAATTTTATTTAATACAGCATTTTTTTGTAAATGTGTACTACTTTTTTTTCAAATCAACACTAATACTATTTTAATATGTTTCCACATTCAAAAGACATTTTTTAAAAGATTATGTCAAACAAGCAACTTTTCAAGGTTTACTTGACGTATTGCTTGCCTTAAAGCAATCCTACTGCATTGTGCAAGTTTAAAATAAAATCTTTATTAATTTAATTTAATTTTAGATGCTGTCATCAATATGGTAAGTATTATTTTATTTAAATGAAATTGAGGATAACTATTTATGCTTTCTTTAACCATTCAAATTATCGCTCTTTAAAATAAAGAGGAAGCATTTAACCAGTTAAGCACGTTTGTCAAACCAAATCTCTATTACGGTGCCTTCGATGTGTTTATTCGTCGTCCTTACCATTGATTATGAAAACTATTTTATTATTATTTGAGAATTTGAAGAAGAAGAAGAAGAATTTGAGAAGTCTATAATAACAATAACTTTTGCAGGAATAATTTTTTAAGTTTGTCTTAAATAAAAATGTAGTTCTTCGTTTTTCATAAAATTTGTAATAGGAATATTTTACCCTGCATTTGTCGTGTATAAACGTCATGGATTGATTTTAATTTCACACACTGTGTAGGGTTTTAAAATTAAATTTGACAGTTAACTGGTTAATGCCACAAAACTTGGCACCAAATGTTATTTAGACCACTGTTTTCCGCTAAATATGTATATAGCCTGAATTGGTGTCTAATTATTGCTAGACTGTTGTTGTGTTTGTTTGTTTTTTTTACAGTAGATCAAATAATATTTGTTTGAATAAAATCTGATATCAGTTATAGTGACTTGGGTGAATATAAAAATACAATTTTGATACTTTTTAGGAGTTGAGAGTTACTTTCAATCATGAAAACAAGAATGTTAGTGAGTACACTACATTAAACAAAGCACTCAAATCATTAAAGATACTTCATTTAGCTTCATCGGGTAGTAGTGAAAATAGAACTATAATTTATCTGGTGTCGCCTTGCACAAAATGTTGTTTAGCAAAAAATCAAAAGTTGATTTTAATAAAGAAACCAATTTGAAAAAACTGATCACACCATTGAATTCAGCGTACCCAAATTAACTAAGTTACGTAGATTTCATGTTTGTTACAAAAAAAAAGTTTCAAATTCTATCACAGTATCACAGTAATTATATTAATTATAATTAATGAATATGGAGCCATGCAAGGAGTTTTGACTACATGCAATTTTTTATAAAGCCATATTTTGAAACTATTACTGATTATTCTCCAAAATATATATTCTTTTAATGATTTCAATACATCTTGCTAAAAAAAACCTTTTTGTTTTTACTTTTGTTCATAATTAAAGAGCCATGCACTTTCTTTACTAGATATTTTTCTAATATTTCTTATAGTAAAAAGTCTAATCCTACTTTTCTTATTTTTAAAACTTAAAATCATGTAATCAATTTTTTTATTTTATATGTATTTAAATCAGTATTTATTTTGTTTTAATAAAATCCAATTTAACATTTTGTAATTTTATTTTGATTGAAAAAATTTTGTATATTTAAATTTTTAACAAGTACAAAGAGTTTTGAAATTAGGTTTAATCCACAAAGGCTACCAGCCGTCTCTATATTCCTTTAGCTATTTTGTATTTAATTCAGAATAATATGAATAAAAAAGGAACCTACATTATTCTAGAAAATTTCTTCTTGAATATTTTTCTTTTTGATGTGAGCTTTAAATACTTATTTTTCTCTTCAATAATAACTTCCTTTAGTATTTTTCTTAGGTGTCATAGGCTTAGTATTCTTAAATATTATTTACTTATTTCTCGTGTTGATTATATAATTGTTGTTTTTTTTATTATTATTAAGGATGAATTATATACTTTGTCAACATCTTCAAATATTTTCCTTCTTAAGTTAGGTTTTATGAAATAAAATTATATCCTAAATATATTTTCTTTGCTTTAAAAGGAAAATTTCTTCTATACTCACAACTAGTCATTCAACTTTATCCAAAGGCTATCGAAATGTGTATAATTGGTTGATTGCTTTTACTTCAAATAACTTTAAATAGTCTGAAATACCTTAACATCTCTCAGAAATTTTTGATTTTTTTTCTCACGTGTTTCATATGCTTAACGTTAAAGTCAAAGTCAAAAAGAGTTGAGTTGATTTTTTTAAATTTATTAAAAAAAATATTACTTTTCTATAATATTAACAAAATTACTAAAAATTGCTTTAAAAATTTCAATCCTTCAAATAAAAAGAAATACATACACAACTATGTACATATATTTTATCAGCTATATCAGAGTTGTGTTAAATTATTTGTAAAAACTACTAACATAAGTTCTTCAGTATACTTGAAAATAAAGTTATATTATAAATTAAAAAGGAATTTTATTAATTATTTCATGGCTTAAAGAAGTAATTTAATTTTATATACGAGGTCTGTTCAAAAGAAAAGGTGAATTTTTAATTATTTCGAAAAATATTTATTTATTCATCAATATGCATTTTATCCCCATCAAAGTAATTCCCCTCAGACATAATGCACTTATGCCAGCGCTTCTTCCAATCTTCGAAGCACTTCTGAAATGCACTTTTCGGTATGGCCATCAGCTCGTTCTTCGATTTCGACTTTATCTCATCAATTGTGGCAAAACGCTTTCCTTTCATTGGTTTCTTCAGTTTAGAGAATAAGAAAAAGTCGCAGGGAGCCAAATCTGGTGAATACGGTGGTTGAGGCATGACTACGGTGTTGTTTTTGGCCAAAAAATCACGAACAAGCAATGATGTGTGAGCAATTTTGGAACAAACTTCGCTGCCACACACACATGCCACGTTTCATGCCTAAAACATCCGAGAAAATTGCATGGCATGAGCCTATTGATATGCCAACATCCTCTGCAGCTTCCCTAATAGTGATTCGACGATTTTTCAAAACCATTTTCTCCACTGTTTCGATGTTTTCTTCGTTTGTTGCAACTCCAGGACGCTCATCGTCCTCAACTTCTTCTCAGCCTTCTGTAAACCGCTTGTACCACTTATAAACATTTTTTTGAGACAAAGTAGACTCGCCGAATGCCACAGTGAACATTTTAAGTGCGTAGGAGCCCTTTATTCCATTTTTAACGCAAAATTTAATACAAATTCTTTGATCCATTTTTTTTTTTTAAGTAGAAAATCGAAGAACACACAAAAACGTAACTCACTTTTTCAGTTGTCGAAAACAAACTACTAATCCAAAATGGCTGATAATGTCAACATATGTGTACCAACATAACAAAAAAAAATTTCGATAATCGAATGTACACAGCCCGCGAAAACTCAAAATTCACCTTTTCTTTTGAACAGACCTCGTAGAACAAATATTGAGTTTTCTCAATGGGAAATAGAACAGAAATGGTTACTTTGAACAAGATATTGTAATTGTTACACATTGAATATGCTTTAAGGTCTTTAGGGATCCATTTAAATAATAATTGAATGTATTACTTATTATTAAAATCTGAAAATGCTTTTATTGAAGTGAAATAAGAATAGTTTCAAAAATATCTTTATATTATTTATGTGTAATATACTCGTATATAAAGAAAAACTGGCAATTCCTTGTTTTATTTAATCTTATCCAAACAATTATGACTTTTCAACTTTTAGGTGCTTTCGTTGTTATAAATTTTTTTTTTGTTTTGTTTTTTTTTTTTAATTTTCCAATGTTTACTACAATCTTAATCTATTTACAATTAATTTATTAGTACTATTATCGAAGTGTGTGTGAGTGTGACGTGTGCGGGAGTGAAGATCCAGTGATCATTTCCCTATAAGCGTTAGTATTCCTATGTTAGGTCATGCGGTTTCTTGCGGTGAAGCCGTCTTGTCTGGCTTGTTGTGTCCAGCAGTAGTACAGCTTCTATGTTAAGGTGATGATGGAGTCTTTTTTCATGTTTTGCAGCGTGTTCTTGGATGACTTCTTTTACCCATTTTATTTTTAGATCTTCATGTATCTCTTTGTTTGTCACGTATCGGTTTGCGTTAGTTATTAGTCGTAGGATCTTATTTTGACAAGTTTGAATGGTTTTTATGTTGCATTCATGCGTACATCCCCATAGCTGTATTCCGTCCAGATTGGTTTTATAATTGTCATATATATTAATCTTTTGTTCCTTAGATTCAGTTGCGATTTGTATCCAATTAACCAGTAGTACTTCCTTATTATTTCTTTGATTTGTTTGGCCTTCTGTCGCACATGAAATATCTCTGCTTTTTCGTTGTCACTGCAGACCCATTTTCCTTGCTGATTCCTCAATGGAGGTATTCTACGTAGTGGGCGTTTGAGTTTCCGTGTAGCTTTCCATAAGGTGTATTCCTTGTCTTTGTTTGGACCTATGTTTTTAAGGTAGTTGTCGAAGCACTCCATTTTGTGCTTTTTTAAGAGCAAGTTCACCTTATTGCTGATATGATTGAATATTGTTTTATCGTTAGGGTTTCTAGAGGTATGCCACACTCTGCGTGCCCTTCTTCTTTCCTTTATGTACTCTCGTAAATCCGGAGGATACTTAATGTTTAAGTAGGTTGATTTTTCTTTTGGTTCTTTGGTGGCTGAGATTGCTGCCTCCCTAATGTTTTTAATGAGTGTTTTTGTTTGTTTTTCTATATCGTTCTTAGTTTTCAGCTTGACTTTTGTGTCAGTGTGTTAGTTCCTCTAATTGATTTCTTTATAGGTCCCAGTCTGTATATCTGTTTGATAAGTTTCTTTTATTTTCTTTAATCTTTATGTTAAGTTCAATGGTTAGTAATACGGGGGTGTGATCCGAAGATAGGTCGTATGTTTCTTGGATTTCTATATTGTTATTTTAAATTCCTTTGGTTAAGTAGAAGCCAAGCAAGTCTGGGATTTTATTCTGGTAAGTGGGCCAGTATGTTGGTCTGTGTGACGAGTGATATTCACATTTACTATTTAGGATGGTTCTTCGGAGTTCATTACCCTTGCCTGGCGTTATTAATCTTTCGTTGTTATAAATGATTGTCAAATATATGTTACAGTAAGATAAAGAATAGATCACATTATTAAAAGCTATAACAACCTACAACAGCTACCAATTTTTCTGGCCTATTTTGTTTGACGGCCACTAAAGTAATCACCAATCAAAAAAAATTCACAATAAAAAGATATTAATTAGTTTTATTTTTTAAATAAATTTTATTAAAATATAACAAGTTTTATTTATATAATAAATAATGAAAAATGTTTTCAGTTGTAACACAGTCCGCAGCACACTGTAAAAATAACACCAAACATTATTTCAAAGTTCTGATGTGAGTTTTACAGGCTGCCGCAGAATGCAATATATTTTTACCTGAAAATTTGTCACATATATACATATATACAGATTAAAATAAATATTTGAACATTTCAACTCTTACTCATAACTAAAAATAAAAAAAATTTAGTGCTTTTTCCACCCATGAAAAAAGGAGTAGTTAATTATCATAATTTAAAGTTTGTACCATTAGAAAAAGCTGAAAACTAGTCCCAGGGTTTGATGAAATCAAATTTGATAAGTTAATTTATCATCCGAAACTAAAATATGAAATATGTTTATCCTTATAAAAAATATTATTTTGAGATATTGACACTTTTGTTATTGAAATTTATAATGTACAAAAAATTTTTTATGTCCCTTTTTTTATCCATTTTATTTTAAAATCCTTTTTTTAAATATGTAAAACTTCAAAGAGTTCTTATTTTAAAATAGTAAACACTATTGAATTTTTCTTCGACAGGTTTCTTATTGATTTCATCCTCTAGGTTAGGATAATTTTGGAAATTCATGAGAAAAATTGTTTATAAAGTTTAAGGGTGAAAAAAAGAAAAATAATAAATTTTAATCAATATTGATAATGTTATTGAAGTTTACAAAAATTTAAATTATGCTGCAAAAGAAAAGCCTACTAATGGTTCTAGATAAATAATATTTTTTAGTTTGTTTTTGATAAAAAATTTCAATAATATTTTGGAAAACTATTTTTAATATAAGTAAGGTGCATAAAGAAATTTTGTTGCTTTGAATTTTGATAAATTCAAAAAACAAAAGTAGAAAAGAAAGTAAATCTAAATCTCATTTGGTATCAAAGGTTTTAGGGACTAAATTAATAATAGTTTTACATACAACTTAGTATACCAACATTTATATGTTCATTTTGAAACTACATTTGTTGAAAATAGCCTCTACATAAAAAACACTTGGTAAACTTTATTAAAAGGTTTTCCATTGCATTAATAAAAAAAAGAAATACTTTTTCCAAGCTAACAAGGTAAAACTTACTAATAAATCAAAATTAATTGAATCAATGATATAGAAAAGTCAATAAACTTTCTTTCTTATGGGATGAGTAAAGTTACAAATTTTTTAACTTTCTTTGTTAAGCTCATTAGAAAGATGTTTTGCATGATAATTTTGCGCCAATGAATCCGAAAATCACAATCCTTTTTTAATTCAAAGAAGCATTTTGAGATACTCTCAAAAAAACTGTCTTTTGGGTGTATTTTCTTTTATTGGTCTATATGTCAGAATATAATTTTTTGATTAACTAAAAATGGTTAATTTTAAGACGCTATTATCTTTAGTAACTAATTGGTGCCAGCGTGTCACTAAAAATGCGCTTTTTATTCAGCCATTTTAACAATTTTCCTCCGAACTTAAGAGGTGAGTGCGAAAAGCAAGGCGAAAAATTTCACCAGCATATATTAGCAAAAGAAAGGCGACATGAGTATCATTGGGATGAAGAAATGATGGGTGATTACTGTTGGATGCATATAAGGGAAGTTGTATCACATCAAAAACGAAGAAGTCTGAGTGATGAAACGTATTTTTGATCTAACAAAGTTCATACAAGATCAAATATTTCATAATTCTCAAGGAATTCTAACTAAAGCCTTGTTAAAGCCAGAGCGTATTTCCATCACTCAACGCCTAAGGTCATATAACGGGTGGTGCATTCGCTCTGGTCATAGCTAGAAGAAAAATGTTAATGGTAAAAGGATACTTCATGGCCTTCAAAATTTTTATCATGATTTCCTTGGAAAAAATGTTGATTTAGTTTTGTAAATATGACTTACTTAACTTCATGAAGGCATAATTTCTAGTATTTCAACCTCACATAATTTCGCACTTTTATTTACACAAATCATTGAAGCTGCATTATAGTTAAACATTTAATTTATTTTTCAATTTCCATGAGCTAACTTCATTGAAATAGTGTGCAGCAATTTGTGAGCGTCTGTAGCAGACCTGAAAAATGACAAAATCACATCCCCACCTAATGATCTATTACTTCTTTATTTTTCTTTCGATCTTAAAGTTTAACTATACAGTAAAATAATAATTTTTTTACGAAAACTCAATTACTATTAAAAATATTTGATTTATTTAACTGCTGGAAGTTTTATTAAATTTAACTACCCTGTTCTGATTTCATCAACTAATTTGATTTCAGATGTCAAGCATTTTGTGTTCATTTAGTTTGGAAAAGACATAGCATTGCATGCATAATTTGTTTTATAAAATAATAATAAGCTTAGAAAATAAATGATGCATTGAATTAAAATCGATTGGCACAAAACAAGATTAAAATTAATTTTAAAAAATTGCATTTTATATAACTGCTAAAGTAGTTTGATTGAATTTTAATTTGTTCAGTAATAAAATATAACGTAAAGTTTTTGATTGAAATTATACAATTTTGTGTATGGCTTTAGTTTTGTTGATTTGAGTTAAAGAAATTTATTTTTGTTTCCACTATTTAAGCGGCATACTAAAAGCAGAAAAAATTTAATAAATCTACTAATGCTTTTATTAGGTATAAACAAAAGTTATTACTGCTTCTTTTAATATAAGAGGTGAAATGATAATAACACTTTTATTACTCGGGTAAATTGTTATTTTATATATTTCGATATTATTCTGTTTATTATAGAATATATTACAAAGATTATGGTCTTTAAAACCGACCGAAAACCATGATAGGTAATTTCCATTGGTTAAATCATATATTTTAAGTATTTATTTAACAATAAAAATAAGTTTTAGTACTAATGAAAATTATAGAAATTATTTTTTAGTTAAATGTCATTTGAGTTTCACCTAGGGCCTACCTGATAATATTGAAATTTATTTATTAGAATTATTCCGATACAATAGATATATCATTTTTGTGACTAAATTTAGTCATAAAAAAAACATTCGCTTAGTAAAAAATATATTGCAAATGTATGTAGCATTTAATCGCTTAACAAGTTGAGGAGAGCGCAATTTTTTCTCTTTCGCCCTATCCGGTGCAATGAAAATCGTATTTTGGCGGCACCTTGCACGAACATTTTTTCAGCAATTAATTAAAAGTCGATTTTTAAGCCATATACAGTTTTTTTCATCTAACAAAACTATAGCCGATGTGAGCCACCGGTGGTACACACCGTCCTCAACGTGTTAATTATGGAAGTGGTCTAATTGTTAGTTAAACATGAGTTACAAATAATGATCATATTTTTTTTTCAAAAGATGAAATACTAATCCACTTTTATATAGTTTATAAGACTTTTCTTTATCTTTTTCACAAAATTCTTTATCATTAGACTAATTTTAACTATCAGAGTTCTTATTCTAATGCCTAGGACTCACTAGCGCTTAGCGTATGGGACGACTTAGCACAGTGGTCAGTGGACAGTTTTCCTAAATACCAATCGGAGTGGACTCACTAGCATATATTACTGTTTTCATTGAGAGTAAAACAAAAATTATATATTAAAAAGTAGCAATAAATTAGATTTAAATTAAACTTTTAGATAATAAAGAATTCATAATTTAATACATTTCAACAATATTTAAATAAAGATATGAAGTGAAATCAATTCTTCCCGAATTAAAATATTTCTTTGATCTTCTTTGAAAAACCGACAAGCTAGCGCTAACTAGTCGCTAATTCAGGCTATATACCAATTCAGTGGAGACTAGTGCTAAATTTTGTGCTGCTAAGCGCTAGTGAGTCCTAGGCATAACAACAAAAATCGCCAAACTTAATTATAATTACGTAAAGATAAAGTTTTCAATATTTGTTAGGCTTTATTTTCACTAGAAATTGGAAGCACTTAATCTTGGCCTATGAAATTATCAATAAAAGTTTAAAATTAATGATTGCCCTCTCATGTTCTTTGACTTTTGTGAATTTGCTTAAAATATATATTTTATTGTACATTGAAACTTAAGTTAAAGGGTGACAATTATATAAATGCAATTATGCAAAATGATATTTTAATTTTAAAGGAGTTATCATATACTTTTATCATCATATATTAGTGGCAAATAGCTCAATGATTAAAATCACATTTAAAATTGATGTTAGCCAATAGTATTCATTTATAAGCACATACAATGTATAAAGGCAATACTTAAAATCTTTAAAAATGGGGAATTCAATAATATAATTTCTATAGTTACACCTTCAAATTTGTAATCTAAAAAAATCAAAGAACGTTATTGAAACCTTTCTTTGATTCCAACTAGTTTTATAAGAGTTATAAACGAAAGTTTTTTCTTATTAAAATATCAACCTCAAAAATATAAAGTTTTAATGAAAACCAGAAATAAAGAATAAGAATCTGCTTATCATTACAGATTTGCTTATTTTTTTCTCGAAGCGATTAGGTAAATATTTTTTTGGCAATCATTTAAAAAGTTTGAAATTAAAAGTTGTTGTTAAACAACAATTCTCATTTTTACCGTAAAAGTTAAATTAAATTTTGATTTTTAATTTAACTAAAAAAATCAAACATGCGTCTGAATCTTGTTTGGTTTTAATTATATATAGAAAGCAGGACGTCCTTTCTCAGTTATGAAATTTTTAAATAACTTTTAAATTAAACTTTTGAGTTCTGATGAAATGTTATATGTTTGACTGAATATGTAACAAAATGAAACAAATTTATTGCAAGAAAATAAAAACTTGAACAGAAACTTAATCTATTGAGAAAATTGAAAGGATTTAACTGCGTAAATAGTAGCTTATTAAATATAGAAAAAGTGAATTATTTTTTACACACTCGTAGATGAATTTTATATAAGCTTAGCTTGTTTGAAAATTCTTGGAAATGATTGAATAATTTCCAGATTTTGATTTTGATTAAAAATTTAGAAATAATTTGAAAATAAAATGTGCAAGAAAAAAATAAATATTATAATCCAAGTGGCGAATATGTTTGTATAATAAGCGATTGTGATATACAGGGTGTTCCGTGATTGGTAAGGCAAATGGTTAGGGTAGAAAGTAGATGAAATTTCATCGATAAAAGACACAAAAAGTGGGGGTCTAGCTTTTTTTGTTTTCGAGTTACAGCCTCTTGAAATTTTCAGGATTCGTTTTTACCCCCACGCACTCGATCAATTATAACTTTTGAATCTTTGCGATAAACAAATATTTTTTGATAGCTTATAATATTGTTTTACTATTTTATAAGCAAAAATTTAAAAATAATAAGAAATGGTGGAAAAACTATTTTTAAGTAGAACCGTTCGTAAAAATCCCGGGCATTTTTTGACGTTTGCTGCTTTTTTCTCTAAAAAACGCCAACATAATTTCTTTTTTTTTATTATTTTCTCAAACTACAAATGTTTTCCAATAAAAAATTTGTGCGTTGTAATGGCCAAACTGTTCTCCATAGTGGAATAAAAATCTAACAAAGTAAATCTTTCCCGATAACTTGATAAGAATGTTTTACCTGACTATCTTTAAGGGCTTTTACCATTATTTTCACACACAGGTAAGATATTACACCAAAGATATTAGGGTTTTGAAGTAGTTTAGTGGAAAATACGATTCAAACCAGTAAAATAACTTACTATCAAGAATTTTTGTTTTTTGTGCAAAATATTTTAAAATATAGATACTCGACGTATAACTATTTTTATTTATGTTTATATTTTTGCAATTAAATTTTCATTCAACTAATATATAAATGTTGTTTTTAACAAAAACAAAAGCCTTTCTTTTTGGCCCTAAATTAAATTTATTTTATGTTTACAATAATAAAAATTAAACATTATCGAGATGTAATCATAGTTCTGTGTTTTTATCCAATTATAAGCTCTAATGTTCAATTAATATTGAATGAGTAAAATAAATTTATTTGCTAAATTTACTATGACCTAATTATGCATTCGTATTCATTTTCAACAGCCGCTTATTTACCATCAATAATTTAATTTAGTTCGACATTCAATTTGTTTTGTATACAATCAAAAATTAATTTTTGATTTTAACACCAAATTATTTGATATAAAATAAAAAAAAAAAAATTCCCGTTAAAATATTTAATTAATATCTTTTAGTGTTTTTATTGGAGTGAATGACAGTCTCTCCCTGTAATTATTAAGCTTACTTTTATTGAATGTATCTTTTGCTTTAGTTTTTGATTAAAACTAAATTTATCGAGTTGATTAAATCTATTAAATTTACTAATAATTTGCCTATATTGTTAAATAATTAAAACCTATTTTAAAAATGATTCAGGATATTTAATTTTATTTAATGCGCTCAAAATTTTGTGTAAAAATAAATTTTTCATATATATTTAAGATAAAATTGTTTTGGTTGACTACTTTTGATAAACATTTGTGTAATATTGTGAAAAGTATGTATCTTAAAAGTGAAACAACAATTGTTGTTGTTTCCCCTTATCTTGTATTGACAATGTTGATATTGTTGGGCAAAAAGTTAAAGATAAAGAATTTGTGCTACAGGAGAAAAGCTACATTTGTTGACTGGATATTGTTTATTTAATTAAGAACTGAAGCGTTAAAATGATGATTAAGTTGCTGTTGTTGTAATCCTGGTTAAACAAATCAATGTAATAATTGCTCTTCTAGTCTAAGAGCTTGAAGCTGTAATGAGAATGTATAGTAAGTATATTCTCCTCATTGTTATTTGAATTTCTAGTTGATTATTGTTAACTTACTACAATCAAGTGGAAAAGATTTAATTGAAAATATTCTTGGAGCAGTAATTTTTTGTTTTTCTACTCTTCAAATCTTACAACAGCTTTCAATATTTAGATTTAGATATTATGATATTTATATAAATCCTGGATTATTTAATTCAATTGAGATTGCGTGCTTTTGTTGGATCAACCATTGTGTCTCAAGTTAATATTACTCACCATAGTATTAATTTATTTTTGTAATTTACTTTATTTTAATTTAAGTTTAACCTTTTTTTAAAACACGGATACAAAAATAAAATTAATATTAATTGTATTTTAATATAATTACTAACTGTCAAACATGTAAAATTAAGTCATAGCCTATAGGAAAATTTTTAGACATCAAGTCTTATTACAAAGGCAAACGTGTACCGAATCTACCTTCTAGATAATTGGTAGTGAATAAATTTTATTTAGATAGAAAACTTTGCTTTTTTTTATGCCTCTCTGTTGCTTTGAATATATTTTAGGCTGCAGAGAGAAAATAATTTTTTAACTATCATAACTTGCATATAAACAATCATTATAGTTTTGGAGTAAAAAATATTTTTATATAGCATAGATATAAAAGGCGTAGATAGGAGTGAAAGCATGGAGATTAATCCCCCAAGGCAAGTAATGATTTAGTGGTAAACAAAGAAAAATAGCTAAGATGCCTAAGAAAATTGAGAATCCACAATCATATACTCCCAGCTCCCATCTTACAACCAAAAATGTATCAACACTACTGTTACAGTTTAATCATTTAAGATTGATTTCTTTGAAGAAACATTTCAACAAAAGATTTTTAGACGAAATTTTAAATTGCATAAATTTTTTTATATAATATATTCTATTGCAAGCATAAACAGAAATGAATTGAAATCACATGAATTATTATCAGAGCTCAAATTTTTTTACCTAGTGTTAAGCCTCTAGGATATAATATTTATGAAAGCAAAAATATGGATATCCATATTTACATTCTCAACTAAGAGCTCTTTTTAAAATGTTTTTTTTTCAGATCTGAGTAAATATAATATAAAATATTCTCTCTAAATATTCAAATATAAATATTTTGCTTGATTTGAAAATTGATGGATTGATGGATCGATAACAATCGTAATTTATGTGAACTTGGCTTGTATCTAAATTAATCAAAAAATAATTTACAAGGATTTACACAAAATTTTGTTAGAGAGCTATATTTTATTAAATATTTTTTTTATAATTTTAATAATCTAGGAAATTGATATTTTCTTCTTTAGATATTTAAAAGTTGAATAACCAAAATTATATTCAAATTTAGAAGCCATGAATTTATTTTAAAATATTGTTAAATGTTTTGTGGTCTATTGAAAAATTATAGTTTTAAAAATTGTTATAAAAAATCTATCATTTATTTACAAAATTTAGTTTTATTTATTTTTTTAAATAAAATTATATATTTCCTTGTAATAAAATTGATTAAAAATAAGTTTTAAAACAACTTTTATTAATATCAATAATAAAATAAAAAAGAGAATAATTAGGTTGAACAAAAAATAACAATAATAAATGTGAAAGATGTGTTTAAGAGTTTAAAAGCAGCCAACCACCTTTATAATAGTATAAAATATGTTAAAAAATCACAAGATGAAAGTAAAGCTAATGAAATTTTTGAGTTTCTACCCCATTCAGTTATAAACTTTTGTAAGCTAGGTAGAAAAATTTTAATGAGCATTGAAAAATTGCTTTTCATTTAGATACAGGCAGTGGGCTTAGTTTTCTTCAATAATTTCTCAACCACTTTGTTTTTTCATATTTTTATGCATATCAAGTTTTAAAGTACTATTTTCTGACAGATTTTTTATTTTTAATAGATTAATTATGATCTCAACTAAGTAAATAAAATTGTTCGAAAATTTCAAAAACAACACTTCATTTTAATTTTCATAAATTAAGGAGTAAATGTGCAACTCTAACTGAGGAGAAAATCAACTTAGACAACATTTCAATTTCGAGTTGTCAGTTACTGTTTGAAATTTAAAATTTTAATGAAAATCCTAAAATAATTAAAAATATTTTAATGTAAAAATTTTGTCCTAATTAAATCTCTAACTTTATAAATATATATTTTTATTTTAATTTAAGTTATTTTAATACAAGAATTTTAAAAATTCCTTGAATTTAATTGATAGCCATTTTTTAATTACCAGTTTAAAAATTAATAAAACCAAAACAGAATTAGTTTTAATTTCAAATATCAATCTAAATATTAATCCTAAAAGCATGATTTTTTATTTTAACAACACAATTTAATTAAATAAAATTTTTAGCTTTTATGACACTTTGAAAGTATTGTAAAAAATTTTTTTACAAAAATAATACTAACTTATTTTTGTCAATAATTGAATTTCTTGAATGTACAAAATCAATATTTATTGTTATAAATGAGAATATTGTCTATAAAAGCTACCTTAAATATTTCAAAGTTACTGCCATTTTTTGTTTGTTTTCTTAATACTAAAATAAGTTCATAAAATTTTCTCTATGATGTTAAGAATTTCTTTGGAAACTAAATTTTCAAGTATATAATAAATAAAATAAAATAAAAAACTAACAACCGATAATTTAGTTTATAGAGAAAATTCTCAAGGGGTAAGAGTTTAAAAGCATCTTGATTTTCTGTCAATAAAATTTATTAATCCATAAAAGCAATGACCTTTATGAAAGAGCTTTATGATTAATTGCTAAACTATTGGAATTCTAAGGTCACCTTCAATTGACTAGTCGATTTTAAAGGAAAATAAGTAAGAAAATTCCATATTATTTCAACTATTTTGATAATTTATTTATATATCTTATTAAGTATTTTCTTTGGTAAATTTTCTTCTGTTTGCTAAGGTATCATATATTTTTTTTAGAAATATTTTGACATGTGTACCTCGGTTTTTGGTTTCAATAAAGTTTAGCCATAATACATGATTAAAATATTGGAATTGAAAATAAAATAAACATCCTGGAGTTTTGTACATTTAAATATTTATTAATAATAGTTCAAATGTATGCAACCTCAAAGCTCCTGGTTATACGAGAATTAAATGAAAAATAGATTTCATTTTTTATAAAATCCACATTTTCTCTAATACATCTGATATTTTTACCAAAAATGAAAACATCTTTGAAATATATAATTGAAAGGTCAGAAAAGCCAATCTATATCTGCTAACTCATCTTTATTTTGACTAAAATATCCTCTGCTGTTAGATTTGTTTAACAATTTAATTTTATTTGAAATTCAGAAAGGTTTGACACTGGAGAAATGATAAATTTGTCAATAATTTAATAGCAAAATACTATCCGAGTCATTTAGTTAAAATATTCATTATATTACTATTTTATATGTGCATGAAACAAAAGAACGATTATCTTACATAAACATTAACATTTGTTTACTTGACTCATTATCGGCCATATTTTAAACAAATAACAGCCAAGTCTATTCAAGTAAACAGCGTCAAGCGTTAACATATTAATGAATATCTTTGGGTCTTGGGTGCACTATTGTAAATCGTTTTATTGGAATTATCTTAAGATTTAAAAATAACAAACGGAAATTTTTATCTATATTGGAACTGATATAACTAGATGTCGATCAATGACCAAATATTTTAATAAGTTTTTTGCTAATTTCTTCTCCATAGCATGAAAAGCGAAATAGTAATTGTAAAAAAATATATTTTACACTGACTGTAAAAGAATATTTTATCTATACGAATTTGTGTTCGTTACAGATTTAGTTGTAAAATTGAATTTATCCTGAAGAAATTTGATGATAGAATCATTTAAAAAATTTTTTAAATACTTATTAAAATTATAAAAAAAAAAAAATTTCAAATATATCTATATTTTGATTAATCAACCGCTTTACTGCCAAGGCCGTTTATATACGCCCGCTAAGCCGATGCGTTAACAGCCCCGGGTGTATACATACGCCTTTCGGAAATACTTTAAATTTTGTATTTTTGTTTTGTCTTTCTTTTTTTGTGGAAATAATCAGTTTTTTAATTGGAAAGCGTGCCTTTTTCTTTTACCGGAATACACCACATAACTACACATAACTCCCTCAAAAACGGTGGCACTGGAAAGTGAATCATAATTTTTTAATATCTTTAAAAGCTAATATTAATCCTGCAACTAAATAAAATTTAAATACTATAGTGATTTTATAATATAAGCTCTATAAATATCAACTAAATTTTTATAGTTATTTATAAACAAAAAATAGTTAAATTTTAATGATGATTAATTGAAAAATAAATTAATTACTATAAAAATAGGAGAACATAATAATAAGCCATCATTCAAAAATCCATTAACTAAATGAATATTTTCAACTAAGTAAACTAAGAAGTATTTGCTACACTAGGTCACAAAGTGCTTCAATCAATTAAGTTTCTGGCATTAACGTACTTTCGTCAAATAATATATCCGTAGAAATCAACGTCTAACCATAACATTATTCTGCCGTTGAAGTTGACAATAAAATGGAATGATTTATATAAAAATATAAAGTATATATAATACAAAAATATATATATATATATATTGGATATAATATTTTGATATGGGTACTCTGTCATTTTTCCTTTATATATTTTGCATCAGTTTTTTTTTCTGTTTGTCAGAAAAGCACCCACAATTTTTCCTTATTAATCATTAGCTTTGCATAATTTAAAACAAAATTTTGCTTAATTTTTTGGAAATGTTGGAAAATATTTGTAAAAACTAGTGAAGTTTGAGAAAGAAGATAAAAATAAGTAATCTTAATGAAT
This sequence comes from Acrocera orbiculus, assembly GCA_947359355.1. Taxonomy (NCBI): domain Eukaryota; kingdom Metazoa; phylum Arthropoda; class Insecta; order Diptera; family Acroceridae; genus Acrocera; species Acrocera orbiculus. The sequence goes on from OX375759.1 coordinate 15,127,859, forward strand.
TCTTTAATCTCTCATTTTGTAAAAAAATATTTATTTTTGGACAAAAAAAATTTACCCATTCGTAGCTTATGGATTTTTGTGAAACTCAGCAAATTATATTCCATTAAAAGACACAAATTTTCTTTAATTGATGGAGAAAGGATAATGTCACTAAAGGAAAATTTTTCCATTAAACTTTAGTTTTACTTAATAATTTTTATGATGATTATTATTACAAAATTAAAGCTGTTGATGAATATTAATAAAAAATAAATATAAAAAAAATCAATATTTTTTGTGAAATTTGAAAAGTTTTTACTAATTTTCTATTTTTATACAATTAATAGTGATATAAATTTGAGATAAAAACCAAGGTAAAATACGTTGGTATATACCTGTGTAAAAGACTAAACTGGAAGCATCATGTATTAGAAAAATTCGAATAAATATTGTAAAGTTTTAACCGGATCAATTGTCCAATAGCAAAAAATTAATCTATAAAATCATTATCTAACTAACTAGAATGCATGCAGCTTATTTATAGTGGACTACAGATAAATAATAATAAAAATAGCAATAATTTTTATATTATTTAATACATTTCAAGGATATATTAAAAATTTTAATCAAAATATTTTGAATAAACAAATCAACATAAAAAGATAACTCTTAGTCAGTAATAATTATTCTTTATCTAAATCTGATTTTGTAACTTTTAACAAAAATAGCCACAACAAAAATTAGCTTTAAAAAGCTTTATCCTTGTTGAAAATAATATAATCTATAATCTAGCTTATTGAATAAATTAAATAAAAAAAAAAAAGCTTAAAGATTGTCAAGCTGAAATGAAGATAAAGCAAAATTTTATACCTGACTTTGCACTAAAAGGACATTGATTTATCAGGGAGAAAATAAAAAGCAATGTATTGTTTTTTTAAAGTAAACAATAAAAAACTCAGGTAGTATTAAGATTTACTCCTTTTTTTTTTTAAATTTTAGGAATACTTTCTCAAAAAGATTAACAAATTTATTGTTAAATTTTGATTTGTTGTACTTTTTCCTCTTTAATCTATTCTTAATATTTTTTTATTATTTAATAACCTTAATTTTTGCAGTTTTAGCTTTTTTTAACCATTACTTAGAATACTAGGGGTGTAAATAAAACACCCATAGACTTTCTATTGGATTAATATCTGAACTTTGTGGTGGCGTTATTAATTTATTGATCCACTTCATCACAATTTTAGCTTTGTGCTTTAGATCTTTATTTTGTTGAATATAATAACTTTTGTTTTAATCCCACTTTTATATAGGATTAAATTCCTAGCCCTTAGGCTATTTTTTTAAAAGCCTAAATAAATATTTTTATCCATTGTGCCTATAATAAATTTCTGATTTTCACCATCACTGATCTATCATCATATTTTACTGTTTGTCTTAAGTTTTTCAGATTTTGTCCCCACATAAACTTACGCCTATCAGACCCAAAAATAATAAACTTACTTTCATCCGAAAATATAACATGATTCCAGAACATATTGTCTTATCAATATACATTTTTGCAATATTCAATTGTTTCAAATGATTCCGGATATTAATATAAAGATTTTTTACGAGATACTCTACCTTTAAATCCATGACTTCTAACAACTCTATGGCATGTTTCAATGCTAGCAGATTTCTTAAAACTATTTTTTACATATTTAGCTAATTAAGGGTTACTAACGAATTTTTTAACTTCACGCATCAACAATGCGGCATGGCTCGGTTTACATTTTTAACCAAATCTCAACTTAGTTTAGTTAGTGGATATAGCAATTAAAAAATTTTTTAGCCCTAAAAACATGGATCAAGATTAGATCAGCTCAATTTTTGGACGAATTCAATTTCACCGCTTTGGCTTAAGAAATAACATTGATTTTCAACGGATTACTCCTCGAAACGAACGAATTCAGTGGAGAAGTTAATGAGGAAATAAAACTTGTGAGACGATAAAAATTTAGAATTACAGAGATCGAAAAAAAATTTGAATTTTAAGTTGATAGTAAAACTGTGGAAAATGAAAGCAATTCAAAATGGTAACTTTGAAAAGAGTATTCGGGCCAAAACCCTACAGAATCCCTAATAGTTTCTAATATGAAAGAATCAATGGATTTTTTTACAACGATTTTTCACCAATGACTTTTTGGGAAAAATTATTTATGAAACCAATACAAAATACAAAAATTGGGAAGGAAGACGATATCTGCAAAAGCAGAATTCTGGGCATTTATTGTTGTTATAATCAATACAATACCGTTGGCTAATTTCTTTTCGGATATAGAGTGTAGTATTTATAAAATTTTGTTCTTTTTGAAATAAAAATAAATAAATTTGTAAAATTTTATTATTTTGATACATTTGTTATAAGGAATAAATGATTTTTAAATACTTATAAAATGTTTCCCTAAGTTGGCCGAAACTTTCTTGATTTGCTTATTTGGGCAAGCAAAGAAAGCCTCAAGCGCAAAGGGTTAATTAATCATAAAGATATAAAGTGTCTATTTTTTGGTCAGTTATGAATATTAAAATAAAATTATCTTCGATTTTCTTGTATGTAAATTATATTTTGTGAATATTTGATATTAATGCAACATGAAAGTCTATTTAAAAAGAAAAGTAATAAATTGATCTTAAAAAGACTGCATATCCTGTAAACCTAGCTTTGCTTCAAATATAAAGCTGAAAATAACTGCAATAATTTATGCTAGTAAAGAACTTAAAGTAGGCTTAGAAAAGATAAAAAACTATAGTGCTATATTATAACAAAGTAAACAGCAGTTAAAATTCAAATTATAGTCAGAAATTAAATTATTCATCATACAAAATATAAGTGAAATACTTGTAGATATATTTTCTTTATTATACTAGTAAAAAAAAAGTTGTAATACAATGAATTTACAAAGGATTTTTTTAGTTAGTTATTAAAACTTTTGACTTTAATTAGTTTCTTTTTTAAATGAAACGATTTATATTAAAAGAGCTTCCTTATAAAGACGTTAAAAATTGCTGAAAAAGAATTCAATTGCAAAAATATGCAAATCATAAGAAAAACTAATTGTCTATTTTACAAGATGGAAATTTTATTCTGTATATAAAACTAAGCTACCTCCTTCATATTTTCTTTATAGGAAATTAGGTTTATTGTTGTCTATTGCTGGTGTCATTTATTACTATTCTGAGCATAGGAACTCTACTCTCAATGACTTTATAATTTGTAATCAATAATGAAGAAAGTCGAATGACCATTTAATTATATTGCTAAAAAAATTTCCAAAATTAGATATAATTTTAGAGTTGACTTAAAGGGATGGTTGGGTATTTGATTTTACATTTCTCTTTGAAGTTTTTTGAATTAATGTTTAATACCTTAAAAATATTGTGCCGAATAAAGTTAACAAAGTCATAAGCATTTTTCTGAAGCTTCTTATTTTCGAAGTAGGTGCTAAAAGATCTACTAGGACGATTGTTTTGAAATTTGGCACACTACTTTTTCACATACTTCACCAATTCATGATGAAAGCTCTTTTAATAGTTATTAATCTTACAAGAACAAATAAGCCAATTTTTTAGGCAAAAATCGACATTTTGTCTTTCAAAATTGAAAAATCAAACAAAAAACAAAACAAAAACTCCTCTCGTCACTATACTGAAAAACATTCTTCTTATTGAATAAATTTTGATTTTTGGGTTTTGAATGATTTTGTTGCAAGTTATGATATACACCGTAAAACACCTTTTTCTCTAGATGCCTCCAGATATTCACTGCCACTCGAATTAGGTGTATTAATATTTTGAAATAAAAACTTGGTAAAATATTGTCCAAATGTTTTGTTATCATATAAAAATTTATTAAGCTAACTAGGACTATAAGTATTACCAAAAAACAGTTCTTGAATACATCTCCTTTTTTAACGCTAATTCGTTAATTTAATAAATTTATAAAAAATTAATTTTATTATTATGTTGTTAGAATGAAAAATATGTTAAGAATAGCCTTAAAATGTTTTAAGTTGAGTTAAAAAAAAGTGCTTAAGAAACTTCACCTGTTATCACTGTCAAGAGCCTGGTACCTTTAAACACCTTTAAAAGTGACAACCTTTAATCGTGTTTTCTTTGTAATTCTATTGTGGAAGTCAGCCAGTCGGTAATTATACCCTTAAAATTTTGTCAAAGTATCATCAAATCCTCCCTCTCCCCAACGTTATCTGATTTTTTTGTTTTTTTATTTAAAAATTTTTGATACTCATTAAAAGTGAAGATTTCTATTTTCGACAAAAAATTACGCCATTTTGTAAGCGGTAAGCTTACTTAATCTAAAAACTGATTCTAAAACTCAACGTTGGGGGGAATGTCTTATATGTAAGAATTGTGTACTATAAGTTTAAAGTGAATCGCTAATGTAGTTTTTAAATGGCAGCGAACACCGGCTTTGAAAAAATAGTTTTGAGAAAAGCGCGTTGTTTTTAGAGAAATAATTTACATGGTAAATATTTTTTTATATAAAAGTTTGTCATTTTAAAATTAAATAAATAGATTTAACCTAATTTAACTGACAAATGACAAGTTTCCCTTAGCTAAATGATAATTTTCAACAAAATTTGTGTACTTTCTTTAATAAATATAGTGTCCAATCTGTTCGAAATTTATTTTAAATAATATTAAATTTACATATCCTTTTAGAAAATTATACAATTTAAGACTTAAAATCTTTTCAAATAATTTCTGTTTCGTTATCCAAATAAAAGTTCTTTAGGAATTAAAGGATTTACAGTTGACTTATTTAAAATATAAGAACAATATAGCCAACAAAAATATGTATTGTATTATAAATTCATGTTATTATTCTTGAAATATATTAGTTAAAGGCTTAACAACAAAACTGTAAATAAGAAAATTTTAATATAAACATTTAGAGCAAAGAAGTCATTACTTGTCTTTATAGTTATACAATTGACCAAAACTATTAACAAATGAACGTTTTTAATTATGCTTTCTAATTAATATTACTTTAGAAATTGTATTCATTATTTTCAATTTAAATTTGAGAAGAAGGATTTAGTCATACTTAAAACATAAAATAATTAGTGAAAACTTAATTTAATGAAAACTAAACTAATTAATTTGCTTTATAGCATTAAATGAAAAGTTAAAAAGAACAAATTAAAATTATGTTGTTAAAGCTCTTAATGAATTAAAGAGAAATACATACGTACATAAAAAAGGAAGTTTTTTGCTAAGGTTTTAAACTGGCAAAAAAAAATTTTTTCTTCATTAAGAAGTTGTCAAAATAATGTCATTTGATAAATAAAATAAGTGTTAATAAATAATTTCCTTGAAGCAATTAAATTTAAGAGTTTAACTGCCTCATATCAAGCTCAAAATTGCAAGTAGCCTTTGTACTTCTCGCTACTTGCAATTTTTTTCGCCAGTTCTGGAGAGCATCGTATTAAATCGAAAAATTCCATGCAAGTAAATTTCATGTTGCATTTCACGAAAATTATACTCTCCAACGTAGCTATTGCAAGGCATGTTTTGTCTTTTGTCCAAATTTGGTTGATCATGGAAAAACCATGCTCCACTGATTCGGATGTTCTAGGTAAACAATAAATGTAATAAAATACACACAAAATGAAATTAACTTAACTATAAAGAAAAACCAAAATGTTAATTAAGAATTCTATATGTTAGTGAAGATTTTTTAAATACTTTGAAATTCAAAAATTTTATCTAAATTAACTTTTTAAGGATATATTAATGAATAAGCAAAATATCGATCGATTTATGATAAATTCATATTTTAATAAAGGATTTTAGCAAAACACAACCTTTATAGCTAATACTAAGCATAACATAAATAATTGAAAAGAATAACAAAAACTATATAAAAATAATCAATACATAAACCCGTAACATTTACATATAAAACAAGGTAAATGAGTTCATATCCCATCACATATTTGTTAAAACAAATAATAGATTTACAAGATTTGTTAATATAAACACAGTCTTTAGTAATTATAATAAAATACTCAAATATTTGAATCATGATATAAAGTGATATAATAAAAAAAATCTTATTAAAATTTAGTCAAACATGTTGGCCATTTTGAATGTTAAACAAAAAACTAACATTAAATAATAACTTAAAGGTTAACCAAGAATAAAAGTTCATAGAATCCCTAAAACTATGGGGGAGTTAAAATAATACCTTAGAGGAAAATGTGGTTTTATTACAATAATAAAAAAAGGAGAACGAAAGCCTTTTATAGCTTAATGAGTGCTTATAGCTCCTATATATTCGATACCTTGACTTAATTAAGAAAAGAATGTCTAATGCTTAAAACGGTGCCCTAATCATTATTTAGGAGTTTTTTGAACTATGTTTTTACTTGAAATCGTAATAATCAAGTAATTTGTTTACCCTATTTTTTGTTGTAATATTTATCATTTTCATTTGTGTTAGTATTTTCAATGTACAAAGCTCTGAAGAAGAAAACTAGTAATAAAACCACCAAAAAAAAAGCAAGTAATAGTAATAAAAAAATTATTCCATATAAAGAATTTCTTATACTTATTTGATCAGACATTTTAAGAACAGGATTCTAGTGTAAAATAAATTTAATTATTGTAAAAATAGTTCACATTAATTGCATAAATTTATGCAAAGTAAGGCTTATTTAAATAATAATAAAATAGCGAAGCATATAAATAATTATTTAATTTTATTTAATTAAATTATCTTATTTTAGATAATGATTTTTTTGTATTTCTCAAATTATGACATTATCTATGAAAAATAAAAACTAGCCAACATTTCTTTCCATTAAATATTCAAATAATTTTGAATTTTTGACTACATTTGGAACTATGAATGTGAAAAGTTTTTCATATTTCGACAAACATGTTAGTGGAGTTAAGCTCCGATCAGCTCCAATTTTGATGATTTTTTTTTTAAATTTTTGTTTTTCTATATTATTTAAAATCAGAAACCTCTGGGAGGGGGGAAATAAATTTTTCTATTGTTTAAGCTTAAACAATAATTTTTATACTTATACAGGGTGACCCAAAAATGTATGATCAAATGCTTAGGATAGAAAGAAGATTAAATTTCATGGACAAAAAACACAAAAAGTGGGGGTCTAAAGTTTTTCGTTATCAAGTTACAGCTTCTTGAATTTTGCATGCGTTGTTATTACCACCACGCACTCTATCACTATAACTTTTGAATCTATGCGATAATGACTAAGAAAAAAATTATTTTTTAAAGCTTGCAATATTGTTTTATTATTAAAATAGCAAAAATTTAAAAATAATAACAAATGACGGAGATAAAAAGTTTTATATGGAACCGTTGGTAAAAATCCCGGGCATTTTTTTTACGTTTTTTGCTTTTTTCTGAAAAAAAACGCCAACGTAAGTTAATCTTTTTCTTTATTTTAGTAAGCTTTAAATATTTTATAATGAAAAATTGGTACATTGTAATAGCGTAAATGTTTTCCATAGTGCAATAAAAATTTACCAAAGTAAGCCTTTCCCGATAATTTGATAAGAATTTTCTACCTAACTACCTTTAAGGGCCAAGTTTTGCCTGTTTTATGTCTTCATTGACTCCACTATGTGGATATTCCAAAAAGAAAAGCACACGAAACCTTCAGCAAAACATACAGATTATTTTATTCTTCCGACCTGGATCCCAAAGTCAAGGTGACTGCGTACCAAACATTAATACGTTCAATAATTACTTACGGCTGCCCCATTTGGTATAATATAGAATGTGGTAAGATGGAAACAATCCACAAGTTTGAACGTGCGTGCTTAAGATCTCTCACAAACAGTTCTTTTTAAGATATTCAGGCTTCAAAAAACATATAAAAACAATCAAATTATATACCAAAAAAAATATTGGGCATATTGATAACTACATAATCAAACTGACAAGAAACCACTGTCAAAGATTGACATCAAACGACACCAAGAACCTGATATACGGGCCATATTCAAACATAAATAAAAATTATTATCATACAACAAAAAAGACAGGGTTCATCCCACCCGAACATTTCATCGAACTGGATAAAGAGGGTTTAATTCAAGACACGAAAATGGGTCTACCCTTAGTGTACCATGTTAATAGAAAAAGAAATAACGAAAAAGTTGAGTACGCAAAGAAGATAGCAGACTCTCCATCCATATTGAAATATGTACATTAGTTCCAAAAAAAAAACAGAATTGAGGCAAATAAAGCCGAGCAAAAATACTGGTGGCTAAACAAAAGTTAGTTAAGTTAAGTTAAGTTTAATTTTTTTTTCTTTTTTTTCTTTCTAGTGTTCAGTTAAATTTTTGAAGCAAAATTTTTGTTAACTAAAAGATAAATTCAGTATTTGTTCTGCAATATAAGCATATTATAAAAAAAAGAAAATAATTGACCGAAACAATGAAAAATTCCATATTTTTCAGCAAATTTACAAACTATAGAGTGGCTAAGTTAGCCCACATAGGTTAAATAAAAATAGTTTAAACTTAAGTTATAGTTCATAAGTAGGTACTTCATTAGCCTATAGTAACAACTTGCACATGTATTCAAATGGAGAGCAAATATCTCAGGCTGACTCTGCAAAATACCTTGGACTACATGTGCAAGATTGAACTGGAAGCACCACGTGCAGCAAAAAGCAAAGCAGATAAAGCAGCAAACATAAAAACTCTACTGGTTAATTGGAAAACATTCACTACTGGATCTTATTGTTAGAACTAAAAGATGGATCTACTTATCAATTACAAAGCCCATGTAGACGTATGGTATACAGCTATAGGGATGTACTCATGAAACCAATCGAGCTATCATACAAACTAGTCAAAATAAAGTCCTACGCTTGTTAACCAATGCCTACCGATATGTAAAAAACAAGGAACTGCATAACGATCTAAAAATTGGGTGGATGGACGATGCTATACGTGATTCTGCCAAGAAACACGAACGGCGATTGCTTCATCATACCAATACGGAAGTCATACAACTGATGGACACAACGAACCGGATTAGGAGACTACAAACAACAAAGCCACATGTATTAACAATTTAACTATTGGGAACAGATCAATGGACTGGCAACCCTCACATGTCATCATCTAACAGTAGGTGCAACTGAACAGTACTAATAAATTAATAGTAATAAACTAAACTGTAAAAAATAAATAAATTTTGAAATCCTCTACTACAATAATGTTTCAAGGCGTACATTATGAGATAATGAATTCTAGATAACTTTATGCCCACGAAAAAATATTAAATGGAAAAAAAATTATTATTGCAATGTCAAATAAATAAATTTTTGATCTCATAAAAACGAATTAATAACTTTAATTCCTGGAAATTTTAAAGGCTCCATTTTGTATTTTTAGTTTAGTTCGAATTTTCTATTAATTAAAGTTTTAGTTATTTTTTTATAAGAAAATTATTCCACGTGTGCGTAGGAATATTATATGATCAAATTTAATCAAGTTATTGAAGAGAAATATTTTGATTAACGAAAAATATCCAATGATTTTAGTTAATGAATAAATAAATATAAAAATTAGACCTTTCCTGGCATTTATAGGAAAAAAAGAATTTATTTTCTAGGAAAAATAATTATAACTAAAAAATCAGCTCCTCTTAAACTGCGATATGATTGAGTATGATTTCATCAATTGGTACAAAATTAATAATAGTTTTTAAAGAAGGGAATCCGATTATAATGTTATCCTCTATGGATGAAATAATAATTTATTTGTTTAAATAGAATACAAAATTTTGAGTGAAATAAGTCAAAAGGAAATATAAGAAAATTTTTGCATAAGATAATTATAAAGAAAAATATTTGTTATAAGTCCTATTTTCATTATTTTATATAAAAAAAGAAATTATTGATTTCAGTTAATTGATTGTTATTCAAATCAATTCAGAATTTTATTTTTTATCTACAATAAATAAAAAGCGTAATAAAATCATTTTTACATACTACAAAAAGCTAAGATATACATCTTTATTAGCTCTTTGTACAAATAAGATTTAATGAAAAATAAAATATGCACAAGGCGCCAGTCTACTTAAGAGTTGTATTTTTTTGTTTGCTTGTAAATCAAGCTCAATATTTTGTATTTGGTATGACTTGAAAAGAATTTAATACTAGGGAGATGAAAAAATGATTTAATTACACATATTAAATTTAGATTTAAAATGTATTTAATATATTAAAACATACAATAAAGATATATCGTATAAAAAATAATGTTTTAGAGAAGCGGAAATAAAAGAAATCTGATCCCATTTGAAAATCAATTTAAAAAGATATTCTTATGTAACACTCGAGATTTTAAGTTTTTTCTAAGGCTTTTTTTTGCTTTATAGTTGAATAAAATGTAATCATTTTTAACATTTAACATGAAACCATCAAAAACAAAAAAATCGTGTTGACTACCTATTGCTTATTACAACTTAGCTATTTTTTTTCAATTTTCTACATTTTAATGGCTCTTTTTAATATTATTGGAAATTTTTTTAAACAAAATCTTTTTCCTTTATTAAATTCTTTGGTTTTTTTATTATCTTATGTTAAAAGTTCGTACTTAATTGATATTGAAAGGTTTAGATAAGTCCAAATTAAGCACTACCACTATCAAATCAGTTTTAACTTGACAAACTTTTCGGTATATTCAGTATAAAGTCATCATTAAACATTTCGACTAAGGATTTTATTGATTTTTTTCAAATTTAATTTTTATTTTTTCTAACAATCAAATCAATACTTCACTATGTTTTTCTCAATATATGTATATCAATTGCATGAGTTATGCACGCAATGCTTTTATTTTTTTTTTAATTCAAATATTTGTATGTAGTATACCAATTTTTTTTTTATTTAAAAAAAAGTTCTAAATGATTAAGTGCATTAAACACGATATTCTTTAACTTTATTCCCAAACAATACTAATCTAAATCTATTTAAAATGCAATGAATAAGAAAATTTTTCAATCAGAAAACAGACTGAAGGTAGGTGAATATTGAAAATTTTATCTAATATTAATTTCCTTCAATGCTTTTCAGTTTGTCCTGTTTCCTTTAGAAAATTATATAAGTGAATATGCACTTGGCATGGTATTTGAATGCACAAGAATCTATTAAACAAAATGAGAAATTCAGAATAATAAAGAACCAAGCAATTTAATGCCATAAAATTGAAAATAGTTTTTTCAACTAAGTTCTCATTATATCCTGGGTTTTCTATCTTCTATCTTTGGGTACTTGCATTTGTAAAATCTAATTAAGAACTTTTTGTTAAAAGAATTTTCATTTTAAGCTAATGATTTTGCTGTTCATTTTCTTCTAAACAATTCTTTTGATATTTAACTACGGTTATGTATTAATTATTCCTTTTTTGACTCTCCCTTTTTTTTTAATAGAAAAAGAAAAGTGATATCTATACAAGTTATTATTAGTGTCAAAGTTATTTTCCATGTACAGTTTTGTTTCAAGGATAAAGTACTTAATTTAGTGGAGCAGACTCCCCTAAGCAATTTTTCAGGATCATTATTCAGGTAAAAGGTAGTTTTATGCTAATTACAAGGTAGGGCTATGGTTGATTTCATTTTGAAAACATAATTTTTTATTGAGTTTAGTAAGTAATATTTTGACAAAAAGAAATTTTATTTAAAAAATATTTTAGATGCTTGAAGTAATATTATTTTATTATAAAAAATATTAAAAATTTAATAATATATAAAATTTTTGTGTGTTAAAGTTTCAAAGTATAGTTTTTAGAGTAATAACTATTTCATATAAAGTGGATAGTGGATAAGGTATAAAGCCTTACACTTAAAGGTAATTATAGTTAGGATGCAGTATTCTACATGAAAGAAATGATACAAACAAAAACACCGTGAACAGAATGATGATTCTAATATTATTGCTGTTTTTCATTTTGGGCCTTATTATTGTATCAATTCAGTCCATAATTTCGTGCATATTATGGGAGTCGCTATGACTTACTACTAGACTAATAAGAACCACAGTTAACAGTTAATCAGATCGTAAAAAAGATGAATTCATCTCATAGAACAGTTTTTTTGTCATTTTAAAGAAATTGGGAAAAGTTTGTTCCATATCCGATACCAATTGCCAGCAGCGAATTAATATTTCCACTTTTCTTTTGTCGAACTTCTATAGCAATGATTTAAAAAATTACCAGTAAAATGACGAGAAATTTTAGATGATGGAGAAAAATATATCATTAATTAAAATGTTTAATTGTGTTTAATTTAAAGTTTTTAAAACTTTTTCAAAAACTCGCACAAACTTTTGGACTGACCTGATAGTTTGCTTTATATTTTATACAAAAAATAAGTTTGTTGAAATTTTTTGCACAACCTAATTTGAATCAAAGAAACAGCAATTGTGATAGTTCCAATCCTTTCCAAATCTTTTCTAAAAATCATTACACATGACCACAAATTAGGTTAACAGTAGAGATTGATAAAACACAAGCGATGGCTCCGTTTATGGCATGCTGAATACATGATTTAAAATAAGTTGAAAAAATCTTTTATTTATTTTTATGTAAATAGTATTTGAAACTTTAAACCTAAATTCATTTACCCAATTGTAAACACTTTTGAACCCTAGAAGAGATATACAATCCACTCAATTGAGCTTCCCTTTCTTTTGTCTTTTCCATTTTATATTGCAGTGTTTAACAACTAAATGGAGTACATTAATTCTATTAATAAAAGTGCTTTACGTCACTAGATTTTAAAAGAAGAAAATTTCAAAAAAAAAAGTACTACAGTAGAATTTATCAAAAACAATAAAATAATCAATAACTTTCAAAAATTCATAGAACTGCCTAGAATATTAATTTAATTTAAATATGATCCTTTTGATAGATTGAATATAAAATAATTTTGTTTAAATAAATGAGAAAATAGTTTAAATATGACTTTATTGATTTTTTTTAATACTGAATTATTTTGCCACAATGCTTGATAATAGAGTCATGATGGCTTACAGCTTAGGCTAAGCTAAATACACCTTTCCATATCAAAAAGCAAATGAAAAAAGGATATTATTATATAAGGCTAATCAATCTAAAAACTTATGTTTTATATAAGTTTCAAATTCTTATTTTAAGTTTTCTGGTCATTCTCAAATGTTTTTTAAAATTTGTTTTTGATAAAATTTTAACGAAAATAAAAAATTATCTAAGGAAGTTAAAAAAAAATTAAAATAAATAACAAAGCACTCGAGATATATACATATAAAGCTTAAAAAATAAATCTAAAAACAAAAAATTTTTCTCTCAACATAGATATTTGTTGTTGTTACTTTGATTAAACCAATTTATTACAATTACACAATGACAGTGCTGTCTTTTATTAATCTTTGATAAATATATACAAATCTTCTATACTAACCAAACTATAGCAATGTGTTAGATATAAAAATAGGAATTTTATTTTACGGAAATGCTTTATTATTAGCTCACACCTATTTTTGAACTAGTTCTTTTAGTTTTTGACTTGTTGACAAATGTTTTAATGTCCTGACCACACCAGGAGCTACATTTTCTGATAAAATCTATAGTTGATAGTTTAAACGGACAGAGTTCTATGAAATATGTTTTAGGTTATATATTTCAAAATAATAAAAATTATTTTGGTTTTTTATTTGCATTCAGTCTTATGAATTTTATTTAATTTAAATATATTTGACCAGTTAACTGTCAAATTTAATTTTTAAAACCCCTCACAGTGTGTAGAATTACAAATCAAGCAATGACGTTTATACTCGACAAACGCAGGGCAAAATGTTCCTATTAAAAATTTTATGAAAAACGAAGAACTACATTTTCTTTTAAGAGAAATTTATTAATCTATTTCTCCAAAAGTTATTGTTATTAAAAACTTAAAAGTTGTTAAATAATAATTAAATAGTTTTTTATAGTTAATTATAATCATAAGGAGATTTCGTTTGACGTGTATAATGCGCTTAAATGGTTAATCAGTCAAAATGTGTATGAGTTTTTTTGTTTGTGTATGTGTGGGTGTGTGTATTATATTGTTTTTAAAGTTATTGAAATAAAAAGAAAAACAAAAATTAGAAATTTAAATTATATTTGTAACTGAATTGAGTTTTTGAAACTGTCACAAGCAGATCTTAAATGGAGTTAAGGATAAATGATTTGGTTTTATTGAAAAGAGATGAAGAGAAATCTCTTCGTAGGATAATCAAAGTAAAATTTCTTTCAACCATTATAATATATGGTATTTAAGAAAGTAAAATATTTGAAAATAATTCACAAATTCATCACAAAAGAAAAACATTTTATAAGAAATGAAATTAGTTAAAAAAACACCAAACACTCTTAAGTGTTCACAAGATCATTGATAACAAAAATAATTTCAGAATCTCAAAATTTTTCAATTACCTCAGGCGATTTTTATTGGTGTTGAATGTTGATATTATTTTTGGGCAAAAGAAATCTAAGATCTTTTCTTTGATTTTTCCTTTGGTTGACAATTTTTGCCATCCTATTTTAAGCCTCACAATTTAAAGAATATAAAGTTCAAAGGTAAGAAAAACATAAATAAAGTTAATATGTCCGTAATACCTAGACATAATGAATTCCCGCATTTCAAAGCTGCATATTGCAATTTGTTAATGACACAAAGGTTAAATTTATTGATCTTAGCTGATCCAGTGCGAAGGGATGATAATCACTTCACTTTTTGTGTGACTTTGATATCGGCTGCATTTATTGAAATTTATTCATGAAAAAATTATTTGAACTTATTGAAAATGCAAAACAAACATCAATCGATAAATAAAGATATAGTTTTTAAAACAAAACTAATAAAATATTGATTATCCACAAAGATTTACTTTATTGGAGAGACATTTTATGAAGTTTTATCATAGCAAATGTTATAGAAATTAATATAAGAAAATTCTCCAAATAAAAGTCATTAAAAAAGTTCATTAATATTAAATATTCTTTGTTTTATATTTTATACTTTCCGAAAAATTGTTTATATTTCTTTATTTAATTTCATACTTTCAACTATTATCGTGTTAAATAATTACAAAAAAAGTACTCCATCCTAAATATTTCTTTAAAATTATTAAATTTACACTAACCTGAACATGCCTGTGGCGGAAGTGGAAATATTAATGTTGTTGAGCTCTTCCTTCTAGCAACAGCACATCCTAATGATTGTGGTTTAAAGCTTCGCAGCTGTTGCATAAAATCTGAGCATTCCATTAGGGCAACATCAGCAAAATGTAAATCACATAAAATTTGATTCTAAAATTGTATAATTATCAAAAATAAATTTTTGGTTTTTTTTTAATAAAATTTTAAGAATTTTTTACCTTGAATCTTCGAGCACGCTTTTGATTTGGTCCAGTTAAATTTAACCCACATGAATTGCATCTCAAACATTCTTCGTGGTAATGATTATTATCATATATTGGGGATGGCTCTGAGAAATAAATTTTAAAATTTTAATACAATTACATTTTCATAATTTAATTACTTAAAATTTTCAATAAATCAAACAACAAAATGTTATCAGATATAAGTTAAAAAAATCAAATAATTTGTACTGGGATTCACTTGTTAACTGGTGAAAATGGACATGTTAAATGAAGTAAACACTTTTTAACTTGCCGCAATTAAACATTCTTGCTTGTCTCGATAATATTCTAAGATCATCTTTTGGGTAATTTATAATAATTAATAATTATGACACCAAGTGTCTACAACTTTTCACAACAAATGTGCTTTAAGAGAAATGTATGTCTCCGGCATTAGACGGAAATTTTACATAAAAAATCATTGATTTTTTCCCTGAAAAATAGCCATTATGACTCAAAAATCAACCTAATTCATCTTTAATTTTCCTACTGGATAATGTACTAAGACGTATCTAAGTTTTAAGAAAATTTGTGAGTTGGGTTTGGGTTGGTTTTCTTATACTCGTATGTAATGAGTCAAATATGAAATTCATTCATTCATGTACTTTTCAATTCTTTGGGAAGTTTTAAGATTATATGCAATACTACCATCTTGGGCCGAAAAAATTTCATAGATGAAACCTTTAAATATCTAATTTAACTTTACTTTTAGGTATATTAAGGACATCTGGGAATATTTTTAAGTTTCTAATGTTATATTTTTCCCTCTCAAATTTACTTTGATTATTAAATTCTTTTCTTCTTTTTATTATTATTATGAAAAAATATATTTTAGCTGTTTGTTTTTTTTCTATGAGAAATAAAATATCTCATTATATTACAATCATTTTATAAAACATCTTTGTTTCCACATCTATAAATATTCTCAAAAATTTCTGATAATTTTGATGTATTATATGTCCTTTGTATTGGCACAAATTGTGATTGATAGTATATCAGATGTCATTTTATATATAAACTCTCATAAATCTCCATAAAAGGATACACATTTTGTGATGAAGGTGTGTGTGTTGTATGTACAACTAAAAATAATTTATTATGGTTTTATATATTTTTCATTGATATTGTTTACTTAATTTACTGAAAATACTTTCTTTTTTTCTGTTCTAGTTGAAAAAAATTGCTATTTGCTTTGAATTATGTGTTGATTTTGTGTAATTATATTTTTTGATTTGTAGAAATGTTATATTCCTGAAAAATTTGTCACTTATTAATGATATCAAAAATATAAACTAGAAATTTTACTATTTTTTGTTGTTAATAAATAAAGCTCAGAATGAAACTTTTATTCTTGCATTGAGCTTAGTTAATATAGAAAAGCAATAAAAAGCTTGAGCTCCATAAAAAACTGGTTTTATTTGGGTTTAAATTTTTGTGCTCAAAATATTTAATTAATATGTGATACAGTTCAATTTTGACACTCTATGACTTCTTTTTATTCTATCGATAAAGTATAAAATGCCAAGACATCAATTTATCATGGCTACAGTTAAATAATTTTAAGATCAATTAAACTATTGTTAGACCTTAAATTGAATTTTTCTTACAACTTAAATTCAAAATATTCAAATCATCCTTCTTGGAAGGTAAAGGCAAAAATAGGTGGATGCATGCCAAAGATTTACACTTTGTTTTGAACAATTTAAAGAATAGTTTAAGACTTGCCATTTAAAATTAATAATTTAATTTTGGTACTTAATAGTTGAAAAATAAATAAACATAATCTACTTCGAAATTTATAATATGGCAATAGGAATTTTTGTTGTAATTTTGACTAATTATATAAATATTTTTGAATACAATAAAATGAAAACCTCTCAAATTTAATTAGATCAAAATATTTTTTACTGATTTGTGAAATATTTTACTTTTTAGCACTATGAAATGCTATTCAATCATTTTAAGTGTTTAATTGTATTAGTTGCTATTTCTCGTAAAGCAAAGGATCCAAACATATTAATTAATTTATTTTTACCTATACTATTTGTATAATTAAGTAAATATGTTAAATAAAGATTTATCTCCTTAAGAAACGCTTAATCAACTTGCTTATGTCATTTGGTTCATCGATAATATACATATATGGTTCAAATATGCAATGGAAACTGTTATCTTTATTAAATTTTAAAAATATAATAATTTATTTTATTATTTAATAAACTTTTTTACAGAAGTGTAAATACATTAATATTCCAATATGCGAATGTCATTAATGAAAGAGAACTACTTCTAAATCTAAACAATAAATTTCTCAGAATTTTCAAAGAATTTTTGTAGAAAAAGGAAAGCACTGTTCTAATTGCTTTTTTTATGCTCTATTCATGAACTTTCACTTATTCACTTTCATAAGGATACAGTTATTTATATACATTTTTCTTACTTGGATACCTCCTATTTTATGTAGTTTTTAAAAATCAGATGCCATAAACAAGAACTGGCCGTATAATGGAATGCTATATCCAAACCATCATAATTATTGTTTTTTTTTAGGTGAGCACCCTTGAAATATTTGAAATGGTTGTTCTTGTATAATATCTCTTTTTAATTATAATAAATTGAATGTTAAAGTTAATTTCAGACATTGAAAGAAATAATAAAATCGATAATTCTTTAAATATTTTTGGTTTTTAAATAACACTTTAGCTCAGTTTTTTTTTTCTTTTAAATAATGAAAGTTTCAAATTAATACAGAAAAATTTATTAAATTATGTGAAATACTTTGAAATTTGTATTAAATATTTTAGTCTAGGAAGTATTTAATTAATTTAATATTATTCAAAAATTTTTAAATTAATTCAGAAATTCTATCACAATCAATTAAGCGTGAAATATTGTTTTTTCTTTTTGTTTATTTTAAAGTCTTAATCCTTTAAAACCTTAATAGTATTTGAAAATTAAAAATTTTTTTATTAAATTAAATTTTAGATCCATTTAGTAAAATTATTTTTATTACTATAGCAAATTCATCTCTTTTAAATGTTAATTAAATATATTATATTCATTCCTTTTATTCATAAACTATGTATATTAAAATCGTGAGAAAATTTCTTTATTTCATTTGAAGTTTTTATTTTCTCTCAAACAAATTAAATTGGAATTGATTCCTTGCGAAATATATAATTCCTTTTAAATAAAAAATTTAATTAACACGTTTTATGTGAACTCATTTTAATTAATATATATTGAAAAAGGTTCAGAATAATATATAATAATTTAGGCAGATATATTTAGTTGTATGTGTGTGCATAGTGCTATTAAAATGTTTAATGGAAAAACTATTTTATATGTTTTCAATTAAAATATTAGAAATTTTTTGTATGAGGCGCATTGAAAAGTTGACTTAAAGATTATTTTAGTTTCAAAGTATAACTGTAATGAATTTTTAATAAAATCTATTGTAACTGATTTAAATGCTTTATTCATAATTTAAAAGAAAAAGGGGAAAAAAGAAAGATTTATGTGAGTGATTTCAAGTTGAATGTAAACAATCAATCAAAGAAAGTTCAATTTTTAAATTGTTTAATTCGTTTTTAAATTAAGTCAAATAGTTTAATCTACTCAATTCGATATTTTTGTTGCTATAGAAATCCTTTACTTCTTCTTATGACTATATAGAAATAAAATGAATGAGAAAGAATATAATAAAAGCAGAAATAAAAGTTTTATATTTTAAGAGCTCTTAGAGTTTTTAATAAATAAAAAATTTACGGATAACAAAGGATAAACCAAAAGATGACATAAAATATAATTGTAAGCTAATAAAAGGAGTTATATAACTTTCTTAGATAATCACAAAGCTGAGCTACTCAAAGGTCTACTACCTTCATTCTGAAATCATGAAGAGAATGGCTTTGACAATTTCAAAGAAAATTATCTTTAGTGAATTTATTTTAATAACTACATATGAAAGTTTTTTATTTTTATTTTTACTAATTTAATATTTTATTAAAAATAATTTCTGTGATAAAATAAGACTGCTGGCATAGTATATACAACTTTATTTGAATTTTTATTGTTAGATTTTGTACGAAAAGTGAAATTTTTCCTTTTTTATACATACTATATAGAAAGTAGGCATACTACATACAACATTATCATCAGGGTGATGCAAAATAGTTACTTTTTTAATAATATGTATTAAAATGTACACGAAATGAAAACAATAGCAATTTGCATTAATAAGTATGTATTTTTATTCTTCTAAAGTCTAATCAAACATGATAGATTCCTTAGGGAATAACAAGTATTACTCATCTCTAGACTATAAGGATAGTTCTTACACGTAATCCAATAATCAAATATATAGTAAAATAAATTAAACTAAATTTCCTTTGAAAATACAATGAAGACTATTTTCAACTCTGATTATAATTTGTTCTGATACTGACCATGTAGCATGAGGCTTGTATTTGATATGCATAAGAACACTTTCAAATGCTTCATTGAAACCATTACATTTGATAGTGGGTTCAGACAGGGCACTCACAACGAAAACTCACAGCGATTCTCTGAGTTTTGTATGGAAAAATGACAAATGCATAACTGTGAGAATCTTCGTTCCCGAACGTTGATTTTGTAAGTTATAGCAGTTTACTCATGGCAGCACTAACAGGAATTGTGACTATTGAAACATCGATAATTGAGGATGACCATTTTGACAATTAAATAAATTGTTTTGTAAGGTTAAATCCGACAGTTTGAATATTGAAGAGGTAAGCATTTATTTATTTTATTGTATTATTTTGCTAATATGGTGATTTTTTTCAGGGTGATTTTTACCTTGGTAATAGATTTTGTTTTAATTTTTTAGTCTAAAATATGAATACAACAAAAAAATGAATAAAACAAGGTCCAGCTTTCATCATTGATTACAACAATTAGAAATGAAAGGAAAATTAAAAGTACAAAAGTTTTTATTAGCTCGGATACCAATCATTTACTTGACATCTCTTCGGCAGTCTGTGGCTGTAGTGAATTTATACCACAAAAATTATTTTTTTGAATTCTGAGCCAAAATTTATTATTGTATATATCACTTAAATTAACACAAACTTTGATCTATTTATTTTTCATCTGTCCTTAGAAATATTGTCCTTACGAGTTATTTGTATAAATCACAGTTAGTAGAAAGGAATAGAAATCGCTTGATATGTGCGTGTAGTTTTTCATTGAAAGTTTAACAAAATTTTTTTGAAGATTTCTAAATATATGGAATTATTGTATATATATATTTAATTATTATCATTAATACTATTGTTTTAGAATTTTGTGTTTTAATATTTATGTCAGAAATAAATAAAATAAAGAGAAAAAAATAAATATCATGTTTTTAAAATAGCTAAATTTTTCTAGTTATTGTATTATTTTTAATATAACTAACTATAACATAACTATAGTAATAATTAAATTAATATATGATTAACTAAAGCTAATCTTTTATTTTTCTCAAATTTATCATAATGCGTATTCATTTATTTTTAAAATAAAGAATCTATCTCCGTGATCCATGATCGCCGACCTTTTAAATATAAGAAAGTTGAGTTATGCGAATTATTAGCTTTAACTGCATTCTTTATTATTATCTTTAACAACTTAGTTCAGGGACTAAAAGAATGCCACGTAATATTTCCTTATTTTCGTCAGATAATTCTTTTGCTATATTCATATTTAAATCGCTTTAATTAATTTTAATAAAATCATTCAGAAAAATCTTAACTTATTATAACATTTAAAGACAGTGGAACTTTTAAGAAATGAAACGTTAACCAACAGCATTGGCGCTTTGAAAACACCATTTTTTTATATGAACTCAATCGCTATGAGTTTCTGCTATGAGTTGGCCTGTCTGAACCCACTATGATATGATAATTCGAACCAAAATAGGCAAGTGTCAAAAAAATACCTATTAATATCTAGAAAAAATGTAAACTGGGCTTTTTCAACATAAAATAAATCAAAACAACAGACTGAATGTAGGTAATAGGGTAATTCGCAATTAATTGCTTCATCAGAATATAAGATTTAAATAACATGTGATATATAACATTTTGTTTTCAACACTATGCACTTTTTGTTCTATATAAAATAATCAACATAATTATTTAATTAATTAAAATGATAACTATATTAATTAATTCAATTTCAAAATATTATTTTTACCGATGTCAATCAAATGTTACACCGAAAACTTTTTCTATTTCAAATGTAAAAAATAGCATAACTTTCTAAATATTATAATTTTATTTACTTCTTACAGTGTAACATCATATCTAATTAACATGGAACTGTGGTTTAGTTACATGTAATGAGTGCTCAATCACAACAACATTTAAATAACTTTGTTGATGATACATAATGGTCAGTTTTGAGCTAATGAAAATTAAGCTCCCTTTAAGTTGGTATAAACTGGTGAAAATTTGGTTTTAATACAATATTGTTAGAATGCAATTAATCTATGAAATGTTTTCTAACCAAATATTAGCTATCCTTTTATTAAAATTGCTTTCAAAATTAAACAACCTCAAAACTTTTAATTAGAAATATTTATAGGTAATACGTAAATTAAATAAATGATACCATGGCAACAATATACATATAAGAAAAATATATCAAATTAATTATAATAATATATGTATGAACAAGGAGATTAATGGTTTATATTTTAATTTTTTCTACCAAGAAAATAAAAAAACATACATACACACATATTTTGTTATTATGTCATAATCATTTAAATTTGAATAAATCAACAACAAAAAAGTTACATAAAATGCTTAAATTTTTCGCTGGCAAAAAAGTAACAAAGAAAAACAAAATCGGTTAAGATTTTTAATCAAATAAAGTGATTTTATAGGTTACTTAATAAAAAGCTTTTTTTGGAATGCAATTAATCAGATTATCAGAAAATGTATTGAAAGCAAATATTTCCAAAAGAAAAAATTAAAAAAAAAAAATGAAAAATTAAAATTCTTAGAAAAAACTTTTAAAGAAAAGTCTACATCTGAAAATTAATGGTGTCGGATAGAAGAAAATTACTTTGGAATAATTTTATATGAAATATTACATAAGTATCTGGAATTTTTGTTATTTAAAAGGACATTTATTAAAAAATTAAAGAGATTCCCATGTAAACCAAAAATCCACTAGAGATTTTGTCAGTTTTTTGTAACTTTATTTTATTTTTATATTTTGATTTTTCATTTTGAATAAATTATATACATTCGATTTTGTAAATATACGGAATAATTAATGTGAAAGGATATTTTTGAGTTTACTTAAAATTTAATTTTTCCCTATCTATCTTGATAGTAAAATTGAGTAATATATGCAAACTTATTTCCATTCCGGTTTTAGTTTTAGTAAACAATTCTGGACTTTTGTAATTTATTTGAAAAGCTACATTTTTATAGATCTGTTTTTTTTTTTTTTACTTTTATTATAAAAAATTATTTATTATATTTTATTTTTTAATGAAATTAAATTAGTTGATAATATTCGATTTTTAAAATTATTTAACATTACAAAAATATTTATAATTTGCTTGAATATAAAATTTTCGATAAATTTTTTAAACTAAAAATACTTCATTGTACTGCCAAGCTGTCAAGCAGATAAGTCAAAGCCTACCTGACTCACTACAATTTATATCGCTTTTATATTTAAGTGTGAAATAATAAAAAAATATATATCTTCAGATATATATGTTTAGCGTTATCTTTTTTTCTTTTTCGGTTTATCCATCAATACCTAATTTGCTTATAAAAAAATTTATAAGCGGAACAAACCGTTTTTGATGAAATTTTAAAAGGAAATTCAATTTCTTCTAAACACATTTTATGTGTTGTCCCTTGCATAAAGGGATAAAATTTTCATGCTCTAGAGTCCACAAAATCAGACAATATCTACGCAAGGAATAAAACAATGAAAATATTGTATACTCAAAACTATTTTGAAATTAATTATATAAGAAATATGTTTCGTTTTTTTTTTACTTTCTTTTCATTTGGCTGAGTAAAAGTAAAATACTGCTGGATAAAATTATTGTTTAACCCTTTGAATGCCAAGAAGAGCAATCACGCTCCCCAATGAAAATATGTTAGCACTTAAAGGGTTAAATAAATATTGAATGTTTAATATAAGGTATTTTTTAAGGACATGGTATTTTTGGTAACTTTTTTGATTTATAATTATAAAAATCTTTTTCAAAAGCATATCTTATGTGTAATCAAGAGACAAAAAAAAAAGAAATAAGTGGGGACTTTGCCATCAAAATATTTTTTACTTTAACTTTGAACTAATGATGAAATGAATTTAACATTGCACTTTACTGCCCAAATTTGTTGATTTATTTAATTTTGGCACTTACTAAATTTTAATTTTACAGCAAATCATCGAAGAAATAGTAAATAAAATTAATTTTTAGTTATTTGAGTTTAATAATTATGAAAAAAATATCTAGCAATATAGAAAAGGGATTTCATTCCTAAGAAAACTAATTAAAATATTTAGTTTTCTTTTAGAATTCTTTTACGATTAGCTCCTTTGCGGTATATTTTCCTTTGATTTTACATATTTTATATGACTAGAAATCATAAATTTATTGAATAAAAAATAAAATTGGTTAAGCTAAAAGTATGAAATAGAATTTTGTATGTATTAAAAAATTAATAACACTATATAAAATTTCTAAGAGTGATAATTTTGTGTCTATTTTGTGCTTAGTTTCAATATCAAAATTCATTTAAGGGAAAATTTTATTCTTTTGGCCGAATTTTTGCTTTCATCTAAATTCAATTTAACTAATTTACTTTAAAATGTGTAAAAATCCTAGTTTAAGACAGTAAATTTAATATTTATTTAGAAAAGAAGTAATAATGTACAATGAAGAATTTTACTTTTTTATGCTTTAATGTCTGGGACTCACTAGCCCTTAGCGGCACAAAATTTAGTGCTAAATGCTAATGAGTTCATTAGTCTCCACTGGTATATAAAAAAAATTCTCCATTTTTACTGTGCTAAGTCGTCTCCACACGCTAAGCTCTAGTGAGTCCCAGGCATAAGACCAATATTAGATAGACAAAGGATAATTTCTCAAAATTTTCGAATAACTAAATAAACTTACACTAAAAATAAAATTATTAAACTAATAAAGTATTATTTCTATATACATATATCTGTGCAGGCATTGAAAGGTTATTTTGACACAGAAGGCATAGTATTTATGTCAAACATTTAACATGACTTTGCATATTTCAAAATATTTTAAAATTTTTGGAAATTTTTTACAGCCACAGCAACAGCAACAAAATAATCAAATTATAATCTCTGTTGTAGCTTGTTGAAAGCATAATGGATGAAAATTTATTTTCTTGGTGGTTAAGTGTTTACCTATCCTTCTATAAAACATTTTATTATGTTTGCCATTTTTAAAGGCACAAAAGATATCTTTCCTCTTACAATTTGATTTCTTTTCAATTCAATTAGATGAGCAAAAAAAATTTGATTTAAAATATATTGGTATGAGAGTTTTTTTACTCTCAAAAATTTTCTTATTTTACTCCTTTTGTCAATATTTTAGATTTCTAACATTTTATGTGTTTATCATTTATTTTAAATTAAAAAACAGAAATATTTGTTTAGGGTGCGCTATTTTATTAGATGTTAACAATTAAAGTTATTTTTCTTTTGTTATTTTGGTTTCATTTCGCTTCCACGCATGATTATATTGTAAAATAGGATGAAAGACAGCGTTTCATTTTGAAATAATAATCAAGAAATTGAGCATACACTGTTACCTTTGAATAAAGTGTGCTCGCCAAAATATACGTCTAAGATTTGAAGTTCTTTTGTTTTCAATATAACAAATCTGATGAAACTAGAAGGTTATTAAATACACCTTCTATGTTTTGAACCCTACTAAATTTTAAACAAAAATAACGAAAACGCATTTTTTATGCTTTTAAATTGAAATAGTAAATCATCTTACTAGGATAAGAGTAGCACATATTAGCAATTAAAATTTATATTAATATTAAGTTAAGATATGTAACTTTATTAAAATCTTAATGAAGTAGTCTGATTCTGATGAATTTATAACTTTATAACTTATTTACTACAGTTAAAATCTAAAATTTAGCATATAAATTAATTTTACTCTTGCTTTTACAACTAATCTAAAAAAATAAAAAAACCCATTTTAAATATATAGATACATACCCCCAGGTTAACAATCCATGATAAAAGTTTAACTTAACAATTTTGAAACACGACACTAATGCTTTTAAATGGTTGGCTGCGTAATTCATAAAACATGCATTTGAAGTAATATATGTACTATCATAGAATGTAGTGAAACTATTAGATTAAAAAAATTGAGTCACATACCCTTTAAGTCTCACTTCGTATATTAGATTTTTGGCCAAAAATTTTGAAAAATCCGCCTGTGTGCGGCATCGAAATCATCAAACTTGGTGATTTCGTGAAACAAGGTGAAATGAAACGCTCATGAATTATATATTTCCTTCTAAAAAAACTCGAGATAGCAGAATTTTTGGTATCACTTAATGGCGCATTGTTAAATGTATTTAATATATCAACAACAGCTGATTTCGAAAAGATATTGGACAATGTTTATAAAATAAATGTGCTGAAATTAGAAAAAATATGATACATATCACCTCCGTAAGGTGATATCGAAATCATATTGTGAAGATAGTTCTGCCTGCAAATTTCATATAAAATGCAATTGTGATTTCGATATCATGATTCGATGCCGGTGTAAACGCCCTATAAGGCTAACATTAAGAGACAATAACCTCAATGCTTTCTATATTTATAGTTGATTTATGGGAAAACATTTTGTTTTTATTTTGGCGTTGATAAATTTAATTATAAAATTTAGTGCAAATGTCAATTGACACTTCAAATTTTGATACAAATTTCATTATTTATTACTAAACAAGTGTAAAAAAAACCTAACGGTATAAAGAAATTGTCATATTTCTTTGTTTTATTGATTTTTCTATTAATTTTACAATTGAAACTTTTTAAAAAGAATATTTTCAAAATTCATGCTAGCATATTTAATTTTCTTAAAAAAACTTCAAAGTTTTTGTAAAAAAAATACCACAAAAGAGAATCAATATAGATTGAATTGTATTCCAAGAAGGTCATACTTTTTTACTTAAATCTTATTGAAGATTTTTAAAAAATTTCAAAAGAAATTTCTTTGATTTTAGCTATTGGTATCTATGGTAACTTTTAATTCGTTTTAAAAAAAAAAACAGCTTTAGTTGATAACTCAAAAGAGGACTAAGCGGTTGCGTAGCGCCATAAACCTAATTTACAAATTGTTTATGATATTTTCTTTATGAATTGAAGTTAAATATAAAACTTATTTGATAGGCTTTTAAGTGTTTTTTTGTGATTATTTAGATAATAACCCCACGTAAAATCAAAAGCAGAAAATAGTTCATTAGAAATATTTTTTTTAAAATGAAAATAATTTCTGAATTCAGAATAAAAGAAAATCAAAACAGAAATAATTTTTATTTTGACATTAATTGCATTACTTCCACAAATTTGTAAAAAAAAATGAAATGGGAATTAGTAAAGATAAACAAAAGTAGAATGTAATGTAAATTAAAGAATAAATCATATGAAAACTTAAGGATCAACTTCAATAAAACGTCATTTAAAGCTAAAAATTGATATTTTTAAAGATATTTTAGTTAGCTTAAGAAAAAGATATCAACAAAATAATAATCTAAGTTTTGTATTTTTTGCGAATTGTCAAACTGTAAAGGTAAAATGAAAACATGAAGCCAAATATAGAAATGCAGACACTTGCAGGCAACCAGGTTTTCTGATGCTATTTGACCTCCTATCTTCCTTGTGTTTTATTTTTTTTTTTTATTCCTTCTTTCTCCACAAAATATCAAATTTGTTTCTGCTTCTTTTTGTTTATACAAGTTGTAGCGGCAGGCTGTTACACTCTCAATGACATTAAAAGGCTATTTTTTATATGCACCCCTGCACATATTTATGCCCACTAACTACAGTAATTAATACTAATACTTCTCAAAAAATAAATACCGACGAATTCACCAATGTTTTTACTGGCTTCCAAACATTTTATAACAGAAGTTAGAAGAACGTTTAAGTATTTAGAATAATAAAACTTAATGAAAGTCATTTTGATATAAATTTGGAAACATTTTATCCAGGCTATAAACAAAAATTAAGTAAAAAAAAAAGACAAATATATTTTCCTTTTTGAATTTTATATGAAATAACTTAAATTTGATTAAAAATGTAATATAATAATTGATAGGATAAAAACATCTATGGCAGCTGACTAAAGAATTTTAATTTGAAGCTTAATACTAGTTTAATAGTTTTCTCTAAATCCAATATCATACAACTCCAAATAAAATTTATACACCTCAAGGAGTATAATTTAAGTTATTTATCTGTATCATAAAATTTCGCATTAATAAACTTTATTTAAATAATATTTAACAATTTCATAAAGACTCTGAGACGTGTTGGAAAAACTAATACTATTTAAAAGCTAACTTTTAGCTAATTAAAATCTACTTAAGTATACTAATTAAAAGGAGTTATTCTGTCTTCGTGTCACAATATTTGACTACGGAGTAATAGCTTAAGGTTATATATATATATATATATATATATATATATATATATATATATATATATAGGTATATATAAATTTATTTTCTAGCTAAACACTTATAGAATTGTTGACTAAAATAAAATTTTGCTATTTAGATTTTGAAATGTGTTTTATTTCAACTTTTTTTTTTTAAAAGAAATTAGTAGAAATTAAATTAAATTTACCTTCTTTAAATTTTTATTTATTTTGATTATTATCATTGCAAATCTTAAACCTAAAATAACCTTCGCTATTATTTTTGTCAATAATATAAAGAAGTATCCTAACTTCCATTATTTTGACAAATAATTTAAGAAAGGAAAGTTTTACTTTATAGCATTATCATTTTAAGAAAGACAACAAAAACCAGAACAAGAACAAAAACCAAAAGAAAATTAAAGATATATGATAACTTTCTTTACAGGATTATAATCTTTGATGTATTTTTATGCAAAAGAAAATTTTATGAAACTAAAACAAGTATTGAGTCATAAAAAAAGGACAAAATTTAAGTCACTAGATTACAAGATTTAGCTTAATGAGTCCCTTCTCGCGCTTTTTTTCTTATTTTTTTTGCAAGGAATTTCATATAAAACTTTATTAGAAATATTTAAAATATCAAGACAAGGAAAATAATGGGAAAAGTTGGTAGAAATTTATTGCTTTAGTTTATTTATGAAAATTTGTATATTTCAATAAAAGGAGTAACTTTTTATTTTTGAATATTTTAATTTTAAATATTGATTATGATAAGAATTTTAATATTTTATTAATTTTTTAAACCAAATGAATTTTTATTTGTCGTTTTTAGGGAATATGAATTTAATTAAATTTTAAATTTGGAATAATTATTAAATTAATTAGCAGTAATATTAAATCTATCAAAAAGTTTCAATATTTTAAAAATTTCAAAAAGTTTAAAATTTTAAGGAAAAAAATTTAATGCTTTCAAACATTGATGGCCATAAATATTTAAGACGGTGCCAAATTTTTAAAGTAATATAAATCACAAAAATATTTCGTTTTAAATGTCGAACATTTTTAAATAAAAACTATAATGTATGAGATATTTATATCTCCTGTTTTTGGAATGTTATTCGAACACAAAAACTCAGGAACTTTTGTTTTGATAGAAGAACTACAATTTTAAAAATTTTCATATTTTCATTGTCCTGCTTAATATTAAATCCCTCAAAGATAATTCAACTATATGAAAATATTGTTTTGTTAGATGTTTTCAAATCCTTTTCTGAATGCTATTAATGAAAGTTTTGTGATTTATCCACAAAAATACTCTCAACATAAGAGCCTTAATGAAGTAATTTTTTAATTATGCTCATAATTCTCTAAAGTCATGTGTTTCTCTAAAGAAAACTAATATAGGGTGGTCCAAATAAGATTTGTATTTTGATGTATAGTTTTTTTTGATATGTTAACACTAATGTCAATATCGGAATGACATAAATTTAGTTTAAAGTCTGAAGTACACGAAAATGGTCAAATATACACGTGAAGAACGCTGGGAAATACTGAAAAACTACTTTCAAAGTGATTGTACGTAAATAAGCAAAATTGCCATATATGGGGTACAGAAAATCCACAAGCAATTCAAGAGATTCCAATGCACCCAAAACGAGTGACTGTATGGTGCGGATTTTTGTCAGACGGCATAATTGGTCCATTTTTCTTTGAAAATGAGGCTGTTACGTTAAATGGCGAAAGCTATCGTGACATGTTAAATGAAAAACTTTTTCCGGCAATTGAAGATATTGAATTGGACGATGTTTGGTTTTAATAGGATGGCGCCACATGCCACATAAGCAACGTTTCAGTCGACTTAGTGCGCTCTAAATTTTAAAATCGTGTTATCAGCAAAAATGCTGATGTGAATTGGCTACCAAGAAGTTTTGATTTGACATCGGTGGACTATTTGTTGAGGGGTGCCGTGAAAAATAAATGTTATGCCAATAATCCAATAACAATTAATGAGCTCAAACACAATTTCATCACCGAAATTTGCAAGATAAAGCCGCAAACAATCGAATATGTATTCAAAAATTGGATCGGCCGAATTGGCTACTCTGAGGTCAGCCGTGGCAGTTATTTGAATGAATTTATATTTCATCATTAAAGTATAAGCATACAGCTTTCCAATAAAAGAAAAATTTTGAAAAAATATTGAACCGTTTTGTTTTTATAACCATTTATATCATACAAATTTTATTTGGACCACCCTATAGAATGGTATAAGAAAGATTTTTTCTATAATTTGTTTTAAGAAGTAATTTCTCAAACAATTCCGATATCTTGGAAATTAATAGCATTGGCTAAAAACAGCTAACATTATTTGGTAGTTTTACCAAATTCTTAAAAGAGACGGAGAAACATTTGAAAAATCAATGAATGAAAATGAATGAGTTACCTTTATCTTGACACGTTTTTTAAAGATTAAACTCCATATTAGGTTAGATCTTTGTGATTTTTTGACGTTTTTAATTATTTAAATTTGTTTAATGCCTCGAAGAAGGTATTTAAAGCATTTGAACTAAATTGAAGAAACTACAAGCAGCTAAGCCAATAACATATTCCTTATAACATTTACTTTTTTTCCCACATTTCTTTTGTTAATAAGAAAATTAAAATTTATCAGACTTTTCAACTCTTACGTTTTTTTTACAAGCAATATTTTGTCCTTTTATTTCCCTCTAATCCACTAATGTTCAAACCAAAGAAGTCTTTTGTTTTGGTTCGGATTTCAATTCCTGATGTTTATTATTCATGTACAGTTTTATCACATGTGTCTCTGGATTGATGCTTTTTTTCCTAGTTTTTGATTTTTCCAAGGTAAAATCTTTTACTTTAATAAAATATTTATTTTTCTTACTGACATTTATTTTTCTCTGTTTATTCTTAAGTTTTCATATAAACTTTTAAACTTCAATTGAAAAGAGCTTAACCGTCTTTATTTTTATTTCAAATATTGAAATAGAGATATCATATCTAAGCACAACACTACAATTTTTATTTTAAAAATTTCAACCATGTAAAAGTAAGAAAGTTAAATTATAATATTTTGCAATGTTTTGTATATGATTATATCAAACCAATTTTAAAGGTCTAAAAATGAAGAGCTATAGATTCTTGATAGATTCTAAAGATTCTTGATGTAGGACATTGGTTTTTGCAGACTGAGAATTTACATAGATGTAAAATTATTAGGTACCGATTTTATGTGTTAAACCAATAATATGGTTTTGGAGATTTTTATAAAAAACTAAGTAATATCATAATGTAAAGGCAATAAATATAATTATGTTTATATTTCTTTTTATAAATATAATAAACCCAATACCGAATTATGCAATACAAATAGTTCAATTTTTATTACTTGCATTGATAAAAATATTAAAATTAATCCCCATAATCATTTCAAAATCATCTAAATATCTTTAAGGTATTAAATCATTGCTATTTTCCTTTTTGTTAAAATAATGCTTTAAGCTAAAGTATAAATCAATTTCTTGAATAAGTATTTAAGAAAAAAACACAGCTTAAACTCTTTTATATGGTTTGAAGATCAAAGAAATAAAATATTCTTATGGAAAGAGATATCCTCTTCAAACTGGTAGTAGAAGTAATAGTAGTAGTAGTAGTAGTAGTAGTAGTGATAAGAGGGGGACAAACGCACCGCGACCATACACTGTCTTTTGTTATCCCCGCAGACATGCTATGATGGAAACCTAATATCCAGTTCCCTGGCCAGAATTAGGATATATCTCAAATATATTCCCAAAACACCTATACAGGTCACTTGTCGAGTAAGAAGATGCTTTACTCTTTTTGACACCACCATCCTCCAGAAAAACACCAGGTGGGTAGGCGTTTCCTCAACCTCGTGAGAGAATCTGCAATTTAAAATCTTTGATTTTCCCATTCTGTAGGAATTGACCATATCCTGTGATGAACCATGTCAACATTCTAAGGGAATCTTTTTCGAACGTCCTTGCTTCGTCAAGGTTCCTTATATTGTATCTGTAGAATGCTTTGGACTGTACCAAGCCAGATGACTTGGTCTATGTCTTAGCATTGTAGTCACTTGATCAGTTATTCGTGTAGTGCTTGAGTACACTCATAGAGTAGGGGATGCTGGGTTGTGTAAGTTTAGAAATATAATTAGGACTAATGTAAGTAAGCTAAACTATTTTTTAAATAATTTTATGTAGAAAATTTTTAACGAAAGGGCGATTATCTTATGAATCATAAATTTCCTTTAATAAAAAATTTCCTTTAATAGAAAAGGAAGCTTGATTTTTTTATTCTATGATTCTAGGAATAACGTCACATTTGTCAAACGCAATGAGTTTGTAGCAGAGATAACGAAGAGCTCTTATGTTTTTCGAAAAATCTTTTCTCTATTTTCTAATATTTAATTTCTTAAAAGTATTGTGAACAAAACTCATGACAAAGGTGAGACTGAAGAGAATTCATAAACACAACTATATATAGTTAGTTATAATAAATGCATTTAATGGAGATCACTACGGCAAACAGAGCACTATAACGTCATTCTTAAATCTATTTGGCTATGGTGGATTTAGATCCCAAAGATGACAATCTTTGCATAAATTTTATATATCATAATATATTAGCTTAAACTTATTGTTTTAAAAAAAGGTTACTATTCAACAAAATCCACAAAAAATTTAAAATAAATAACTTAAATTTTATTTTTGTTAATTATTTTTTAATTGCTTGGAAATTAGAAGAAAAAATAACTTATTAAAAAAACAAACAAACAATTAAATACAAAATTAAGGTTATTTTTGATTCTTACATAATTTCAATTATTGTAATTTCTACAATTTCAATATAAAAACCAAAGATGACCCTCACTGTTGGAAATTGATTAAGAAAACTACAGAGAATCCACCTTAAATTGGTTTTATCAATTTCTTGATGGACAGAATAAATCTTAATAACAGTTAAAGCATTTTTGTTAAAAAAAACAAAAATAAAACTTCGAAGGGAGGTTAAAAGATACAAAGATTATAAATGAAAATCTACAGATTAAATTACTAAGTATAAATAAAAAAAATAAATAAAAAAATAAGAAGAGTGAAAAAATATTAATGACAGAGTCCTTTGATTTTTCCATCTTCTTTGACTACAATTGCCAGAGGAGTCATTATTTAAAGATTTAGTTTTAATTTTTTTACTTTTTAAATTAGAAAAAAAAACAATGAAAAATAAAAACTAGGCAGGCGTCATCATTTTATTTCCTAGTTTCCCTTCTTCAATTTTTTAAATTATTTAGAATATTTTTGAATATTTTTTAGAATATTTTTTAGTTGTTCAAAAAAACAAAATTTCTTTTATGACTTTTATGAATTTTACATTTTCAAAAATTTTCTTTAATAGGAATTGATTTTTTTATTGGGTAAAAACCAGAGATTTTGCTAATTTTCTTCTAATAGACTTTTAAAGTTTTAAGCCTTTCGGCCAGATTATATCTAGTTACACAGTTTCTAAGCCTTTAGGCTGAAAAGGCCTTTTATCTTATTTATTAG
The DNA here is from genome assembly GCA_947359355.1 of Acrocera orbiculus. NCBI lineage: Eukaryota > Metazoa > Arthropoda > Insecta > Diptera > Acroceridae > Acrocera > Acrocera orbiculus. Next base: position 15,161,635 of record OX375759.1, read on the forward strand.
CTCATGTTATTTTCGCTTTGTTATTTTTGTTCAACCTAATTTTACCCTTCTAACCCTCTTTTTTTTAAAAAAAAGTTTTTGATCTTTATTTTTTCATCATAGTTAAGGCTTTAGCATTATGCACATTAATGATTTTTATCCCAGTACTTAAGGTTGGCTTTTACTTAACACATAAAAAAAAGAAATATTTTAGTGTTCCGATTGCATTTTTTGAGCATTGCGAATTTTTCAACAGACATCAGTGCATATGTATCTGTTTTATTTAAATAGTTTGCTTATTTTTACTAATGATATCAAACTAAATAATAAATCTCAGTGGTTAAAAATACATATCAGTGAACTTTTCATTTATAAAATTTCTCGTGTTTATATTATAAAATTCATTGATATTTTCCCCGAAGAAGTAGCCATCATAACTTGCACCAAAAAATAACAACATTTTAGTTTCAGCCGGTAAGGAAATTTAATTTGAGTTTTATTTTTGATGAATTGAGTTCAGGGAGTTGTACTGAATTTAATTATTAAAAATAAATTTTAAAACATTCCAATATTTATACTGTTCTTAAAAGTTTTCTGGAGAGTAAAACTTTGTAACAAAGTCATATTTGATAGTTTTTTTAAACAAAAAATTAAAACAATGAGGGAACTTATAAGACAATCAAATAAATTTTTTAAACTAATATCAAATAACTTGAAGACTTTATAACATTTCAATAAAAAATAACCTATAAATAAAATAAAAATAATTAATGGTGTAGTTATAAAATAGTTTAAAAAAAATGAATTAACTAAATAACCTTTAGAGAAAAAATACTACAAATAGAACATTTGTCTGAATTTGAGTTAATTTTAAAATTGATTTCAATATTGTTATAAAATTTTCCATCAAGGATAGCTTATTCCATACTATAAATCACTATTATTTATGTGTTCAAATGGTGATTTCCTTACAAGTTTTTTAATAATTTATATTTGCTGTTTTTTTAATAGCAAATTATTTTCATATGTGATAATAAAATCTGAAATGAAAGAAAACAAACTGGAGTTAAATTATTCTATGCAGCATTGCACATATTAAAATATTCACTTACAATTAGAATATTTCGTAGAAAATAACAAATTAGACAGACTGCATACATAAAAATGAATAAATGAAAAGGTATAAAATTTTTAGGTAGTATTTTAGTTACATGAAAATTTTAAAGAAGCTTTTTATAAGTAAAAAACCAAATTCAAAATGCAGGTTAGATTAGTCTGCTGCATAATAAAAGAGTAAAAAAGCTATTTGCGAAAACCTTTTGACCTTTTATCCATGGAAAATTTTACTGAATTTCTAAAAGAGTTCATAGCATGATTTTGTACAATTTATTATTATTATTATTTATTTTTTGTATCTGAAATTGCTTGTAGTCTGCATTATAAACACCTGTTGCATTCACATAAATATGTATTAGAAATTTTCAAAATTTTACAATATAATTAAAGTTAAAAGAACATGAATAGGGATATTTAATTCCATTGTGCAGAACTCTGTAAAAAGTTTTTCAATATCAAATTCATTTAATTTTATGCATAAGATTTTTTTTATACTTTTGCTAAATGGGTAGTTCAAACCTTTGAAAAAAGGCCATTCAATAAAGATTTTACTTGTTACTTTAAGGACATCGTATGAAAATCGATAAATTTAATATTCATTGGGGTAGAAAAAAAAATCAATAAACAAATTAAAAATTTTTAAATCTATTTCTGATTATTTATATGAATAAATGCAAGCAGCGATAGGACTGAAAGGCATTCTTTGTTAAAATATTTGCTTAGGTTAAAATAATATTCAAATGTGGTATATTTAATTTGCATTAAATTATAAAAATTTTTTTGATTAATTTTAATATCGTGATGTGTTTTTGAATAGTTACTGTCCTGTGATTGATCTACAGCATTACCTATACCTATTCAGATATCCTGGGCAGGATAGTATTTACCATCTTTTATTTATTATTATTATTATTAAAACTCATATGTCAATACCACAGTACCCTTATAAGCTAGCTTTGATTATATAATATATATTGTATAATCAATGAGTCATTTGAGAGAAATTTTCAAAAGTTATGTTTAAAATATTATTGTAAAAATGTTTATTAGAATAACAAAATTTTTTTTTTTGCTTTGAAGTTTGAAGATATTGATTAGAAAAAAATATTTTTAACGGCTTTATTTATGGCACGATACATTTAGTTTAGTACTAGGCCATTCAAAGATGTGAAAATAAATTGATGATTTAATAATTATTTAAAAATTCTAGGAAATGTGTTGGATTAGGCCCACAAAGTGGAATATTAAAAATAATAAAAGACAGCAACAAAGTCTGGAACGTAAAATAAAAAATCAGAATATATTTTACGTAATAATTATGATTTAAGAGAATATTTAAAATGTGAATGCTATCAAAAAATTTCATTTTGCATTTTTTTCTATATTCTTTTATTTAAAGGAGGAGACACGTTATTTAATTTCTTATTTTTCCATTATTTCTTATTTTTTGAAAATATTGTGTAAAAATTTCAAAATGATCGGAGTAAAATTAACGAAGTTATAAGCATTTGAGCGTCCTTTGCTGAAGGAGAAAGGACTTAGAAAATAACTTTAAAGCGTTTCCCTGAATCTTGTTCTTTTTAAAGTGGGTGTTCAAGATAACTTAAAATCTACTGAATTGATCGTTTTAAAATTGTAAACACTATTTCTTCATATATTTCATTAAGTAACAATGAGAAATTTTTTGGTTTTTTAATAATTACAACAATAAATATGTCAATATTTGTCAATTTGTCAATATGTCAATATTTTAAGAAAAAATCATTAATTTTACTTCTATAGTCTACAAAAAAATTGAAAAATCATAAAAGGAAAAATATCTCCTTTAATAAATAAGTTGTGATTGTTTGATTTTGGATGATTCTGTTGCAAGTTATGGTGAACACCGGAAAACACCTTTTTAACGAGATGCCTCCAGATATTCACCGCCACTCGCTCACTTATTAATATTTTGAAATAAAAATTTTGAAAAAATATTGGTCAAATATTGTGTTATCATATAAAAATTAATTAGATCATGGTTTTTTTTAAACAAATTAACCCAATCTCCCCCTTAAAAAGTCAAACAAAATAATCAAAAAATAAAAAATGATAAAGTGTACGACAAAAAAGTAACTATGTTTAGTTAATATTTATTTCAATTGAGGACATTTAAATTTATAGAGAAATGGTCTTCATAAATATTATTTACGTAATTAGAATTGTAAATATTAAATCAAATATCTCATTTTGTTTTTAAATAAAATTATAGTCACAAGCCTATAGCAAAGTACCATTTAGATATTTTACATTTATTTATAAACTAACCAAAAATGCAATTTTAAAAGTATTTGTTAATATAAAAAAGAAAGCTTAAAATATACTTTTAGTTGAAGATACTATTAGAGAAATACATAAAAAAGTCACCATTAGTATTTAAGAATTAGCTACTGACAATTTCTATAATTTTATTTCATATTCCTTAAAAATTATGCCAAACATCAAAGAATATTTTTTTGAAGAAAGGAAGAAAACTTACTCTTAAGCAATAAACAGATATAAAATATTAAATCTTATAAAAGAATCATACACGTTTTAATAGTTACAAAAAATAAAAAGGTAAATATATGAAACATTACTAAAAAAATATGTTAAAAATAAAAGTAGCTTATTAGTACATAATTTTCATGAAGGTTTGGGTATAAAATGGAACATTTCCTTTTTCCGTCTTATAAATTGAAGTAATAAAAATTTGATTCATGCAAACTTCAAAAGGATTTTCCCTTTCTATCTGTTTCTGATAAAGAACTTAGACAATTTTTGTTATCTAAGTGAAGTTTTATTCAATAAAATTGTAAAATGAGGTTCTATGTATATTTTAACTTTAGACATCGGATTAATAAGTTTTTAGCTTCTCTATTAATGGAGAAAATTTTTCCCCTTTTATATTTTTCTTCTTATAGTAATATTTTAGAATAATTTTTTGATTATTTTGTGAGTATGCATGAATTAAAAAACTTTATATACAAATTTTTTTCTTTTGTCTGAACTTTATGAAAATATTTTCAAAACATTAGTTTCAAATTTTTAGTTTCAAAGCTTTTCTTTATATAAAAATATTAAGAAAAATCCGAGTATAGTTTTATTTGTGAACACTTTTTCTAACACAAATTTTAAATAATAGTTTTTGCATTAAAATTTTGACTAAAAGATTTTTTTTTCAAAATTTTTTTTTTTACAAAAGACTTTTAGAGTTTATTTCTATATAAATTTTTAATTACTAAGTTTTAAGCGAAAATCATAAGTACACAATTTTATGTAATTCTTTTTCTGAATTCTTGAGATATTTTAACAGTTCTAAGATATTATAATCAAAGGATACTTGGAAGAAGCAGTTTTTTATTAAAAATGTATAATTTTAGTATAACTATGTAAGAAAGTCATAAAATAAGTTTTGGAATTCAAAACTCCTGCAGACATATATTAAATTATAACCATCCCTTCAAATATTGAAAGTAAAATATTTATATGATTAAGCTTTTAAAGTATAAAATATAAATATAATATAAACATTAGGAGTTTCATTACTCAATAATTATTTTTTATATTTTTAGATATTTGAAAAATAAAATATAAATAGTTAAAAACACTTAGTTTATTCTTTAAGTAATATAGTAACACTTTTGACAAACCATTAAACTCAAGATCCTATAGTCATATATATATAAGTTTATTTGTAAAAGAACTAAACTTCAAAGTCCTTTAACTAACAATGTGTTGAATCTGAACAAATTTCAATGCAACAGATTAATCTTTTTTATATTTTCTCATGGAAAGTTAGATATACCACTAGTAAAACACTAAATTAAAATTTATATATTGTAAAATTCTAAAAAAAAAATATAATATATACTTTTAATGTTATTTTATTATACACAATTTTATTATTTTAATAAATATTTTAAATTATAAAAACTATTCTTTGTATAAATATTAATTGTATGAAAATGTCAAATGTATGAAAAGAAAATTATAGCAACTTAGCACATTTACGGTTTTATGAAGACTAAAATAATGACAGGGATTGTTTTAGGACGCCAGGATACTGTAAACAGTCGGAAAAAAATGATTAAAGAATATAATAGAAGAGATATAGTAAAAGTAAAAGAAAGAAAGAAAGAGAGATACTCTAGAATATAAAATTAAGCGCCTGCTCAGATAAAAAACAAGAAATAATCACGTGCACAATAAGAAAATTTTTTTGAAATAGTTTAGAAAATATTTCCCCTGAGCGCCAAATTCTTGGTGAATATAAAGTAAAATTATGAATGAAATTGTGTTTTTTTTTTAGCTTTTGTTTTTATTTTTCATGGTAAAATATATTAATGACTCAAGATATTTAACGGAAATTTAAAATATACTGAAGTAAATGTATTAGTAGAGTGCTCTTTCTTGTTAAAATTGTGATAAATCCATTAATTTTATTAAATATAATATGGAGTCCTTTAATAATTTCTTCTAGATACACAAAATAAAAATAAAAATGATTAATAAATTCTATAATATATAATTATTTTGGTTTTAAAAGCTAAGCGTAAAAACAGAAAGTGTATATTCTCATAGAATACTTAACGCAGTAGATAATAGTAGTGGATGAAATCATTTTATAAAAACAAAATCAAAGGTTTTTTAGTCATATGAGTCATATAAGATAAAAAACAACTACAAATAAATGCAAAAATAAATTCGAAAATAGTGAATTTTCTAAATTTTTACTATAAAATTTTAAGACGATCTGTTATTAAGTTAATTTGGTCATAGCGTTTTGTTTGAGGTCTGATATTTTAAGATTTAACTTTGAAATCAATAACAAAATCTTTTAGCAATTTAGTGGCATTAACAATTTAATATCAAATGTAAGCATTTTGCTAACTTTTTGCGATGAGAGGGGATATGATTTCCTTTTTTTTTCTTTGATTACTATTATTGATGAAAAAGAATGGGATAGGCTTTTCTGATTAACCCTTTCTCTATGACTTGATTTTCCTGAAGCTGCAAATTTGTCCAAAAGTTTCATAAAAATAAAAAAGTAGCTATAAGAAAACAAATCTCTAATTGAATAAAATAGAGCTTAAAAGTATGCAAAAAATAGTATTTCTAAAAATTTAGAGTTTAAAGAAATGTTATCAATTCCACAAAAGAAAAATACCTACAACTCCTTGAAATAATTAAATTTATGTTTTAATGATTTTATAAGGCTTATAATATACTTTTTAAGTTTATAATAATTCAAAATCAAATAAATAATATTTAAAAATAAGTAAAAATTATAAAAGTCAATTAAAAATACAATATTTAAAATAAAATAGCTTAAGGGGAGCAAAAACTAAATAGAATATTTGAAAATAAAATATCTTTAAAAAAATTTTTCTAATGACTTTATAAAATATTTAGTTATAAAATTGAATTCGCTAAGCTCATTATATGTGATTAAATTACATTTAATTTCTTTCATAGCCCTAATTGTGTTACTTAATTGCCTTTACTAAATTATTATTTGAAAACTTTTTTTAAATTATAATATGAGAACTGTTTATGAGGATAATTATGTCATGTAATTTCATAGTAATCCGAGATTTTGTAATAGAATCTTTTTAAAAGTGTATTGTAAGGAGAAATTGAAAACAAAAGGCTTCTTTTTCTTGGTATGAAAATATTAGAAGTTTTTAAAACTATATTTCTAAGTTCTAATATAAGGCGGTTCTAATTTAAATTATTGTTTAAGCATTTTACTCTCAAAACGTGTATTTATAATCTTGATTTTTGTTAAATTTTTAAAAATATATTTTTAAAAGCTTATCTAAATGCTTCTCAAATATAACTATATACCTTATAACTATTTTCAAAAAAAATTTTTACTTTGTATAATTCAAAGCTCTCTTTGAGGGCAATTTAAAAATGTTGGCCAGAATATTTTTAGGATATTGTCATGATTTATCATGGGACATACTCCTTTTGAAAGTATATTTCTAAGAAAATTCATAATATTGAGTTGCAGATTCTGTAATTAAGTTGAAAAGATATTTGATATTTGACTAGAGTAGGTTATTGGAAGAAAAAGTAAACATTTTACTCTTCTTCTCTGCAAACCATAACAAAAACAAAATTAGCTTGAATAATATATGAACTTTGAAGAAGTATTCTAACACAATATATTTGTCGAAGAGACCCATAGATTTATTTTGATCAAAATATATTAAACAAAATAGTATTAAGTACAGCTTATATTTTTTTCTGCACTGATTTTAAGACTTATTTGGCTTACAGATTACAGATTATCACTTATTATTATCAAATCATTAAATATCTATAAACCAGCATTTTATTCTTTTTACTAGAAAAATTCAGAGCATTTTAACATAACTTAATAAAAAAAGCATTGGCAAATATATTTAAATCTCTCATAACGGGCTTAAATGTGTTTCGTGTTCGCCAACAGGAATTAGTTGAGTTTTAACCAAACTTAATAAGAAATAATTATAAAAATATTGCTATTTTTACTTTTGTTTGAACATGACATTTAAAAATATTTTGCTTCTTATAAGGAATTTATATTAAATTCAAAATTATATCCCAGATAAGGAGAAAACAACTTTCATACATAATAAATTCTCTTCTTATTAAATGGCTTTCATTGAATACCAAAGAGCATGACAAAATGGCATGTAAAAGCTTTAAGCTTAGCCTCAAAGTTTAATAACTTTCAGAAAACTAAAAAGCATAAAATCTAAACTAGTTCAGATTTCAGTTTCTACTTAAGCTTAATTGTTCCCAAAGCTTAACGACCTTCATTTAGCAAATATAATTTTTAAAACTTTAACCAATGCTTCGTGAAAAGCTTTTCTTATTTTAAATACTTTGCTAATTTTATTTTTAGAAAGCTTAAAAAGCTGTTCAATATTTTAACTTAAATTAAATATACAAAAAATATAAAGCTTACCAGTTTGGGTGCTAGAATCAAAAAGTGTACTTGTTGTTTCAACAGTCATAGTACCAATAGTACCATCAATAATTTGTGCACATGAATCACGTCTACCACGTGATCTACTAAAAATAAAAAATATAATAAATTGAATAATAATATAAAATAATAATATTAAGGATACTTACCTACATACATCATCACTTTGGGAGCTTTGTCTACGAAAATTTCGACATCGTATCATTTCTTCGGTAGTCGATTGTCTACGGAAGCCACGTGCAATTAATATTTCTTCTGTTGTTGATTGACGGCGAATTGATGGTCGAACTGTAGTCTCAGTTGTATGTTGTGGTCTTGCACATGGTGATGGATCACGTGATGAACAACAACTACTTGATTCTGGTGATCTGTTTGATCTAGCTGCTGATGATGATTGCCGTCTTAAGCGTGTTCGCCGTCTTGGACTATTGTCACGCTCATGACCACGTTCTGGTGATAAATGTGTACGTGAATCACGTCTACCATGTGATGCACTATCTGGGCTTAAACTATCCCTTCTGGCACGTCTTTCATTTAATTCCAGACCATCAGGACTAAGTGTTGGCTGTGAATCACGTCTACCACTACCAGATGGTAAATATGATTCATCATAGGCTGTCGCTTGTCGTTGAAGCCGTTGTAATCTTGGTAGCTGTTCAGGACTTGCACGTGATTCACGACGATTACTACGACCACATTGTGTTGTAGAATCTCGTCGTGCTTTTGGTATTGTAGGACTTGTTGCCGGTGGTGTTACTGTACTTGTTATTATTGTCGGTGGGGGTAAACCTTGGCATGTAATTTCTGTTTGATTACTAAAATAAAATATTGGACCAGAATCTGAAGCTGTTGAGCTAGTTGATGGACGTTGTTCTTGTCTATAATTTTGTAATTCTGGAGCTGCTAATGAATCTTTACGTCTTTTATTTTTTGTCCCAGTTCTAGGTGGTGGTGTTGTTGAACGTCCAATTATTGAATCACGTCGGCCAGAACGAGAGCTTTCTCCTGAATCACGACGTGATGCCTAAAATGAATTCAATTGTTTTATTCAAATCAAGCAATGTATATATATATATATATATATATATATATATATATATATATAACTAACATTTCGTCCAAAATCAACTGTATTGTCATCTCTCTCTTTTTCACTAGAGTTTTCATAGCGATTCCATGTTTTAATGAAATCTGAAGCATGGGAGTCTCGTCTTGATTTTATGCTACGAATACCTGAATCAGCACTTGATTCACGTCGTTTTTTATAGGATTGATGTACAACAATTTGTGTTGAACTAATACCAGATGTTGTTTCACTGTTATTTTTTCCCCATGGTAGACTTCTTGCTAAATCAGCTAATGTTTCACGACGATTTAAGGGTGGTTTTTGAGAACGTTTTGATCCACCTCCACTCCATTCACGCAATAGATCAGTTAATTGGGCTAAGGAACTTCTGCGTCGTCGTTGTACACCTTAAAAAGAATTTTTCTTGATAAATTTGTACTAATTAAAAAATTGAATCAATCATCATACCTGGAGGTGGTGATGTATTGGGGGGTGATGTTATTTGTGCTGCTGAATCTCTTCTTCCTCCTAGTCTTTGACGAAGTGTTGATTCTTCGAGCTTAAAATATGATTTCTTGTATTTTATAGTTTTCATAATAAAAAAAAAATTAATTACCTGTTCGCGCATAAGATCGTCCCAACCATTTCCACCTTGCCATACAAGGCCTACTTGATGGGATAATATTGGAAGATTGCAAACAAAACATTGTGATGTTAAAGCCCTGAAAAATTTTAACAATATATTAGTTTATTGATAAAAGAAGAATATTACTGCCAATATGTACAAATGTATAGTCGAAGGCTCACAGAAAATTTTAACAGATATTACAAACAAAAAAGTATATGTTACATAAATCATAAATGTTAGCACATACAATTATTATATGTTATGTATTTAGTTTTGAATGGTAAATATTTTTACCAAAAGCACAAAACATTTTTAGGCTTTGTTATTCTAATTAAGCCTCAATCAAATGAATATTTAAACAGAAAAATTATTATAAAATAACTAAAAACGTATAAAAAACTAAATGTCAATGCAAAAAATAATTTATGGTACATTGATCTAAATACAATAATAAAATAGTTTTAATATTCGAGTCAAAAGAAAATAAAAAATTGCTAGTGGTTCTTGATTATAAAGCTTTGAAGATATAGAATTGAAAAATTAAATGGCAGGCAGAATTGAGTTTTAATTTCTGGTAGAGACTTGCGAATTAAAATTTGGAGTCATGAGATAAAGATATATCGTAGAATATTTTCTCCGTTGAGTCGATCTCAGCAGCGATGATTCGATAACACAATTTTTTAAAAAATAGTGATCCTCATAAAAGACATTGTACAATCTAGAAAAGATTGGCACTAATGAGTATTTCATTTCTGGTAAAAGAGTTTCATTAATCAAATCTAAAAAGTAAAAATGCCAATAAAAAAACGTAGAAAATATTGATACTACTTTAGACATAGGTTAGACAGAGTTTTACGTCCTCGACACATTGAAACGTTAGAAAATTTATACATCTAATGAATATTGGTTACATGTAAGATACATTTTATGTAGAAAAAAAAAAAGCATTTTTCATTTCATAAAAACAATCACAGAAGACATTTTATATTAAAAGCTAACGACAAAAAAATTAAAAGTGTAAAACTTTTATATATATATATATATTTTAATGTAAATTTAAAAAATTTTTATTAGAAACCCCTGCTGGTCCTTACAAATATAAATTCTCAAAGATCATCTTATTTAAAGTATTTACTTAAAAACAAAGTTCCTACATGACGTTACTGTTTTTCCAAGATAATAAGGATGGTATGTGAGTAGATAGTCAACTTTTGAAATAAAAAGTGACATGCAAAAAACTATTTAATTTTCATTCAACAGAAATTGATGAGTCATATATGTATATTCAGGAAAGGTTAACAAAAGGACACCACTACAATAACAATGTTTAAATCTGTTGAATATATTATATCCCTTAGATAAAACTTTTTTTGTATAGTTTGATTAATTAAAATAACTGATAAATTTGATAAAGGATATTCATAAAGAAATGAATACGGATTTTATTTGTCTCTGAAATTTGTCGGATTTAACAACAGAAAAACAAAAAATTGTTTATATATTACAAAATTTTTTTGGTGTAATTACCTCAAAAAACAACAACAACAACAACAATCACAACAAAATAATTAAACTTTTAGCTGAAGTAGTTGAGCTAAAAAAGAGACAAAGAAAGAGAGATATAGAAAGATTATAGAAATCATTTATTAAGTCCTAAGCATACCACCCGCATGACTGTTGCCTAAATAAAGAGCGATTGCCATCTACTTTACTTTTTGAATATTGTTAATAGTCAATTTTATTTTTTTATTACTATTTAGCGTTGTTTTTAAGGTTAGTTTCTTTTTGCTAGCTTTGTTAATAATTTTTAATGATGTTTGCAATTGTTAATAATTGCTCACTTTTGTCAATAACAAAACAATTATTAGCTAACAATTAGTCAGTCACGGTGGCAGTCGCACGTCAATAAAGAGTCACTTAGGCAACAGTTCTATGCTAGTATGCTGGTACCGACTTTAAAAGTATATTACATGGCTACAATTATAAACTAAATATAAATATTAAAAACAAAATAATATCTTGTAACCCTTGAAAATTAAATAGGTGCATTTTTTTTTAAACTAACATGAAATATATTGATGATTAAATTAAAAACTCAAAATATGTTTTAAAAATATTGGATAGTAAGTAAGTTTTTAAATTTCTGAGCAATAATTTTTATTACTACAGTTAAATATTTCTTTTGTTGAAAAAGAAAAGTATTTTTTAATTATTTTTAACCACTAAACTACAAATTAAATTATAATAAAGAAAATATAGCATCCTACTATCTTCGATTCCAATAATTTCAAATTCATTTTATAAACCAATTATATTGAGTTAATGAATTTAGTTAAATATTTAATTAAATAAAAAAATATTATATTAAAAAGCAAGTTGTGCAAAGCAGAATAATTATGTTACAATATTATTAGATAGAAAATTGTGAAATTACTGTGATTTAGAAATGATGAAGCAGATTTATCTCTTTTTATTACAAAAGCATTGAATATTTTTGACCAATGATAATTTTTTTAAATATAGAGAAAAAAGCATAGATATATATATATATTTATATTTATAAACATATTTTTTATATTTGCATTAGAAGTATTACAATAAGCCAGATATTAAAAGTATATATATTTAATAGAGAAAAATATGAACCCGAAAATAGTGAAAAATACGTATTGACAAATATAAATAATAATTAATTATTTTAATTTGCAAACTTTTTTCTTATATTTGTAGAGAGCTGCTGATCTAATGATCGATATTGTCGCAATTTTGCCATGGTACATAGTTACGACATATGATTATAGATGGCACTCGATAACAAATGATGGTGTTTAGTTATTGGAGCAGCACTTCTGGAAACAATTTTAAATTATAGTTATTAATTGTTTTTTTTTTTACCTTAAAACTTACAACAACAAAAATTCGAAAGGTTTTTTATTTAGCTATTTAGTATTGTTATTGTTTTATTATCAAAAATATATAAAATAGTAATATATCAGTTAAAAAACTGAATAATATAATTTATAAATATCGAAAAAATACAAAATTTAATGCAAAAAAGTATTTATATCTCTTATGATATGATAAAATTGAAATTTGTTATCAATTTTTTAAAATATATCAATCGTAAATAACAATTTTTTCAATGTGTTGTACTTAACTAATTACCATTAAAATATCAGAACAAAAATAAATCTTTCATAATAGTAAATAATAAAAGCCACCTTCTTTAAATTCTATATATTTCAATATTTTGTATCTAAGTGTTGCTAAAACAAAATTTAATTAACTCCTTTCAATTGGAATCAGCTTTTCTGTTGAGTCTTTTATAGGGACCATTCACTATAAATTTCTAAATCATCAAATGGCTCTCTAGTTCAATGTAAACTACATGAAAATGACGATTTGTGAGTAAATTTTTGAACATGTTTAAATTTAAAGGGAAATGTCATGTTGGGTTTACTCTTAATACCCATTAAAACACAGTTTGGGGTTCTATACATGATATAATTGTTTTACTTTGACAATATTACTTAAATTGCGATTAAAATATCAATAACAAAATTTTAATGTAAAACTATCGTTTTAATGTATTTTTTTGCACATTTTCTATGGAAATTTCAAACAAAACTAGATTAATACGTATTAATACCATTTAAAAAAAACCTTTTTTTTCCAAAAATTCAATTTCTGATAATTTTATTTGACTGAAGGATATAAGTACTTTACGAAAGTTATTCCCTTAATCATAACAAGTACAAAGAAAATATAAAATAAAATATATTAAATATTTATAATTTGTTTGTATTTTCCAAAAAAAAAAAATTTCAGAAAATTAAAAATGTTTAATAACTCAAAGTATAGTGGAATTTGATAGTTTTGCAACTTACTGAATTTTAATTATAAATATTTTAAATCAGGACAATTTAAGATGAATATTTAATTCTAATTAAAATAAATAATTTTTGCTATTCCACCTTAAACCCTTAGATGTTTGAATTTCTAATTTTCTAATAATAATTAATTTTAAAATTAGTTTTTAGATTCTATATCTTATTTCAAACATTTTTTGAAATATTTTTCCTATAAGTAATAATATAACTCAGCTCGCTTGATTAATATTTATTTATTATTTTCAAATAAAAAAAAACATTCATACATTGACTCCTTATTACGTTTAAAGAAAACCTCATTTGCCATCTTGAAATATTTTACAAAAATATTCTAAATACATTGTTATTAAAATTTAAATTTAATGTTTTTAACAAAAATTATGATACTCAAAAAGAAACAAATGATCAATTTTAAAGGATTTGTACCAATAAAAAACAGTGTGCTTTAATAAAAATAAAATACTTTTGGTAAAAAAACCAAAAAAATTTTTTCTAAATTTCAATTTAAAACATCACAATAAGAATGAAGTATACAAGATATTAAATTTGTATTAAAATTTTGGCTTTTAGTAAAAGCAATTTGTAATTAAGGAATTTAATTTTATAAATTCATTTTCTGTACGATGAAATATAAAATGTCATTTGCAGGCCAAATATATATTTATTTTATTTTAAGATTTAGTGATTTTGTACTAAACTGTATCAGTCATTGGTAGTAAAAAAATGGCAAACAAATTTCTGATTTAAGTTAAACTGACGTTAAGCTTCAATTCTCATTACGTTATTTTGTAGCTTCTGTTTATGCTTCCCTTTTATGCAAAAAATTTCTTATTTAATTTTTGTGTATTTACCGGATTAAAAAATTAGTTTTATATTTATATTAAATGACAGCCACCTATTGTTCATAATTAAAAATTTACTTTGTTTTGTTGACGATATTAATTTAGGTTTCATCTTTATCATCATCAATCTTTACAATAAGGAAGCGATTGAGTACCTATCTTTACATAGAGAAGAGTTTTGTACCATAAACTGTGCTTATGTTATACTTTTTAAGCAATGCATAGAGTACTTTATTAAAAATGGTGCTAATCCATAGTTTTCAAAAAAAAAACGTTAGCAAATGTCACAGCTTTACAAAATGACAGCATTTGATTTTGATGGTGAATTGTACTATTTTGATATATTTAAATGAAAGTAAATTAGTAAATATTTGACAAATTTATAGGAATTTTTCATTGTTCTTCTTATAGCTTTTTACAATTTCGGATTGAAACCATTTTATTTTTTGAAAGAGTTTCAAATCTTGGTGTTTGTTCTTTTTTTTTTTTTTTTTTGAATAAGATTATGTCAGTCCATAGCTTCGTGTGCATTTATATCATGCATTGAATTAACTATGACTCACTACTAGAGTAATAAGACTTTGAACTTGTCGAAATTTTTCTTTGTTTGTATTAGTCATAACTGTCACAAATTTTTGCAAATAACGGACATATATTAATATCCATAGAAAACGAACATCGATTATCAATACAAACGTGCTGTGATATAGTTTTTATTATCGTCTGTCAAATCTGCTGCATACAAAAAAATCACTATCAGTGTAAGGACTGCCCTGAAACTGTTTAAAAAATTGTAAGTTAGAAAAAGCAGCATTAATGATGAAACTCGTTTATTATATCCTGGTAGTTTTGGTAACAACGTTCTTAAAAGTCTTGTGGAGTCAGAACGATACATAACAATAGATTAGATCGCAAAACAGATTGATTCATCTCATGGAAGAGTCTTTCATCATTTAGAGGAGATTTGAAAAGTATCAAAGCTTGAAAATTAGGTACCAATGATCTATCTGAAGCCAATTTCCAGAAATAAATAAATATTTGCACTTTCTTTTTATCACACTTCGAAAGGGAGTCATATTAAGAATTTTTAGTAGCAGGTGATGAAAAGCGGATAATTTATAATTGAAAGACAGTGAACGAAAAATATTTGATGCCAAAGTATTAATATTAAACAGACGAGTATAGCATACAACAACAAAAACATATTTATATTTTATGTATACGACCTGTCATCATATTACATAAAATAAAACAATCATCGAAACCTCTCCACTGCTACTTTTTGCTTAGAAACATGGCCTTTACATCCCATATCTCAATTTGATCAGATCAAACTAACTTGTATCCTATCTACTAGAGGGAGGCAATGGAAGTGTCAATAATGAAACAAAATTTTGCGGTATTCTAGTCTAGAGACATAATTTTTAGGAGCAATAAAGAAAAACAATCAATAAAATTTCGATTATTTTGCAAGATATTTATTAATGCTTAAAGAATACATGATAAAAAAAGTAAAAAAATTCAAAATCCAAAAAGTTACAGGCTGATAAAATGAGGAGTCTTAAAAAGAGAAACTTGTCACGTTTGTAACGCTCTCAATAATCTAACGTAAAAAAAGTATTAGTAATCTAGACTCTAGATTCTAGAGGATTACTGCTATTATAGGAACTAAAGTAGTGGGGAAAAAATTCACGGCTGTCTGAAAAGAAGAGAGGTTTTTTTACAATTTATTTTTACTTTTCCGAATTTTTTAAAAATAATAAATCGTTTATAATCGTAGTTTGTATGATAGAGAAAAAAAGACTCACACCAACTTTCAAGTGAATCAAGTAAAAGTAAAACTTGAGACAATTTAAAAAAAAGTAGTTTCGAGAAAAACGCTCTTAAAGTTTTAGATAGCGCTGAGTTCGCTGTACACTACAATTTCTTCAATCTGGTGACTATATTAGGGTGACCTTCAGTTATTATATTTCAAGATATATACATATATATAAGGATACGAAAGAGTTTAAATAGACGGAAAATCCCTTTCGTCTTTTGTTTAATTCGCCGAGCCAGTTAAAATAATGCTTAGTTACACGGTTATTTTTCCAAAAATAATTTACATTTTAAAAAATCTTTATAAAGACATATTATTAAAGGTTTAAACTTTGAAAATATGAAAAATTTCCCTTAAATTTTCATTCTAGGTGTGTCCATCATTATCATATGTGATCTACGAGTTACAGTGCTAGTTTGATCCTCGAAATTTAAAAAAAAAAATATTTTTAAGATATAAATATTTTTTAGGTTCTTATGTACATGTATAAAAATGTTATTAATTACTAAAAAAGAAGCACTAAAACTAAGAAACCAATTTCGTTATATATTTTATATATATATATTATGTAAGTCCTTTAAAAAGACATTAATTGCAATTGTAAAGCCTTTTATAAAGGTGATTTCTTTCATCATGAATATTGTTAAAAATGAGTTCGCATTTTTGTTTTATATTAAATAACAAAACAGTTCAGACTCAGTGTTGTTACCAAAATTCATTTTTTATTCTCAGGATATTCTGAAGATTATACAATAACAAAATTGTATCAAAAGAAAAAAATATTTGAACTAAGTAAACTTATACATATTGTTAAAGGATAGAATAAATACGTTTTTAAAGAAGAATATACCTAATCATCCTGAAGCTTTCAGCTATTGTTGTGATATTTAAGAGGAAAAAAATCTCAACAACATCGAAAATTTCATGTATTCAAGTTTATTTAACAAGAATACAGCAATCAAAACAAAGCAAAAGAAAAAAATAAAAAAAAAATAACAACAATAACAAAAATTCTAAAATAATTTTCTAATTTTTTGTTTCCAGGTATTAACAATAAAGATTAAGGCATTTTTCTAAATTTTCTTTAGGAAACTATATATGAAAAGCATAAAGTAGTAATAGGACCTAAGCCTTTAATTGAATTCTAACAAACAAATTTTATTTTACATAGCTTCGTGTGTTTATCAAATTAGCAAAGCACGTGCAAATCCTGAATTTTCCATAATATAATAGAAGTTTGTTTTTAGTTTATTTTGTTTGATTCAAGTCTAATAAAATATTTTCATTATTATATTAAAACTATTTTTAAAACAAATTAATGGAATTAAATTTTAATCCTATATCTTCCATATAAAATTTTGGTAACACAAATGAGGCAAGTGATTAAAAATGTTTCGGTCTATTAAATATGAATATGTTAATTAGTAATAAAATACTTATGTATATACATACATAAATACACATACATATATATAGAGGTACATTGGGATTTTTTTATAGATCTTTTTTTAACCTTGATTTTTCATTTTTTAGGGACTAATTAACAAATTTAGGAGTTTTGGTAATATTAACTCCTATATTACAATTAGACTGTAAAAGGTACAAAGAAATCTCTCCTTTCAGTGATATCTTACGAGCAAGTTTTGAATTGCTTTAAAAATTAGCTACTTATATTACAGTTTTAAGGTGTAAACTACTTGAGCTAATAAAGTGATTACAAAATTTTGATAGAAACTAGAGATAAATAATAATGGTTTTGGCGAAATACAGAATATTTGGTGAAAAATTTTGTACATTCCGGGCATAATAGAATATGACCTTAATCACATTCTGAAGCCTACAGGAGCAAAGAAAGTGCTTCTTTTATTTTATTATATTGTGCTAAATCGTAATTAATGGTACATTGTATAATTATTAAGTAAAATTTTAGCTTTGCGCATAATATGTAAGAAATTCTAATTAGTTTTATTACTGTATTTAAATAGTTACATTTTTGATAGTTACTGATTTTCTTAAAACGATTTTGAAAACTATCATGATAAATAATACGTTCATTAAAGATCCCCCAACAAGTGCTTGGAAATATTTTCATGTCTGCTGATTCTATGATGCAGATAATAATAAGACTGTAAAAAAAAAAACAAACAACTCTGAAAGAAGTAACTAAAAGGAAATTACTGAGGGTTATTAAATAATGAACCATTTTCACTCGTTGAATGGCAACTTTGCAATAGGCAATCCGTCAATATAAAATAACAAATACCATCTTGCAAGAACATAACCGAAAAAGCTATTCCAGATATATATAGCAGAATTGAGTTAAGAAAGTGAAGCAACCTTAATATCCGTAACATTTGACATCTGACATAATGAGAGTTGAAATCTATTCCTCAAACCACCAACTAGAATAAAAATTTAACACAGGCTGGAACAATTTGTATTTAATAGACCTTTAATTAGCTTCATAGCGAATCAGTGGGTGTTAATGGAGCAATTCAATTATTAGCTCAGGCTTTTCTTGCAATTCCACATGATGTCACTTTATTTAAATACCCAGAAAATGCAGAGACTGGTAATCGAATACCATATTTAATGAAAATGAGAATTTCTCTAAAAATTAAACTAGAAAAATTGTTTGATTTGACGGTAGATATAAAGTTACTAGTTTTTTTTGATTAGCGATTCAACTATTAATTTCATGGGAGTAGTTTAAATGAAAAGAGCAAAACAAAAAATTAACTTTGAAATTTTGAAAATTATCTGTGATGAATGTTATAGCACAGAAAATGATTTTTCTCCATCTCGTATGCAAAAAATGTAAATACATTTCTGGAAGTGGAACTGAAACTGAGGAAATTGCTCAAGATAAATTCAATATAAAAAATTAAGCCTCGAGAAAAAGAAGCTTAGCAATAGCAATAAAATTGGTTTTTATTTAAAAATTCTTAATTTGATACCAGTTGTTTTCAAGTCTGCAAATGCATAACAATTTCTAGGCTTTATAAATTTTGCTAAGATTTTAGTGTATATGGTAAGAGGCTATTATCAGAAGCTGGAATTATATATGAAGAAAAAAGGAATCGTTTGCTTTGGGGGGTGTACTTGGAAGTCGGATCGAGCAATAATCCAAAGAAGCCAGAACAAAATCTTACGCCTTATCATCAATGCGTATGTGACTAACGAGGAACTTCATGCTGATCTGAATATTCAACGCGTCAAGGAAGTATTATACGAATATGCTAACAAGCATGAGAAAAGACTGCTCTACCACTCAAACAAGGAGGCCAGACTATTGATGGGTACCATCGATAAAATTAGGCGACTACAGTGAATCAAGCCACACGAATTAACTTATGGGATGGATCACCCATGGATCAGCCCAGATACCCACAGTAGCACAAATTTCATAATTTAGCATAAGTCAACACTATTAATAAATTAATTATAATCGAGATTTAATTGCATACGATTTTGAGTAACTTTTATTATTTTCTAATGAGTACAAAATTGTAATATTTGCTTTTAATTGGATATTGGGCCGAATACTGCGTATGATTCACTCGGGTATTCAAAAAAAAAGTTGTGAAATACACCGAATACCGGATAATGGCTGAATATTCGTTACATCTCTAGTAAAAAGCTC
The DNA here is from genome assembly GCA_947359355.1 of Acrocera orbiculus. Taxonomy (NCBI): domain Eukaryota; kingdom Metazoa; phylum Arthropoda; class Insecta; order Diptera; family Acroceridae; genus Acrocera; species Acrocera orbiculus. The sequence continues at coordinate 15,181,618 of OX375759.1, forward strand.
AGGTTACTCCCAATTACAACCGAATATTTTATAAGTGAGCGTTCTTTTTGAAAAGCTCATCTTGTAAAAAGAACTACTTATTTGTTTGCTGTCATTACAATTTTTTAATTTACTTTATCGGGAAATAATGATACAAACTACATTTAAAGGAAGTTCTGGATCTGAAATCACATTTAAAAATGGAGTAAACAATGGTAAGGTCCAACAGAATCTTTTCGAAGAATATGTAATACAATTTATTATTCTAACTGAAGATACCAAAGTTATTTTACTCCCATCATAGGGCTGGTACTAAAAAGGATTTCCTAAAAAGGAATACTAAGCCCAATTAGAAATTTTTGAAATATTAGCATTGCAATTAAGGAGAGGATGATATCTTACAATGCACCGCCATAAATAAAATAAAAATTTAATAAAAATATAAGGATTAAATAAACCACAAATACTGCATTTTATAATATAATTCAAATATAATTTTTTATTTTGATCAGTAAATTAGTTTATTAGACAATTAATTATAAATATAGCATCTAAGCATAAAATTTGATATTTTGGAAATGATGATACAATAACAAAACTTTTAATTTTGTCACGAAATCGTTGAATATAATTTTTTAGATTAATACAGATGAGTGTCATTCGACTGGAATTTAACTGCTAAAATACATTATTTCTTGTTTAAGATTTTAGCAAACTTTTTAGGATTGAGGAAAATAAATTTTCTTTAAATAACTTTCATAATTTTCAAGATGAATGCATTCAAAAACTTTTTCACATAAATTGGATGTCAGCTGTTTTCTCAATTTCAGAATATTTTATATTTTTTTACGTTTTTCTTAGAAAATAAATAGAGCTTCAATTATGATTTGATATTTTGTTAACAAGTTAACTATCTTTTGTTGTTGTGTTAAAGCTATTCTAATTTTTTTTAGGATGTTAGTAAAGTAGTAGAGCAGATAGCTTTTTGCGATGGCTGGGCATATTATTACCGATACTCAACTTTCTTTTAGATATTTTAGATCTTTTCCTCTGACACTGAAATGTCATAAGCCAATAAAGGGATAGATCTACCTACCTACCCTTCTGGCAAATTAGAAAATGGAGTAACAACAGGTATTTCAATATTATTTTACTTCTTCAATTAGGGTAGCATATTGACAAAGTGCTTTTGAAATTCATAAAAAGAAACCCAAAGAAAAATGACATTAATTAAATATTGGATTAAAGGGATTTTTTGAAAAAAAATATTTACTATATTCAATAGGTGTCTAGCTTTTTATTTTAAATAACAGATTATTGGTAATAATGAGAATAAATCATATTGTGGCAATTCTTTGACTAATAAAGAAAAACAGGTTTGATTAAAACAAAAGAAAAAAGAAGTTTGCGGATTTTTGAATAAAAGATTTTCACATATAAAACAAAATTGTGCTTTTATAGATTTTACAAATGTCACAAACAGACAGATATACAAAAAGTCAAAGAAAATAACAAATCAAATCTCTTTGGCATATTTGTTTAATCAGTGTAAATGAAAAGCAAAACCTTTTAGAGAAATGACGGAATCAAAGAAAAGGTTTTGCCTGTTCTCAAAGGCATTGAATTTGGTTACCAAAAATGAATATGTCACAAATATGACTTAACTTAATGAAAATCTTATTGTTAGATTTATTATCTTTAGTCGTCGTTTATAATAGCTCCTATAATTTAAGGAAGATTTAGACATTAGATAATATTTTTAAGAGCAAATAGTTCTTCATATTGTCATTAGTAATAATATGTTTGAAGTTGAGAGTACAGTAAAAGCTCCTTATTCGCGCTTCCTTCATTCGAGTTTTCACTGTTCGCGGATTAAAAATTCAGATGCGCTATATAGCTCAAACACTTTTTATACTTTCTTACCTTAGTTTATCTTTCTGAGGAAATTTTAGCACTAAATAACCTGTCTTTTATTGTTTTGTATGAGTTTTGTAGTAAGAAATTATTACTTAGCTGCCAGGATAAGCTTGATTTTCTGAGCATAACTTTACAAATCGAGATTGACCGAACGATAAATAAACAAGAAAGAGCGGGAAGCGAGGTAAAAGAATACTCACTTATTACGTTGCGGGCAGATTACCTGTACGTACCATCCCTCGAGGCACACTTTGGGAACTCCTGACCTTGTCTATGAAATTACGAAAACTAGGTTACAAACTTTATGTGTAAATTTGTAACCTAGTTCACGTAAATAAAAAAAAGGTTAGAAAAAGAAGAGCAGTAGTTAACCAAGTGGAGTTCTTAGTTATTGTTAAATTTGGAAGTATCGTGGTTGTTCAATTGCCTATTTTAGCGATTTTATGAAAATAATCAAGCCAATTCTGGCCAAAACTGACTATTGTTCTCAAAAACAAACATTCGAACAAAATTAAGTAAGTATTATAAAAGTTTGTAAAAACAAAACAGACATATAATTTCACTTTAGCTTAGTAGTTTAAAAGGTAAAAAAAAAGTTTAAAAATAAAGATAAATAAACAAAAAATATAATAAGAATTTTTCATTGTATTCGTTTGTCAAGATTTTTAATAAAAGAAGCTTAAAAAATCAAAATAAGTTTGTTTGTTAATGTGTAGAACTATTCTTATTGGCGAGATTTGACAACACTGATTTCAACAATGACTTCGAATAGGGAGGAAAATTTTAGCCTTAAAGAGATTATGACAATAGCATGAAATCCAGGGAATAACTTTTTCTTCTAAGTATATCCGACAAATAATACAGTACATTTACAAATTTTAGGAAATGTTTAATCCCCAGATTATTAAGAAGAAGAAAAACATGTAATGGCTTCTGTTCTTTTATAATATTTATCGCTTGGCTAAACAGCCAAATACTTAGATTTAGATTTTTTTTTTACTTAACAAATTTATCAAATTTATAACATGTTCAAATATTTTTTGATAGGTATAAAATAGTTATAAGAACTTTTTAAATAGTTTAAATTAATTCATTTCATATATTTAATCCCGTCTAAAGAGAAAAATAAAAGTTTTGTTACACATAACGCTTGCTGTTTGTAAAGTTTGAAAACTAAAACATAAATTAGAAAAATCGATAAGAGCATACCCTACTCAAATAGTAAACAAGTAAAATTTTTTAAAATATGACATGTAACTATTGCAAACAATAAAACAACTTTTGGTGTCATAAGTTTACATAAATTAATATCAAACTTAAATTAAAATCTTTTTAACAACTTTTCCTAATTCTTTGCATGAAGATTTAAATAAAAGTTGAATACTGTGATTATAAATCGATATATCTTACTTTAATGTTTAACAAAAATTTAAGTTTAAAATATAACAAAGAAAAGATTAACTTTTGATTTCATTGTTAACTAATTGTAGCTAATCACACATTGCTGTTATTAAGTTTCCAATCAGCTTTAGTCAGTGTAGTCAGTATCAGTCAATGTAGAGTCAGCTCAATTTCTAATTTCAATATCCGAATCGTAATTTTTTATCCTCCTTTCAGTCTCTTCAAATTAGAAAAATACAAATTTTTGATAATCTCTGTTCCGCTTTTTACTAATGAATTGGGACTTAATATCAGATCAAGATGCTAAAAGGTGGTTAAACTTTCGACATAAGCATAAAAGAGAGAATAGAATTTCTTTCCAACCTCATCAGGGGGATTAAAGAGGCTAAATAGAGGATCAAAATTTCGACTCAAGTAGACTGATTATGTTAACCGAAGTTTTTGCAAAATTTAACTTTTATTGATTTATTAATTTTCATAATAAATTTCTACTATTAAAATGCATTTTTTGTTGGTGTTATTGTTGTTGAAGAATCATGACTATATTTGCAATAGTTTTTTATGAAATATATCAAAAGAGAAATATCATACCATTGAGTGACATTTCATGTGTAGGCTCACGGTTCTTCAAATAACTGTCAACATATTTTTTTTCATATAAAATTTTTTTGGTACTAAGCCTATCATAAAAATCGAAAGTTTTTCTTGAAAAGTAAATTTTCATAAGATATTATTTGATTTTTTATTTGCAAATTTTACAAAAAACACCATAGATAGAAGAAGAAACTTTTGAAAACATATATTTAGGGTATCGTAATTGGCAAAAGAAGAATTATAACATTTTAAAGCTTATATTTTAGAAAGTTACTTAAAATCAAATCAAATTCATTTCAATTTATTTGTTACCCTTATACCACCATTCAATGTCATCATCAAAACTAAAATTCTATTTAAGATGGTCGTATTTTCATTCAATACTTTTATATAGAATATTATGAAATAGAATTTTTTTCTTTTCAAAAGAAATATTCGCGTAAGCAATCAAAACCTTAAGTAACCCTAATCTTGATTGAAGCACCAAAAATTTCCTTTGAATTGACATCAATTGATGTTGTTAGTCTAAAGAATTAGATTTTTTGATTTATATATAAAGTTTTATTTCTTTTTTTCTGCATAAGAAGTTTAAAAGAAAAATTTGTTCTCTAAGAAGTCATTTAAATATCAAAAATATTTAAGAAAATTAAAATAATAAACAATATATTCAACAATGAATAAATAATAACACAACTCTAAAAAAAATTCTTAGCATAGCTTAAAAAATATTTTCAATTGAATAACGACAAAGGCTTACACATGCCTGCAGAATTTTAAAGGCATAAAGTTCAGTTTACCAAAAAGTGCTTAGTCGTCGATATTTTATTTAACAATACATACATATATAAATATTTTGCTTGTAATCATTTGGCCTAAAGGACTTAAGGTCTTTGTACTTATATCAATTGAATGATTTGGATTTTAGGACTAAATATGCTTATACCTTGATCATATTAATTCTATATAAATTGTAAAGGAAATATTGTGGGTTGAATAATTTTACTTAAATTTTTTCCAACACAAAAAAAAAGAAGAGAAACACAACACAACAATAATAATAAATGTTTGGTTAGGGTAATAAATGTCTACTGACCATTATGTTAAGCACTTCAAATTTTCCTATAAGTGCTCGTTAAGGAATTTCTTTAATATGACATGACTTTAATTTGGAAAGAAAGCAGATATTGCATAAATTTTAATTAGTCTGACAGACAATATCTATTCTGTATTGAAAAGTTAACTCAGGATAATGTTTTTAGATAATTATTAGCAGAGTTTGCTTTCAAATGTACTCTAACAATTGTTAGTTTAATATTAGTATTAATATTAATCCCGATATGTCTATAGTTATTGGTAATCTAATCAATTAGATTTCAGAGCTAAATATTTAATTTGAAAATTGAATTATCATTAAAATAATTGTATGAAAACTTTCAAATTTAACTATGAATATTTCGAAAACTCCATCAGAGTAAAACTCTCAACGTTATTGACTAGTTAGTCCCCTGTCCTTTACTCATTCATTAATTTTTTTTAATACTTTTTCAAAGTCGATGTTCACTGCCATTTGAAAACTTCATTACCGATTCACTTCATACTCGGTACACATTTTCCACTTACGAAATGGCGATATTTTTCGTCAAAAATAGCACCAAAATGAAATGAAAACAAAAAAAAAATAATCAGATAACGATTCGATAATACTTTGACTAAATTTTAAGGATTTTTAATTTCATGCTCAACTGAGATACATTGAACATCAAAAACCATCTTTTCCAAAGATGTCCTTGGAAAAGATGTGTCACCGGCTTTTTTGTAAATATTTTCTAATAAAAAAAGAATACAAAATGTTGTCATGCCTAATAATGCAAAAAAGATATGAATTAATTTGCTTAATCCATATTCATAAAAAAAATTTACAAAAAAGTGCTGTTTTTTACACTGAAACCCTTACCCCTCCCTTAAGTCTTTTGTTCTTTTTTAATTTGTTTTCAATGTTGTGGCTTTTAATCCTAGTATTGAATGTTCATTCTTTATAAAGTTTTCCATTTTGGTATTAATAAATAAGCAGTGTTGTAGGTGACAAGATTTGTAATAATCCATAGACATCAAGTGTCGTCTACATTAGCCTTTTCGACAGTATCGAATTTATAGGAGTTTGTGAGGAAAATTTACACTCAGTCTGTTCGAAAAGTATAATTTTTAACTTTCAACTAATTTTATTGCATTTTAACTGCATTATTTTATTTACGATAAGTCAATTTAATATAATAAAATTAGTTAGAAAGCATAAAGGGTATATTTTCAATCAAAATAATTTTTGCAGTTGTGGTGCTGCTGGTTATTATGTTTTCTGGTCTTTACTACATTTTCAATACTCAGACTTTTTCTAAGAAACACAGAATACCATACAGATATGGAACCAACTTAATTAGTTATACATAAATGTTATTTCTTATTATTTTTATATAATAAAATATTCATACTATTATTTAAATATTTTTTTTATTACTATTTAATTATTCGATTATTATTATTAAATGAAAATCATTTACATTAAGAGTGACAATTAACATTTTTTTAATTTAAATTACAATTTTTAGTTATTTTTATTCAAGATAAACTCAAAACTCTTTCATTTTCTTTATTCCTTGAAACATAACTTTTTCTTTCTATTTATTCTTTTTTAAAAATAAAAATTCTAAAACTAAAAAACTTAAATTAAATATCAAAACAAAAAACTTGTCAAAGTTTGCTTGACATTTTATTTAAAAAACAAAAAGTGCTACGCTTATATTTTTTAAATGTTATAACAAAAATATAAGAAACAACATGATCTCCGCCACTTCACTCCCCAACATCGCCCAGTCGATATACTCATGAGTGTAAGGTTGCCTCAAAAACTCTTATAAGAGCGATGATGAAACCACTAATCTAGGCACAGTCTATCAGAAAACATAACAAGCCAACTAAACTTGCGGTTACATTTATGAAAAACAAGCAAACATTTTTATTTTTTGCTTCTCAAGAAGTATGAATTCTTGTAATAATTAATTTTCCTTTCTGTTTATATCCTTCTGTTCAATTTATTATTTATTATAAGATCTACATTGAACTTGATCCCAATTTATCGAAAATAACAAATAATTTATAGAATCAATTTTATACCTGCTTCTAATTTTCACTAGCTAAGTTATATAATATTTATTAAAAAATTAAAAAGTTAGTTATTCTAGTCCTTCGAAATATTTTCTTTTTGCATTAAACTTATGGAATCTAATTCAGAAAGATATGTAAATAAGATAAAACTTCTATACTTGAATAATATCTATAGCTCTATACTTTGAATTATTTAAATATTTAAGATCATCCGTTATTTATTTTGTGTCGAAAAAAGAATTGTAAAAATTTTAGAGGTAGACTGCCTGAAAGTTGCTTTATTTGTCAATCTATTTTGCTATTCTACATTTGTATAAATATTTTCATATTTTATAACAAATACTATATGAAAGAAAATTTGTAAATTATTTTACAGGAAAATAATATTTTGTAGATGTTTTTGAATTTTGGTTTAAAATTTCTGGTACGTAACAAAAAAATATAAATAAAAAATTAAATATGCTATGTTTGAAATCAAAGGGTTTTGATTTATGTAAAAATTGTTTTTAAATATTTTAAATTTAAATAATACAAGGATTTCTTACAAATTTTTGACCTATACTATGTAACTTTTGCTTTGAATTTTTATTATACCTTCATTCTTAACACAAAGATCACTCAACTTCTTAAAACTGGGATACTTTTAACCCCATTTAAGAGGAGGGTAGGGTTTTGAAACTTTTTTCTATTTATTAGATTTTCTGAATGAAAAACTTTTCAGGAATATTGTGTAAGAATTTCAGATGAATCAAAGCAAAACTAACAAAGATATAGCAGTAATTTTTGCTACCTGCCCGGTAGTAAACATTCTTTCTAGTAAGTTTTAAGGCATTTTTCCTACAAATCACGTTTTGAAAGTTGGTGCCCCTCATAACTTCAAAATTACTGTACCGATTCGAATGATTTCAAATTGAAACTGTTTTAATTTTTGAAAAAACCTAAATACACATACTTCGTTTTTAAACATATTTTCTGGGTGTAATAAAATAGTCTTGAATAAATTTTGTAACTTCCAAGAAATAGTCGAAGCAAAGATTTGCATTGGATAAGAAAGAAGTTCTTACCCTTAAACCTGAATGAAAAATATATTTAGGAAAAATTTGGTTGATCTATTGTAAAAGTGTGCTTTCCCCCGCTTCATATTCAACTTGGACTCATGAAGCAATTCATAAAAGCATTATCAAAGCAAGGAGAGTCATTTAAATATCTCTATAAAAAATTTCATCGCTTTGAGAGGTTAAGCTTAATGAAGGAACCTTCATAGGCCAAAATATTCTAAAATTAATGAAAGACAAATACTTCAAAACTAAAATGAGCTTGGAAGAAAAGGAAGCACGAATTTCCTTGATAGAAGTAACTAAAAATTTTCTGGGCAATAAGAGAAATTCAAATTATGTCGAATGAATCACAAAAATGTTAGAAAGTTGGGATGCAACATTAGCTTAAGAGTCAATTTTCTGAAATGCTATTTAGATAACTTTCCAAAAAATCTTGGTGATTTCAGTGAAGAAAAAGGCAAGAGGTTCCATCAAGAAATAAATGTAATGGAACGAAGGTGGAATGTTAACATGATTGCAGACTATTACTGAATGATATTAAAGAGGGACAGTGACACAGATGAACACATAGACGAAAATCTTTAAAAATACAAGCTTCTGTGATATACGTAAAAGGTCTTATAAAGATTTCTAGCAGTTTATTTTTTTAATTATTTCTGTTTCAATGTTAATAGAATCTATAAGTTTAAATTAGTTTAGTATCTTTTTTTTCAATTTTAATAAAAATGACCTTATAAAGGCAAAGAAAGCCGTTTTTAAGTGATGGAAAAAACAATTCTATATTCGAATTCAGAACCCCAGAATTACCTAATGTAGATGTTTTTTAGCCAAATAATTTTCAAAATGTTCAATTTTGCATGCCTGGGTTATTATTAAATTCTTTTAAATTTTACTACAATAAAATAACTCTTTTAAGTTTATTCCAAACAAATTGTTTATTTATTTTAATTAAAAAATTGAATGAATTTTTTGTTTGTTGATAAACAATGAAAAAAATTATTATATTTTAAATTAAAAAAGTCCAACAAGTTGATACAAAAACACGTTTTATGCTTTTCATATTTTGTTTGCATTTACTAAAAGAGTTTAAGATTTGATAATTTTTTCTTCTATTTTATTTTTGTTTTTGGCAATAAAATTTTACTAGTTTTTTGTTATAATAAATTGTAATTTTCCTGATTGTTTACTAACTACACCAAATATATTGATAATTCTTTGTATTCTGGTTTGCTTTTTATTTTTATTGTTTGTGTTTAACAAAAAGTAAAAAAAAAAATAACTAAAAATAAAATCCAAAATTCAAAATACATTTTAGTTAATTAAAAGCTTATGAAGATTATAAAATAAATTGAACCCTCTTTTATTTACATTTACCCATGTAAATCCTTGAAGTTTAAATATCTGAAAAAAGGTAATATAAAGGTCCCTAAAGAAAAAAAGAAAAATAATGACTTTACAAAGTCAGCTTGTTATCTATTAGTCATAATTTCTTTAATGGTTATATAATATTTAGATATGTAATTACCCTAAGGATGAATAAATAATACATATATATACATATATATGCGTGTACTTTTTTTATATTTGGAGAAAAAATAAACAAATAAACAAATAAAAATGTTTACATTATCAAATTTAATTATTTTGAAACCCTCTTATCCTCTGTACAAGTAAAAAGTTTTTAAGTAAAATTTTTATTTTCTATGTGAAAACATTTTTCCAAGATAACAAAAATAATTTTGTTTTCCAATAGAATATTTGTAAAAAGACGGGACAAAAAAGCTATTTTGATTTTGTTTTTTTTTTTTTTTTTGTTAATATGAAAAATGTTAAATTCATGGATTATTAATTAAAATAAATTTTTATATCCCTTTAAGCTCATGCTTAATGTCAAACAAATATTCTTGTACACGAGAAATATTTTTATAAAATTAATATTCTTAGTAATTCTCAATTTTCTTTTTTTGTGTTTTTTACACAGCCTCCAATTTTATATAAAGTCAAAGCTTTCAAAATTTTTTAATATAGCCTTTTTGAAGTTTTTGACGGCAATATAAATTTATTTATGTAGATTCCATTTACTTGTTTCATTTAAAAAGGATTTTTTTTTTTTTTGGTTTTTTTTAAATATATTTCCACAAAATTTATATTTATTGCTAAGCTTTCTTTATTTATGCATTTTTTGTATTTTGTTTTTGTTTCCTTATTCATTTGTTGTTGTTTTCTTCTTTTTTTTTTCTACAAAATTAGTACACAAAAAGTAATTTAAGCCAAAAAGGTTGGCACTTATGTTAACTTGAGTGTATTAAGTTTTCAGTTTTCTAAATCTTATGGATTATATAGGAATTCAGTATAGATTTATATTGTTTTGTTAACACATCAAAATTGATCTCTTTACCTAATCACAAAATATCAAATTCTATTTTGTTAAAATTTATTATTATTAAAAGGATTCCTTCAATTAGTGTTTAGAAAATAGATTAATCAATTTGAGGATTTGAGAATAGTTAATATGATGATTTTGGTATCCTAGTAAATAGAATAATGCAATTATACATAAATACTTTAATTAAGATAAATTGGCAAAATAGATTTATATATATTAAGGAAAAACTTAATTTAAAATATCAGCAAGGTATATTTTATTATATGGAAAACCTATTATTGAATACATACATGACAGAAAGAAATTATATAAAAATATTTATAAAAAATGGTTTAGATTTTGTTGAAACTAAAAATATTTTATAAGGTTGTTAGACTTCTTGCTTTAAAAACGAAAAATACAACCTAAAGAATATACTTTTAATATTTTAAGCTCAATCTAAAAATCTAAAAAATTTCTAGAAGTGAAGTATTGAGCGTCGAAACTTCTAGAAGCGATATGGCTAAAAGTTTTTTGCAATTATTACTAAAAATTTTCATTCCTTCTTCATTACAAATAGAGACCAGGTTGACTGGTTGATTTCAGTTGACTACAAAAGGCTGAGATACTTAAAAAAGTTCATTAAATGTTGTAAAAACTTTTACTTTTTTCTAAAAAATTATTGAAAAACCTGTTGCCTGGAGCACTTTCCCGTCTTAAATATATCATAAAACTTCAAAGGATACTTTTAAAAAGCATTGGAAGTCAAAAATTGATTTCTTTAATCAATTAAAATGAAATTAATGCAATTTTTTCTGAGCTGGCCTTTCACAGAACGTATTTAAATTTAAATTTAATTCCAGTTGATGGTGGCAAAATATAAAAATCGTATTTAACAGCCACATAGAATCGTTACTGCATCCCAAGGGCTCACTTGAACTCGATAGTAAATTTTGTATATATTTTACCTTTAAAATAATTAGTTAATTGCTACTTCATGGTTAGTAGAGTCATTCATTATATTTGAGCTTAAATATTTAAGGGAACTAAAGAAATGAAAAATTTCTACTTGAAAAATAAATCCACAAAGGCTAACAAAATTGTTATAATTTACCTAAAGTTGATATTTCCTTCCTTTTTATTTGCAGTTGAAAGAGAAAGCTTTACCTTAATCTGTTTACTAGCAATCTCATGCCCTCAATCAGAGCGTAAGACTCCTGGGAACGGTTTATTTGATGCGTTTTTAAATTTCTACACATAATTCGTACTCGTAGTTGTCCATAAAAGTGAGATAATTAATCTTGATTCAAGTACATCAAAAATCAAGTAAATGCGTTTACTTGGAAACTAAATTTTTTTTATCAGGGTTGAAGCAGCTTAAGCAGGTACACATACACAAAGCTATGTCTGTCCACTGCCTAAAAATGTATGCTCAGAAAAAGTATTCTTAAAATTTTAAATTTTGTATTGAAGATCTCTCGTATTTTTCTTAAGAAAACTAATTTAAATATAGTTCTATTTTCTAGTCTCTTGCAAAAAAAATATTAAATAACTCATGGCAACATGGAGGGAAAATTTTGAGTAATTTTTTTGAGTAAATTCTCTTTATCGTAAATTATTTAATAGTGTTTAATTGTGAAAATTAAATTAGATCTGACTATGAATATGATGTTAAATAACGTATTTTACAACAATGACAAATTTTTGACATATGAAAATCTTACAAGGCCCAGTATAAATAATTATTTTTATATATGAAGCAAAAGGTAATATTCATTTTTAGCTCTTTGAAAAAAATGTAGATCTTGTCACTCCCACAACGTTTTTTTGATGATAGAATTACAAAATTGAATAACAAATGCGTGTATCAAAGATCTAAAAGTCACTGTTAGATAATTTCTAAGATATTAAAAGTATCTGAAGATTGAAATCATCTGTTCTAATTTAAAAAATCTACTTTAGATTAATGAGTGTACCAAATAAAGAGATATGCCCCATCAGTTTAGATGAATTAGTATTCAGTTTTTACTTTTCTTTTCCTATTGAAAATCCTGACTTAAAAATTGGTATCCATTAACATAAACTAGTCCCATTAGAGACTACTCTCTTATTTTTTACAAACCTTTAACCCCAAATGATATAACAAAAAATTGCTTTTATTTATATTACTTCTAATCATTTTAATGCTTTCAGCATCATAAATTGTCTTAAAACTGGGAAACATACGGCCAAAAATGACAGAAAAATTATATTTTAAATGAGCTAGAATCTTGTATTTTCTTAACATGGAATAGATTAATGTATAAAGAAAAGGATATATGTATTCTATGCTTTTATTTCCTTTTATATATTTTTCCTGGTCAGCCAGCAAAAATATAAAAATTCTATATAAAAGACTTAGACTTTTTTTTATTTATCTTTACTAATTTTGCTTTTATATCTACCGAAATTTTAAGACTTTCTTAAGTTTTCAGCTTAACGCTGTCACTTTTTTCTACGTTTAAAACCTTTTAAACTTTATAATTACTCAGTTTTTTCAGATTTGCTACAAATATTTTCAAGATCACAACTCTATAAGATTATAAAATTATTTTAAAAGGCTAACGTAATTCCTTTTTCTAGCAAGCATAAGTACTATGAAATCCTTAAATCCGTTTACTATTGTTTCTCTAAGCTATTTATCTAGTTTCAAATATTAAGACGGTAAAATTAAATTTCTGAATATCTGATTTTATACTTTTTTAGCAAAATTTAATTAAAAACATTAAGTAAATTGGATTTCAAATCAAAATATTTATTTGATACTAGATAAAATTTGTTTTTAACACTAACAAAAAATTTGATTAGAATTTAATTAATGAACATTCCGAAAGAAATATTTTACCCTAATGCTAGATTTTGATTATTTTAAATTTAAAGTCTTTTTTAATATATTAGCTTAAATTAAGTTTTTGATTGAAAGCAGCTTGAGATAATCGTAAGATATTAAAATTAAATACTAATACTAAATACTAATTAAAATAAAATACTAATATAATTTAATAAATTTATCTATAGCAAGGATTACTGAAAACAGTTTTTTTAAGGAATTAAACAAAATAAAAGATATTTAATTGGACTAAAACTTTCATGTTTTCTGTATGTTGAGAATTAAAGTTGTGAAAAACGAAAACCAAATTCTTTTGGATGTGCAAATGAAGAGCTTTAATTAGAAGGACTTTCGATTTATGTAGAGTACATTTTTTTACTTTCAAGTGAAATTAAAGCTTTTAAAATCAAACAGTCAAATGGATTATTCACTTAAGGTGGGAATAATTTTAGAATTTTTAAAAACTAGAACTTTTTTTCCGTGTGTATGCTGCTGGAATACTTAATAAAAACTATATCTCCGTTCTGAAGCTTATGAATTAGTTAAGTATAAAAATGTTTGCACCTATTAGAGATTTTTTGCTAAAAAGACCGATGAGGCTCTAGTAACGAACAGAGCCCGATAAGTAGTCTTTCCAAAACAAAAGCAGTTCATACAGTTCAATAGTAGTTGCTAGAAGATAATTAACATTTTGTGGAGGCCAAAGGTTTATTGTGTCACTTGATTTGTAAATCACTTTGATAGATTTCTCTTAAAGTACAATAGTATCAAAACGATTTACCTAAAAGTTTTTAGATATTGAATAAATAAATAATTTTTTTGGGCTCAAAACTGTTAAGAAAATAGTCGGACTCCTGGATATTTGAATAAATAGCTGATATAAAAGTTAATTTTTAACTTTTTTATAATCTTATAGATTTATCCTTCCCTTCAATATATCAGTAATAAAAAAATTTTTTTTTATATCAGATAAATAGAAATATTTTGACAGCTGCAGCAGTTTTAAATGCAGACGGCTAAAGAGATACACTGCAGAGCTGCTATTTTGTTTTGAAAATTAAAAAGATCACATATTTTTGTATACTTTGACACTGTAGTAAAAAGATGTTGATATTCGAAAATGATCCAATTATTTTTTCATCTTGAAAAAAATTCATAAGAATACCCCCTCCCTCATTAATATTTTTCAATTCACTTACGCCAAAGGATTAAACATATGTTTTGGTGTAAGTTAAAAGCAGCTTTAAAACTCTTATTGTAAATTTTAACATTTTATTAATTCAAAAAATGTAAAATCAAAATAACTAAAATTAAAAATTAAAAAAAAAAATGGTTCTTAATTTATTTGTTTTATTATTTAAAAAAATTTTTTTTCTTTTTTATCAAGATCAAAAACTTGCATGAAAATAAATTAATTACAAGCATTCCTTGGTTGAATTTCAATTGAAAGCAGTCATAGAAAAAATATGTATTTTTTCAAAAAATACAAAATTTTTGGAACAAAATTCCTTATAACGGGTTATTTACACGAGGGCAAGACCAAAATTTTTAATGGCATCTAAGAAATCTAACGAAATTTTAACGCAAAAATATAATTGTTTTTTATTACTTTTATAATCAATTTTTTTTTCATTTCTTTTAGCTAATTTTTTGGTTTTAGCTGTTAATTCTTTTCTATTATTATTAAATGTTGCTTTTGTTAATTTTTTGTTCCTTGGTTAATTTTTACTTTTGATTTCTATTATTGTGTTTAGTTGTTAGTTTAAATTAGGTTACTATAGGGTAGGGCTTAAAGAACTTCCTTCCTACCTGACATCTCATTTACTTTTGTTTTTTATTATAAATGAATATTCCATTTTTATTCTAATAATAGATGAAAACATTTTTTTCTCTTTTTTGAATTCTTTTCAAGTATTTAAGCTTTTTTTAAGCTTTAGAGATTTAATAACCACAATATATTAAACATTAATATTAGAATAATGCATGTAAAGAATTCTAAATCAGCTTCTAATAAAATCTTCTTAAGCAAATTGTAACAATTTACTAGATCAGAAAAATCATGAAAGTCTTAGCTCATATTGATCAATATTAATATAAATTTTTTAAGTTTAAGCCGAAAAATTTAAAAAAAATCCCTAATACTCTAACTCAAAATAATGATCAAAGTTAACATCAAAAAGATCAAATTATATTCACATTAATACGTAGAAAGAAAATAATTTTTAATTTTAAGAAAATAGTCAACATATTCTTATATAATCCTTTTTATATGTAACACATAAAAAACGATCCAAGCAAATCTGAAACTTGGAAGAAGATTGAAGGTTAAGAAAGTTTTTAGTTTGTTAAAACTACTAAAAAGCAAATATTATTTAATGATTTGATGTTAAAAGTATTAACATAAGCACTAAATAAGTTTAAAAAATATTTCTAATCAAAACTTTTATCCTTTTTTAGTCATCAACTTCTTAAGTTATAACAAAAATACAAAAATTAATTAGAATGAATATCAATTTAAAGTTAAATAAGGCTGAAATCTTAATTTAAAAAAAATTAAAATATTCAGATTTTTTTGACTTGCTCTTTGTATTCTCAAATTACTACTTTAGGAAAATTTACAACCAAATTCCTGATTTAAAAATTTACCAAAAAAAAAGAAAACATCAAAAACGCTTACCATAGTTATTAACTTTTGACCGTCTAAAGATTTTTGCATTAAAAATACACAATATACATTTATGAATTTACACTTATTACTATAAAATTAAAACATTGATTTTAATTTATTATAAAAACGAAAAAAGAAATTGAATCTCATTAATTTCACTCAACAAGCAGTATGAACTCTTCAAAAGTTACTAATTTTAAATAGTTAAAAATAAAAATATAAAAAATATAGAAGATGGCTGCATAGCCCTCCTTAAATTAAAAAACACATGCAAAAATTTTATTTTATAAATTTAATCTACATATATATATATATATATATGAAGAGTGGAACTATTAAATTTCTATAGAAATCAACTCTGCTTATACAAAAGAAAAAGACACAAAATAAATTAAAACAAAAACAAATCGTAATTTATCTCTGGTGAACTGTTTTTGATACTATTGGAAGGGATGGAATCAAAATTTGTATTTGTTTTTCGCAATGCATTTCGGTTTGTTACAAAAAATATCAAGCACACAAAAAAAACAATACCGAATACAGTTATATTTAAGTTTAATCTGCTTGGAGATATATTTTTGTTTTTATTTTAGTTAAGGTAGTGAAGAGAAATATATGCCTAGGTTTTGTTGATTATAAAAATTGGTATATTAAAATATTATTTAAATTTATTTTGTTTTTGTTGTTACTCTGAGATGGGTTATTTCTGATATTAGGCAAACAAATTATTATTTCTCTTAGCTTTAAAAGAAAAAAAATACTAAAGTATTGAAGGTTAGATAAATAAAAAAAGAAATTAATACTCAAATATAAAATTATTTACTTCAGTAAAGGAGAATATTTTGTTAGTGAAAGGAATGATTGTAAAACTGGCGTCAAGTTAAAATATAATATTTTTTGTCAAAATTTGTCAATTAAAGCTATGGATCTAACTACGGTAAGTAATAATAAAAATTCTTTCATTGAAATTAGATATTTTAAAAGTCAAATTAACAATTAAATAATTTTTTAGGTATCAGTGCCCTTATATATTATTCTTAAAGATTTGAAGTTTAATAATTAAAATATGTTGTTATATTCTTGAATCCTGAGCCGACTCGTGCGACAAGCTATCTAATTAACTCAAGGTATGTCATTTTTTAATTTAAATTATTTTAAAAGCTAAAAATTTATTTTTAAATTTTGTTAATTGTTTATAATTCTTTGTAATAATTAAAACTTTTTATTGTTGTTATTGTGTTGTTGCTTATGGTTAACTTCTACATGAGGGCTAGATCAAAAATTTTAAAGCTATCTAAAAAACATATTCTAATACAATAATGTAATAGTTTCTTATGATTGTCAGTTGTTGTGTTCTTTAATTAATTTTGTTATGTTATTTTTAAAGAGTAGGACTTTAGGAACATCTTTCCCATTGGATGACATCTAATTTACTTTTTAATTATTTTTTTATATTTTTACTTAAATAGTTTAATATTTTTAGCCAACAAAAACTACTTTTTTGTTAATGTATTTTAGTAAAATATGGTCCACTAAATTTTTGTAGGGAGCTTGTTTTTGAGATTGTGGCATGAGTTATATATCAAACTTATCCTTGAAGAAATATTTATTCAAAAATATATTACATAAATAAATAAACCTAAGTTCAAATTAGTATTTGTATTGTTACCAAGGAAATGATTTCAAAAAAAAGGCTTTATGAAATCAAAAGCGATTCAAAACTTCCATTCTGAAAAATTTTAAAAAATTAGCTTTTTGATTTGATGAGTTTTTAATTACAAAATATATACATCTATAGCGACCCTGCACGTATGATAAATAACATAACAATGATATAGTAAATTCATATTTCTTTTCTTATGTGTGTAAAGTAAAGTTATTGTCAATTTGCTTCAGTAATGCAAAATCTTATCTGACATGTTTAATGAAAAATATATTTAGATATTTTAGATATATATTTGATATATATTAGATATTGCCTTATTGGACAGAACTAGAGTTGCTATACAGGCAAAATTTGTAAAAAAAAAATAAAGTATTATAAAGTATTATTGTGCAAATTAAGGATAACATTAAATAAAACTTATGGTATTATAATTACCTGTCGACTAGGGCTAATAGTAATGATGACCTTATATCAAACAATAATTTCTAATATATAAACACTATTTTTAATAACTAAATTTCTGTATGCCCCTTAGTTTATGGAACTTTAACTTCATATATAGTATAGCAGTACAAAATCCTATAGAATATTATTTCGCAATACAAAAATTTTCCCATGGTTAATTAATGATCGAAATATAAATTTATTTAATCAAATCTTTAAACTAAAATTATTCAAACTGAATTTAATATTAAATTTATTTTCATTGATTTGCAAACATCTTTAATTAATAAATTATTATTCATAATATCTCATAAATTGTGTATGTCTTAAACACAATAATTAAAATGACGTATAATTAAAAGAATTTTATTCATACATTTATATAAGAAACTTAAATGTAGATACTATATATAAAAATACAAATTTAAATGTAGATATTCTATATTGAGTAAGTTAATTTAAAGTTCATTTTAAATAGCAAAGCCTGACTTTTGTATTTATAAGGCACACAGATATGCTTTATTTCGACAATATAATTTAAAAATTAATATTATAAATCTAAAAATTATATTCAACAACAAAAATATTTTGAATACTTTTAGTAAATATTTAAGCAAGTTTTTTTTGTACAATGTATCAAAAAAATTCAAATAATCTGATCCTGGAATATATAAACGTCTATATAGAACTCAGAAATCTCAAATCAATAACGAAAATAAGTAAAATATATATATATATATGTATAAATATTTGTACTCTGAGTTAATTATAATAAACATGCTTGTCCTTAAGCATAAAAAATAAGGACCAACAATTTTCTTTACGTTCCATATCAAAAAACATAGACAAGAATTAAAGTCTTTTTCTTATATTAAATAAATCACTCTCATGGTTACCCTTAAGAACAATTTTAATCAACATGAACAACATAATTTCCCTACACCCTTGCCTCTATAGATATCCATCTTTCTAAAAGTCTTTTTTAACATGTATTGAAAAACAAACAGGATATGATATTTTCATTTTTCAATATACTATATTTTATAAGTTTTCTTTTTGAATTTTTTAAGTGGTGATAAAAACATCGATGTCTCTGATAAAATTGCTTTGTAGCTTGCTTATATTTTAACTTGAATTAATAATGAAATAGCTATGACAAGGATTTGTAGTACTTTTACAAGAATCAATTATTGTTTATCTCAGGTGACATATAAAAATTTAATTATATGTTATTTTACCGATGATTCCCAAAGGGATCTAAGAAAAACAAATTATGTTTATAAAATTTTTATATTTTAAAAATAAAAATTTTTAAAGATAAACTTTTCGATTTGGATAATTTTGAAAGTTTTTTCTAATATTTTAGCTAACATCTTTATAAGAGTAATTTGCTTAAGTTATTTTAAGTTTGTATAATTTATTTAATACCCTGCAGCAAATACCGATATAAACAAAGATAAAAGCTTTATTCTAACAAATTAAGATATACTTTTAGATTTGAATAGCTTTTCAAGATGCTACTTAAAAGAAAAATTTAGTTTGGTATAATTTTTAACAAGTGAAATATTTATGAATTCCCTAAAACTTCTTTATCCATAGAAAATATGCACGTGCAAAATTGTTTACAAATATTCAACCCCAAATACTTTATTTTTAATCTTTAATCTTAGTTGTTTGACTTTAAAATATAATTTTCTATAAGAAAAATTTTAAAACAATTTTTTGGTATAATAACGATTTGTATCAAAGCTGTTTTTTGGTTTTGTTTTTGTAAAATTAAAAATATTCTTTTGGTTTATATTAAGTTTTTCTTATCCTCACCTAAGGGTTGAACGTGCTAATTTAATTTATTTTTTTATCTAAAGTACAATAATGTTATTCACGTTATAAAATTTAATAAATTAAAATATTTGCCACAGGGTTAGTACTAAATTTAATTTAATAAATGACTATTCAGCCAAGTAAAATATTTCTAAACTTTAAATATTTAGATGAAAAAAAATAACTTTTAGTTCAATTAAGATTATGCCACTAACAGATGAATTTTTCAGAATATAATTTATTGAAAATTAAAAATAATTATATAAAAGTACTTTACAATTAGAAGCCTTAATTATTTATTTTGAAAATTTTGATTCAATTAAATTTATGGATTTAGGAAAAACAGTTTTATTATATTATACAGTAAAAAAAGGAAGTAAATAGAAAAAATAATTACATTAAATTTCAATTTTTTTTAAATATTTCACAAAATATTAACATAATTTGAAGCATGTATTTATTATGGCAGACAATTTCAAATTTCAAAGAGAAACTACAGGTGTAGATTTTGCTACACAGTTGCTTACATTAAATTTTGTTACAATAAATAACAACATTGTCTTTTTGAGTAAAATTTCATCAATAACAATTTTAGAGTCAGCTTTTTTTTATGAGTAATCAAAAAGGTCAATTGACTGAAAAATTTGTAGTTGATCGTCAAATTAATTACAGGAAAATGTAATTGGTTGTTATTTTAATAAAAGAAGAAATTGTAATATTTGTAAGTTTTTTGTTTAAGCTTTTGTTAAGCTTCAAATATGAGGCTAATAATGGGCAGAGTACTAAAAATGAAAATGCTGAGTTGAAAAAATTGGTCCTTGAACTGCAAACATCAGTTGAAGAAATTTAGTAGGAGGACGAACATGAATACAAGGGGAACTTGAGACTAGGAATGCTGCACCCCAACTATCAAAAGTAAACACTTTAGCATCAACAAATAATCAAGAAAGTGATAAGTAACAAGTATGGTACACCTAACAGACAAAGAAAAACTAGAAAAAGAAACTGACTGGATTAGGATAAAACACAAAAACAAAACGTCCAAGCTAAATAATACACTTTTACCAATAACACCAGCCAATTCCGGTAATAAAGAAAATAAACAATCTACGCAATATGAAAAAGAAAAAAGTCATACTCCACCTCCACTCATGGTGGAAAATATTATTTCATATGAAGTCTTAGCTGACACAACTATAGAAACTAACTTCCAGATAAAACTCATTAATGATACCAAGATCAAAATTAAAAGCTGCCGAAGTATACAGGTAAATAAATTGATACCTAGCGTATGGGACGGTAGGCGCTAGTGAGTCCTAAACAACTCAAACGAAACGAAAGTTTTAGAGCTTGAAATAATTATAATTAAAACGATTTTTTCTTTTATTGATATTATTATCTACATAAATTAAAATTTAATCAAGAAAATAGCTTAAAATATAATTTTAATAAATTTAAAGACAAATTATTTTGAATTAAATTAGAATTTTCTTTTTAAATCGAAATCCTAAAAGCTTAAAGTAAACATAAAGGATGGATGAAGTTTTAGACTAACACAAATATTTTTTTCTTAAGAAATTACAATTTTTAGTTTGTTATTAACTATAAAGAAATGGAAAATTATAAAACTTGTGCACAATGCTTTAAATCCTTTAAAACCCTGTCAAAGTAAGAGTTTCTCATTTTAAGGGGGATTTATATTTTATTATTTCAAATAAATTTTTTAACAATAAAATCAATATCTAATATGAAATAATTATAAGAGATAAAAACCAAGAACAAAATAGCGAAATAGTCAAATTTTTTAAGTATATTAAAAAATATGCAAAATGGAAAGTAGGTAGTGCTATAAGCTTAAAATTAACATTAATGATTATAAAAATGTAACTTAAGAACTTGAATTTTCTTTTTTTAACCTCTTTGATTGAATTAAATGGAAAAATCACTTACTAGACTTAAAGGATTAAGCTTGGTACTTAAATTTAAGAGTTATCAGTAGTTGAATAACTTTTTAGCAATATTCTGTAATATTTTTGTATAAAAATATATATTGGAACAAAGTTTCTTATCGAATGTTTCAATATGATGGATAAACCCAACATTTTAAATGGTATCTTTAGTAATGCTAACATGAAATTCTATTTAGAAATAGGTCAGTGTCAAAGAATTTTCCAAATCATCTTTGAAAAAAATTCAATTACTGTGATCACAATATCTCAGTCTGAAACTATCGGAAATCAGAAAAATCAAATTTATGTAGATAAAACAAAAATCTCCCCCCCCCCCCTTGGCAAATTATTGGCAAATTTATTTTTGATGCTCCAGCACGTTCCTTTGTTTTTAAAACAAAAGCACATTTAGAATTTTTTCCTTGTATTCAGTCTAATGAAAAAGGTAAATACCTTGCAAGAGAAGTAATATTTCCTTTTGAAAATGCTGAATTACACACCAATGCATCATTTCGCACAAGACTGCACCCTCTGCACCATCATACTTTAGAAAAACATGCCCTAGAAAATTTAGATTTTGACATGGTTAAGCAAACTCCGTTGGATTATGTGCACGTAGTTTGTTTAGGCGTAGTTAAAACCCTCTTTAAGCTGTGGACAAAATCTAAGGGAAAGACTTCTCTTTTTGACTCCGCAAATCCAAAAACTTAGCAAATTGTTCGACAATATTAAGTTTAATATTCCATCAGAGTTTTCTAGAAGTCCTCAGAGTATAAAAGACTTAGATCACTGGAAAGCGACGGAATTTCGCCAGTTTTTACTCTATACTGGTCCATTTGTGTTGAAATATATTTTAGATGCTGATAGATTCTGTCACTTTTTAAAACTAAGCTTAGGAATCAGGATTATTTTAGATGAAAAAGATTGTTTTAAAAACAATATATGCGCTAACAACCTTTTAGTTAGTTTTTTGAAAGATACTTTCAAGTTTTATGGCGAAACTATATTACCTTTAATTTTCACTGCTTATCTCATTTAGCAACTTGTCTTTAGCAACTGGATCTTTAGAAAATATTAGTTCCTTCAAGTATGAAAATTTTCTACATCATCTTCAAAAGGATGTTAAAAAAGCATTTATGTTTGCAGCCAAATTTACAATTGCTTGCTGGAAGCATAGTATCCATTACACCCAACAACCAACAACCAACAAACTAAATTTTTGAATTCATCCTGTTGCAGTTATTGATTCGGAAGAAGTCGTGTTTAGCTATGTTTTGGAAGAAGGTAACTATAATATTAATGTTGTCTTGCTTAATTTATTTAAAAATTATTTTAGACAACATGAATTACATCAACTTGGGTGCCTCAACAAGCACTCAAGTTCCACCAAGCATCCAAGCACCACAAGCCACAATAGCCGAACCACCTACAATAGCAGATTTTATGAAGAAATTAGATGCTATGGAAAGAAAGAATAATATTCTATTTCATTTTTTTCATTATATTCATTATAGCAAAGAGCTCAAAAGTACAAATACAATGGTGACAGAGAGCATTTGGCAAACATTTATCACGCCAATTACAACAATGGAGGATTTATCCGCTGCATAAGCATTAACATGAAAACTAAACAAAAAGTAAAATTACCTACTTAGATTTTCGGAGGTCTCCTGAATAGGAATGATTGCATTGTTCACTCGCTGTATGCGTTTTTGTTCCTTTTTAAGAAGATATTTTTTATACAAGCTATTCAATAATACTAAAACATCCGTCACAAAGAATACTATCGCTCTGTAAATTGTACAATTAGATAATAGATTCATTTATGTTAATATTTCAATTACCTTAGCGCCAGGATATTTTAAATTAACAATTCCTTTGCGTATTTTATGTAAGAAATTTATACCTTCTTGCTTTTTGCAAATAAAACAAAATTCCATTTTTACAAATAAGAATTCTACTAGAACAGAAGAAGCTTAATTAAAGGCGCCAAAATTGATAGACAGTGTGTTGGAATTTTTGGATCCAGGATCCAAAAATAAAAAGGCTGCTAGACTTTTAAGGCTCATTTTTGCTTTGCGAAGTAAGAATTTCAATTTAATCATACAAAATACGAATAATATAAATTTAACTAACTTTTACTAGATGAATTTGGTGCAAGTTATCCTTCAGTTACCGAAGATATATTTGACAAACAAGTCATTAAGTACTTTCAGTACTTTCATACAAAAAAAAAAATGAAGGAAAACTTAAATTTATAATATTAGCTTTACTTAATGTATAAATTTCTATATTATTTGCAATATATGTTTATTCCAATATTTTCAAATATAAGCACTGTAAAAACTATTACTTTTTTTTAAAATACTCTTTTTAATTAAAATAAATACGATGCACTTGAATAATTCAAATGAAATCAGACAATCTTATTCTTTTAAAAATAATAATAATGCGCATGAAAAAAACTGACACACTGAAACAGACGCATTTTTTATAAATAAGCACAGTTTCAGATGCCAAATAATCCGATGAGGGACCTAAGTCGGGCCGATTATCGGCCAGTTTCTGTACATTTTTCCGACATTGTCGGTCCGGAATGTTTACAGGGAAGTTTTAAAACTTATAAGAAAATAACAGAAAATTTCATATATTCCAAGTCTTGATCACAAGTGAACGAGACATATGAAAATCTTCTAATTAAACTCATACAAGTCTTTCTATTAAAATATCTTTGTCTTTTTCTATTACATTTGTGCAAAAAAAATGTGTTAATTTGCACAAAATATCAATAATAACTATTAAAACACAAAAATTTGTAAAAGAATAACAAATAAAGGGTATATTAATGTATAAATCAAAATTATTACAGTAAATGGGAATAATGAGAGTTAGAAACAACTATAAATAAAATTTTACTAAAAATAAGATTTATTTTCTTTGCGAAAAATGCTCTTAAGAAATATTTCCGCATAATTGCTGTGTTTTATAAGTTAAATAATTGGGTATTTTTTCGTTTTTTAAATAAAAGAGAAACAAAAAATTTAAAGAACACTTACACTCGAGCTCTGTTTAACGCCTAACACGTTGGCACTATAAGAAATATTTTCAAATTAGCAAATTGTATATTCAAGCTGTATTTTGACAGCTTAATGTTAGAAGTATCAATTGTAAGCCTGCATTTTAACAAAATTATTTTTTTTATTAAATATGTATTTCATAAATCTCCAAACTAGTCTAAAATTTTAAGAAGTTTTCATTTTCTTGAGCTTTGTTCAACTCTTTTTTAAATTATGATAATATTCATATTGCAAGCAATTTAATACAATTTTTTTAGTTAAACTTCAATGGATATTTATCAAAAAATAATTTATAACTCGAAATGCTTAAGAATTGAAATTTATGTTAAATGAGTAATCGAAGGGGTTATTAACCTTATTACAATATTCATATCATGTACCTCAAAGCTTGTTTTTTTATTTAGATTTCATCTCAGCTTTTATAAGACTTTTTTTGGGGTTATAAAACAACTTAAGCGCTCTAAAAAAATTCTCTGCTTGTAGAATTATTGATTGACTTCAGTATAAAATATTTAAAATTTGAAACACAATATTAGCTTACAATATTAAAATGGAATATTTTTTTTGATAAAAATGGATATTGATGTTGCCGCATATACTTAAAAGATATTATTAAAAAAAAATAAAAAATTTTTAAATTCTATACCTAGTATTTTTAGATTAAGATAAATTTTAAAATGATAAAATTAAAGCTAATACCAATCCTTAAAATGAAAGCCCAAAAAGCTTAATTTGAAAATACTGATTTAGTAAATTCTTTTGATATATATATATATATATATATATGTACCTATATATATCAATTTCACTAAAATAAGTTGACTTTTCAAAATTGAAAAAAAAACTAACAACCATTAAACACAAATATAATAATGTAAAAATTTCTTAGGAATACATTTTGGTAATATTTATAAATCTTTGGGTAGCAAAATACATTTTCAATAAGATTTAGCAAATTTATATTCTGAGAATACTTTTAACTAAGTATTGAATCATGTAATTGAATTACCAAATGCTTTTGTTAGCTACAAAAGGTTTTATATTTTTTAAATGAAAAAAAAAGAAGAATTTTGTTAGACTTCTTTCAGTCTAAATATTTTGCCCAAATCAAAATTTTACTTAATTTTATTGATTTATTAATCTCTTGGAAGTAATAATGAGCTTATTGTGTAGGCCCAAAAGAAATCTTTTTTGAAAATTTGTTAGAAATATATAATATTTTAATTCAATTAGAAATTTCTTCAAATAATTACAATGGAAATTTCAATAATATAGTAAAGGATTAAAATGCTCATATTTTTTACCCAAAAAATAATATAAAAAGAGATAAACTAAGGCTAGATAAATATTCGAAATGTTATAAGTAACAAACTAAAAATTGAAGAAGGTTCTCAATTGAAAAACTTTTTCCCATTGAAACTTTGGAAAATGGTATCGCAGAAACTATTTTTGGGACATTGTACCCAAAATTATCTCTACAAGTAGTAAAAAGTTGAAATATTTTTTGATTACTCAAACCATAATTTTTTTTTGTGTTCATTTACTAAAAAGATATTGATTTTATTAAAACCAAAACTAAAGACTAGACAATATTAAATTTTATTAGTTAATAATATTAATAAGGATCCTTACGGATCAAATACTGAAACAAAATTGAATATAAATTTTACTCTAGACAAACAAATCATTTGAATTTATAAATTCAAATTTTTTTGAAATTGTTTGTAAAGTTTCAAAAAGACAACAAAATTATATTTGAATTCAAGTAAAACTTCTTTAATAAAAAACAAGAATATAATTTGACAGTAGATTGTTAGTATTTTAAAAATATTGAAAAGCTGTTATTCTTGAAGGATAATTTAAGACTTGAAACAACTAGTTAGAGCTTTTAAGCACATAACAAACGGCCTAGTTATAGAGTAAACACTAAGTTTCTGGAAAGATTAAGAAAATTTTATAAACGGTTTAATAAAAACCTATCTATGAATAAAAAATCTGATATAAAATTCATTTTTTTTGTAATATTAATAAAATTTGTCAAATGTTAAAATATTTTCTTAAAAAGCATTAAATTTTTGCACATATGTAATTAATTATAGGTAAATTGTGAAAGCTCTTCAAAGTTATTTTTGATTTCTATGTTTGCTAAAAAGCATAACAATTTTAAAAGATTAGAAGATCTTTTATCTCATTTATCAAATCATGGAATCTGCAACTTTGCAAAATAAAATAAAATATTAAAGGTTTAAACTTATATTATTGCTATATAAATAATAATATAGATTAAACTTTACTAAACTGTATAAAAATCAAAAAAAAAAGGAAAAATTAAATAAAGTGAAAGTAAACAACAATAGTGAAAATTATTTTATTGATCAGCAAGCAATAATAAAAGTTTGAACTTTCATTTAAACTTAAATTTCAAAAAATTTCTAGTACAAAAAATAAAATTATGAATAAATAAGACTTGTTTGAATAAAGTTTGGCTCAAATCAGCCAAGATTTTTAATTAAGTAAAGCTTTGCCTCTCATATAAACATATTTGTCAGACACATCCGAGCTCATTTATGACCAAAAACGGGCTTTTACTAGCTAAAACTTCGGTTTATTCGTATTATCTACCGACTTATGAACTACTGAAAATTTCTTCGTAAATATATTTTTTTTGAGCTGCCATATTGATAATTAAAGAATATACAAGAAAAAAAAATCTACCCGGTGCGAAATTTAATTTGTTGGAACTAATTAATTAAAGTGGCACTTAAAAGTACCGCCTGTACACAATGTATAAATTTCCTCATATTAGAAAAAAATTACGGATGATATTTCTAATGAAATCTAACCACTTAAAAATGCTAAATAACCCAAAAACACTCATAATATAACAAAGAATTGATATAATTTTCTTTTATAAAGGTAGGAATTCACATTTGATGATAATCATAAAAACAATTTTTTCTGTCATTTACGCACAAAAATATATTACAAGTTGAGCTTTTTGAAGGTGGTTTTGATTGAATATTTTTGAGTGCACAGAATTCAGAACGTCCTCGATTCGACACGAGTGTTGGCCAATGGCATCCTCTATTTTCTAAATGAACGTCATTAGAAATAGACAAGTTTCCTTTTCTTCTCCTTTTTGAACAAAAAATTTGTTTATCTCGATTAGATTCAGGTTTCCCTTTTCTTTTTGGTTGTAGTTTTGATTTTGTTAGTAATCCTTTGGAAATGCAGCGCTTATATTCGAGGGACGACATTTTCTAAGAACCCACTTCCACATATGCAATATATGAATTTACGTATGCCATTTCTAGCATAGCAAAAAAAAACCTGTGCGATAATTTTTTCGATTTCCTGTCCCTATCATAAATAGCACGTAACATGTCGGCTTTATCAGTTCCCCCCATGTGTCCACTGTAGTCTTTTACAACATTTTTGCCGTCATTTTTGGTACCATCTTTGAGTCTCCTTCGGACTTTGCAAGTGTCTTTGCTATGATAATTCGAAAGAAATTGTACGGATAGATTGTCCTTTCATTTGAAGAAGGATATTCCTTGATCAGATATTTGATAATATATGTAAGTCCCCTCGTTTCATTTTTTTACCATCTACAACATTACGTGTACTGGCGGTACTTATAAGTACCACCGAATAAATCGACCGTTAATCGCATTATATAATCTAATATTTTATAATGATTGGGTAAATATTATTCTAAGAAAATTCACAATGAATAAGAAAATACAACTCCTACCTTTGCTTTGATATTATATATTTATATCAAAGAAAAGATAAGAGTGGCAATCCGTAAAAAATAGCAGCAAAAGAACACAATGCTCGTTCGAAAAAGCTTTCTTCCTCGCAAAATTAATCAGCCTAGAATAACTACTGCTGTCTAATATGAAAAAGTAGAGTTAAAAGACTGTTTCTGAAACGTACCATCAGAATATAAGTAGCGGTTGTTGTGCTATAAAATTTTAAAGTGATTGGTAAAATGATAAAGTGATTGGTACTTATAAGTATATAAGTATAGATAAAGGGTTAACAGCTTACCTTTGATTAAACTTTAAATATCCCTACAACCTATATAGTAATAAACTTTAAACTTGTTTTATTAAAAGACTGGCTTATACTAGCCAAAATTTAAAACATTTTTTTGTCTCAATAATATTCTAGGATCATCTTTTGGATTACTCGATTAATGATTGTGATAATGACTGTAAAAATTCATAAAAAGTTTATAAAGATCTTCATGTATATTATATATATATATATATATAGTCCTAAAATTTATCCAGATGTTAATTCTATAAGAGTAATTTAAAAGTAATAGAAATGAAGCGTCATTTAATCAAAGATATTTTTATTTTAGAAAGCCACAGTTAACTTGTGGCAAAGATATTAATTATTGTTTTAAATAAAGTAATATAATAATTAATTATTTATCAATATATCAGTTTATAGAACTCCAAATAATATAGAAATCAATAAATAAATATTGTAAAATACAGTACCAAATGTTAGTTCAAGGCTAATACTGAATTAGACCCTTTTACAAATTTAACTAACACAGATATTTACTTTTCTACTTTCTTTCAAGATATTTTTTACACATATACATTACATATAACAGTAAATATTTATGTTTTGCACAAAATACAACACTATTCAACAAGATTTTTATCGATTAATTTTCAAAGGCCTCTTCATTCTGCTCTAGATTGATGAAAATATGATTAAACTCAACTAAATATTTATAAAATAGATAAAAAATTTATAAGATAATAATAGAAATTGAAAAAATAATTAAGCTAAAAAATCATCAACTAGATAGACAGGAATAAAAATTGTCAGTTTTTGTATTACTTTTAAGTTAAAATTCGAAACAAAAAAACTGCAAACATTGCTTACAAATTTTTATTATTATTCTCTTTTCTATACTTTATACTATACCAAAAAACTTATTTCAAGTTTTAAAAGTGATATACATATATATATATATGAATTTTAAAAGATTTACTATTTAAATCCTGAAATAACATTTTTTCTTATTATATTTATAGGCAGGCAAAAGCATTAATTTGTGTTATTTTAAAAATCTTAAAAGTTTTAGTTAAATAAATTTTATTTAATTATTTTATTTATTTATTATTTTATTTAATTAACAGTTAAATTTTTCATGTATTTAAATTAAAAAAAAAATTATTTAAATATAAATTAAACTAAAGTAGGCAATACTTTATTTAGGAATCAAAATTATTTAAAGAGGCTGTGAAATTTTTTTAGGGATATTAAAATTAAACGATGGGAAGCCTATGACTAACACGTGCCAATGTAACACGGGTACGTGAATACCTAACAAATCTACCCTGTAGAAAAAGTAGAAAATTTTTACCAATTAAAAAGGATTACTTTTAAGTGATTTTATCGAAAATACATTTATTCTTGAATGATTGCAAAAGTTAAATCTATTTTTTGCATACTATTTCTCTTTTGTGCATTCTTTAATATTAATTACCCAAGAATTCTTCCTGCTGAGTATGTACTTTTAATTTTATTTATATTTAATTTGATGTAGCTAATAGTATCTAGTTTTATTTTTATTTTTTCAATTAAATGACCAAATCAAGATCCTTTAATAGCACATGGTGCCTACATTTATATTTTATATTATAAAAAATGACATTTAAGATTTTCAATCCCTATTCTACGGCATATTATGATCATTTGAAGAAATAAATTCATTTAATATAATTAATCAGGATTAAAATACAAAAAATTTGATACTACCTAAATATATCAAAATAAATTTCAAAATACTTGCTATTTATTTAATAAACTGTAAAAAAACACTTTTAACTTATTATTCTCGTTATGATTACCGATTTTAAGGATTTTTAAGAAAAACTGTATGATAACAATTTCTTTGAGTATTTAATAATAGTGTCATTTTGTGACAAAAACATGAACCTATTATGTCACTATATCAAGCGTACTATATCCCTATTTAATGGCATCATCAGTTTCTAGCTTATTCTTAAAGTGTCATTTACAAATTGTATACCAGCTGCTGCTAATTAGTTATTTTATTATTCTTTTTTTATTTTACTATATTCTATTTTTCTCGCCCTAATATAAAGAAATCATGGTCTTATTTTTTTTTTTGAAAAGCTTAGATTTATACTACTAGTAAAGTATATGATTCCTAGTATAGTATACTACCATACCCATAATTATTATATTTAATGTTTTCTAAGGGAAATTCCATTAAAAAGTTTTTCTTCCATTGATAATAAAATATTATTGATCTATTTTCTATTTACAATTTCCTTGCAAGTAATTTGTTAGAACTTTAATATTTAGACTTAAATTTAAACTAAAATTGTAGTAGATAAACCCCTTTTTTAGATTGTCTTAGAAATATTTGTTTTCAGATTGATGTTGATACGGAAATTATTTTATTAGCATAAAACAAGTAATATATAATCCAAAATTTAATAGTTAACTTTATTTCTCTTAAATAAATAGCACCTGAAGACACATTCTCTTAAACTGTGTATGATCTGAACATTTGTGTTGGTTAGAAAAACAAGCATACTTCTATTTTTCACTGAAGTCTTTTTTACACTGTATAAGATCAAATATTTAATAAATAATATCAATGTAACATCATATGCATAAGACTACAGGCTGCATTATGACTTTACTTTTTTGTTGATTCCGCTTAATTTGCCATTAAATGAAAAAAATTTTGACTCTAATGAAGCCATTAAATGAAATCCGAAGTAAGTAAGGATAATCTCATACCTTTAGTGGCTTATAAAAAGTGCTCAAACAGTTAAATTAAATACTGGCTACATTTATAGCTCCTAATAGTGATTATTTTGAAAGAAATAATAAGGCTATGCAATAAAATTTAAGAAAATGTGTTCTTTTTTTAAATTATGGATATTTTTTGCATAGGATTTATCTAGAATACGTTAATTAATTCATAATTACTGAGTTAAATTGTTTTAAGAACTCTGAAAGGAGAGTCTCTCAACAAAACTCCTAAGAGAACAACTGTAAGTATCTAAGAAATTTTTAACTGTAAAATAATAAAAAATTGTGTTCAAAGACTTTTTCTTTTATAATTTTAATGCTCTCAAAAATTTGTATGAAAAAAATAAATAGCTTCGTTTTATTAAATAGAAACTACACAGTTATTATTTTAATACAATTCCAACATTCTCACAATATCCTGACATAAACTTTTCTTCAAATAAGTCATTTTTTTTGATTTTTCCACCTAAAGTGGTCACTATAAATCAAATCTGGAAAGTATGATGTATTAAAGAATTATTTCTAAGAGCTAGCTTTCTATTCATTGACTTTTGACAGTGCCCTATTTTTCATAAACCCTAATGTTTATTATATGTTTATGCATTTCTCTATTCAAGATAATCAATTAAAAATATGTCATAGGGCATAAAATGTCCCTTTCTTTCTTTCTTTACTAATAGTATTTCCCAAATAATCAAATAAATAAAAAACTTCAAATATCCAATAAAATTCCGTATCCGAGTTAAATCAATAAGTCTATCGTTGTTAAAACAAAAATTAATAATCAACGATCATGAGTCCATTCATGATGCTTAAATAAATATTCAATATCAATGATAATACTAGAAAACTTTATGAAAAATAGAGTTAGTTGGGAATAACTGTTCAACATATTAATTATAAATAAATTGTCTAAGTTATAAATTACTTATTGTTTTACTTTTTTACATACATAAATAAAAGAACTTATTTAATTTCCGCGAATGCATCACAAAAAAGTGTTTATGGTTTTTATATTTTCTAAAATTGAATAATTATTTCATCATTTTCGATTAAATGTTAATCCAAATAATATCATATAACAATATCGGTTAAATCAAAATGTCCATTCATTGTACCAAACGCTATGACGAACAATACAAAAAATAATAATTTGAGACCACTTTTACATTGTTCTATAGCAGGGGTCGGCAAACTCATTAGCAAAGAGAGCCAAATGTCCAAAAAGCAAACACTGAAGTTTGTTTTGAGAGCCAAATTTTTCGATCTTAAACTACATTATATTAGAAGATAGATTTTTATTAATTTAATTAAGAAAAACTAATTGAAATACGTTCGCTGAGGACGACATTTTTATCTCTTTCATCAACTTTCGTTGTTTATACTTATTGAGCCTTTTCCCATTCGTTTATTTCATTTCATCTTTTTCACCCTACAATGCTTCTAAAATTTACTCAATGAACTTTATCTAAAGTTTTAAGACTAATTTGAACAACGGCCTTGCATCCCCTTGAAAAGTTTGGGTAAGTCAAGTTTGTAAGTTCTTGCTTTTAGTTTGAGACCGCCGTGTATATTTCTTTTGACATTTTATGTAGCAAAATTTAGTGCTTTGGCCAATCATATTTTGTAGAAGAGCCCCACTTAAGAGACGAAAGAGCCGTATATGGCTCGCTAGCCGCGGTTTGCTGACCTCTGTTCTATAGTATGTTCGGTGGTGTTTGCTATAATGAGTGGCCAGGTTTGTAATATAGAACATATTTTACTTAAACTTAATTTTTGAATTCAACTCAAGAAATTTAAAAATTACTTTTCTATAAGACTTATTATATAATTTAGTTGTATATACAATATTTAGGCAATTATAAAATAGTATTGGAAATGTAATTTAGAATATTTTTCATTTGTATAAAAATTACTGAATCAAACTTTTATGCAAAAATATATAAAGTATAACTGAACTGGAAATTAGTGTATTCTTTAAGTAAAAGTTGAACCAGAGACTGTATCATTTCCAAATGCTTCAAGTTTTGACATTAAACGCAGCTAAATACTCTTAATTTCAAAAGTTAAAGATATAAAACAATTAAAGTGACAACACTGACATTGCTAGATATTTTGTTTTTCAAAAGCTATTTTGTCAAATAACAAATTAAATATTATGATGTTTTTCTACGATCAAAGATCGATGTTTTATTCTCGAATTTAATTTTAAATCTAATTTAATAAGCAAAGAACATTTGAAAGAAATTCAATAATTTCTTGAACATTTGAGAATGGATAAATTTAGTGTGAGCGTCATTTTTTTTTCTTAACAATTAAAAAAACGCTTTTTTAGTTAATCAATTAAAAACTATTCAGTTAGCTTTTGAAGATAATTTTTAGAATATATTAATAGGAAATCATTGATAGTTAATTGATCGTAAAGCTGCTGATATTAACGTGTAATAACTAATTATTCATATAATTTTTCTTAATTTTTCCATTTCAAAGTCAGCTTATATTTGAAATATTTCATGATTTAACAAGATATTTAGAAAAAACCTCGCGGTAGTTTCTATATTGGTATACGCAAGGCTTCACATTAACTATTTGAAATTATAATTATTACCATTAAATTCTTTATAAATGTGGCGATCTTTAAATTTAGAAAAAGAAAACAAAAATCTGTTTATTTGTTTTGTGCTTATAATAATTTTGATCTTAAAAAAATTAATACAATTTAATTGATTAATACCATCAAATAAAAAATAATAAAATGAAATCATTTTAACCTTCTATCCAAAACCAAAATGAAATTTCCAAATATTTAGCTTTAAATCTACAAAGAATAATGGTAAATTCCAAAGTTTATTTCCAATAAAAGAAAAACAAAAAACATAAAATTTTCAAGTATTCTACTGGAAAATCACCACTTTGTTTTTGATTAAAAATAATGTAAAAAGATTGTTCATTTTATACGTATACTAAGGCTTGTGCACCCTGTTAACCTTTGAGGAAAATTCAGACACAAACAAAAAAACAATACCCAAAAGATAGTCATCACTAATTACAATTTTATTTTGAGCTTATAAATCTGGTATTAACTTTCATACCATATGAGAGATTTTCCCTTGTTTTTGGGGAGTTTTTCAAGGATTAAAAGTCTATTTAACTTTTTCATACCTAGTAAAGAGAAGTTAATTTTGTTGAATTTATGAAATTCAAATAAATTCCAACTGTTTTAAAAAATAAAGAGTTTCAATTAAAAATAAAAATTACATTAGCAAAAAATAAAGGTAAATATTTTCTTAAGTTGTTACTGATTGTTTGAATAAATAAAAAGTTTTTTGTTTTGTATAAATGAAAACTTTTGTAAATTCAAAAACAAAAACGTAAAAAAAATTATTGTAATATTAAAATTTATTCACCCATCATAATTACTTGTTTCAATGTTCTTTCACATTTTCATGCAAAGCCTTAAAGGATTAATAACCAAAACGAATAAAAATTAGGAAGATTATTTTTTTATTTGAATGCACTTAGAAACAATGCCAACTTTTTCTCTTAGATTTAATCTAAGACAAGTATTTAATAGGCATAAAATTTTTTGCTTTTATTCATTTCTTTGTAATTTTTTTTTTTTTTGGTTTTTTCAGAATTTCAAATGTACTACAATTTTTTTAAAACAAATATTTGACTTGAGCATATCCTTAATATTTCTAAATGAACATAGCCCAATATTTTCTTAATTTCTCTAAATAAAAAATTAAAAAAATTTTTTAGTATTTAATAATTGAAATCCTTGTATGAGACACAGTCACGACAATAGCTTTTATTTTTTAAATAAAATTCATTTTTATTTTATTATGACAATCTTAAATTATACAAAAAAAAAAAAACAATTTCATTATTTATATTCTTTAATATTTTAAGCATTTCTTTTTGCTGTCAAAGTAAAGCAATTACATCAGTTGTAATAGTTTGAAGCATAAAACTTCAATTTTATTTTATACACTTAACTAAAGCAAAATTAAATGATTTTGTCCCTCAATAAATAAATGATGGATTTTAATAGAATATTTCAAAAATTGCATAAATTTTTTGATTGAAAATCACTAAAAATCAAAATATAAATTTTTACTAAAAATAATTAATTACAACAAAAGTCTCTGGTGTTTAAAATAGTTCTTCAAAATTTTAATCAAATTCTTTTGAATTTTTGTGCATGTTTGAGAAAATTTCATTTACAAAAATAAAATGTTTAAATTTTAAAGCATGTTTTTCGTATCAATTTTATGTTTTATAACTTTCTTAATACTTTAAATTTTAAATTGTTACTTTTTGAAATATTTAAAAAAAAGAATATACTCAAGCTGAGAATACCCTCATTAAAATTGTATAAAGTGTTTTCCATAAAAAATTTTTAGATATTGATGAATTAAAATAAAAATAAATTTTTGCCATAAAAAAATTGTTAATATTATCAGTTTTTGTTAAATTCTAAGAAAGAGACTTAATCAAGGCGGGTGTTGAACCTTTTTTAATAAAAACTTTGTAAATAATAAAAAGACTAAAAATCAAGTCCTTTCTGCTCAGAAGAATTTTTGATTTATGTGCTTCGAAATTAAAGCCAATGAATTGAATACTTATAAATAATCAAAACAAAACTTTTTTAAATTTAGCAGAACCTAATTTAGGAAAAACTCCTATTGTTTTCTTTTTGCGCCTATCTATCTTGGATTTTCATTTTTATCATCACTAATAAAGCGATCAAAATAAATACTTCTTTTTCATATCAATCATTCACTTGCTCTATGATCTTTGAAATTAATGTTATTTGATTTATTTTTTTTTACTGACTTTATTAAAGGTATATATCATAGGCTGATAAATCAATTTAGCCTGATTTTTTATATACATACTTAAAAACTTAAATAATTAAAAATTAATATAAATTAATTAGATTTAGATATATCTTCAATAAAGAGAAAATATTACCTTGAAGTTTTAGGTCAAAAACAATTTCTTAACTAAAAGAAGTAATTCAATGCGTTTGAAACGTAAATTGATACAATTTACTAAAAACAAAGTCTTGTTGAAAAGATTAAAGCTAAACAATATACCTACGGTATTCATTTGATCGACATTATATTACATAATTAATCTTATTATCCTTACTTTGTGAAACAATTAAAATTGTTTGATTAAATATACGCTTACTGTGTTTAATTATTAGGACAAGTCTAATTTACTTGATGCCTTTATCCTCATCTATAAAGCAAATAGAAATGTTTGAGTAACTAATATCCTATAAATTATAATTACACTTAAAACTTTTGTTTTTGCCTGGACAAATTTTAGCTACAATTTCAACCAAATAAAATAATATTAAAAAATATTCTCTCTGTAACAGACGTATATAATTTCAAACACATTTTATAATATAAATAACATGAATAAAGGACTTAATTTATTTTTGTCTGTACAACAAAAAATATTTAGTAATGTTATTAATATATTAATTATAATTAATTTTGTACTTTATGATATATTTGAAGCACTTGTTTTTAACAAATATCCAACATGAAATGAGTTCAAACAAATTAACAGATACGTTAAGGACTTAATAATTAATGAAAATTACCATTGAAAGTCAAGTGAATAAGAGAATGAAATTGTAAAAAAATAAAAATCCTTAAACAGTGTACAAAAAAAAACTTTGTAAATGAAATCAATGGAATATTAAAATTCATTATTTAGCTTAGCTTAAAAACTATTCAAGTTTTTGTTTTTTTATATATTTTAAGTAAGTTCGCATCAAGCAATCGTTTAGTCAACAAGTGCTTTACACACGCGAGTTCAATTTCAATCCAAGTTCTTAATGAATATGAACTTTTTTTTTAGTAAATATAAACAGTTGCTGAATTAATTAATTAATTTATTGATTGCTTATTGAAAAAGCTAATCAATTATATTATTAACTAACAGTGAACTAAAAAGAGCCTTTTAATAACCTTGACTGACAACAAGTAATTCCTGTTTGTCGGCATTGCCAACAAAAAACTGGCTTAACTTTGCCAGAGAAAAAAAAATTAATTAAATTTGCCTAAATAAAATAAAATCAATATATTTATATTAAAATTAATATAAACCAAATGAAAAAAATAGGGAAAAATAAAACATAACAAGATGGCGGCTACAAAAAAAGATCTAGGGTTACATAGCAACGTCAAAGCTCAACAAGAAATAATTAAACAATTCTATCGTCAAGAAAGACATAATTGCTCCTGCAAGATTAATGCCATACTGAGTATGTCACAGATGAGGAAAAGCTAGAATAAGAAGTCACAAAAACCTTCATAGAACAACAAAAAAAGAGATGGCGAACCAAAACAACATCGCTGCCAAAAAAGAATACTGAGTACCCAAACATAATCAACACAATAACGAAAGAATAACAAATAAAGAAAAACATACCTCCACCAATATACGTGAGTAACGTTGAAGACTTCAATACTTTCAAAATCAAAGCCCTAAAAGAAATCAAGGAAAACCGTACAGTCTAATTGCAACACTGAAATATCAGTAATCAACGCAGAAGACTACAGAAACCTAAAGAAACTAATGGAAAAAATCAAAAATGAAGAACATGAGAAACAAAAAGTCAGCCCCAACATAGCTCAAAAGAAAATTGAATAACCACACCTAGCAATTAAAAGAAGGAAGATCATACAGATTTGTCATCAGAGGGTTACCTTGTAGTATCCATCAGGAAATAATAACAGAACTCGAGAAACTGGGACATGAGGTCAAACAAATAACCAATATATTCAAAACTATCATATATGAGAATAAAACAAAGAGAGAAAACACAGTTCCCACTGTTTACAAGAGAAATCAAACAAAAGTAAAACAATATAGACGTTTTCATAATAACAAACCTGGCACACTGCAAAGTAACCAAAGAAGCGCCAAAAAAAGCAAGAGGCTTCCCTCACTGAACAAACTGTCAACAACTAGAGCACACCAAAAGCTTCTGTAATATAGAACCAAGGTGTATCAAATGTGCATTAAATCACCACTACAAAGAATGTAAAAAATAACCCAACAGCACTCCAACTTGTGTACTTTGTCTAGAAAAGGGACACACGGCTAATTACAAAGGCTGTACAGTATACCAAGAAATAATATAGATATAAATAAGGAATATAACATGAAATCAAAACCACCCATGGCAACTTTAATACCAAACATATCGTACGCTCAAGTGACCATGTTATCTACCGAAAAAAAGGAATAACCCTGAACATTATTAAAGAAAATACAAATGTTAACGAGTCTAAAGACAATGGAATTGTCTTAATACTCAGACAAATACAAGGTCCAATTAACCTGCAGAGTAGAAAACTTGGAACTCAGAACCAAACCCATGCAAAGTCAAAAAAAAAGAATAAAACAACAAAGATTAAAAAACAACAATGAACTCGAAAGAGCCTGACTTGATGATTTGGGGACTGATCGATAGATCATAAACCTACATATACATATAAGCTCCACAGTATAGCATAAGTCTTATAATATAAATATAGCATATGCCAATAATACTAATAAATTAATTATAATTAAATTAAGATTAGAATTTCCACTTATATAATTTTAAATTATGTCAATATTTCTTTAATTTTACCACATGAGCTGTATTAAACAATTTATTTTTAATATTTCAAAAAACCATCAATTTAATTTGTTATTTCATGATTTTCGTCGAATCTTTTTCTCTGAAATATCTATGAATAGCCAATTATCACTTTGAGCAAGCTTTGGCGTATATGATTAATACAAAAGCCAGCATTATTTCTAATTTATGACACATTGAACTATTAAAATAGTAAAAAGATATTTCTATTTGTACCGTGAATCGTGATTCAAATCATTTGACTTTTGAGAAGATGTATTTTATATGCTTTTCAGTAAATATTTAATTGGAAAATTTTTAGATTCTTAATTTTCACAACAAAAGAACATTAAAAAAGGTCACTAAAAATATCAATTTAAACAAACA
The DNA here is from genome assembly GCA_947359355.1 of Acrocera orbiculus. Lineage (NCBI taxonomy): Eukaryota > Metazoa > Arthropoda > Insecta > Diptera > Acroceridae > Acrocera > Acrocera orbiculus. The sequence continues at coordinate 15,221,448 of OX375759.1, forward strand.
TTGGGAATTATTATAAAAGATGTTGTTATATTGTATTTGTACATTAATTTTTATGTTTCTAATTTCTTTAAGTTGGATTTGCACTTAATTACTTTTTTTGGCTTTTTTCATAGTTAGCCTTAATGGTTAACTTCTTTAGGAAGTAAACTTTATAAGGATGTTGTCTCATATTTTTCTATATTACGTATACGAATTTGCAATAAAATAAGTACTTTTATATTGAACTGCTAAATAACCAAGAGGTAAAAGTCTACTCTAGATACTAATAACATTTCAACATTTGGTCTCAATAGTCAAAATAATAAGAAATGTAAGAGGATATCACCTAAAATAATTGAAAACAGTACTGAAGACTGAATTCATGAAAGGACATCAAAATGTATTTCTTTTCTTTGCAATTTAAGATACTATTAGATGAATGTATATATTATATAATATACTTAAAATAAATTTGTGATTTAAAAAATAAATTTAAAAATAATTTGGTTTGATCAAAAATAAATAATAATAAATAAATTAATAAATGAAAATGTAGAGATTTGAAAGTTATCTTCAAAAAATAATTTATACCAAACCAAAAGAAAAAAAATCTAAATAATAATTTTGTTTTTAAAAAATTCTAAACAAAAAAGTAATTTAAAAACGGTTTATCTGTTATGAATTTACTAACCGAATAATTTGATTTTTAAGTTAACTTAAGCCAACAAATCAAAAATGAAATAAAAAAATTACTAGCAAATAAATTCTATATCAAAAATCCTTTTGATAAAAGATTTATAGCAACAGTTTTCTAAAGATTTTTGTTTTTTGTGTCCTTATTTATAGAAATGACAAAAAAAGAATTCAAGCATATTTATAGAAAACAAAAAAGGCCTTTTTCATGAAAAAAATATACTGCTTTGTCTTTTATTTTCACTTTTTTTTAAATTGATGGAATCATTTTGTCAAATAATTTTCTTTTGTTTTTTATATTTGATGTGGTATCCTATAACAATATCTTGTTTCCATAACAACAAAAATATCTAGAATAAGAAATTGAATTAAATTTTGAACAAGTATAGGAAATACATGTCTAATGTGAAATACAATAATAGAAAAATTTTAAAGAAACTAGTGAAGGGGGAGAGAAAGAATGGAAAGGAAAATATAATTCAAAAATATTACTTAAAATATCAGTTTGAGAAGTTTAAAAAATATAAATTAATTTATATCAATTAAATATTTTGTCAATATTCTTGTAGTTGAAGAATTGTACTACATGAAATTTCTAATACCAAAGGAATATTTAAAAAAAAAGTAAGCTACTAATTTCATTTTAAAAAGATCTAAAATCATTCAATAATTTTGACTTTAAGTTAGCTTACATTTAATATTTTCAAAATGAATAATCTATGTGCAAGTCAGTAATTTATTATACATAAAATAATTATTGTAAGAAATATTTTTTAATTTGTTTCTTTTTTATTGTGTATACTTCATTTGAATACTAAGTTTGGCTCGAGTGGAAGCTAATTAAATTCAATAGGGCAAATTACATATGGTATAACAATGTTACACTTGTGTCACTTGATGGAGTTAGTACATGTCAAGGTTCTTATTGGTTTTTTAAAAAACTTTATAATTTTCTTACAAAGATTAAAATCTTCCATGCTAACAATCGGATAAAAGAAAATCAAATTAAAATGAATTTACAGAAAAAATTAACAAAACTTCTGAGAAAAACAAAAGAAATGTTTTTAAAGACTGGCAACTTCTGAAAGAATCTCAGAAATTTATGAAATTCTCAACTTAACGGGGAGGGACTATTGTCAGGGGTTAAAAAAAACCTTTTACAATGAAAGTTAGTTTTTTGTAATATTTAAAATATTAGTGACAACAATATTCTGTAAAAAATTTTGTATAAAATTATCTTGTATTAAGCCACTGGCAAAGTATCTTTCAAAAATACCAATTAGATAAACAAAACTAGATTTATATAGATAAAGCATATATTTTTCCTTCACCCAATAATTTTTTTATTTTCAAATTTCTTGTGTTCGCTTGAAGTTAAAATAACCTTTTTCTTAAATGAAAAAATCCAGCATTTTGTAATTTACCTATTCCATGAACGGTGTAAAAAAACATCATTGGGGTGGAGTTTTCTAACAAAGACAACTGATTTATTTAATCAAAAACAAAATTTTTAGTCTAAAAATCTCTAGCGAAAAATTTTAACTATCAAATAAAAGAAATATCAATTAAATAAAATATATAAGAATATTATAATTAAAATAAAGAACTAACAATAAAATGTTACTACTAAATTAGACCCAAATCAACTACTTAAAAGATATAAAATCAAAAATCTTGAAATAAAGATACCCTTGAATGTCAAATTCAAGTATTTCCCTTAACAGAACTACACTACTCAAGAATTACAAAAAAAGAGAGTAAACAAAAATGAGAATTGTTACTGACAGAACCAAAAAAAAAAGGGAACAGGAAGAACATCCTTTCCTTTCTGATAAAAATAAAATTAATTGAAAAACTTTGTTTGCTCGATCACCCACTTCCCTTTTTTTCACATAATAAATATAAAACATTTTAGCCATGAATTTACAACTTTCAAATATGGTCAAGGAATACAAAGGTGACAGGGAAGGAGGTTATATATTTTATAGATAAAATGTTTGGAAAATTCAGGATTAAAAAAGTGAATTGATGAATTTTTTTGATACACAAAAAAAATTTCTTACGGTATAAGAGTTCTTCTAAGCATATTAAATTTATTATTATGTTGTTTTTTTTTGTGTCGTATTTTATCAAGTTAGGAAAGTCAAACACGAAAAACAAAAATGATAATTTCCGTTTAAATTTTCATGGTTTTTTGTATATTTTTCTTAGTTACTTTTAATTTAACCTCATAAAAAGCTTTTACTGTAATGAATTTTTACATTTCAAATGACAATTGCTTAATATTATTTAATTTTGATTTTTCCTTTCTTATATTTCTTATTTTCTGCAATAAAATATTTTAATAGAAATATTACTTTTCCATTTTACTCAAGATTGTTGCTGAAATAAAAAAAAATTATTTCAAGGATTTATTTATAATCTTGTTTATATCAGGAGTTTAACAAAACAAGAAATGTGTTTAATGGATTGCAAAATTTTTCAAAAGTAATCAATGAAATTGTTGATTTTTTTACAATTTCTATAGCAAAAAATAAATTAGAAAATTTCCTATTTTTAAATAATAAAAACTACCAAGATTTATGCATTATATCCTTTAATCCAAAGATTTTTCATAATTCAAAAATTGTTACATATATATAAAACTAAACTAGAATTTTTAATACTATGTAAAAATAATTATTAAATTATAAAACATTTAAGACGAAGTAAAAGTCTTAACGAACATTCTTAATTCCCCCTTTTATAGAAGTTTTAGCACATAATGTAATCGTTAGTAATCTCTAATCTCTCAATGCATTACATTTTATTTATTTGTGATATAAAATTATTAACAAATTTTATAAAAAAGTGCTCAATCCTTCTGACCTCATTAAATGTTAAAGCAACTATTCTTTTCTTTTAAGCCTATTATTCAAAGCTAATTTTATGGTTGTTGAAATAAAATTAAATAATTTTTAAATTTGTATTTTGAAGTTAATATTTACGAATTTGCTTTACAGCTCAGAAAATTCCTAACTTATTTCTAATCTTTGTAATTGTCTCTGGAAGAAATATTTTCATAAGATGCTTTAGTTATCATAAAGTCAATTGAAGAAGAAAAACGATTAAGTAACATAAGTTTAGAAAAGTATAAAAATTTGTATATATAGCCAGAAAGTTAATTTAGTTTGGATTAGGCTTCAGTTGTACTCAGGTAACTTGAAAATACTTTTGAATACACACAAACGTTAACTGTCTACACTTAAAGTGTTTAATTAATTTTGAAAATGTTCTTTTAACCAATATTTTGGACAGTAATTAAGTGTTATACCTTTTCAACAAAAATTAACTATAAATGAAGGTTTTATTATATTGGAAAAAAGGATATACTTTTGTATTTTATTTAATTAGAAATTTTAAATCAAATTATTTGAATATGAGTATATAAAAATTTTTATGTTTTGAGGTTATTTTTAAGTCAATACAAAATAAGCAAAGTTTACACATGAAAAATTATTTTAAAAATAAATAAACATAGGTAAAATTATTTTCTAGTGCATTATTTTCATATCTAGAAATTAGTTCATTTTGCTCATTAAGGATCTTTAATTACATCATACAATATTGATTAAATATTTGACATTATTACACATAGCTTAATTGATTTCTATTTTTCAAATTTTATTAAAACTTTATTAGCTATAAAATAATTGTAATTAAAAAAGCATTTTTTGAATCATTTAAAGTCCTATCTAAATGATTGAAACTGTTATTAAAATTATTTTGACTTCATAAAATTATTAAGAAAAATACTTTAAATAAATTATATTTAAATAAAAGCTAGACAAAAAATTAATTTGTAAAGTGAATCTGAATCTGTCTATTTCAGGTTTATCTATAAAAAATTGAGATTCAATTCTGGAAAATGGCATATATACTAATAAAGTTGAATTTTTATTTAACAGCCATTTATTTCAACAAAGAAACTTCGCAAATCCTAACTTATTGATTTCCTTGAAACTCAGATAATTTATGGTTAGCCAAAAACTAAAAGATCAGCTGATATTCACTTTGAAAGGGTGAAAACTACAATACTTTCTAAGGTTATTCCCTAAGAAAAAACTTTTCTTCTCAAATTGCAATTAATATTGTCATTAATTGTTTATCATTATCACCATTACTACCGCTTATTCCAAATAATGATTGAATGCAATTAATATGAGCATTTCATGCAAATTATTATCTTAAGTATACAAGTGATACATATTCAATGCATATTTATTTAAGAGACCACCCTAAATTACTTCTCTTAAAATAGAGTTTTTAGCCCAATTAACCAAACAAACATAAAAATAGTGCATAACAAGAAAATTTATTTTATTAAACAAAATACTTTGTATGAATAATTACTTAGTATTTGTTGGCTAGATATAAAATCAATATCTTAATGCCTTTAGATATATTTAAGTCAATATACACAAAAAGCTCAATCAAGATTATAATAAAAAATTTGTTACGCTATTAAATTTACTATTTCTTGAACACCTGCTACCAAAGATACTAAATAAAATCAATTCAATATGTTCATTAGAAATTCACTTTCTAAGAATTTAATTTAACTAATAATATTATTAAATATTTAAGATTATATATTATATATATATAGCTATATCAAAAAATAAAACAGATATTAGATACTTTTCCAATTAGACCCAAAGCTTTAAACAAGATTTTAGGTATTACTTAAAGTGATTTTTCTAATTAAAATAAGTTTTGTCCCAGTCGCGATAAACTTTTCTTTCAGAAAGAAGTTTTTATTTTGTCAATTAGGAATTTGCAATATTTTGTTTTGATTGACTTGTTTGCTTTTTTAAATTGATCCCTGTTCATAGTATCAATTTTAATTTAAATGAATTAATTATCATTAATTTTTTAACAAAATAAAATTTCGCTTTGCTTCTTTTCAACTCAAAAGGGGATTGTTTTTTATAAAAATTCAAAATAATTCCTATAAAAATTTAAAGCACAGATATACATAATATACGAGTATGTAAACATATTAAAAATATTTGTATAAAATAGAGGTTTTCTTTAATTTTTCGGTTACGCTAGAAACGAGCTAAGTTTTTTATATTTTTTTGTAATTTCTATTATATAAAACTTGAGTAAAGCTTCAATCGTTTTCATATTTTATAATAAAAAATTTACTCAATCGAAACGATTTTAATTTTAAACATAAATTGTGTGATTTTACCTAATAATAAAACTTACATCAGTTTTGAGTTAATTTATAAATTAAGGAAAAATGTTAGTTGCTTATTACTTATGCTAGTTAAATACTTTGTTCTTCTGATAGTTAAAAATATTTATAATAATTTGCAAAAAAGTTCACATATGTAACACAAGTTACCAATGAGAAGTGTTCATATTTTTGAAAAAAGACTTAAACTAAACCCAACAATTTATATTTTGGGAGCACTATTATTTAGTTAAAACAAATTTGTTGTACAACAATATTACAAAAACTGGTAAATTTAAGAAAAATCCTTCTAATACAATGAAATTTTATTTAATTTTTCCTAGATGATATTTAAAAATATCACAATCAAAAACACAAAATTCTTAACACAAATTTTAATTATATTTTACGTTTATAGATAGCCATGTGTTTTTATGTAAAAATTTTAATTTACTTAACATCAGTTTTTTCTTTTTTGTTTAATTTAATTGGTTTTAATTGTGTTCAGAAAATTTTGTAATCAACTAAAATAAAATTAACAATTCTTAGTAACACATAATACATATACATTTGATGGTATTAAAAGGATAAAACTAACCACCTTTTTGACGTATATTTTCACAATTAAGTAATTTTTTAAAATAATAATCACTAAATTATTGTTTGAGCCCAAAAAAAACAGATGATAATCTGAAGAAGATGACCCAAATCATTAAATTAATCAAATAAGTAAATCACAAATAAAGAATATAAGGCAAAAACCAAAAAATAAAAAAAAAAACAGAATTAATAATGCCATTAAAGCAATAGCAAAAAACTGATGAAACCTGTGGCATGAAATTTTTAAAATTTGTATTGAATATTATATACTTTATGCTATGAAAAGGAATTAAGAGTCCTTGAAATGAATATAGAATATCATATCAGATATATACCAACATGAAGCAATTTTCTGCTAAACATATAGAAAATAATTATACAAAATTATTCTATAGTAACAGAATTGTTATTTCAAAGCATATTAAATCTTACACTCAAGCAGAAAGATACATGAAATCTGTTATTAACGAAAAAACTGACACTAATTAAAATCAAAACTTTTATTGTATTGTTTTAAATTTAAATTGTCATGATCATAGATTAACGTTTTATAATAACAGATTCATAATTGTTTGAAAATATAAATGTAAAATTATCATTCTCCATTTCCTATGGATTTTTCTATTAAATATTTTGTATTTCATATAAATTTAAAGTATATGAAATAAAAGATATTTTTCTATTGAAGAAAATAGACAAATTTTAATATATTAAAATATCTTCCAGCTTTTCTAAAACAATTGAGAAGGAAAAACTTTTGAATACTCCATGAAATTATGCAAAGCTGAATACTATCTAATTATATCACCTGTAAAGGAAATCAGGTCAGGTTAAAACTTTCTCTTTCCTCACCGCAATAGTTAGCATAAATTTTTTTATTTTTCTTTTTATTTATATTGCTTTTAAAGGAATTTCCTGTTAAGTACCTTTAAAACAATACCACAAAAAAAACTTAATCAAAATTTACATTTTGATTTAAAATTTTTTATATTGACTTTAATTTTTTCTATAAAATTTAAAAAAAAAAAAATTTTAACAAAGCAAAATATTATTCAGAATAAAATGCTTAAAAGTTTTATCATTTTTCATTTTATTATAAAAAATAAATATAAATAATGCAATATTTTATAATAATAATTAGGTTAAATAAAATATTAAAAAAAATTATATAAAAAAATTGGGTAATATGAATTTTTTTGCTTTTTGTTTTTCGTATTATTTGATTATTATTAAAGGTAAATATAATTTAATTGAAGTTTAAAAACGCTTAAGTTAACAATACTCCTATCACATTAATTTATTCAAAAATATTAAAAAATACTCTTTCAAAATAAGAAATAAACAAAAAATTAGCTGTTTCAAGAAAAAAATTCTCTTTCATCTACTAGAAAGTACTTTATAAAATTTCCGACCCCTCCTATTTAAACAATTTAAAGGGGTTAAATTAAGTTAATGCAGATGAACGATTTAAGGGTGTAATTGCTTGAAAATCAACTGAGCCATAAGATCTAAACATGGATTGTAAATTAAGGTCATACCTTTGCCATAATTTAATAATAAAGTTTGTGGAAACTTTAAATTGATAAGGGATGCAATTAAATGATAGAGACATGATTTGTTTAAAAATAAATCAATTTATGGGGATGATTTTTATTTAAGTTTCATGTATAAATCAATTTTGAATTGAGCACACAAATATCTATCTATATCAATTTTAGATATATATTTAGACTAGTTTTAATTTAAAAATCTTGTACTTCTTGTTACAAAGAAGACACAAAGTTATAATTAATAAATGATGGTAGGTAGCAGCTGTAATAAAGTTTTGAAATATTTTTAAAAGCTAAGCTGAAAGATTAACCTCCTGTTTTTTGTTGTTGGGTTTTTAGAAGAAAAACACCTGGATGTAAAAATTCTGTGAAAAGAAAATAAATGAATAGATATTTAATTAATTATTGGGATCAGTTTCAGTGACAATTTTGATAAAATAAAATGTTAAGCTTAGGTAAACTGTTCATCTTTTTTTAAAAGGTTGAGGATAGCGTGTATCAGCATTTTATGCAATATGCCATCAGATAAAACAAAGTATGATTTTAACTGCCGCCAAATGAAATGAAATAAAAAAAACTCCGCCGTCTTGTAAACATGATTTTGAAATTTTTTTTAAGTTAGTAGTAAATGTCTACTTTTTGAGAAGTTTTTTAATATTATTTTATATCAACTCTACTCAATGCTGAAAACTTCAGACATAATCAACTTTTTTATGCGAAAGTTTTCAAAACCTTCAAAGCATTTTTGTAAATAATTTTAATTTTTTTATTGTTATTTTTTCTGTTATTTACATTTTTGAATTTTCAAACCAAAACTTAAAATAAAAAATGAAACTGAATGGAACAAGCTTAAACAAATTAAACAAAATAATTTCCATTGTTAAGTTTTCCTTAATTGGAATTCATCATTAAATACAAATTTAAGTCATAATGTAAAATATTTATTTTTCATATAAATTTTATATTGAGTGCGTAGAAAAAGAAAAAACAACATTTCAAACTAAAAACTGATTTGAATAAATTCTAAAAATAAGTCATAAATATATTCTACAGAATTTGGAAATCATAAACAATAAACTGATAATAAGTACCACAAAGCTTTAAGCTTAGGTTTTTATTTTTAGAAAATAAGCAATTAATATCATCTTTTGTTTGGTCAACTTTTTTATACAAAGAGTTTCAAGATCTTAAAAAAACTCTAAATTTTTTTTTTGATTCTATAAATAAGACCTACCTAACCAAAACCTATTAAAATTTACCGACATATATTTTTCAAAACTTTACTTAATGAGTAGTCCACTGTTTTTTCTTTTTTTGTAACTATTCCAACTATTCAAATGGTAAAAACACAAAGGATTGCAAATTAATTATAATAAATAAGAATTTGTATTATTTTTTTATTTTACTACTAACACAAGAAATACTTAATTTCAGTAAATAGTGTTTTAAAGACAAATCTAAGGGTAAGGCAATAAGATGAAAACAATATAATAATTTTATTTTCAATTATTAAAAATTTAGTTCAATATTAAATTTTAAGGCATTTTATTTTATTTATAAAAACTTCATTCATTGATTTTTATAAGCATTTCAAAGGTAATATTTTGTAGAAAAGATAAAAAACCATGATTTATATAAAAATAAGAAAACTTTAAGTTCTCTTAAGGTAATTATTTTGGTTCTTATCACAAATGACTAATTTCTTTTATATTTGTTTTTAAATAATCCTTAAATGTTTAAGTAGGGTATCTAATGCCTGTTAAAGACCTAAAATTAATTAATTGATTCTATACAACTTTGCTGAAGTTGGGGTTCGATGAAGAGCGTCTAATTGTATAAATTTTCCTATATCAGTTTGTTATATAATTCATAAAAAAAAAGCTTAAGCACTTATTTTTGATTTATCATACTCAGTTTCTATGAAACTTATTTAATTAGATAAAATCCAAAAATCTTAATCTGATTATAGTTTAATTTAATGCTATTTAACAATAGATTTTTACTAATTTTAAATGTTAATTAAACACAAGTTTAAGAAAAAGTAAAGAAATAAATTTCATCAAATAAAGAAAATTTCATCCTAGAGACCTACTAAAAGAGAATAAAAGAAATTTTTTTTCAATTGAATCATTAGTGGTTGATGAAATGTTTAAAAAAACTATAGAATATATCAGCATAAGATTTTTCAAAATTTTGCTGAAACTGTAAGATAATTGTCCAAACTGACTAAATTAATTTACATAAAATTATAAAGAACTCTCACAGTATTAATTCTTTTTATCCTTTCAAAAATTTACAGATTTTGTAGATTTTTTAGTTGTTGAATTTTTGTATTGATGTTGGAAGTTTCAGTAGAAGATAATGATTTCTAATTTTTTTTAAGAAGGGATAGAAATAAAAAGTAAAATTATCCTTTTAGATTAAATATCTTTTAAATAAAAACATGATCTTCGATATTGCAGCAATTCTGAGAATACAGGATACACAAAATTGTTGTTTTGGTTTGAAATTTTTTGGTTTGAAAATAATAATATTAAAAATTCCTTCTTTATTATAACTTATCCTATTTTTCATTAAACTTACATTGAAAATGTTTTTTACTTTTAATAAAATGATCTTAAATCGATTTTTTGTTTTATCTTGAAAATTTATTTAAATCTTGTAATACGTAAAGTAAAAAGTTTTAAATAAAATTTGGAAATTGCAAAAAAAAAAAACAAAAAAAAGCCTTGAACACAATTAATATACTTGATTGAGAGAGCTAAATTAAATTAGTTTTAGCATAAAAAATCTAATGAAAATCAGCCTTAAAGTTTTTGGGTTTTTATAAATTTCACGTAGTAATTGAACTCAGAGTTCAAAGCTATGAACAAAACAATTGATTTGGGAGATCTCTTTAATTTAGTGTTAGTAACAGGAGCATCAAACAGATTCCATTATGTTTACCTAATGAAAATATTAATAAGCTGAGCACAAACTTCTTCGCCAAAAGTCTAATAATGAACTGATATTAAACTGCTTCTTTTTATAATTTTACAGACTAAGAATACTAATTAAAAACTTTATATAACTATTGATTAGCACCGCTTGACTAACTGTTAAGCTATGCCCTTATAAATATAAAAATATCTACTTGAATCTAACTTATTTTTTTAAGGAGAATTAAATATTTTGCAATTTTAAGAAATGGAAAAAAAATTCTAGAAAATATAAATATAATTAAAACATTCAAGCTACTTCATTGTATAAGGACGAGTTTAAATAACTTAATTGATAATATATATTATTTATAAAGTATTCCTTTTACGGTATGCATTTTTAGCAAAAAAGTCCCTTCATGTCTACTTTTTAGCTGCCAACTCAATCAACATGTGAAAACAACTAAAAAAATGCCTTTAATATTAATTATTATTTTTGAGATTTAATTTTTAATTAAAACAACATAATCTTGTAAGACTTATAGAACAAAATCAATCAAAAATTATGTTTTTTATGGAAATTTTTAGAGTAGTATTGAAAATTTCGTAAATTCTTTATTTTATGGTTGAAAACAGCAAATTAGAGCTAAGAAGCATTTATATGTGTTTTTCATATGCTTCAAAAAAAAAAGACAAATTATATTATTTTTGAAAACAAAATTTACAGACGCTTCGGTATGTGGAAGCAGCTCAGAAGAAGTACTTAAGTGATTAAATAGTATATTCGCTCATTAGGAAGAATATTGGTAGCTATATCCTTCCATCATAAAATAATTAATTTTTAGTAGTCATCTTAAGCATAGCTTAATATAGTTTATTAGTTGTGTGAAAATGAGATAAGGTAAAACAACAACAAAAATAAGCAGCCTGATTTCTGATTACATTCCAAAATCAGAATGTTAGCTAAGCCTTCTCATAAACACAAAAATATTGTTTTTGAAAAGCCGAATATCTAATATTCATTGTGTATGATTTATTCTTATATTTAATTAGTTTTTTTTATCAAATTTGACTTTCATTCTACAAAAAGATGAGTTTTTGTAATCTAAAAAATTCTTGTACAGTTAAAATTCAATTAAAACAATTGACTAGGAACTTTTTTAGATTTTTAAACTATCAAAAAATCAATTAAGTTTTATGAAATTTATTTTCATTTATTAAAACATTCAACAAGTCAATATTTGCTATTTTATAAATATCACAGAAGTAAGGAAAGTTTTAGAAACTTAGTTCGCATTTGGTCCACATAAAAAATAACTTTGTGTAGCATTAATAGAAATTATTAAAGCTGTTTTTATCAATTATTTGATCTAATAGTAAAAGCCAAGAAAAATACTTTTGAATTAAGCGGAAATAGGATAAAATAAAAGGAAATTAAATTCAATTTCCTTTTTTTTTTAATTTTAAGTAAATACCGAATTCTGATTAAGTTACGAGTAATTTTTGATCGATAAATAATGACAAAATATAAAAATAATAAACAAAAATATAAAAAGATCATGAGTTATAATTAAGAATCATTTAAATGTAAAGAAATCTAAATATATAAAAAATATAAATTGAAACTAAAATACGGAGACAAAATAGAAATTAAGGTTCTTAAATTCTTAAACTTCATCATTTATTATACTATTTTCTTCTTTTTAAGCTTAAATTAATTTTAAAGAGCACGTTTTCCTGTCAGCATGAAGTTCTTAAATAAAATTTGTACATTGCCTTAATTTTACTTAGATCTATAACAACTGGATAAAATTTATTAACTTTACAAGTAAAATAAAATTAAAAGAATCTTGAAAATTTCAGATGATATTTGATAAAATTGTAAGATGAGATAAATCTTCTATTTAGTTGAATAAATTAAAATATAAACCAAAGAAAAAATGAGGTAAATACAATATATATGAAAATAAAAAAATAACCAAATACATGTTACAGAATTATATTCGAAATATTCTAGAAAGCTAAGAATTATGTTAAATTTCTTTTAGAAGAAAAAAGAACTCATGTACTCGTAGTTACTGAAATCTTAAAATTGCCGTTTGTTTCTTGTTTTTTTTTCTTATAGGAAAAAAGAAGAAAATTTGAGTACTCTTTTTGTTAACATAAAATAAATCTAACATCGATTAAGACTAATTAAGACTTTTTTATAAAATTCAAATACTTTCTTTGTTTTATTTTATTTAGACTAAGAGTGATTGACTTTTCTACTTTTCATTTTATTTTTGGATATAAAATTTGGATATTATTTATTTCTAGGTTTTTTATAATTAATTTCACTATCAAAAGCGCTTACTTAATTTTTGATATTAAATATACCAAAGACTAAATCTTATGCATTTGGGCTGATATCTAAAACTAAATTATAGGTCCATTTTTTCATATTCATAACTTTTCAAGTAGAAAAAATGGGCCACTTTTTGATTTTAATTAAGACCCATATCAAACTATAAATGACCAATGAGAATTAACATTTTTTATATAATTTTCATATATTATTTCAATAAATTGCTACATAAAGAGTATGCATCCTTGCAAATCCATATGGTTATTGTATTTCCTCCAAAGAATACAGCTTTAAAATCACAAAATATTCAATATTGAATAAAAATGTTTGAAACTTCTTCAAATCCAAGTAATTAAGTTGTGTGAAAGTTTCATAATAGCAACAATTGGAAACAATTTTGATAAATTGACAACAAAATATAAGAATCCGATAGAAAAGATAAAAATTATAAATAAAAATTATATTGATGAATCTGCACTCATTGTTAGGCTAAATTATTTAAAATGAAGTCATCAAAACTTTATATTTAATTTTCAAAAATTGTTGTTATTGCTATCAAATCAAAGCAATACTTTATAAAGCATCAATTACTTAAAGGCTCTTTAACCAAATTTCAAATTTTCTTAGTCAAATTACTTATATTTAGTGCACTGTAAGGAAGTCCAGGACAATATCTTAAGAAAATTATTTTAAAAATATTTCCAATTGATATTTATTTAACACATTGCTTTTGGTTATTGTATAAATATCATAAGATAATAGAATAAGAAAAATAACCACACAATAAATATCACATTTTTATTGATAAAACTACAACAGAAAATAAATAATAATGATATTTAGCCTTTATTGGCATAAAATAAGTTTAACCATAAATTTCACCAATTTGATTTTGATTGAACCAAAAAATTTTTTTAATGCCTGATATGAATATTAATACTTATAACAGCAGAGAATATCAAAATTTTAATATCTGTGGAAAAAACAAATTAATAAATGTAAATTTTAGTACCATTTTCTAAAAATTAAAAATTTCCTTTGACTAAAATTTTTAATAATTACATTTATTTAATATAATTCATGAAGATTTTATTCTTATAATGTTTTAAAAAAAATTAAATTTTATAAGAAAAATATAAGTAAAAGGTGACAAAACAAGCATATATATAAATATATATATATATATTATACTTATAGGATTTATATAAAAGAACCAAGAAAACCTTTCAAGAATACTCTAAAATCCCATGGTTAAAGTAAAATTGGTCCCTTCAATTATCCTTCGTTATTACGCTTTAGAGACTTTTATTTTTCCCTACTTTAATTATTCAAAGGATCTTATTGCAAAGTAATTTAATAATAAAAAAAGATCACAAGTCTTTTTATTGCTATTAATGTATTCATCTTTAATAATCATGGGTAAAATACAATCAAAATATTATATATATATATATATATATATATTGGAAATATTTTGACTACTCATGTTCTCTATATCTTTTTCGTTTTTTTAATTAATTTTATTAAGTGTTTTTTTTAGTGATTTTAGTAAAATTTTCTTATACAACTGCTTCAAAAATTAAAAATACTATTAACCGTTATTAAAATTTTATAACAAAAAATTACTTTATACAATATTTTGTAGGATTTTTTTAAATTATTGAATTATAAAATATAAAATCAAAAATTTTTAATTCAAAATAAAAGAACTTATAACTAACGATTTAGTTTTTTTGAATAAATTTTAATTTGAATTATTGCTTCTAATGTAGTACAAATACTATTTTATAAACTACATTAAAAACTTTTAAATATATTACACATAATATAACTTACATTTCTTCTTGTTGAAAATTAGCTAAATTAAATTTTCTTGTTATTTATCGTTTTCTTTTTATATTAGAAAACATTTAAAACTGTTATTATCAAAACACTTTTTATAACACTTTAAATTAAATTTTATACCACCACCAATTAATCTAAATTAAAAGGAAAAAATAAAAACAATTAAGATTAAACATTTAAACAGAATATGTAAAATATAAACAAAATAAAAACCAATATTTAATATTATTATAATAATATATGTAGAATTTTGTTTTTTATCTTTTTCATATGAACTATTTTTAATATACAAACACAAATTAAAAATAAGAAAATTTAAGAAAATATTTTATTTTTTTTTCGAGTTTTTTGTTTACTTAGTTATTTTTTTTTTTTTTTTATTATTAAAAAAAAAACTAAAAAATTAAAATAAATTTAATATAGATGATACACAGTATACGATGTCCAACAGATGACTGAAATTGCGCGCGCTTTCGTTCTACAATTTATACTTTCTCTCCCAGGATAAGATGGAATGGCGCCTGGAGCAAAGAAGGTATGGCATCGACCTTAAAAGGATGACGATATGGTAAGCTCTAGGTCATCATATATTTGGTATGAGGTGTAGACAATAAAACACCACAAGAGAATCTTGTATAAAAAAAATAATAGGTAAATGAAACTGAATGTATATTAGCTTATATAAAATGATATATATATATATAAGTATATATATAATATTGGATTGAAGACAACAGGTGGCTGTATATGTTAACTGATTCATCTCTTATGTTCACCCCTGACCCGGTTTTGGTTTTCTTTTTCATTTTTTTTTTTTTTCATCTCTTTTTTCAAATATATGTGATTCATTTTATATAGAAAAAATTACATTTAACCCTTTTACTTTTACTCTATTGAATAAAGGATAAAAATGTATATTTGATGTCTGATAGGCATTCTCTAAACCAAAATCTAATATATGATTCAGATATAAAGCAGATAATAAATGAAATGATGTTTTTGAAAATAGACTATGATATTAGTGAAAGTAAAATATCTATTTTAAATTAATTATATTAACTATAATTTTATTAGTATTCTAATATGTATGTGTTAGACTATGGATTTAATTATTTTGAATATTTTGAATTTTTCTTTAGTAAAAAAATATATATACCTAATAAATATTATTTTATAGTAAAAACTAGAAATTCTACTTCATTGTATGATTAATTGAAAAGTTTATAAAAATAATACCAAATAGTTTAATAATTTTAAAGCAAAAATTAATTATTTTAAAATATTATTGACTTTAATGTAAGTTAACTTTGTTTTCCGTTCCATCCACATCCAGGATGGATTTTATTTTCTTCGATTGGCAGTATTGGCAGTAAATAGAAAATGAAAGATTTAAGTTGAAAGTTAATTATAATTGCATGAATTAAAAAAATTATTAATTAAAAATCTACAATCGCTACAACTTTTTGTGGTATAATTGGTAGAACTGTTTTTAATTTGTATATAATTGATTTGAAAAACCTTTATAGAATGCTTAGAGTAGTTTGATTAGCAAGTTGAAATTTTAGTGCTTAAAAACTTTACACTAAAAATCATATCATGAAAACAAATTTTAAAGTGATAATTATAACTAGGTATTCCAGAAATATTGTACAAACACTTTGACCATCAGATTTAAAATTATTTAACTAAAATAATGAAATTTTTAGACTTTTATATTGATATAATTTATTTTTTTATTGAAATAAGTAAAGGATCAGCTTATCAAAAACTTCTCCGAACAAGATTCAAAAAGAGATTTTGAGGTGTTTTCTCAGATTCCTTAATTTAAAATTTGTTACAATTTTGTTACGTTTATTTATATACATAAATTTCTACTATAATATTGTGAGCTGACTTTTAATATCAAAAAACCACTTCGTTTGTTTTTTAGTCCAATATTTGACAAAGAAGAATTATGCCCATAATTTTGAAAGTGGCTTAAGTCATATATTTCTTGTTTCGAAAAATTTAATGATTTCCATTTGAATACTGAATGAATTTCATATAAATTCATGAAATGTTGAAATTTCAACCACCTTCTAGTGGTTCATTTTGGACGATATCGTAAAAATTACTTTAAATAAATTTAGTTTAGAATCATGTGGTGTGAAATAACTGAAAAAATCTTTTTTTTTAAATTTTGACTTAGACCACTTATGATTAGATTATGGGCACAATTGGAATTTTATATGCTCGTGGAGTTTACTAGGCCAAAAATTTAAAGTTGAATCATTTATGGTCAGCAAAGTGGGTCCGGAATTTTTTACAAAAAACTATGTTCAAGTAAATCCAACGATTTATTCGTGTGGATAGAGAAATCGAAATAAGTAGGCGCTTACAAACAAATAAATTTGCCTTGGTTTCGAAAATATGGGATAAGTTAATTCGAAACAGTCAAGCTTGTTATCAACCAGGCCAAAATATAACAGTTGAAGAGCAATTATTACCGTCAAAAGCCAGGTGCGGATTTACACAGTATATGCCTAATAAACCAAAAAAATTTGGAATCAAATTCTGGCTAGCATCACATGTATGTAGCAAATATATTTTAAATAGTTTTCCTTATTTGGGGAAGACGAACAACGACCATTGTCAATGCTTCCGAGTGAATATTTTGTTCTGAAGCTTGTAGAATCATACACAAGCTGTGGAAGAAATATTACGACCCTATTAGAGGAAACAAAAGAGAACTACAAAAAGTAGCCAACGAACGAAAGATAACATGCCTCGTTTTTCTACTCTGCTATATAAATCAAAGAATTGAAAGCGGTTCTATGTTCTAAGCATAAATTTATGAGAAGTGATAAAAGTAATAAAAAACTGTTACCGGTTTTATATAACAGCATAAAATGTGGAGTTGATATGACAGAACATATATGGCCCCTCCAATTATTATACAATATTTTAGATTTGGCTGCTATAAATGCTTGGGTCCTTTACAAAAAAAACGACAGGAATACAAATACAACGAAAAAAGTTCTTGTTTCAATTAGCAGAACAGCTTTCCACCCAATAGAGAGCTGCAAGACAGATTAACTTACCAGAAAATGAAGATCCACAAAGATCAGCTGCAACATCATCAAATGCAACCGATTCCGGCAAAAAATGTCAAGTATGACCTTGCAATAAAAACAAAAGGAATAATATATGTGGAAAATGTCAAAACTATGTTTGGGGAAGATGTTCAAAGATTTCCACTTTTATTTGTATAAAATGTTCAAATGATAACGAATAAACTATTTTTTTTTTTTTGAAGAAAAATAAATTTTTTTTATTGTTCACCTGTTTAATAACTGCAAATAATATAAAAAAAATATTTAAAATTAATTTTAAGTAAATTTCTTTACACATTAGTTATTCACAAAGTTTTAAGAAATTGTATTTAATAATACAATATAAATAATTTTTTTTCCTAATTGAAACTAAAATGGTGTCAAAATGACCCCCTTAGGCAATCAAGTGTTAATATAAGTACAACAAAAATTTTGAAGGCCACAAAGTCCCACACAAAGATGTGATTTAAATAAATCCTATCTAGCTATGGTTAGAACAAATGTGACACTCGTTTTATAACTTTCGGTGGCAGGCAGTTGCCTGTGAATAAGGCTTAAAGTAGATTATCCTAAGTGTGCAACTCAACAACTCACTAGATTCATTGTTCAGAAATCATTGACAAAATTTAATTCTATACCAAACTAAAACTAAAAACTGATTAATTTTTCTAAAAAATTTTTCTAACTCAGTTGCTCATTAAAAATTTACTTAAGACCTGCCCACAAGACTTGTCAACATCCGAAATTAAAACTGGAATTATTGTTTCATTAAAATTATAAATTAGTTGGGGACTTGTGCTCAAGAATGCAAATATATTTTTCTATAGTCACTTTTCTTACTGACTTTAAATTTTTCAATTTTTTATACTCTTTAAATTAACTTTAACTAAAAAACACTTTAAACTTATATTTAAAGCTTTAAGGGGCAGAAATTTTGGTGTATGTTAAAATATTTTTTTATAGATTTCTAATAAATCAAGTATTTAGTATAAATTTAACTTTTAAATTAAATTTTGAACTACGAGGGGTTAGTTAACTACACACAAACAATCAAACAAACTAATCAAGGGGTTTATTGAAATTATTTATTATTAAAAATTTATTTTTGTAAAAGCCTAAAAATAAAAGTAAATTTATTTCCATACAAACTTGAGTTGAATCTTTATTATTGTTAGTTGAGTCAGTCAACTATGAATAACACTAAATATTTAGGTCAAATAAAATGTTTAATGAACCGTTTGAAATGTATAAACATATTCACAAGACACCTTTTACAGGATAACTAACCTCTTTCCCCTCTTCCTCCTTCTTAATAAAAGCAACGTGTTTACTAATGAAGGGACATATTAAACTAACCAAAAAATATTAATATTTTCCATATTTTTTATGACAAATTGACAATTTTGTTTACACTAAAATTTATCCTTTGATACAATACTCTTAAGCAAAAAAAAACTCAAAAATATATAATAAAAATAAAATTTCCTTTCAGATGAATATTACAAAAAAAATATCCTAGGAAACATATTTCAAAAATTTCCAAACTTTTCTAAAAATAGATTTAGGTTAGAAGAATTTTTCGTAAATAAAAACGTTGAGAAATTGAAATACTTGGCACTAATTTGAAAAAAATTTCGTTTAATATTATAGTCCGTAAAGGAAAATCAAATGATAAGAGAGATCTTTTCTCAAAAGCATTAGAAAATCAATAAACTTTACTTTATGTATTTCAAATAAATCTTAGAGATCAAAGGGAATAAATATTAGATAAAATAAATAGTTTTTATATTATTTTCAGCATTTTTGATAAATAACAAACAACAAAAAAATACTCATGAGTTATTTTCTTCATATTTTATAAAATTTATTCTCATGTTGAATTAATTATGATATTTTTTAGGTAATAATTCTAGTTTAAATAATTTTCAAGGATTTTATTCATAGGAAATAACCTTCTAATCCCCCTTAAGAAAAAGTACAGAAGTAATTTAACTAGTTTAGCATCCGATTTAATTTTAAAAACCCCTCAGAATATGTGGAATTACAAATCAAGCGATGACGTATATACACGACGAACGTAGGGCAAAATGTTCCTATTACAAACTTTATGTAAAACGAATTATTCAAATATAATTTTAATTCTTAGTTTAAACTGATTCAAATATCATTCATCGAAATTGTAGTTTTAAATAAAACTAAACGGAAAGAAAAAGTCTTTTTACAATTTTTATTTAAAATATTTCTGGTAATAAAAAATATTCTGCAACTTTTCGTTAGCCTATTTATATAATATTCAGTGAGTTTTCTGGCAGGCTCTAAAGATATAAGTTCAAAAATATAAGAGTCTTCAAAACTAAATTTGAAAGATTTTTACTTTTTCATATAATAATCGAAAATTTTTTTTTATGTAGATTTGAAAATTTCATGCTAATTATTCCTGTAAATTTTAACATATATTATTTCCAAATTAAATTAATTTATTTTCTCATTTTAAAACATATTCTTTACTTTAAGTTCTAAGCGAAGAACTTATGACTTTTTATTTGCTTTTTCTTGATTAAATATTGAGTTTTATATATTGATGATTTTTGACATTTTTCCTTTGTAAATTAAAAATAAAGTAATAAAAGCAAAGATGAAATCTTTAATTCCTAATCAAACTTTATTTAGTAAAAGCTAAGAAGACGGCCAGACGATCTTTATAATATTTCTGGTGTGTAGTCTTGTTGTTTTTTTTTTCAATTTTTTCTTTGTTAAATAACATCCTTTATAGGATATGTCTAGTATAATCTGATCTTAGTTGATTTATTACTTAATAAAAATTTTTCCAATCTCTTTTATGCTATTATTATATTACATAATTAATCATTATTGTTTGTTTTTTAATTATTGTTAGTCACAGGAAAACCATCAATTTAATTTTATTCAATTGAAACTTTTAAATTTCATTTTAGAAATTCAATTTGAATTTAGCTCTTAATTTGACCTTATAACCCCAGAAAAATATCTTTTTTTCGACTGTTCTTTTAACAATAAAAAGCACAAAAACTAAATACTTTAAAAAAATGCCTAAAAACTAATTAAGGACTAAATTAAGTTAGTTTTATTTTGGTTTTTGAATTTTATTGCAAAAAATATATTATCCTATTCTATTTTCCTTAAATCAAATGGAAATTGTTAATATAAGACTATGATTTATTTATCATCAAACAAAAACTGTTATTTAGGTATTCAATTCTAGTTTCAAACTTTCTTTTAATAACCAAAAAGTATGAAATTTATTATTCTTTAATAAAATCAATTCCTTTTGAATTGAAATCAATCAAGTTGAAATTTTAAGAACAAGTAACTTTTCTTATCAGTAAGCCGACCATCAATAGAAAATAAACATAAAGTAAGATTAATTCGATGCCAAAGGCTTAGTTTCACAATAATGGGCCATTAAACAAATTGTACGTTAAAAAAAGTTTCCTTGTTTTTGTGTATGCCTTTGATAACTAGAGAAAGTAAGTAAATAAGTCAAATTAATAAAATGTAACTTCCATGAAAAACACAAAAACATATATAGTCGGATAGGAAATCGACTGTGAAATTCATGAGAAATTTAAATAAATCTTTTCTGTTGTTTAAAATTTTCAATTCTTTTGACAAAATTCTTCAAATTTAAGAAATGTATTAATTTTCAAAATAAAACATTTTGTTTTATAAATGAAAAATTTAACATCAAGAATTTGATATGTTCTTAATATTTTAAAAGACTACAAAGAATAATTTTATTTTTACAGTAATACTCTTTTAAATGATGATATTCCTATAGGATACTCATTTGAAAGAAAGATAACTAACTTACAGCAATTTCTGAGAATACTAAAATTATTTTAAAAAGAAACTGAAATTTTTTATAATTTTAATCAAATACATTAAGCTTATCTCCTTCTGACATGAC
The DNA here is from genome assembly GCA_947359355.1 of Acrocera orbiculus. Lineage (NCBI taxonomy): Eukaryota > Metazoa > Arthropoda > Insecta > Diptera > Acroceridae > Acrocera > Acrocera orbiculus. Next base: position 15,243,636 of record OX375759.1, read on the forward strand.
AAGGACAAAGTATTCACATAATAAACTAAAATAGACTTCTATTTATTTTTTTCTGTTTTTTATTTTTTTTTTTTTTTTTTTGACTTCATAATTTACTTTGTTACATTTCTCAGTTCATGGAATACAAATTTAAAAGAATAACACTAAATCTTTTGATCTAAATAACAATTTATTTAATTCTTTAAGTTATTTCATTGTTGATAATTTTCAACCCACACACACATGTTAAATTCTTTTTATATATTGTTTTCTAAAAGTAAAAAAGAAAACAAAATTTTTCAAAAGAAAAAAAAATAGTAATTCTTTTGCAAGGGCTAAAGCATTGCTAAAACAAAAAAACTTATCCAAAAAGTATGTGTACACATGAATTTCACGCTTTTTTTAGTTTCTTAACTTTAATTCTCTCTAGAAAAATAAGCCCATTGGAATTAAAGTTTTTTATAATATTGTTTTTAGCTTGAGTTTTTGATAAATACAAATTTATTGAAAGTGTAACTTTACATTCTATAAATACTGTTTAACTTTCATCGGTTCAAAAAATATACAGATTTCAAAATTTGCATACAAAACTATCAAGATAGGATAGGACATTTTTTCTCCATTTGTGTACCATTATAAACTTAAAAAATCAGGTATTATATAAATATGAAGGAATTTCAGGTCGTTTTTACACTTTCATTTATACTTCTAAAAGAACATTCATTTTTCTGGTACTCGCATACATCGTCATCCATTATAACTAAATAATTCGTCAATCCACTGTATACATTTTTTATCACACGATGATAATGATCAAGTATTAAAAACAAAATGAAAACACGTGCTCTATTTAAGCTGATAAAGGCAATAAAAGATGTATAAATTTACTTTAAAAGTAACAATTCAAATATATATATATATATATATATATGTATTTTACCAATTAGAAATTTTTGAATTTTATATAAGAATATCTCATGGTTTATGTAGTTTTGCTTAGTATCCATCTTAAATCTTAAATTAGAATCTTAGAAAAAGTTTTTTTTTTGTTTTGTATTCTTAATTTCTGTTTTTAAAAATTTAACTCATAAGGACTTGTAAAAATTACAGCTAGAAATAAAAGTTGCCTGAAGCAATTTTATTTCATGTTTAGTGAAAAGGCAAGCTCATCACAAGGCAATTAATTCGTGAAGTTGACAATATTTTTAGTACTCAAATTATATTTTTGGTTATTTTTCTGATAATTTATAAATATTTCTGGTTTTTTCTTTTTCTTTCAAATAGAAAAATTATTAAGGAATTTTAAAAGGAAATTTTACACTTTGAAAGAAACAAATTCAGGTTTTGTTTTAATTTAATCTTTCTATGTTTTATAATTAAATTTTGTATGTTTATTGTTTGTAGTAAATGTAACTCATAAAAAAAATTTTATTTATTCAAAACCAAAAATGTTTTGTTTATATTATTTTAACAATTTGGTTAATAATACACAAGTATAACAATAAAAAGACATTTTGTTTTTATTACTAACTTTTTATCGAAAGATTTCACTTTTAATCCAGGAAGTACATAAAAGAAATTATTATTTTACTGGCAATTAACATCATTTAAAGTCTTTAGTTAAATGATAATTTCTATATATGTATATATATTATTAATAATAACTTTAATAATATATAAAAGTGTTATACATGTAATAAAAACATCCGAATGGCATTTTTACACCAATTTAAATAAAAGTAAAACATGGGTATATAATTTAAGTATGCTTCTTATGGTACTATAGAAAGTTTAAATAACTTTGTAACGGATAATTATTATATACCTATTGTGATCTTTTACATTGTCTTTTTACTAATATTATTAATGCTGACAGCTAAAAATTATTTCTATTGTATACAAGAAAAAGTTTTACATATATTAAAAACTTGTTTGATAAATACAAGCATGAAATTTGTAGGTTATATCCAAATAAATAAGTTCTAAAAGAGATATCATAATGTCTAATAATAGACAAAAAATTTTATATATATTTATTTTAAGAATTTGTTAAAATTATGTTATATGAAGATTTCTTTATATTGATAATAAAATAAAAGATCTTCATTATTTAAATCTTAAACAAAAATTTCAAATTAAAGTTTTCAGTTCCCTTGTGCCAGAAGCCCCTTGAAGTTGGGGTCTTGTTATTATTTTGCTCACTCTTTTATTCTACTAATTATGCTACTAGTTATAACTGATATATGGACAAATAAAATATCTATATTCTTTTATCTTTACCTCTATTCAAACTTATACAAAAGAATAATTGTACAGAGAAATCAACATGGAATTTGCACTTGATGCGTGTTTTATTCATCTATTTTTCTTAACAAGATACATTTTTATTTTCATATCAATAAATTTTAAAATTGATTCAAATTCACACAAAATCTAGTGAATTTGTTCGCAATGTTTTTAGGTGTATATATGTAGTATAAATAAATGACTTCGAAACTTAAAATTTAAGAATTTTTAAAGCAAAACTTGAATTGAATACCAATGATTTGGTTGAATTGAAAGTTTAAAGAGCTTAAAACTCAATTTGAATTCATTTAGTTGAATAAATTCCTTTAATCAAAGAAAATTGTATTTAGTAAATTTAATCAATCAAAGCTTCTTTCTTTTTTTTAAGTAAAATATAAATTTTAAAATTCTCAAAAAAGTTTTCAAAGTATAAAATTTAATTAATTAAAACAATTAAAGTTTAATATTAATAAAGGATATAGAATCAATATTGTTTCGATTTTTATTTGAAATTTTTTTTAACTTTTTTTCTTGATAAATTTTGATTTAGTTTTGATTATTTAAAATGAGAAAAAATCGACCTGTTGAAAATTAATGAAAGTCAAATTAGAAATAAAAATATTAGTAATAAAAAACCATATAATATTTTTTCTTGTATTAATAATAAAATCTATGGCTTCTAATTTTGGTTAAATAATTCCAGTTACAAAGTATTAAATTACATTTAAATCAATGAAACAAAAGAAATCTTTTCAATACAATACCAGGAAATTCGATATAGATATCAATAATATGAAAAAGGGAAGTAGTTAGTTTACAAAAATAAAATTTTTAATTACTAATAAATCAAAAATCACTGATATGATTGGAAAACTTAAAGAGAGTTAAAAATAAACAATAAAATATTCAAAAATTTATTTTTCTTATGTAAATTTGAAAATTTCATGCTAATTAATCCAGTAAATTTTTTTATATATTATTTTCAAACTGAATTAATTTATTTTTTCATTTTAAAACATATTCTTTACATTAGATGAAGAACTTATGTCCTTTTATTCGTTTTTCATTAATTAAAGGATAAGAAAATTAAATTTTTTCATATTTCTAGATAACTTAAAATAATAATAAATATTATAAATATTTATTTTTTAAATTTTTGCAATTTCAATATTGAGTCTTGACCTCTTTTCTTTGCAAATTAAAACTAAATTCATAAAAGTAAAGATAAAATCTTTAATTCTTAATCAAATTTTATTTAGGAAGAGCTAAAAAGATGGCCAGACGATCTTTACAATTTATTTTTCTTACTAAAATGACCTATGCTGTCTTTTAAAAACATATAAATAAAATAATTCATGTATTTGCCTAACTGTCAAGTGAAAAAACTTAATTCGTAGCTTGCTTATTAAAGCCTTGTGCAGTTCAGATGTTTTGAAGATCAGTTTTATCCATTTGTAAATAAAATTCATTTTTTTTCCAACTTTATAGAATATAATAATTTTTAACCTTTTTCAAAAATACAAAAACCGTACTTGTTAGATAGCATCACTTTTTACCTCTCAAAATGGATTAATAACATTGTAAATTTTAGTTTTTAGTTATTATTTAGTAGTCGAGGAAACATTTTCAAAACATCAAACCTAAAATTGCATACAAATAAATTATTTTTTTTTCTCATAATTTTCCCACTTACAAAACTTTATCTGTAGACAATAAAATTTCATTGATTTTATAAGTAAAGAGATTTGTAGACACCTCCTTAATCCATTTCAATTTCTTTTACTGCAAGTAATGATAATTTAAATATACAATAGTTAATATCCTTTTTATTTTGTTTAAGTTCGCTTAAGCCACTTTACTGAAAATTTTTGGAATAACAAGCTTTTAGACAAATTACAATTTTTTTTTAAAGAAAATTTCATTAGACTTTTATTGAGTAATTTATGTGCACGTGTACAGCATAATGTTTATAAATTCTTAACAGCAAGTGCTGCTTAACTTAAGAATTAATTTTCTTTCAACTTTCTAATAATTTTATATATTTTAAATTGAAAAGCTTGTTTTGTAACAATAAATACATTCACAACTGTTTACAAACTAGGCAGCTGACTTTATAATTAAATAGAAAAAAACATTAGAGAAAACTAGACCTTTTTTATGATCATTTTAGGATATTATAATTCCTAAATTGGTAACTATTTTACTAAATATTTTAGAGGATTATAATACCTAAATTGATAATTATTTATCAATTATGCAATTATTATGAAGGACAGTCCATACTTTTATTTCTTGTTGAAAATCGTATTTATTCTGAATCTTGTATTGTATTTAGCCCTCTGGCCCCATTCAAATGTATAACTGATTATTTCTTCCTTTTAACCCATAAGTAATATGAAATGATTATATAAAAACAAGGCTATTTTATCGAAAGTTTCTTTTAAGGTCTTTTTATGTCAATCCTTTTTAAGTTATATTGATTCCTTACTTTTAACATTTTTGCAAAATCTTTTTAACCATATTGCGTTATTATTAAAGCATTTGTGTTCAGAACCGGACAATGTTTACTTTAATACAGTGTAAAATTTTGCGCAGAACTGCATTATCAATTAAAACTTTTATCCGGACTGTCACATTTTAGGTATACGCCCATTTGATGAGAAAACAGGTTTGCACTAAGTATGTAAGTAAGTATGTATAATGTACAACTAATTTTACTGCTATTATCTTATTTGGTAGTAGTAAATTGCTAAGTACAAAGAATAAATTAAAATAGCGTGGTTGTGTAAACTGAAGTATACAGTTTTCATGATCCCGTTAACGTTCTTTAAATAGCTCGCACTTTGTAAATTGTTTTCAGTAGTTTTCCTGTGTTGTGTGAAAAACCATCCTATATTTTGGGTATTGACCAAAATATCCTCACTGTTATTCAGAGTATTGATCTGAATATCCTATATTTTGGGTATCGACCAAAATACTCTCAATGTTATTCAGAGTATTGATCTGAATATCCTATATTTTGGGTACTGACCAAAATATCCTCACTGTTATTCAGAGTATTGATCTGAATATCCTATATTTTGGGTATCGACCAAAATATCCATCATCGCATCCTAAAATTCCCGTAATACGAAGTGCAGTTATATATTTAAATTGTTACAAAACTTTATTATTGAATTTAACTTAACGCTGGAGACGTGTTAAGCAGGTGAGTAGATTAAAAGTTTTTATCGTATATTTTTTTTTATTGAGAAAAATAAAACATAAAAAAGTGAATATCTATTGTTTTATTTTAAGTGTAAGTTAATTAAGGTTTATAATTGCCCATGAAATATTAAGCTCATTTAATTCTTTACAAAAAACAAAAAAGGGGAAAACGTCCCCAACAATTTGACATTTCTAATATCAAACGAAATGAATAGCTTCTCCGTTAGTAGCTGAGAGCTCTTTTATTGAGAGTGGCTTAATTTTTCATCAAAAGTTAATACTAAAAATTACACTTTTATACAAACATCGCCATCATTGCCATCAGTTTAGAAGAAATAGCTAGGAGGACGTGGTCTATAAGTTATAGACCACATCTGACTTCATCGTAAGCCTTGTAGTTTGTGAAAAACTGCTCAGTTTAACTCTCCCACTGTCAGTGTTTCTCCAAGGAAAGTCTTTGAATTTCATCTCTGCTATCAACCATACGAAAGAAACATTACATTCTCTACGATAAATTAGAGACACTGCTGCTGATTTTTTCGAACAAATTTTCCGTTTCAAGTCACAACTTTCTGATGATTTATTTGGCATTGAACCATAGGCTCATCCCGTCAGAAAAACCATGCAAATCCGCAAACTGCATCAAATGAAGCTTACTTCAGAACCAAATTATTTTTCCCGTGCATTGATGCTTTAGTTCAAAATTTGACGGACCGATTTCTTGAAAACGAAGTTATTCTACCAAGCTTCTAACTTTTTCTCCCAGGATTTTCTGATGTGAGTAAAACAGATGAGTTAGGCTGCCTACAGAGTGCTGGCTTACAGCCGAGCTGTAATGGGTCATGAGAGACTAAGCTCGCTTGGTTTGATTTGCATTCACTAGGATAGTGAAGTTGATCCTTATCACGTTATTGACACCTTAGCGGAAAAAAAATCAAGAAAATTAATTTTATAACACGATACTTTAATTAAAAAAATGAATTAAAATGTATGCTTAAAACAATACGGCAGAAGTTTCGATTCAAAAGATACACATTAAAATACTATCAATAAATTTATCAAAACTAAAAAATAATGTTTATAATCCACTTTATTAAGCTCTTTGTAAGCCTGTATCTGTGCTAAATCTGTGCATACATTAAAAAATATTTCTTAAGCTTAAAATTATTTAATTTGATCAAATTTTGCTTCCTAACCAAAATTACTTTTTGCTACGTATAAAATTTGAACTACTGATTCTATTCTCTACCTTAAATTGTCTTCCCTTCTTTCAATCTTACAACACAAATACTTTCGTTATTACTTGAAAAAAAAAACCCAATTATAGAAACCCTAAGTAATAAATTTCTCTAGACCAGCATCTTTAAATTACTTTTCCTGTAATAGTTAACGTTTTTATTACCTTGTACATAAATAGTTTAAATTTTATACAATAAAATTATTCTTATTCCCTTTAAAAAGAAAAATAACTCAAAAAGAAAACAATATCAACTGCTATGAAAAATCATGAAAATAATAAAAAAAATTTTATTCTAATATCAAAGTTTAAAAATTATTGTATAGACAAGCTGTTCAAGTTTACAATAGTATCAAGGATATGTGTTAACTGTTGCGCTCTTTATCACAATGACCGTGACCGAAAGTTGATATGACTATGCGCAATAAAAGCTCTAAATCCTGGGTAAAAATATTACCAAATATTTTATGTTAGGGTAGGTATGTCTAGCTTTATATATATATATATATATATATATATATATATAAGGTATTCTAAAATTTTATCTAAAAATGAGTATGAATGGAGAATTCCTTTTTATTAAATATTATAACACTATAAATAGATTTCTTTCGGAACGGAAACATATTTATATTATTAATAGCAATTTTAAATATTATTCCAAAGTGAAAATTGAATTGAATTGAATATTGAAAAACTTGTTATCATATCTAATTAAAGGATTTAAATATCGATTACATTTTATTTAGAAATTTACATATTTATAACAGACTTTGCTTTTAATTGGATTAAAAACAAAGAATCAATTAATACAATTGAAATCACTTACAATTTTACATAATCCAAAATTTCAATTAAATTTTAGCTACAATTTAATGTTTAATATATTTTTGTATATTTTTATTTTAGTTTTGAATATTCCTTAATTAAAATTAAAATTATGAAACGATTTGTTTTTTGAGATGTTTGTATGTTTATTTAGTGAAAATATTTAACTTGACTTTTGAGATTGAAGCAATTGAAATTATTTTCTACAGCTTCATTAGCTCTGACAAGGGAACATTTTCTGACATAATAACATTACAAAAAAGTATGCTATTATTGAACTCACATACACATAGTATATAAATAAAAATGAAATCTATCCAGAAAGGATGAAATAAAGGCGCTTTCATCCATTTTGCTACAATGCTAGCTGAATACTCTGTTCACAGAAGAGATCTATATGAAATGGATTTTTATAACGAATATCAAATAGTTTTTTATCTATGCTGTGCTGTTTAGATTAATTTTTATATTATGTTTTGTTGTTATTATTATGCTTTTAAATCAAAGATTCACTGCATAACAACAACAAATATAGTTAAGACTTTACCAAATTTACTATTTAATACGTGTTGGAAAATAGACTGTCGAAAATAGAAAAAAAAATTTAAGAAAAAATTCACACTAAACTCTTTTCCTGAATGAATAGCAGAAACAAAAATTAAAAAGTAGAAATATCAAAACACAAGAGATGTTCGTTAACCCTGATAGAATTTGACAAACGAGACATCTGTTCGGCTGTATTTGCTACAATAAATGGCTGTTGCTTTAACTTTGATAAATATACTGGCTGAATGTCATTAAAGTAAAAAACATTACAAGTAATTCAAAAATTGATTAGAGAATGAAGTATGACATCCATATTTAATTGATTTTAAGTTCTACCCATATTAATATTAATAAAATTAGTATTAGTATAAATATATATTTATTGGTATTCCTTTATTGTATTGCATCATTGCATAGGACAGAATATCCTTAACAGCTTTTAAAATTTGATTAATGTCTTAAAATAGCAAAAAATTTGATTAATGAATTTCAATGAAATAATTGTTTCTACAATACATTATTTCACGATTTAAAACAATTTAGCATCAAAAAAATTTACCCAGCAATATAATATAATATAATTATAATATAATATAATATTAAATGTAATACAATATTCAATAAAACTTTCTTTTTCTTTCCAATAAGTTTGGCCTTGAGGATATTAGGGCAGTAGGTTGGCCCTTTAGTCCTACTAAAATATTCCTATTATATTTAAAATTAATAAATTGCTTACATTATATTTAGTTTAACATTATATTGACTTTTAAATTTATTCTTAATAATTATTGTAAATTGCATGCGTAGTTTTTCATTGTAGCAGAGGAAAATTTAAGCACTTTAACTTTTTTTAATAGTTTTTCCACACATGATAATAATCTCAAATTTACTTCAGTAAAAATTCAAATTTTAAAATTCCACTTTAAAAACAAATTTAAATTCAACTTCTATACCTATAGTATCTATAGTACTCTATCTATCCATCTATCTATCTATCTATCTATCTATCTATCTATCTATCTATCTATCTATCTATCTATCTATCTATCCATCTATCCATCTATCTATCTATCTATCTATCTATCTATCTATCTATCTATCTATCTATCTATCTATCTATCTATCTATCTATCTATCTATCTATCTATCTATCTATCTATCTATCTATCCATCTATCTATAGATACTTTGTAAAATTTGTAAAATTAAAATTGCAAAAAATTAATTAACTTAAATGTACGTAATATTTGGTTTGACTTATGTCCCCAAAAATATTCCAAAATAAAAATTATTTAAAACAATTTATCTTCCAGTTCAGAAAAAAGTCACAATTTGTTTAGAATGTCACTATCAAAAATTCAATACATAAATAATAATACTGAAAAAAGGAATAAAAGCAATTTTAATTTATAAATTGTTTAAGCGTTTTGAATTTAAAAAAAAAATAATATTACTAAATAAAAATTTAATTTTTCAGAATTGTAAATAGTCTGAAACAATTTACTGAAGAACATTTCTAAAGAAAAATAATTTTTCTTGTCTTTAAACTTATTTTATTTTATTTATGTATCAAATAAAAATAATAGTAGAAAAGCTACAGGATTATAAAGATGTAAAAAATTAAAATGAGGTATAATTTATCCAATGTAAATTTAACTTAAGCTCCTGGGAGTTTAATGGTTGAGGTTGGTAACCATTAGTAGTTTGAAATTTTTGGTTAGTTTCAAGTGAGTTGTAAAAAAGGTTTCCCAAGATATTTTTCTTTGGCGATTTTCATATTAGTATACTTAAATTTATTTCATTTATACAAATTAAGTTAGCCAAGAGTTTTGACATAAAAATTTTGTACATAATAAAATAATATAATAATAATAAAATCAATTTAAATAAAGATAATAATTAAAAATTAAATTTTGAAAATATTAGACACAAGCAGCATTCAATTTTAAACCTTTTCAAAGCAATATACTTTTCATTACTCTTGGCATTTTTGGTTGAGTGATCTTTTGTTTTCCATTCCACCTCTCGGGTGAGATTCTATCTTCATCAGATATTAGAATCAGAATTAACCCTGTATAGGCCGATTTTTTCTTAAGTATAGAAGAATGTATGCAATAAAAGATCGATAGCTATAACTTATATAGTATATAAAAATTGACAAAAAAAATTGAATTTTTTGTTATATTATGACTTAAGAGTATATGACCTGAAAATTACACGGGCCTATAGAGGGTTGATAATTGATTAATAAACAAACAAAAAATAAAAGCGTTCAAACAAATATTTTATTTGTTTATTTACAATAAAATTAATAACAGCTGTTTGTTTTTTTAAGAAAATCAAGAGAAATTAATAAGACGGAAAATTTTGGAGATAAATTAAGTAAAAATTAGAATTAAAAGCAGAAAAAAAGTTCAATATATAAATTAGAAGTATAAAATTTAATATTAAATCAGCTAAAATGTTTATTTTGAAAAAAATACGGTTAAATTGCATAGAGTAATCCAAAACGGAAAAAGATAGTTTTATTATTATTGTAAAAAATTTTTATTGTTTTTACTAATTGTTTTATTTTTTGCTTTATTGATATATTTTATTTTTTGATTAAAAATAAAATTTTTTTCCTATATTTTGACATAAAGTTTAAAAGCTTATTAGGAAAATAATGCAATATAATATAAAGAAAAATCCAGCTATAAAATTGCACGTAATTAAAAATTATTAAAAGAGAATTTTCATTTGTAAATTAATAAAAAATATTTTCCTATAGATACCAATAAGGATAGAGCTGTCACTTATTATAAAACATAAATTTTACTTAAGAATTAATTAATTAATATTGTAAAAAGTAAAAGGAAAATATACTTAGAGCTTATCATCCTGAAAAATTGATTCACCTTTTGAAAACATTCCCCGTTTAGATTTATTTTTATTATTCAATCCTAATAGAAAAATCAAAACAAAAATCTAAAATTTTGAAATTGAAAACAAACAAAACTTTAAATTTAAATTAAATTCAGATATTCATTTTTTTGTATTTTCTAATGAAAACAAATATATATATATAAGTTCCATATAACTTCAACACAAGCCAATATCTTACTATAACTAAAAAGGCAGAGCTCTTTTTATATGTTTTAAATATTCTTTGAAAAGTTGAAGTAGCTTCCAAAATTCAGTAAAGTATAATAACAATTATTTTTAACAAACTCTTATTAACGAAAAATCACTGGAAAAATTTTCTAAAAAACTTTAACATATAAATTTATCTAGCTTTATTTAATAAATCCTTAATTGTTTTTATTCAATAATCAAAATCTATCTTTCTATAATATAAAAAATAAAACATTTTCGATATTGAAGTCAAAACTTTGAAAAAGAAGTTAAACTTTCTTTTAAGATAAAAAACATTTTAATGTTTGCAGTTATGCTAAAAAAATGATTCTTTTTTCTCCATTTTTATTTAACAAAATATTATTTTGTCAGAAAAGTAACATAATCAATGCCTGTATATCGCATATTGAAAGCAAAAGGCATTTATCATTAATATCAAATTTCTAAATTGAAAATTCAAAGCTGAAAATAATAAATTAAAATTTCATCCTTAAAGTGTTCAAGCAATAAATGTGAAAATTCTTTAAAGAGAAAAAGATTTTGATCGTTTTCATTTTAATAAAATTTTAATATTAAATTGTTACATTAAATATAATCTTAAATATAGCTAGAGGGCTTAGGGTATAAATGAAATTGGAATACTTTTGGTTAAATTTAGTAACGAGAAATAGAAATATTGGCATTATTAAAATAGTATGGAAATTTTTTCTTGTATTTTTCTGCCGTTTATGAATTTTAGATTACCTAATTAGTATACATCCATTACATAAATTGCCAATATCTAATGTAATAGAGAAGATAAAAGTGAAAAAAATCTTTAATTACAATAACTAAATTGCTTTAGAAATATCATGTTGAAAAAGTCCTTATGTAAGTTACATTAAGTTACTTTCATGAATTTATGAGACTTTAGCCATTGGGCACAGTGGGAGAGTTTTTAAATGACTTTATACATTTGCATGACTTCAGGCGAGTAGAGAATTTTCCTTTTTTTTATGGATTAAATGGACACTTGTTGCTGTAATATGTTGTACAAGCAAAAATCGTTTGAATTTGCTTCTATTGTGTGCCTGTAACTATTCCCGTTTGTATTAAATTGATTAATAAAATATTCATGTAAATATATGGCATCGATACAATAAAAAATTATTTTCACATGAACCACATACTTATGTGAATTCAGCCATACTCCTAAAGAAAGCGACACATGGCCATATAATCAAACGATCTCAGTCTATCGAGGGCAAGTTAAACCTCTAGATACCTGCTTTCAGCATTTTCATCGTGTAATTGTTAAGTTTTTGTATCAAATCTCACCCTAACACAATTTTAACTTAGATTTATTGAGTGTTACTTTATTTTTGTAGTTATTCCACTACTTCTATTGTGCTGGTTCTCAATTTAGATTTTTTTGTCATCCTATTACAGCTAATATTTCTCAAAGGCCTTATCGCTTCATAGATAAAATATTTCTAATAAAACAAATAGTAAAAAGAAATTTAAAATAATTTGTATTTACTCTAAACCAAAGCAAAAACTATTAAAGCTCAAAATCATTAATAATTCATAAAGATTTAATAGATTTCGATTTATTTTCGTTAAATCTAAAAAATTAAAAATGTTTTACTTTCTGTAAGAATGAAAATAATAAAAAGTAGCCTTAAAATTTATCTTGAGTATTTAAAACGATGGACTGAAGCTGAGATTTATCCTTAAAATTTGTTATTTTATTAATTAATAAACAACAAACCTTTTATCCAAGTTCTTGAAAATTTTTCTGAAACAAATTTTGAAAGGCAAATATAATAGAATCAAATCTAAATATCTTATCTAAGACTAACAGAATTTCAAACAGAAATTAAAAAACTTTAATTTTTTTTTTTTTTATAAATTCATTCGTTTGCTGCCATCTTAATCAAATATTAATTTATCAGCTATTTTTAATGTAGATTAACTGGTGGGGGTTGATATTCCAATGAATATGTCCCTAAGAGTTCGTCATTTTTATGTTAGGATTAGGTCTTGTGGTTTCCTTCTTTTAAGTCTTCTTGTTCTATTTGTTGTATCCATCAGATGTGTTAACTTCACGTTGCTGTGGTTCAGCAGCCTTTCTTTGTGTTTGGTAGCATAATCTTTGACTACCTCCTTGACTTCCTTGATTTTTAATTCTTCATGTAATTCTTTATTCTTAATATACCAGTATGCATTGGTCATAATGCGAAGTATTCTGTTTTGATTTTTTTGTATAATGTCTAGCATTCTTACATTACTGTATTAAATTTTTAAGCAATTATTTGGACCTAATATTATACATTTATAGTATTTTTATTGTTATTTTTCATGCATTTCATGTAATTAAAAATCAAAAAAACTGATGAACAAAAATGTATTCAAGTTTTTACAATTTAACTATTGTATAAGAACAATTTCATATACTAACAATAAAACAACAAACCTAAATTAATTTTATACTTTAATTAAAAATTAGGATGAGCTTAATTAACTCTTTAGCTGGATGTTTCTGAAAATTATTTTAATCTGTTTTTTTTTTCAATTAAATTTTGTATAAAATTATTATTCTATGAAATACTTTTATAGTTATAGAAATAAATTTAAAATTTGTGGCCATCATTTTTTAATGTTATCAATAAAGGACGTATAAAGGGCATACGGTTTGCTACAAAATATGATCAACTTCATTAAAGTTGAACATAAACTGGTAGTAAATTAGTTGTAGTAAGAAAAATTTACCAAAATATTGCTAGCATAAATCATATTGTTAAGGACATCCAAATAATGAGGATGTTTCACAAATCAACCAAGTGTTTAAAGTAGTTAAAAGTGCTAATTTAGTGTGAGAGATGAGTTTACGAGTAATGCGTTCATAATCCAAACAAAAATTATCACGAATGTCAACCTTTTCCGTTTCGATAAAGAATTGTTTTACAATTATTGATTACAAATGAATTACAATTTTCATTAATTACTAAAAATCAAATAATTTCTGATTTGAAACTTACTAAATAAATGGTATCTTCATTATAAGAATCTTGCTAAACTTGAGATTAATTAATATAATATATGAACCGATTGCTTCTAAAATTATATTAAAAATTAAGTTATGGAAAGTTAATGGCAACTATTTTCTCAATATATAGCCAATACTGAATCCAAAAATAGCATTCACAGCATTTAATTTGTAGCGTGGGAATTTTCGGTCCAAGATATAGTACTGGTCTAAAAAGGAAACCTATAGCCTCATATAAATAAAGAGAAATTGTTGCAAGACAATTGGATAAAATCCGCAGACGGAAATTGAATGAGTAACAGTGCAGTCAAAAATTCCGAAATTTAACAAACCAATACAAGAAGCTAAAAGATCCTAATAATTCTACGTGTGATAATCCCAAGAATTCGGAATGTTACTAGAAAATGGAGGATATTCGGGTGCCTCCGGAAATAATAATTCCTGCAACTTACTCAACGGATACGAACTCTGTTAAGATAAACCTACCAGATAAATAACAATTTGATGATATTATAGAATAGACGAAATGCTGGATGAAAACAGATCTATAATAAATTATTTAATTGTAAAAAAAAACCAAAAACAAAAAATTTAAAGATGGAACGGAACCGTTCTTTAAGAAATCCAAATGCCCTTTCAATTAAGGAGCTTACCTTTCCATGTTTTTTTGTTAAAAATCTTTTGATGATGATTTAAATTTCCATAAATTTCCGAATGGTAGGATGAGATATTTTTTTATACCATATGCAAGCTTACCTAGGAGATGTTGATCTTCACTTATATTTAAGGATCCTCTAAAATTTAAAAAAAAAACCAAAACTAATGATTTTTCAAGGCTAATGAAAAAGTGTTACCGTTACCAAGCTTTTAGTGCAGTTCAGATCTTTGTAGTTAGCGAACATCATGAATTGATCAAACACTCCCTGCGTAGCAATGCAGAAACAAAAGTTTTCTATCGCAAACAGTATGTAGAAAGACAGGATGACAATTTTTTCTGTTAATGTAGGAAGAATGGTACAAAATAGCTTACTTCTATGCATACAACAACACCTAAAAAACTTTCTTATTGTTAGATAATTCAATCAAATAGCTTGCCTCATTTTATTTGGATTCGGCCATGAACTAATGCCTTTCTCTTGGTTAACAGGAGTTTAACTGACCGCCAATATGTGCTTCAAGATACTCCAAGGCGATCTTCAACGGACCTAAAAATTATAAATAGATAATCTTTAAAATTGATATAACTTAAATCCAATCTGAATATTTCCAAGTTACTATAATACCAAACAGTAATAAAAAGTTGTTTCTCCACAAGTATAAAAGAGCATCCCTTGCTCAATGTTATATATTTGGGCTCTTAAAGTTTAATCTCTGTAAAGAGCTTCAAATATGTTACTTTATCAATTCTGAAGTGGCTTTAAAATTGTTGGTCATTAGAGCCTGGAATGACTTTATTGAAGAATTCCTGACTTTCAGCTAAATCTTCGAAACCATCGGATTCTTCGTGGATGATCATTGAAAATATTGAAATAAAGTTCCTTAAAACAGGTACAACTATTTCAACAACGTCTGCCAAGCCTAAATTTATAGCTGCAATAATATAAGTTAGACTAAACCAAAAATAATTAATTTAGCTATACTGGCCTTCTAAATTTTCCATAGTAATCAGGAATTTTTTGATTTTTAGTAATTAAGGGATTAAACGCAGTTTCGAAGTAGAAAAATGACGTTATTTTTCAAATTTTTTACAAGAAGTTGTTTTATTGCATAATATTCCAAATATTGTCTACTTTTAATTAGCTAATAGGACTTAGATGGAGTAAAAATGTTGAAGGACACTGTTCCTACACACGATCTCCCAAAGGTCCTCCAAAGGGAAGCGTTTGGCGGTGCGCAACATATTTTTGTTTTGAATTATCTGAAATCAAAAAACCGTATAGATTCTTTCAATGAATCAATTGATCCAGGTATTGATCGAAGGAATAATAAAAATTTTAATTTTTGAGGAAATGGTGACTAATTTCTGGATGCTGCATTAATTCATTAAGTAAGGTTTCCGACATGATTCATGGAAGAAAAGAAACTCACTAATAAGTGATTCCCCTATTGGGGAAGCCAACTAAAATTTAAGGGACTTCTTGACAAGTTTGGCTGTTCAGAAATTTTATCCCAAAATATCCAAGAAGTATATCATAATTCCAAAATTGTATGTTTATTTTGGTATGAGTTTTGTTATACTAAATACAATATCAAAAAATGTTGATATAGTGCGAAAACTTTTAAATTTAAAATTAAATTTAATTTTAATTATTATTATTTATATATATGAACAAATTATTTCAATAAATAAGTCCTTAGTCAGCTCAGATTTCTAGAAATATTTCAACATGACTAAAAATTTCTACCTATAAAATCATTAGAGTTAACTCAGAAATCAAATTTAATTAAATTAATCTAAAGTATACAGAGCCATTATATACATACCCACATACACTTATATACATTAGTTTCCTTCTCTCGCTTATATCAATTCAATTAATGTAGAATAAAATATCAAAATTTTGTATTTGACAGGTATTTAACGTACTATCTGGTAAGCTTTTTGAAAATTAATTAGTTTTCCTTTTGGGTTTAAATCCACTAATTATATTATTTTTATGTAATAAATTTTAGAATAGCATTTTTATGGATTCATTTATTATGAAATTCATAGTCTTTACAAGGTTACTAAATGATAAAATTAATTTTACACATTTAAAAAATAAGCTAAAATTAATTTAAATATATTTTCATATGAAAAAAATATTTAGAATTATTTAAAAGAAAAGAAAATTTTTAATCTTTCTTATATATCCCCATTTCATCAATTTTAATTCCTTTTGTTAAGTGGTTTGCGGTTTAAATTTAGGATTATTTTACTTCAACTTTTACTGTTACCCGTAGATGTTTTTATTATTCTATTAAAGAACCAAAATAACTTCCAGTACTTAAAAGGCTGATACAAAATTTTCTGATTTTAGAAATTTTTATTTGAATATAAAAATACCAAAGTACAAATTTATAAAATGTTATTCAGTTGATTTGGATTTTTTGTTATCCTCTTTAAGTCGTCATTTTTATTTTAAACTTCTATTGAAATACATTTGGACAAAACAATTACAGTAAATTTTACTTGGATAGTAAAGAAGGAATTTATTTCATATAAATCCAAAGAAAGATTCCATAAAAATTGCATCAATTAAAAATTATTACTTACTTTCCTTACTTTCTGGTATAGTTGCTCGAAAAAATGGATATATTCAGTAATTTTCTTTAAGTTCATTATTAAAGATAACAATATTATATGAAAAATTGCTAAGTGCACACACATATCTTCACACCTTTTGACAAAGCCATTATCTTAAATACTGGATTAAATCCTTCATTGAAAATACAAACTGCTACTTTGCACGCTATCAAAACAATTTTTGTGCCATTAAATATGTGCTGAAGTTCTATACTCCAAGCACATTTGTTAAAACTTTCGTTGTTATGCAGTACGACCATATAACCAAATGGTTCAAGGGCACAATCCGCTACTGAAACGTTCCTGTGATTGCTAAATTCTATAGACAAAAGCAACTGTTAATGTAAGTAAATAAATGAGAGCTCTGATCATTTTGAAATTTAATACAATATATTTAAGAAACTATACTTTCAAAAAATATTAAAAAAAAAATTAGTTTGTTGAAAATTGTAAACCAGAATGATCCCTTATGCTATTATTTTGAAATCTAAATTAATATATACTTAAAATTCTTTTAACATTTTTCAAGATGTATAATTAAATTTCGAAGTACTCGTGCAAATAAAATCAAATAAAAGTTGACTGAATAGATGAGACATGAAGGGATTTAACAATTTATTTGCTTGGTTAAATATTTAAAGTTGTTCTTAAAAAAAATTATATTATCCAAATTCTTTTGCCATAATAGAAACAACAAAGAAGCCTTAATTTAAAACCTGTCTACATTTATACTTTTTAGCTTTTAAAAATAATATTCAAAGTGATTTCCTTTTGCTTTATATTAAATGAAATTGATCTCCACTTCAAATTTAAATCAATAAAATTGTAAATATTTTTGTTTCTATTTTGAAACATGTTAATTTCTTAATTAGGATCGATATTTTCAATTTTATTTTGACTAACTGAAAAAGATGAGACGTTAATTAAATAATACCAATTCTTATTTATCAGTGCCAATAAGAAGAAAATAATAAAAGTGTTAAAATAAATATTTTAACTATGATTTTATAATATTCATCAATTGTTTGTTGTTGTTTATTTTTTAAAGAAATCAAGAGTAATTGATGAGAGGGCAAATTTTAAAGAAATTTTTTTTTTTGAAATTAAGTGAATTACATTGATAAAACTTTTTGAAGTACTTTAAGTACAAAAATTGCTTAGCTTTTATCTTAAGAACTTTATTTTGCTAAAGCGAAATATTTTCATACTTTTCACTTGTACGTGAATATAAAGTACCTACTCAAAATTTTAGTTTTGTAAAGCTATTCCACACGTAGACAACCAATATTTTCCACTTATGTAAATATATTATTACAAAATTTATAGCTAATGATTTGGAATATTTGAAGTCCATAAAATTTCATATTTTAAAATTCAAGGGATATTGAACACATTGATTTATTAATTTTAACCTATCATTTGCATGAATAAACTCAATTTTATTAGCAATATTAAATTACTTTCTATTATTTACTCAAAATGAAGATTTGAACTGTTAAAATCATAATCTGTGATCAAAACTATAATTAGTTTTTTTCTTTTATTAATTAACAGAACAGGAAGTTCAAAAAGTCTTTAAAAAAATATTTTAAATTTTTCTTGTTGCCAACAGAATTCCTTAAAAAAGCACCAGATATCATAAATAAATATTTGTGATTAACATTTTGTTTTCTTTTTATTTGATTTGAAA
This sequence comes from Acrocera orbiculus, assembly GCA_947359355.1. Classification (NCBI taxonomy): domain Eukaryota; kingdom Metazoa; phylum Arthropoda; class Insecta; order Diptera; family Acroceridae; genus Acrocera; species Acrocera orbiculus. Next base: position 15,262,836 of record OX375759.1, read on the forward strand.
CTAAAAAACCTAAAATTTTCAAAAGGATTACATATATATATCATTTTGTCTAAACGTAGTCATAACTTACTTTTACTATCAAAATTGATTTCTTCCTTTTAAATATATACCGAATTATCTATACGTGTCTTTTTCTTGTATATGTAAACTTTACCATTTTTAAATGGCTCTTTATTACCTTGTAAAGAATGAAAATCAAGTTTCAATAACAAAAAAAAAGTAAAATGTATATAATAAATTGTGTCCTTGAGTCTGAAAAGTTTGTTTTGTTTTTACTTATTGTTTTTTGAACCATTTTAAAACACTTTAATTAACATTTTTGTCGAATAGCTTGTTAAAAACATTTTCTTTAAAAGTCAAAAATTTTCAGAAACTTTGTTGACAAGTTAAAAAGGAAATCATCAAAGCAACATTTAGTAAAATTGAAAGTAAATTTTAAAGTTCATTGATTCAAATCAAAGAAGAACCCTCTTGGCTTCATTTAGGTTTTTGAAAGTAATTTAACGTTTGATGTTTAAGACATTTAACTAAAATAACTTTCAAAAATTTTACCAAAAAGAAAAGACATCCTTATTTGTTTTTAATCAACTACAATTGAAACTTAAATTACATTTATATACAAATTTATATGTTTAGATCTATGTAGTATAAAATATTTTCATTACAAAAAGAAATTTAATGTAATTGGACAAGTTGAGAAACAATTATTTAATTCTTAATTGATAAAAGATAAAATTTTATGTCATGTATCACCAATACTAAAATAAATATTCAATTAATTATTTAACTTAAACTTATTTAGCTAAGTAATAGAAAAACGAGTCCTTACTAAATAGCAAAGATTTTATGTTGAGTGTAATCTTTTATATAAATTTTTGTAAAGGAATAACTACTTAACTATTCACTGTTAATTGTGTTTAATGATTCTAATGACAATCCACACGCTAATACCCATTTTCTATTGAGGCTTATACACATTATTAAAATACATTGAAAGAAATTTTGTATAGAGAAATGTGTAATACACGTGTATTAAGCATATTGCAATCGTGTCTTAAAATACAACCTTTGAAAGGCTGCATAAAAGAAATTTTGCCATCCATTGTGAATTAACAGGTTGTCCAACATTAAAAATTCCTCTATTTATTGTATCAAAAAGTGAATTAAATAGTAGTAAGTATCTTAAAATTATTTTGTATATTTAAAAATAATTAATCTTTTTTTGAGTTTCAGTTGTTTTTGCATGTAAGCACATTGGAATTTTTTTGTGTATTTTCACAGATCACTTAGATTTAATGTTTACTTTAATGACACTTTTTTCGACGTTTACATCAAATTTCTCTAATATAGACAATTGCCAATGGGGAAACGAACTTTTTTGTACGGGAGGATAAAACATTGTACAAGTCTCAATGGAGAATGGATATAAGCTGAATGTTTTGATTTAAATAAACTAATTCCAAGAAATTGTTTTATTTAAGGTATTAATAAATGAAGGATTCAAGGCAGAGGGAATATAAGTGATAACACTTTTCAAAAATCAATTTTTTTATGATAGTTTCTTATTATATCACATTTTAAATATGTAGTGCTAAATTTCTTCAAAACAAATCATGACAAAATTATCGTAGTTACTGACATTTAAAATACCTCACTTGTTGCACCGGACTAGCGGCAATTAGATGACCTTAGAGTCTAGATACACGTCAGACGATTTCTCTATTAGTTTGTTTTTTAAAAAACTCTAATAACTGGATTCCATAAATTAAAATCAGTTTAGTAATTTATTAATGATAGATCAATCTTAAGTAATACAGGATAAGTTCGGAATGATATCCTATTAGCAAATATATTTGACGTTGTTAGGCTTTCTTGCAGAAATTTTGCTACATCTTGTTTCTCCTTTCATAAATATCTTTTTATTAATCTCAAATGTATTGTGTAGTTTTAAAATAACATCTGGCTTTGTGTTGTAGATGCTTTGGTATCAACTGACATTTTAACATTTTAACGTTCTTTAACAATAATGTTTAAGTTTTCAAATTTATTAAATTAATTCAAAACTGAAATGTTTAAAATGTCAGTTGACACCAAGAAATTATCGACAAGTTGATCTTTTTAACTTGAAATATAATTTTCTCAAAGTATTAAAAGCAGCCAGCAATCATTGCAATCGAGAAGTAATTTTGCAGACGTTTTACGATTTTACAGAACTGCCTCCTATTTTTACCTTTCTCATTTTTAAAATTTCGTTTGTCATCTACATTGTGAGCATGCACAATGGAATTATAGTATTCTCTAAAAGTTCTTATTTTGTGTAATTAAATCTTTTTTAGCTAATGTGAAATTTACACAAAATTTGTATAACTTTTATTCATTTTGTTCGTTTATTTTCAAATATTAGAAAAATTTTTGAATTAAGTTTGTCAAATTTCAATTACAAGTACTAAAAAAATTGTAATTATTGTTATAAAATTTAAGGCACGTAAAGTCTACCATAATTTTTTTTTTTTTGATTAAAAGTAACGATTTATAAATTTGTTATTTTTATACATTAAAAAAAAATACCAAATTAGCCGAATAAACTTAAAATAAAAATAAAACAATCTAAATAATAATCATCCTTTTTCCTTTATACAAAATACTATGCTACATTAAAGGACTATTATTTTTAATTTGATAAAATTATCAAGAAATCTATTGTCCTTCATTTTGTTAGTAATTGATTAAAAGCTTTATTTCTAGTTAATATAATATCCTAGTAAGAGGATGCTGTAATATGGTTAGATAATATAGTTCTTAATTGTCCTTGTAACAAAAAGTAAAAATAAATTTTATAAATTGAATTCAGTTCAGGCTAATTATCGTATATTATTTTGATAATTTTTATAGTTTAATCATTCAAAAATAAATTATCAAAGAATTTAGACAAAAGGAGTTGGCTATGGTTCATTTATATTTAAAGGTAAAGGTATTAGTTTTTTGAAAAACTAATTTAAAAAAAAAAAAAAAGCTTTTGAAAACTCTAATCATCTTAAAACATTATACTCCAACATATTAATATAATTTTCCTAGTATATTTATAATATATTGTATTGGATCTAAAGTTTTCTACTTAAAAATAACAATTTCTTAGTTAATATTTTTCCTAAGCAGGTGGTGTGAATATGGTATCAAAATTGCGCTCCAAAACCACCATAAGCTCTTAAAATTTTTTATTCTATAATATTTTTCTCAATTTAAATTTGCACTTAAGCTCCCATATACTCTAAGTATGAAATAACGAATGTCTTTTATTCCTGATATCCAAAGTAAATTTAAAATGAGTAAAGGTATAAGAGATAAAAGCTAAAAGCATATAAAAAGTTTAGAGAGAGTGTGTGTTTACTTTGTATTTTGCATCAAGTTTGATATTTTGTAGTTTAAATATAAGTAAAAAGTAAACAAGAGAAGATCTTCATGGAAATAATGTTTACATTTTGTCAATCATTCTGATGGTGCTTTAGCCTTTATTAGATATCTGGAAGGCAAGCAAAAATTTCCTTGTAAAAATCAACTGAAACAATGCTGAGGAACTAAAAGTTTAAATAAAATTTATTTTCAAATGAAAAACAATATACAAAAATTTTTTTTACTATATTTTTGAAATTTATTCTGTAAAAAGGATATATTAAAATTATCATCAATTATAAAATTAAAGCTTACCAACTTAAATATTATTGAAGTAAGCTAATCTAAAAATTCAAAGTCGAGGAGGCATGCCCGAGTCGAAGTATTAGAAATATAAATTAAATAATTAAAAAATAAATACTTCCTTTGTTTTTTTGCAAACAACTAGAAAAAAGAAAAACAAGTCTATTAATTTCAACTACCAAAAGTTTTTAGATTGAGTACAATTTCAGACTTTCTTAGATTTGAATAGAAAAAAACCAAAATTGATACAATTGCTTAAAACTGAATAATATACTTTAAGTAAAAACTATGACAAATTTGGTCTAGCTTTCCAACAATTTATTTTGGTAGTCAAAATTTATACCAAAAATTTAAAACTTATATTTTGCAAACTTTGTCAACATTTCAACAAATTGTCCTACTGGGCTCAGAATTCAGAAGAGAAACCAACTTTATAGAAGATTTTATAGCATTTTAACATATGCTTGGTCAATTTGTAGTCAAGAAAATGTTGTCGTTGTTAGTAAAAATATTTTTGGTGAGCCAACAATATCGTTCAGTTATCTTTCACAACAATTAATTATTGAGTATTATTATTAATAACTTTTGAGCTTCATAGAGTAACGATTTAATTTCAAATTTCTCATGACGCTTGTACCTAGCAATAAGGATTTTATGACATCCTATATAATATCTCCTTTGATCAGAGTGGATTACAGGGGATAAAATAAATATGTGTAATTTAGAACTAACTTTTGTTTGCTAGGTCCGTTTCTTTTTATATTATTATGATTTAATCATTTAAATCTTAGAATTAGTGAAAACTCTTGCTTGTATACTAGGCTTGGAAGTTATTAACTTAACTGACGACTTTAACTTCAGAAGTAAAATTTTCATAATGAATCAGCTTAAAATGAGGATCCAAAGCTTATTTAGAATTTCATTAGAAACAATATTTTTCATTATCCTAAAATTAAATTTATAGATTTTTATTAAGTTCTATAAACTTTTAAATAAATTAACCAAAAGGATATTAATTTAAATAACCAAACAATATATATTTAGTACATAACTAATTGAACAAATAAATAAGAAAAAATTTGTTGATGTATTTTTCATTTTCTTTTTTAAATTAATTTAAATTTGATTTTTCCTATAATTTAATCTAATTATTTTTAATTATATAAATTAGAATCACTATATTTTCTATACCATTCATTTGCAACAAACTCATAATTAGCACTGTTTATTTCATCTTCAGCTAAATCAATTTTTTGTTTAATAATATTATTATTATTATTATTATTTTCATTTAATGATGTACGTGGACTTCTTGAAGTCAAACGTAATTCATTTGGTATATCATAACATTTACATATACAACATGATGGAAAACGGAACCAATCTGAAAATATACCACGACATTCATTATGTGGATCATATGCTAATAGACGATGTAATCTATATTGTTGTTCACAACGGCATCCATCACGGCAATACATTTGTTTATATTCATTAGTACATTTTTCCCAATGAACATATTGTTCAAATGGATATAAATTTAATAATGCCAAAACTTCACCTCGTGTATTATTAGCCCAAAATGGTGCTACTACTTCTTCTTTAACAGGACAAGCATTTCTATAATTATTATTAAATATTTGTTTAAAATAATTCAATAATTATTTTATCAATATAATTTGATACCTACACTCCTCTGTTGTTGAAAATTGGATTTTCTTTTTGTACAACATCCTGAAATAATTGTCCTTCTGTTGTTGCTGAATTTGTTTTATTCAATTTATTTTTAACATTTATATCTTTATCAATATCTATTTTATTATTACCATTTAGATCAATATTTTCATTTGATATTTTTTTAGTTTGATTTTTATTATTCTCTTGATTAGAAGAAGAAATTAATATTTCATCAGTTTGATTTATTTGTGATTTTACTGTAACTACATCTTCTTCGAAAGGTTTTGTTGTATTATTTTCTATATCAATTTCTGATTTAATTATTTGTTGTACAACTTTAAGTGTTGTTGAAAGCATAATTGGTTCACTTTTATTTTGATTATTTAAATTATTTGAATCAATTTTTTTTAAATTCTCTTTAAAACTAATATTTGTATCAATGATATGATTTGATTCATAATTATAATCATCTTTAAAATTTAAATCAATTGTTTTATTCATTTCATTTAATAATTTTTTATCAACTATTTCATCAGTGGTTTTATTTATTATATCTGATCGTATAGTTGTAGAAATTGGCCGAAAATGTGGTTCTGTTAATATATCATTTGTTCGTATATTTTGATAATCAGATTGTAAATATTTTGTTTTTTTAAAAGCATCACGAGAATATCTAACAGCTGCCTGTTCAATATCATTAACATCAATTTCATTATTTTGTATTTCATCTCTTAATACTGATATATGTCTAATATCACCATACATTCTTTTCATTAATCCTTGATTTTCATGTACAAAACGTCTAACAGCATGCCATGGATATGATGAACCTGGTAAATTACAATAAATTTGTCTACTTAAATCGCATGGAATTGATTGAAGTAGTTGTGCTCTTCCATTACGTGCTGCCTTTTGACTACATGAATTTGCCGAATCAAAGCCATATGATAGAATTTTTGGTATGATGATTAATATTAAACAGGTAATTGATTTCTATAATAAAAAAAAAAACAAATATTATTAATTTATTTATTTTTTTTTCGTCAAGCCTTTCTTTGACTTCAGAAGAAATTTTTACGTCATTTTTTTCTATTCAAGTTTTGTAGAAAATGTTTATTAATTCTAGTATGAAAATTATTTTCTATATACATACATATATTCTTTATGAATTTGGCAAAAATTTTTAGAGAGGTCCTAATTTAAGTTGGGATTAAAATTTTTGCTAATTTCTTTAGGGATATTGTGAAATTAAATACTTTCAAGTGTTTAAAATAGTGTTGGTTAACTTTTCAACAGCAGTCTTAAAAATTTTATACAAAATTAGCACGAAATGAGGCACTAGCAAAGTATGATCAAAGTTATCTTTAAAAAAACCAATTTAAGGTAATCATGCCAGCCAGCCAGAATTATCTGAGATCAAAACACCAACTTTATTTCTTTCCATAATGATCTTTCAAGTTTTTAAATTTTAAATTTAAATTTTCGATTTAAAAATTACGACCACGATCAAATGCAGTTTTGAGAAAAATACATTTAAAGTTTTAAACTCTGAATTAGGGATAATCAAATGTCAATAATTACAAAAATGTTTGCCGATTGACTTGAAATTTTGACAAAAAAATTTTAAAATTAAAAAATTTTTAATTTTGAAGAAAAAATTATTTTAAAATTAAAAGAACAAAAAGGCTCCCATGCTACTTTCTTAATTTTTTTTCATTGTGCCTGAAATTTTTATAATTGCCGTATCTTAGCTAATTAATTATGATTGCAACTTTTTAAGTAATTTAATTATTTTAGGAAATAATTTTAAGAAATGTTTTTAGTTATTAAATATTCCAAAAATATTCTTTTAATTCAATTTGAAAACTATAGCTATATTTTCAAAAGAGAAATTAAAATTAAAATATAAATTTTCTAATTTAATACAAAAACTAAAAATATTGATATATTTTTATTGATATTGATAAATGAACACTTGAAAGTGAAAGATGATATTCAAATCTATAATGCATATTAACCAAGGTTAATTAGGGTGTTCATGTTTTCATGTTTTTCAGTAATAACTGCAGTAACAAAAACAACTACATAAATAAATGGTCAAAAGAAAGTTAACTTCGGATAAATTTTTTATTTTCATTAATTTAGCTTACACTTTCAAGTAAGTTACACTATATTACAAATAATAGTTACCTATCAGACATGTAATATGATTTTATGAAACAAACAACAACAACAAAAAAACACATAAAACAAAAACAAAATTCAAAAGAAATAAACATAGTAAAAAACAAAATTGTAAACATGAAAGTTGAAGAAGACTTTTACTTAACCTATTTTCATTTTGAATACTAATTGCCATTAGATTAGTATTTGTATTGTAGTCTTAATATTAAGATGAATATTTAGAGATTTATATCTATTTATAATTTGTTAATATTTAAATTTTTGATCACACCTGAATTTATTGGTGATTATTATTCGCTAATATATTACAATTTTTCAGTACTAAAGATTTATTATTCATTTAGAAAAGTTTTGGTTGGTCTATAGCTAAATAAAAAAAAACTATTATTTTGGAAATTTATTCATAATTAATTATTAAAAATTAGAAATTCTTTTTATATTTATAATTTGAAAATAAGTTAAAAACTAAATTAAAGAAAACGAGTGCCTTCGATAACTTTTTAAAAGGTATCTAAACTTTTTCTCTTTAATTACTACTAAAATATTGCTAGCATAGGGAGATCGATCCTTTTAGCATAAGAAAACTTTTATCACTTAAATCACTTTGATTATTATCAAAGTAAGTAACATTTAAAAATTTATATTATAGATATTTTTTTGTCAATTGTAAATAATTATTCAAATTTATTTTTAATTTTTTCAATTGTAGGAAAATACTAACATTATCCATTTTGAAAGGCAAATGGCAGCACATCCTATAATTATGGTATTTATATTAGGTAAAATATGAATTAAAATGCTTAACACTTTTTAAAGCCAAAAATATTACATTATCCTGGTAATTTAAAATTCATTAAAAATTGTTTTACATTTAAACGACATTCATATAAGATTAATGATCCATACAAATCTAAGTACAAAATATTTTTTGACACAATTAATTATTAAAAATTCATATCAATAAAGCAAACGGTACTAATTAAAAGCTATTTCGATTAATCGAGAAATAATTTGGATGAAAAATTCAACAACAAAAATTAGTATAGGTACTAAAAACCTAAATATTCAAAAACCAACAGAAAAACAATATTTATAGTAATTGGTTAGATATAATTAATTGTGAAATATTGATATATTTACAAGTTTTAAAATATAAAAACTGAGACTCTTCATAAAGAAGGTTCTACACTCTAAGTCTTACACTCATCTTACTAGAAATGATAAATGAGACAAGAAAAAAATAGGTCATCTGAAAACAAATAATAAAATTCAACTTTTAAGTAAAAATAATAAAAAAAAGAAAAACTTAAGAGTTTCAACAAAAAATTAAAACTTTTAAACATGCAACAAAACAATTTAGCAATAATCTAAAATTGGGAGTTCATATTGCTCTTTTTAATAGTAATACAAAAAAAAAAAACTTTAAAAAACATTAAATCAAGTTGATTGTTTTGTTTTTTCTGTTTTGGATAAGATGGAGAGAAAGTTAATTCGCCTATATCAAAATCTCGCTAATTATTTACGAAAAACAACAACAAAAAAACAGAAGAGTGATTATATTGGAAAAAATTATTAAAAATTTTTGGGAAAACAACATCAAATATACTACATAAATATTCTTTAATATTTCATGGATAATGGATAAGAAATTTTAAAATTTTAAAGTTTAAGTACTATTTTGTGTTTTTTTAAATTAAATTAAATTTTAACAGTTTTTTGTTGTCACAATAAAATGCCAAAACTTTTATTTTAAAATAGATAATATAATTAAATATGAAAATAATTAACTTACAATTACTTTAAATGAATTATCCATATTTGGTAATTTTAAAATTGAAAGTGTGACACCAAATAAACATAAATTAGCACGTTTTATTAAATTTCACCAAACTTTCTTTTTTTTTTTTGCTTTTGCATACTTTTTGTATAGAAATTAAAACAACAACAATATAAAATAAAAAATAAATTAAAATAATAATTTAAATAATTATTAATTGAAATTAATTTTTAAATATAATTATAATTGTTTTAATTATTTTATATATATTTGCAATAAATATTTTTGCAAAATAAAAAATTCATGTGGACAAAATAACGTATAAAACAAAACAAAAAAAAAAGTTAAGAAATTGACGCGCACATTAACAACAAGTGTCGTCTCGTCACTGCTAAATGTTTAACTGTTGTATAAGAAAAAGTGAGGCACCTTAGTAGGTCAGTAGTGGCCTCGTCTGAATGTTTGCATTTCTTTCATTTTATATTTGGTATAAAATTTTCTGTTGTACCCCATCATTAGGTGATCTTTATTACTCTATTCATCAAAATATATATATAAATATATATATTTATTTTAGTTTTTACCAACTATATTAAACAGTTTTATCAGGTGTATATATAGTATAAGAAATATTATGTTTAACACTGTTTTAAAGGCTTAAAAGACTTTCGTGGGAAATAAAATCATGAATAAGCCCATGTACTCAAAACTGGTAGTTTTACAGTCGATCAAATGAACTTTTAGAAGGGGAATTTCAGTTCTGTTTCTGAAGATTATATAAAATAAGGAAAACTTAGACTTTTACGGAAGATACAAATAGAAAGGTGAAATTATATCAGTTTTATATTGTGTCTATATGTTCAATAATATAATTTATTTATTTAGGTATTTAATTGATGATCATGTCATAAATTTTCATTTTTATTTATTGATATTTCTTTTAAGTTGTACATTAATGAAAAACCTTAATTTTAAATATTGAATATTAATTTGAAAAACAGATTTTTAAAGGATTCCCGTAATAAGTATATACTCGTATTGGATATATTACTTTTTATTTAAAATTAATGCTTGTAACATTTTGTTCAAATTTATTGTAGCAAATTTTTTTTTTTTTTGAAAAAGCTAAAGTAGATTTCGTAGCTAAACCAATAACATCCAACTACTTGTATAGAACTTTTGAATTATTATTTATAATTTAAATATTCTTAAAATTTTGTGAACACAATTTTTTGGCTTCAATTTTAACTAATTGAATTTAACACCAAAAATCCAAAAATATTAGTGTTGTTTGATCATAAACAATTAAAATACAATTTCGTTTTTTTTTCATAAACCATTGCTTTTGCTAATTAGATACAAAAACTATGTCAAAGAAAATATTAGGAAGAATTTGCAAAAATATCATTGAATAACAAAAGATTCATTCATTCACCAATCAATTTGTTTTCTTTTTTGAAGAGCACACGGTGACAAATATTTAAAAATATTATCAATTAGAAGAAACATAAAATTCAGCAAATCTGAAAGAATCATTTAAGTATAAAATATTATTAAAAAAAGACGATATCTGATAATCGTTCAAAAATAAGAAGTGTATATTGGGAAAATAGTCAAACTCAATTATAAATTACCATAATATGCTAAATAAAATATAAACGAATTAATAGAGAATGAAACTTAATACTAAAATATAATTTTCTTCTGAAAATAAAAATTTAGTTTAATAAAACGAAAAAAATTTGTAAATTTTTGTTAATAATGAAAATAATTATTTTAGTTAATTTAATATCAATAATTTTTTAGTCGAATAAAAAAAGGGTAAAACAATATCTGAAAAATTGTTTAACCATATATTTAAAGAATGTATCAAATTTTTCTGCCTTCTATGATCGAATTTAAAATATGATCTTGTTATTCATAACATAATTAATAGCTTTCTGATTACATTAGAAACAAAAAATCATAAAAATTATAGATAAAGTAACACAAACTAATAACAATTTGACATTTTATAAAATTAATAAACTAAAATTATTCCCAAACATTTAATGAATGTTATATTTTCAAAGTTTTGATTTAGTTGATCTTCAATGTCCTTACTAAAGTGGTTGAAGATGCTGCCGAAGTAGAAATCTATAAAATGTGATTAAATATTTCGAACATTAATTTTCTATAAATGTCTTATAAATGTATATTATTAAAAAAATTTTACTGTAAAGTTAGTCATTGTTATGTATATTTCGTTGTTTTTTACATAATTTAATATTATACTAAAATCCATTTATACATGCTTCTTTCAATGTAAAGTTTAGTAATTTAATTTATACCTGCCTATATCAAAACTAGATGTCATGACAATTCGTGTGTCACACCCCAACTGCAATAACTGCAATTAGCCATCAACAAATCCTCATTAGACCTATTAAAATTAATTTCATGTTAACAAAGCTTTAAAGTAAATTGTACGGATTTTTTATGCCCAATAAAAACTTTTTAAGCTCAAAAAGCTCAAAAATTTTAAATATTTACATAAAATTGGCAAATACTCATTTGTCCTTTTACTACAATTTTAAAAGTTTGTATTTGCAGTTCTTGAGTAAATTTTAAATTAGACAGCTGCAAAGTTGTTGATTTTAGCTTTTTATTACTTCTAAATAGATGGACTGACAGCTGTCAAACCGACAACACGTGCCTTAATCAATTAATAGCTAAAGACTCTGACAACACGTGTCTATTGTTATCATGTTTAGTAAGATAAATAAAAGTTTATAAATTCATCTGGTGATCTATTTAATTAATTAATTATTTGAACTTGATTGGCCTAGTTTAACTAATTATAAGCCTGTAGCTCGATGCTTGCTTGAATAATTAAAGTGAAATTATCCTGCATAATAGGATCCTTGCCTATTAACTTGTTAACAATAAAATACAACAAAAAGCATAAGCTAATAACTCATATAACTAACAACTTAAAAGCACACTAAAAATTTCAAATGTGCGCATTGGATTATACTTAATTTAAGCTATTATTAAGATAAGTGAAATCTATTACGTATGAATTTAAATATTGTGCAATTTTTATCAACTGTTAGTATAAATACTCGGCTATACATATATATTATACAAAACTTTGTGCAAGAAAGCTGACACACTACAAGACTGGCAATAAAACCATATCTAACCCAACAAGCTCAGAAGACTGCCTACAGAGAAAAATACGTCAGAAATTCAGCCTGCATATATCTACGAATACTGACTTTTACGAAATCAGTCAAGAAACAACATAATAACATGTAATATACCTACTCAGTGGCTAATATATTTATTAGATGCCACACTAATTATTTTAAAAACATACCTAAAAAAAGCCACCGCTGAGAAGCCCTAATAAAGTTTTCAAGCTCCCATCGGAATTATTGTCTGTTGAACAAAAAACAATGAAAAGAATCTGCGGGCTATCTGACAGCGATGATGAGACTGAGAAGACATACTGCAGTCCACATATGGACAGTAACCACTCTACAACAACAACAGGCACGGCACTCGTGCAAACAACAGAAATCTGGCTCAAAGAAAATTATAACATTTAAATGGATGAACGCTTCCGAAATCCACCTCTTGAAATTACTGAAACTGGTTCCGAAGAATTAAATGTTGTCATTCGAGTTTATTTCAAAGATCTGGTTGTACTTAATCATTTAATACAATTGGGGACCATCCATAAATTACGTCACATGAATTTCATGATATTTTGATCCCCCCCCCCCTCCTACTTGTCACAGTTTAAATTATTTTTTAATACCAAAATGGACACACCATGAGTGGAAAATTTATTTGAAATCTAAGAACAATTAAAATATGGAATATCTCTCACCCACGGGCCACTTCTCACTCATTTATTAACCAAAGGAGTCGATGGACATGAAGACACTGAGGAAAGACTTGTGGAACTTGCCCAGTTATGCCCGGATATTATCATAGAGGCTATAACAAATTTCTCCACTCCACGCTCCATAGAACTGAACTATACTATCAATGCCTTTTCATTAACACTAGCGCCGGGTTAAAACCCTGAACAACTCACCAAAATCTAAATACTACTTCACCAGAGAGTCTGTTGGGAACGACCCAACGGCAGAGCTGTAACGCGTTGCTACAGGTGCCAAAGCTTCCGACACATGGCCAAGTACTGCTGTGCTAAAGTAAAATGTATGTTGTGCTCACAAGAGTGGCTACTTGGAAGGACTTCGCTCAACCTTCATTTGTAAGATACACTGAGGTAACGGCATGTAAACTAACATAGTTTTTCTTTTTTATTTTTTGACAACTAGCATAAAAGACTAATCTCAGAACGGACAAAACGCGCCTAAATATGACAGCGAGCAAAGTATATACTTCTTATAACAGAAGCCGCTGTAATGAATTGATTCCTCTTTTTATCTTAAAATTTTATAGGTTGTAATGAGAAATTAGTCATATATGATAAGCTCACATAGTCAGCATCTAGACTTTAATTTTCTAACTATTGTATAAACATAGTTTCCTACTATCGTAGTCTATTTGTGTAAATAATTTTCTGTTTCTTAGTTGTAAGAATTCGCATTCGATGTATATGCTGCTCACCTACTGGGTTACAGCAATGCTTAGGCCATAAGTTAGTTCATAAGGCAATCAATAAGATAAAGGTGTCAAGTTGATTTTTCAATACTATAGTGATTTTTTCAAGACTTTTTTGAAACAACATTTGTTCGCACTAAGTACCTTACTAGTTTTAAGTTCAACTTAGAGTAATTAAGGTTAAGTGACAGCCGGAAGCAAGCCGTCTAAAAATGCCCTTTGTCTTTGTTTATTGTAAAACGTAAATAGGAACCCTCCTTGTGAGGCTTAGAGTGCCTGCAGAGTGCCGGCTTACAGCCGAGCTGACGCTGATTCCGAGATTACAGTAAAAAACGTATTCAGAGTACCGGCTTACAGCCGAGCTGACGCCGAAGACTATTTAGTCGATATGGGTAAATTAATAGGAATCGGCTGAATGTGTTTAGAGTGCAAGCTTACTGCGACTGGCTGGAAAGATTATTAAAGCTGATTGAGATGGCTGAAGATTATTAGCTTATTCCGTACTGGTTGAGTAGGCTTATGAAAGGTTGTCTTTATTTACTACTTGGTTGGCTCAAATTAGAATTCAATGCGTTTTTGTATTATTTAATGCATAAAAATATTTTGTTTATTTGAATTTTTTTTTAATTTAATTTTAAGTACATATAAATTTGATTGTAATTTTAAAATTTATGACCATTATAACCTAGTGTGTTTTTTGGATTGGGGTTTGTTGCTGAATTAAGTTTTGAATTAATATTTATTTAAAATATTTTTGTTTTGAAACTTAACAACTATAGCAATATACTAAACATAGTGAAATCTCAGTGCTAAAAAATTCAACTCGGGAGCAGTTTTTTTGTTTTTATTAGCTTTTTGTAGAATTATACTTTTTTATTATTGTTTATAGTTTGCGAATTTACAATATTTTGTTGCAAGATTATTAAGTGTAATTGTTTTTCTTGATCATTCACTTAAACATATACAAAAAAATCTTATGCCTGAGTTTTTTAAAAACTTTTATGTATGAAAATTACCACAAACAACTGTATAAAAATTCTTTTTTTAAATCTATGCTGTTAAATCTGTTTTTCTTATATAAAACGGAAAATTTTTCAAATATATAGACAAAATACAAGGATTAAGGTTAATGTGATTTTCTTTTATTGCTCCTTTTGCAAAAGCATGATCTACCTGAAAATACTATTTCATTTTATTTTTATATACAGGGTGTCCCAAGATGGGTTGGAAAAGTTTTTCCAACCCATCTTTAAGCTTAAAGGGTAGAAAGTAGATAAAATTCCATCGACAAAAAACACAAAATGTGGGGTTCTAACTTTTTCTATTTTCGAGTTACAGCCTTTTGAATTTTTCAGGCTTCGTTTTTACCCCCACGCACTCGATCACTTATAACTTATGAATCTATGTAATAACGAGTAAAAAAAAATTACTTTTTCATAGCTCATGATACTGTTTTATTACTAAAAAAGGGAAAATTTCAAAATAATAACAAATTGAGGAGAAAAAAATTTTTAAGCAGACCCGTTGGTAAAAATCTCGGGCATTTTTTGACCTTTTTTGCTTTTTTCTCAAAACAACGCCAACATAAATTTCTTTTTCTTTTATTTTCTTAAGCTACAAATTTTTTCCAATAAAAAATTTTTACATTGAAATGGCCTAACTGTTTTCCATAGTGCAATAAAAATAAGGATTTTCTTTATTTTTTCCCTTATTATTATGAAGAAAGTTTAAAAAATGTAATGAATTTATAACCTGAGATAGTTTAAAAAACCAATCAGTTGATCATCTATTATAGCTGCCCATACATTGATGGAAAATTGGTGCAAAAATCTTGAAGGCCGAACAGCATGTGGATTTTCGCTAGCCCATTTATGTAAAAAAAAGGATCATCCACCCTGACCCAACGAGATCAGGAGATTTAAACATATCAAATCACATAAATTGACCTTAAATATACAAGAAAATTATAAATTTAGAATTGGGCATAATTGATTCAGCAAACCTGAACACGTTTCGCTTGATAAATATTACATGGTTATGAATTATTTATGTTAAGATTTTAGTTGAGACAAAAAAATTAGTTTCTTTAAACTATTTAACTCTCAGAAGAGTCTTTTTACACAAAAATATTGTGATACAATGGACGAATTGTTGGGCATTGTAAAACAAACGCCGAAAAAAAAAATATTTACGGCATTTGCAGAGGGTGCATCAGAGCAACTTGAAAAACTGCCGATTGAATATGCCCATATGGTAATGGCAGATATTCAAAATATATTAACCAAGTACCATTTAAAAGCCATTGAAAAGAGCAATCTCCGTGAGCGCTATGGGGAAGGTAACAGCACCACCACTTCTGGTTCTTTACAAAATTTTATAATAGAAAATTCACACTCAGGTACTAAATATATAATATCAAAAGAACACTTTTTAATTGCTTTTTTTTAGGTTGAATTTAGATTGGTCAAAAAACAAAATTATATTATTTATTAATCAACATTTATTATTAAGTATATTGTTTAAGTTAGTTTTAGGTTACATATGTCTAAATTGTGTTTAAGAAAAAAACATTTTTCCAAAATTATCTGTGTTTTTTTATTTTTTTCCACTGAAATGGTACATCACCGTCTGTTAATTTATCTCTTATTGATTTTGGGTATTGATACCTATTTCTGGGAATTATTTGAATAGAAAGTTGTGTAAAAGTTTCTGGCAATATGCTTCTTTCTAAGTGTGAATTTGAACTCACAGCTGCTCTTATGCTTAAATAGTTGTGGAGCACATAACTTGCTTTAACTAGTACGTTAATGTTTTTTAATGATATTTCTATGGGAAACTTACCAGTTAGCCTACCAAACGCCATTTCTACTGTCATACGAGCCCTGCTCAATCTATAGTTAAATATCTCCTGCTCTATTGTTAAATTAGCCATTCTATTATAAGATTTCATCATATATGTATCTGACGCAAAAATGTCATCACCAATTAAAAAAAAATGTCATCACCAATAAAAAAATATGGCAAATCACCATCCAGTGATCCTAGTTCCGTTGGTGCTGGTAAAAACAAAGTTTCTTCTAACAGAGCTTTATAAAGAGAACTGTTCCTAAACACTACACCATCATTTACTCTACCATTAGAGCCTAAATCTATATATATGAATCTAAAATGTGCATCCACTACAGCTAGTAAAACTATACTATGATATTTTTTGTAATTGAAGAAATCAGAATGGCCATGTGGAGCATTTTTAATTCGTATACATATGTTTTCCGTCTATTGCTCCAAGTACATGGGGAATATCCCAAAGAGTATCAAATTCTTTCGAAATTTTCAACCACTCACTTTCAGCTTGAGGAAGCTATATAAAATTAATAATTAATCTAATCTATATAAAATTGATAATTATAATATTTTTGATACATGCAATTTTTCTTCCATTTTATATACGTTGATCATATAGATATACATATATAAATCTTATATTATTCAATGAAATCACAGCCAAAAAAAATGTGATTAAGTCAAAAAGCAATCTACGGATTCCGACAAATGCGATTAATAATAAAACTATTCTAAAATAAAAGAAGAAAATTAAAAGTTAACTTGCTTTATGGTATTGCGGCTGGAGAGTTCTATAAATGGCCTCTAAAACTTCTGGAATAAAACTACTAATTGTTTTCTTTGATACTCTAGTCAGAAACTCTAAAGACTGAAAGGAATCCCCGGTTGCTAAAAATCTCAACGTAATAGCTAATCTCACTCTAGCTGTTATAGCATCCCTAAAACTTGAATTTTTTTCTGATATAAGAGGTGCAACCTAGAATGAGATATTTGCATACACTAAATAAAATTAAAATAAAAAGTTTTTATTACATTTAAGAGAAGCTCTTCAAGTAAGTTAACCTTACGAAATTTTTAAATAGAGAATCACTTTCATTAAAAGCATCTTTTAACAAGTGGGCTTCCAGATCATAATCTTGCCTTTTCGACAAAAAATTATTCACCCAAATTATATTTTATTTTGTTTTATAACTATTATTAAATACTAATTAAATTTTATTTTATTTATAATATTTTTATTTAAAATTTGATTATGACAAAACTTATAAAATTATTACAAAACTTATAAAATTATTACAAAACTTAGAATTGTAAAAGAGATTGCGCAACTTCTACGACATAGCTTAAACTCTGATTGGAACTGATTTCGTTTGTTTTTCAAGCAAGTATTTATATTCATATATTCATGATCCTTTTTCTTATCTTTTAATTTATAAGTTTTATTTATATTTTGGTTTGTTTTTCTAAATTCAAAATTGCGACCAAATGTCAAGTGGTTACATTTGGTGCACATTGGGTGATCAAGAAATCTCAAGTATTTAAGGGTTTCTTTAAAGTGACCAAATGTCAAGTGGTTGCATTTGGTCTATATTATTATAATTTATTAAGAAAAGAATTGAATGGACACTTGGTCCATTTGAGTGTTTAAGATGCAAGTACTTGAGATAAGGATATCTGGAAAACATAAAATATTTAATTTATGTGAAAAGTCATTATTTTGAATGAGGTGAAAGTTCAGATGTAACTCCCACGGCCGTGGAGAACGTTTTAATTTTTTAATAACCTCTAATACCCGTTCTTAACAGACGTAACTACAACGCTGTAGCCTTCCATACAAAAGAACTCCGTTCTTAACAGTAAAGTCTATAGTCACTACAAAAAAAAACATGGCGTCTAAATCTCAAAACATATGATTTGAAATTGCAAACAGAACTTGTAATTAAGACAAAATATTAATAACGGTTATTAAAATTTAATTTTATTTCTACGTTAAAACCTCCATTTTATCAAAAAACAGTATTTTTTATTTAAATAAAGAGCTGTCAATTAATAAAAATAATAATTAAAAACCTTTTAGAAAATAGATTTTAATTCAAAAACTTTTTATACAATAAAATGGGGGGGGGGGGGGGGGGAGCGTCTGGAAATTAAAATTCATAAAACAGCAACTAATTAACCTAATACAATTTATTATTTTTTTGCTGAGCTTTTCGAGGGATGATATGAGTGATTTGTTAGCTATTGTATTCATTCATTTTTTAATATTGAATAAATGCTACTTTTTATGCATTTTTAATGAATTTAAAATGAATTTTAATATTACCTTCATTAAATTCGCTCTATTTGATACTGACTAAATGGTTAACTTTTTCATATTAAAAGGGTTTCTTATGAAAATCAAGCATTAAATTAATTAATAATAGATAATAAAAGTTATTTTCTATATATTTTTGGCCAAGCCGATAGCTTGAGAGATTTGAAAGATTTCGCCGCATATCGGCGAATTTGTATTCACTAATGCTAGGCTAACAGGTATACTTTAATTTAACATTTAAATGAATTATTTCAAAATAATTATTAAGGAAGCTCACACTATAAAAAAAATTTATAAACAATTTTACGTGCTATCATCATAAAATTGAAATAAAAAGCTCTAACCTAACTCAATGTTATTTTAGTTTCTATTATTTAAATATTATTTGTTTGTTTTTGAAGGCACGAGGCACAAAGTAATACCCTTAAAATCAAAACAAGCATGTCTTGTTCTGCTAGCCTTCTTGCTATATAAGATCTCATTCCATGGCCAAAAGAAAGCATAAGATGTGGATTTATAGTTATAGTCCGATCGATACGTAGGTAAAGCTGGCAGTGGCTTTGTAGCAGAACCGCTTGAAACATGGTGTATAATTAAAGGCTAATTTAAGGCTCACAAAATATCAATAACAAAAATTTTTTGCTCCTTCCGTTTTCGCACTAGAAGAGATTTATGTCTTCGAACTGCGCGAAAAATTGAAAAATCGTCATTTCTGTGAGCAGAATCCTCCAATACTCAATATTTAACATATAAATAGCTAATTCTAATTAAATGAGCCAAAAAATAATTTACGGCTTCACCCTTTTATCCAAAATCCACGTATAAGCTTTAGTAAGAAGAACAATCCTATGCCTTCGAATCCCGTCAAAAATACGTAATAAAAACTACTAAATTATTAAAAGCTCATTTAAGGCTTTTCAAATATATCAAGAAAAATTGAAATAAACGTTGCAATTTTGGCATCACAAGTGCATAACCACTTCCAAGCCACTCGAAAGTAGGACCTTCGGAAATCCATAAAATTAATGAGCAGAATCATTTTAAATTTTGTGTGAAGCTTGAAACTAACTATTAATATCTAAATATGTAAACAAATAATTAACGGCTCCTACCATTCTCCCAGAATCCGTTTTCGTAATATGACATGGAAACCACTGTTATATCCTACAAAATCATAACAAAAAAGAATAAAATGACTAAATTTATTTGAAACAGCTAAGTACTCTTAAATAACGTTAAAAAAATTATTAAAAACTAACGGTTTTCACGCAGCAGGTGGATAAATTTTTTCCAACTGCGCGAATATTTAAAATTGGAATATGTATCTAAAAAACTAGCGAGCAAAATCAATTCAAATTTAGTATACATGTTTAACTTGACATTTGCTAATTTAATGCTATAGCAAATAATTAACGGCTCCTACCATTCTCCCAGATTGAAATCTTAAATGATCAACTTATACTTACTCAACCTAACATAGAAAACATTCAGGATTCCTAAAATGAAAATAAACAAAAATTGAATAAAGAGTCTCACGTCCTTGCTGTTAAGGAAGAGGAAAAAATAACACAGAACATGTAAGACGAAATAAGTATTTGAACAACCCAAAGGACCTACTTGGATGGTATAAATTTCGAAAAAAGTAAAACTCTGCCACTGATGAAGAACGGAAGCTGTGGAACCGGGATATCAAACATCAAAGGCAAATCTTATTTACTTGTGCATTTGATTCTCTTTTGCAAGTAATACTTGTTGCTCTATCAGAAAACAAAGGTCTGGAACAAAAACTTCGCCAAAATTCAAAAAATAAATTTATACAACTATCGCTTAATATAATAGAAAAAGGATTAGGACCCCATTCATATCGCCAGCGCTCAAGTATTTTACTTGGAATTTATGGAAGTGAGCTGTATAGGTTTTCTATGGCAAAAATGCGTTCTTTTTAATTGCGAAACAAATATTGCTTATTTGGCCCATTAGCTTTTTAATGATATGCCTAGCTTCAAGGACATTTCAGTGTGTGGTGGCAATTGAGGTGGTTCAAAACTATTTGCATTCAAAAAGCAGAAAATGTAGTTCAGTAGGCTGTACTTCAACAGTAAGCACCACAATTAATGAATTAGGTAAAATATTTTTTGTTACAAAGAATATTTTGTTTTTCTTTTAAATAATACATATGACTTTTAAGGAAATTTCATGATATTTGAAGTAAACAATGTTGAAAATGAAGAGCCAGTACCCCTATCGTTTATAAAGAGGGAGTTAAAACTCACGAAAAATGATGAGACAATAAGTTGTTATACTCTTGCTGGGGTAATAAATTACATATCATCTACTTTAAAAAAAAAAAACTCTACTGATTTGAAAGAGAAAAAACAAGCAATAGGGCATTATGTCGCTTTTTGTCCTAGAAGAGGAAATGTATGGATGGTGTACGATGACATCCAAGTTAAAGAAAAAAGCAGAAAAAGTACTCATACTATATGCCCCGTGGTACTTGTTTATATGTGTAAATAGGGTATAGATTTTTATAGTAAAAAACTGTAAACAGAAGATGTATATTTTGAGTTTTATTATAAAATAATTAATAAATGGTCATGATGGTAGACTTATGTCATACAAAACTTAATTTATTCTGTATTAATATTTCTTAAAACTTACCTTAGAATTATAACATCTGCATAAAACCTACAAAAGAATTGCACTGGCGTTTTGAACATTTTTGGTCAAAACCAGAAACAATACCTCAAAAAGTGTTTTAAAATAACTCTCCGAATTAATTAAATGAATTATGCATTAAAGCTAAGTAAAAAAAACACTTTAACGTTAAGTTCAACAAAAACACATCTTATTTGTCTTCTCCCAATTAAAAGACGGATTATAAAACAATAGGAAGAGCCGTAAATTATTATTTTACGCATTTAATTAGCCTTGGTTTCGTTCTAGTTACGTGTTAAATCTGGAAATTTTCTGCAGGGTAGTTCTCCGGAAATCGTTATTTTTCAAACTTTCGCGTAGCTGGAAAAAATTTATCCACCTGCTGCGTGAAAACCGTTAGTTTTTAATAATTTTTTCTAACGTTATTTAAGAGTATTAGCTGTTTTAAATTAATTTAGTCATTTTATTTTTTTCTTTGTTATGATTTTGTAGGATATAACAGTTATTTCCTTGTCATATAAATTTAAAATGATTCTGCTCAATAATTTTATGGATTTCCGAAGGTCCTACTTTCGAGTAGCTTGGAAGTGATTATGCACTTGTAATGCCAAAACTGCAACGTTTATTTCAGTTTTTCTTGATATATTTGAAGAGCCTTAAATGAGCTTTTAATAATTTAGTAGTTTTTATTACGTATTTTTGACGGGATTCGAAGGCATGGGATTGTTCTTCTTACTAAAGCTTATACGTGGATTTTGGATAAAAGGGTGAAGCCGTAAATTATTTTTTGGCTCATTTAATTAGAATTAGCTATTTATATGTTAAATATTGAGTATTGGAGGATTCTGCTCACAGAAATGACGATTTTTCAATTTTTCGCGCAGTTCGAAGACATAAATCCCTTCTAGCGCGAAAACGGAAAGAGCAAAAAAATTTTTTTGTTGATATTTTGTGAGCTCTAAATTAGCCTTTAATAATACACCATGTTTCAAGCGGTTCTGCTACAAAACCACTGCCAGCTTTACCTACGTCCGATCGATCTATCCATCTTTCCGGCATGAATTTTTCTGCAAACTTAAAGTTTTTCTCAAGCCTTCATGCTATCATATTTTGTGTAACCACATTTGTCTACAAAATGAATAGTAAATAAAATAAAGTATAAAATATATATTAATTTCTAATATTACCTCATTTGGAACTTGATAACAATGTAAAACAAGCTCATTACTCAATATTCTTCCAACTCCTATAGATACTGGATTCAATCGCAGGGATTCCTTAAGTACAGCTCTTGTATATGGTATTTTAGATTTTAATATTTCAGTAGTAATTGCAACTCTTGGACTTTTAAGAACACTTAATGCTTGTTTAAACAAACAATCCTGGACATTTTGATTTTCAGCTAAGTTATACAATAAAAAACAAGTGGTATATGTAGTTGTATCTACACCAGCCAAAAGAATGTCTGAAGCCATACAAACAATACCTGCAAAATCTAAATTTGAATTTTTTAGATATTCCTCTAAAAGAGAGTTTCGAGTTTTAGATGCACATTCATTTCCACTAAAGGAAAAAACTTTTTGTGTTACAAATTCTAAAGCTAAACTCTCTATAAACTCTTGTGATTCAACCAATTTTTTGCATTTTAGCGTCTGAAAGTATCGCCAAGAAGGGAGAATAGAGCTAAAAAAAAAACTTATTTTACAATACAAGTAAAGAAAATTAAGATATTTTACCTATTAGTATCCTCTGCTGCTTTTATAAGACGGCTACTGATTGAAGCCGGTTACTTTTCTTCTTTAGAAAAGCATTGAAGGCGCTCATCAAAAGCTACAAGTCAAATTACTGAAAATTGGCAATATGGCTTCTTTTACGAGGATATCCTTTTTGATTTAAGAGAATTCTAATATCATTAACAGGATCATAAAGCCAAACAATATCCACACCTGATATCATAGTTTCTTTAACAATAGGTCCATATTTTTTATATTTATCAAGTCCTGATTTATGAAGTGCATCCCATCTGTATTTACCTAAAGAATACAATATAATTAGAAATAAAATCATAAATATAAAAATAAGAAAATTAATATCTATTAAAGGGAAATAATTGTATAAATTTCCAATGACAAGTGGTCCTTGAGGTCCTGGCATTTCTTTAAAAGGCTTAATAACACTTGTAGACGCATAACGTAGTCACATACCAGTTTATTTTTTAACTAAATTAATTGTTAATAAAATTTAGATTTTTATAAATTTTACATCGACCTTTAACACCTTATCATGTTTTGAAAAACCCTAAAAAAATAGTAGGGAGCAATTGTGAGATACGTGGGTTTTGATTAAATGTACCATTTCTGTTGAAACACAAAATTTTAATCATTGAACTAAAAAAATAATATATTAATTACAATATCAGTTATAACTTTGTATTTACTTCGTTTTTAGAAGGTTCATTTGTAGTTAATGTAGAACCATTCTAAATATCCTTTAAATATAAATATAATAAATATACTTTATACTTTCTTTCAAATTTTGACAGAAGCGAAAAAGCCGTTGGTGTTGCCAACTAGAGCTGGTGATGTAATAGAGCTGGTAGTGATGCCATATCAAAATCTAAATGACATTTAGTCACTATATATACTGCAGGCAACTGAGATATGGAACGCAAATATATATATAACTAAAAAAGTAGGCGAAAATTTTTATGACATTTTGACTTTCACTGATGTAAAATTAGGAGAATTTTTTTTTTCAATTGTTTTATTTTAACTTTTTAAACACCATATAAATTAAAAAATTTTTGTGATTGTAGTTTTAGCGTGATAATCAATTATTATTTTAATGAAAAATAGTAAAGGTCACAAAATAAATATAAGGTAAGCATAAGAAAATTTTGTAAGACATTTTTATTGTAAGTAGAATCCAAAATTATTTGTATCCTACTGTGAACACCTGATAACATAATTAAACTTTTCGTCTACAATCTTCACTTATTTAAGCAAATTTAATAATTAAATTATTAAATATATTAACAGCTAAAGTGAAAATAGAAAACACTGAACTCATTTGAAATAGTTAAAATATTGAAAACATAAAAGTTATTAACTTTTTTTTTATTGAAAACAATTTTTGTTCAAAATGACTGGTTGAAAATATTAAAAACAAAACAAATAGCAAATTTCCTTCTTTTTTATTTACTTTTGAATATAAATAGTGTTTATAATTATTATTATGAATTGAACAATTATAATTAAATAGGATAACTTATTTAGATAATGGCTACACAAGAATTATATTTACGTCCATTACCATTCCTGGATGCTAAATGGCTTCGTGCAGATTTAATATCAAATTTAAGAAATGTATCGGACATGGCAATACTATGGAATAATTTAATACAAGACTGTGAATTAGTATCATCCGGAGCTCATCCGGCCATAAATAGTTCAGGAAATTTATCATATTTAGGAGACGATGGGAAACATTATTGTGGAGTTGAAATTTTAAATTGTGGATGCTGTACAGGATATTGTGGACCAAATTCTGCCTGTAATTGTTCATCTTGCCGCCTCTTAGATTCTGAAGGAGCTATTAAAAAAATTCAAAACACAAATCAAACTTTGAATAATAGTATAACATCCGATAAAATAATTGAAGCTTGGCTTTGGGGCTCTATTCCTGGTAACTATATTTTTAGTTTTTGTTTTTTTTATCTTGTGTTTAATATGAATTATGATTAATGTCATAATTTTATAATTTTATTTTAGATAATGAACAGAAAAATTTTTGTAATAAAACGTTATTAAGTGAACAGCATAGTTTATCGCTACAGGCTGCAGGCACATGTTTATCATCTAATCATCTATGCTATCGATTATACATTTATGAACGTTATTTTATAGCTCTTGCTCGTTGTAAAAAGCAAAGATCAGAACTCATTGCTAGTAAACGAGTAGTAACAGAAACTAAAAATCTAGAAGAGTCTTATGAGAAATATATAATTTCTGAAAAACAAGTTTCAAATAAAACTGAAAAGGCATCAATTGGCTTAGCTAGAGTAGGCACAAGAGCTGCACTCAATTTTTCATTTGCTTTTCTACGACGTGCTTGGAAATCTGGAGAAGATACAGAGCTTTGTAGCGAATTGTTATTAGATGCGCTAGAATCACTCCAAGGGCTTCCTGAAGCACTATTATTCGATACAACAAAAGTTTCAAAATTATGGATAGAAGCCGTTGAAAGATCAATTAAATTTTTAAGACAAGTAGTTCTTGGTGATGTTATGGGAGGAAGAGGGACAATACCACGTTCAGATCGTCATATTGCATTATGTTTACTTTTAGAACTAGAGGCACAAAAAGGAACTTTAGGGGCTGCTCTTGAAAGCATTGTTCTAATTTTAATGCTATGGGATAAGGATCGTGATACTGAAGATAATCGTGAATTTCCACAAAATTCGGTGGCGCCATTGATTCCTATATTAAAACGTTATGAACGTATTTCGAACACCAATGCTCCAATTTCTTTTGATAACTTTTCAACTAGTCCAACTGAATCTTTTCTAAGGTATAGTCCAACTAAATAGATTTTAAATTAAATTTAAAAAAAAAAACACAATTATTTTAGGTTTTTAACATTATCTGACCAGGAAAACTCTAGTATTGATTTAAAAAAAGCTGCAGTCGTTATTATTAGTCATATTGATCGTCTTGCAAAGCCATATATGCCATCAATTTCAATATCAATTACTCCAACAAAAGCTTTACATTCAAATGAACAACAAGAACAACAAATTTTTGCACTTGGTTCAATGCATTTATGCTCTGAATCTTATGGTTTTACTGCTGATCCAGCTGTTGAGTTTCCTTTACCAGGAACAACAACACTTTCAAATTATTCAGTTAATACTTCTTCGAATTTATGTTATGAATTTTCTGTTAAGCAAATTGTTTTTTCGGAAGAATTTATTATGTTGCTTTCTCAGCATGGCAAATTATATAGTTTGAATATTGCAAAACCAAATAATAACCCACAAGTTATTGAAAATTTATCAAATATCATTATCACTAAAATTGCTGCACATTGCGAAGGTAAACATTTTTTGGCTTTAGATGAAAAAAAAATTGTATATAGCTGGGGTGTAGGAGAAGGAGGTAGATTAGGCCATGGTGATACCATGCCTCAAGACACTCCCACAATTATAACTTCATTTTATGACAAAAATGTTATTAATATTTTTTGTGGATTCTCATATAGTGCAGCTATTACTGAAAATGGTAATCTTTACACATGGGGACGGGGAACATATGGAAGACTTGGCCATGGTAATTCAGATGACAAATTTATTCCAACCCAGGTACAAGGACTTAAAAATTATAAAGTAGTTGATGTTGCATTAGGTAGTGGAGATTCTCATTCACTTTGTGCCACTGATGATGGAATTGTATTTGCTTGGGGGGATGGTGATTTTGGTAAATTAGGAAATGGCTCTTGCAATGGTTCTCAGATTCCAATTCAAATAGAAACTTTGCCAAAAATTCAACGTGTCTATGCAGGTTCACAATTTAGTATTGCGCTTACATATGATGGTAAAATATATACATGGGGTAAAAATTTAGGAGGTAGATTAGGGCATGGTATTTATGGTAAAAATGTTCAAGGAATCACAGAAATAGCCCATACACCGAAACTAATCAAAACACTAGAAGATAAAGTTATTGTTGATATAGCTGTTGGCACCTCACATTGCTTAGCATTAAGTAATACAGGAGAAGTATTTGGCTGGGGAAGAAATGATTGTCAGCAAATATGCTCACCAAATATTTCAATGAATCCAATTATACCTACACCAATTTTGATAACACAACCATCAGTACGAGTCTCTGGTATAGCATGCGGTTCATCACATAGTATGATTTGGTGTCAAAGATCAGTATTAGGCATAGCAACAAAAGTTCCTTTTGTTATTGATCTATCTGAGCATACATTTAGATTAATTGATCAATTATTAGGTATGGTATGTGTACAAGAAAGTAGGCAAACACCTAGTCAGGA
This sequence comes from Acrocera orbiculus, assembly GCA_947359355.1. NCBI lineage: Eukaryota > Metazoa > Arthropoda > Insecta > Diptera > Acroceridae > Acrocera > Acrocera orbiculus. Next base: position 15,290,660 of record OX375759.1, read on the forward strand.
ATTTGAATGTATAGCTGTTGCCTGTTTAAATTTATTACGGCTACAATTACATTCCTTAATAACAAATAATTATACATCAAAATCTGTGGGACTTGGTCAAGCATCAAGATTACTTGTTAGCTTAAAAACACGTGTATTAAATTTAGCTGGTGGACCATATGTTCTTAAAACAATACAAGAGGCAGCCCAATGGGCACTTCAAATTGGTTGGAGTATATTATTACCTACAGCATCTGAAAGAGCTCAAACATTAACTTCACTGTTACCATCTGAACCGGGAATATCGAATGTTGGTCATAGATTTATGACCAATTTACTTGTTGGATCTTTAATGGCTGAAGGTGGCCTTGAAATTGCTCTTAATCAAGCAATCAGTAATGATTCTGATGATTGTACACATAATGAACATAATCTTCCATTACTTCATTTAATTAAACAACTTTTACGAAATAATTCAGCATTAACACAGGCTCGCTTAGCACAATTACTTGTTGATACATCCTTTCTAAAACTGGAAACAGAAAGTTTATATACAGAACCAGAACAAACATCACCATCACTTGATTTATTACATAGATTCCAAAGATTATTACTATCGCATATACATCAAACTAAATCAGATGATTTTTCAGCCGCAGAAACTTTACTTACAAAATATACACAAATCGTTGTTGATTTGTGTACTAGTTCTTTGAAAAAAGCACATGAAATTGCTTTACAAGAGAAAGATGGTGTTGCAGATATACTTAAAGGTGATATATCCGATACATTACTTTTTGAACTACTTATTGGTATTGTACTTTTACATCGAGACAAGAATTGTATTATGCCATCATTTGAATGGACAAAAGAATTTATACCATTATTACATGCTCTTGATAATTTAAATAGACTTATTTGCAATAGTGAAGTACAGGTTTGAATCCAATATATTAAGCTTATGTAACTATATAAAATAATTATATGATCTTAGGATACTGATGATCTAGGATGGCCAGGTGTTACTAGCCGATGCAATCAGAAACCTTCACCAATACAGGAAGAACCACCTTTAATTCGAAAATGTGATTTTGAAAATCATATAATTGACGGTGGAAAATGGATAGTGATGAATGGATATGTTTATGACATTCAAGACTATCAGTAAGAAAATTAATAATATTTGATTATTCAAATTAAGAAACTTTAATTATTTTTTAAAATTAATTTTAATTTTTCAATTTGTCAATTTGTAAATTTCAATCGTTCATTTTCAGATGTGATAATCAAGCTACAAATGAATTTTTACAAAAAAACATTGGTAAAGATATTACAATGGAATCTATTTTATCAATGTATCGACCTGCCATAGAATATATAACTAGTCATTTAAAAGTCGGAAAATATGGTCCGAAAAATTGTGAAGAGAAGGTACAATATAAATGCATTAAACAATTTTTTAAATTAATTAATTTAATCTATTATCGTTTCAGTCAATCGGTACTAATAGTAAAATTTTAACACATTTTAACTCAGAAAGAACATTAGCTTATTTACTTGGATTACGAGCTGGATTATTACAAAGTAGCTCTCAACTTCTGCCAGCTGAAATTGAATGTAAACATCTTCTTAAGTCAGATATATTAAGTGGTGGCTTACAAGTATTACAGCCTTCTAATCCATTTGATGAAGAAAAGGGAGAAGCAAGAAGTAGTGCTTCTACTGCAGGAAGTACACCTACAGATTCTAATAATCAGATACCAATATGTGAGCCACCAACACCATGGCCTCATACAATAATGCGTCAACGTGCTGAATCTTTATTAAATGGGCTAGGTGAAGCTAAATTAACAGATCCAACTGTGATGGCATGGATATCTTTATCTGAACGATTTTCTAAAGAAAATAATTTTATTTGGCATCAAGAATTTTCAAGTGATCATCCAGTTCAAGAATTAGAAAGATTATTAGCAGCAGTTTTAATACGACACCAAAGTTTAGGTCCATTAGTATTAGCCGTTATTGATAGAGAATTAAGTGGCCAATGTGAATCTGCACCAAAACAAATAGCAGAAATTATACGTAAAGTTTATCAAACTAAATGGTCTATTATAAAAATGAGACAACAACTTAATAGAAGCTATAAGGAAGTTTGTGCACCAATGTTGGAAAGATTAAGATTTTTACTGTATGAAGTTCGTCCAGCTATTAGTATTGAACAATCTGGTTTAAAAAATTTAAATATTCTTCATAAAACTCCACGATTTAAAAATTTAGTAAAACGTATTATTATCGAAATGAGAATTGCTAAAAGGCAATTAGAATGTGCAAAACCAGAGGATATACTTAATGTAACTATTCAGAGTCAAAATGCAGTACAAAAGAATATGTCTCAAGAAAATTTATTAAATAATTTATCAAATGAAAATCTTGCTATACAAAATGTATCAAAAGTTCAAAGTGTAGAAAATTTAACTGAACGAATAATACCAAATAAGCCAACTAAACCAGTTTCAACTGAAAATTTAATTAATATCGGATCTAATGATAATAACTGTATAAATGAAAAAAAATCAATAGAAAATGATACAAAATTTATATCTGATAATAATTCACAAAAACAAAAACACTGTGATCAATTCATCAATGATGCTATTATCAAATTAAGTGAAAAATATTTACAAATATGTAAAACTGGTGAATTAAATATAGCTGTAATGACACAAATTGTTGATTTTATATTACAAGAAGTATGTGATGTTGAAACTTTACGCCGTGCTATGTATTGTCAAGTACAAAGATATAAAATAAGGCGTCAAGGTATTGATATGCTATCAGAATTATTAAAGATTAATGGATTACTTGATGCTGTACAATATAATATTTTAAATGGTTATCTCGGCTTACATTTACCTAAATCTAAACAAAATTTTCAAAGTATTTTGAATAATTTAAATATGATATCAGCATTCCAAAAAGCAAATTTAATATTATCATATTCAAAAGTTTTGGAATGGTCTGTAATTGAATTGCAGAAGCTTGTTAATCAAGAACAAATACCAGTAAAAGGAAAACTTCTTGGTGAAAAAGATAATTCAAATTTGGGAACATATGTTTTTCTTAAAAAATTACCAAGAGCAAGATTTTTATTAAATATTTTTGGTTTATTAGCAAAAGATATGGGACGAAATGAATTAAGTTTACTAATAAATTCTGGAGTATTGGGGACAATTTTTGGACTTTTAAGACAAACGGGTGGTGATTTCTATTCTATAAAAAGCGGACATGAATTGTCAATAGTATACGAAGATACAATTCTTAAAGTAAGTTTTATATAACTTAATTAATAATTTTCACTAATCAAAATATAATTTTAGCAAAAATCAAATACATCAAATATAGTTGGACCTGATTTAGCTAAATTAATGAAAATTGGTACCAGAATTTGTCGGGGAGCTGATTGGAAATGGGGAGATCAGGATGGTTCACCGCCTGGTGAAGGAAGAATAATAAGCGAAGTTGGAGACGATGGGTAAATTTTATATTTTCCTCTACTCTACATATTAATGTTAAATTGATTTCTTGTTATTATTAATTATCATTTTTCAAAGGCATTTATTTTACAATTATAAATAAATAGTATGCTGTTCATTTTATTTTTCATATTTTATATAAACCTTCGTAAACTAATTACTAATAATTTTGACTAAGTGAAAAATTTCATATTTTCAGTTGGGTACGCGTTGAATGGGATACAGGTGCTACAAATTCATATCGTATGGGTAAAGAAGGTCAATATGATTTACGTTTGGCTGATAATGTTTCAACATTAGCTTCACCAGATACTGATACTGAGGAAGAAAATTTATTAAGTGATTCATTATTAACAGGAGATGCTCATCCAACTAAACTATTAAGACGTGCCTGTATTAATTTTTTAAAAATTATATCAATTGGTGTTGGACAATATAGTGATAATATGGAAAAATCAGTTATAACGGGAATAACATCAATGTTTCGATCTATTTTAAACAATCGTACGACAAGTACTATAAACTTTTGTGGTAATGACTCATGGAAAGTGTTAGGATTTTTACGAGCGACTGTTGGTAAATCCAAAAAAATATCTCAAATTTTAACATCTCCAATATGGATTAATTTGTGGATTAATATAATTGATATACCAATTACATCTGAACAAGATGTTTATAAAAAAGTACATTGCCTTCGTTTACTTCAAGGGGTATTGGTTAATTCCACTGATGAAGATGTTAAACGACTTTCGGGTTTAATTAAACAATTATTTTTATTATTAGGCAAAATATCTTTATATTGTCCTAATGATTTATCATTAATACAAAATCCAGCAGATAGGAAACCTCGTGTACTCTTAAGTGCTTCATATTGTGGTACTATAGCTGAAGAATTAATTTTATTATTAAGAATACTTCATATAAGTCCAGTTTGGAATTCATTGATAAATTCTTTTATATCAAATAAATTATGTGTTGCAGCTGATTTATTTGGTGATGGATTTTTAGATATTTGTGATTTAGATACAGAAAGATTATTAATAGTTGGTGTTCTGAATACAATTGGTGGTTATGATCCAAGACCACGTATTGGATTGCTTGTTACATATGAAAAAATCAAATCAACTATATGCAGTTTTACAACAAAAGGAAAATGTTTATTATGTCCAGAATATGAAATTAATAATTATAATGAAATTCAAAAAATATCAATACATACAGCTAATGAAAATGCAGATCGTAATATATTTTGTTCATCTAAACTTCCCGTAAATGAAATATTATTAAATTCATGGGCAGTATTACTTTATGGCCCAGGCTCACGTAAAGAATCAATACCAGCTATAATTGATATTCCATTATTACGATTACAACAAATACAGCTAGCAATATTAAATGCAAATTCTATATTATATCGTAATCAGAGTGTTTTACGTCATATTCTAAAACAAAAATCACCAGGACTTGGACATTTTCCTTCAGATGAAAGTTTATCTGAACAAGATAATCAAAATGACTTAAAAGAAACAAATAATGGTGAAAATAAAGTTTTAATAGATGATACAAGAAATACAAATGAAATTTTGATTCAAAGTATTTTGATAAGAGCAACACAACCATCACCTTTAAGAGCTTGTTTTACATATCAAGATATGGCATTAGCAGCACTTAATTTATCTCAAACTTTAAGTAGTCATGTTCATACTGAAATGAATACAGCTGTTTCACAAAAGTCAAGACCTTTACCACCTCCTGTACAACCAACGCTTATACATGGTGTACCAATATATAATAATGAAGTAAAAAAATTTTTATAATAAAGTTATGGTAAATAAATTTTATATTTTTTTTTAGATAAATGAAATTACTGAACCAGAGATAAATGATAATACAGATATAATGTCATGGCCATTAGTATCTCAAATCATTGAAATGGGATTTTCTCGAAAATCTATAGAGTACTCCATTAGCACTTTAAGTAAGCTTTATAAAACACATATATCTTAATAATATTTAATTACGCTAAATTTTTCATTAGTGTATATAGAGTATTTCGATTATTCTGTTATAAAATTATAGATTTTTATTTATATTCTACTAAATCTAGTTTACTTCTAATCCAATCAAATTTATGCACAGTAAAATAATATTTAATTTTAGTAAAGTAATTTATAAATTTTTTATCATTAAAAATATTTATTGCTAACTTAATTTCTTCTTTTTTTTTTCATAAGTAAAAAATGATAGCATCACACCAGAGATGATAATCCAGAGGATTTTAGAACATCGTGAAAGCTTTACAAATACATTGTCTAGTCCCGACGATACCATTATAGAACAAAATAACGATAATAATCTAAATATACGAAAAAATTGTGAAATTGATTCAGATAATGATGTTGCAGCTAGTTGTGAAAGCTCATCATCATTACAAAGTCAACAAAGTTCTGCTAAATATTTAACTATGGATCACTTTACAACAGATGATCAATATGCTATGTACGTAAGAGGTTTAGTTTGCCCTAGTATGAAAGTTAAATGCTGTCAGGATTTTGAAGAGATTAAAAAAGGAGATATTGGAATTGTACTTAAGGTTGATACTGAAGGACTACATGATCTTAATGTGCAAGTAAGTTAGAAATTTATTATCTGCGTATTATTTGAGTTTTTATTCGATAACTCCTCAAATCATGAACTAGACATAGTTGAAAAATATTGTTTCAAACTTTATGAAGCCCTTCAAATTTATAGAATTTTTTATTTTAAAAATAGGTTGACTGGGAAAATCATGGAAATACTTATTGGGTATGTTTTGTTCATATTCAACTTCTAGAACCACCAAAAGAAAAGAATCCAAACGACGAAGATTTAATTACAGTTGGATCCCAGGTGCGAATTAAATCTCATATTAGCACTCCACGTTATAAATGGGGTCTTGTAACACGTGGAAGCTTAGGAACTGTAACATCAATTATTGGAAATGATGTAACCGTTGATTTCCCTCAACAACCAAATTGGACAGGATGTTTAGATGAAATGGAATTAGCTAATATATATCGAGAAAATGTAACAACACCAATTAATTTAGTTAGCAATCCAAATGATGATATAATTGAAGACTGGTCACGCTGTATACGATCTTTGACTGTATCTTCAAATGAAACTGCAGCTAAACATTTACTGGAAAAGACAAAAAATTTCTGGCAAAGTTCATCGAATAGTCAAGGAAAACACTGGATACGACTTGAATTACATGAAAATATTTTGATACATACGTTATCGATTCGCGTAAGCCCATCTGATTGTTCACATATGCCATCATTAATTGTAACTAAAGCAGGTGATAGCTTAGCAACACTTAAAGAATTAAGGTATTTAATAGTTATTTATGTGTTTACATTTTTGTTTTTATATATTTAATATTTATAGCCGAGTATCAGTCAAACAAACAGATGTCTCTGTTCAATTGTTAAACAATCTTAAAGATTATTATCAGTGGATTGAAATATTGATAAAACAATGTCGAAATAATGGTATTCAGTGTAAAGTTCATAGTTTACATATTACAGGACGTAAAAAACAAACAGACTTAGATTTAATGCTTATGAATGCATCATTTTTAGCTTGTGAATATGATAATATTAATGAACCTAATAATTTGACATCTTATACCTATCAAAATGATAATTTAATGTCTGAACCTCAATCAACTGTACTTGTTTGGGGCTTAAATGATAAAGAACAATTAGGAGTTTTAAAGGGGTCCAAAATAAAAGTTCCAACTGTTTCACAAACACTTAGCCATCTTAGACCAATACATATAGCCGGTGGATCAAAATCATTATTTGTTGTGTCACAAGATGGTAAAGTTTACGCCTGTGGCGAAGGAACAAATGGCCGTTTAGGATTAGGGCATAATTGTAATGTTTCAACACCACGACAAATACCTATTATTAGTCAATATGTTATTAAAAAAGTTGCAGTACATTCAGGTGGAAAACATGCACTTGCATTAACATTAGATGGAAAAGTTTTTTCTTGGGGTGAAGGAGAAGATGGAAAATTAGGTCATGGTAATCGTTCAACATTAGATAAACCAAAATTAATTGAAAGTCTTCGATCAAAACGTATTCGTGATATTGCATGTGGATCATCGCATAGTGCTGCAATTACATCATCTGGTGAATTATACACATGGGGATTAGGAGAATATGGACGGCTTGGCCATGGTGATAATTATACACAATTGAAGCCAAAATTAGTTGCTGCCCTTTTGGGAAAACGTGTAATACAAGTTGCTTGCGGTAGTCGAGATGCTCAAACACTTGCATTGACTGAAGATGGCTTAGTTTATTCATGGGGTGATGGCGATTTTGGTAAATTAGGACGAGGCGGATCAGAAGGCTCTTGTATACCGCATGAAATTGATAGATTAGCTGGACAGGGTGTTGTACAAGTTGAATGTGGAGCACAATTTAGCCTAGCATTAACAAAAAGCGGAGAAGTATGGACATGGGGTAAAGGTGATTATTATAGGCTAGGACATGGTTCTGATCAACATGTTAGAAAACCAGCTCCAATACAAGGGCTACGTGGTAAAAAAGTAATACATGTAGCTGTAGGTGCATTACATTGCTTGGCTGTTACTGATATTGGTCAAGTTTATGCCTGGGGTGATAATGATCATGGCCAACAAGGTTCCGGTAATACAATAGTTAATAAAAAACCAATGGAAGTAACTGGCCTTGAATCAGTATTTGTTAATCGTGTAGCATGTGGTAGTTCACACTCCGTAGCATGGAGTCTACCTTCATCTTCTAGTGATGATGATAAAAGAGGTCCAGTACCATTTGCTACGACTAAGGACCCACTTGGTGGTAATGGTCTTGGCATTTATGATTCAGAATTGCAAAGTAATTGTCTCACTAAGCCATTAACAAAACCATCACTTAGTGAAACCTTATTATCGTTAGAAACCTATGGTGCTAGACAAACTTCATTAAATTATGTTTTAAATGCTATGAGTATTTTACAAGCACGACAGTTGGTAATTTCTGCGTTAACTAGCCATAGCCAAATGAATGCATCTGAAAAACTACTTAATGAAAATGATACATTATTTTTAAATAAAGATATAGAACGCTCATTAAACAATGATTTCATTAATCAAAGTAACAATGAAGCAATTGCACAAGGTGGTGGTGAAGGTCCAGCTGATTCTTCTGATCCAGCCGTACATGAACCTTCACCAGAAACTGATAGAATTCCATCTCCAACTGGACGTTTAAGTGCATTCCACAGTTTGAGTGCATCATTTTCATTGTCTGCATCCGTTTCAAGTTGTATTATTCCTCAACGTCATTCAAAAATGTCTGCAAGTGCTATGTCAGTTATGGCAGCAACAATGACACATCATGAAGAGGTAATAAATATACAAATTTATCTATTAACTTAAACTTAAATAATCATTTAAATTTGTAATTAATTACAGATAATTGGTGAATTGAGTTTAACCGGATTAGATGATTTTACTTCACTTTTGGGTGAAACCGAAGCTAAAAATTTAGTTGAATTATTAAAATTAAGTGTAGCTGGTCGTGCTGGTTCAATTAGTACATCTCAAACTATAGCTGATACTTTAATAGCACTTGGATCTAATTCACCTTCAATCAGATCAATGCTTTTAGAAACATGTATAACTGAACTAGAAGATTTATGTACATCAAGACACTGCTTAGGAAAAACTCCAAAACCAATTGTTCAAGAAACAAATCATCCTTATATTGATGACGTTACATTAGTGGGTCATGTAAAAATTCCAGGCGCTGAAGCTTTAAGATTAGAATTCGATACACAATGTTCAACAGAAAAACGTAATGATCCACTTGTTATTATGGATGGATCAGGAAGAGTATTTGCAACTAGATCAGGTAGAGAGTTCAGTCAATGGGCCCAAGAAATTCGCATACCAGGTGAAGAAATGCGTTGGAAATTTACAAGTGATAGTTCAGTTAATGGCTGGGGATGGAGGTTTTGGGTACATGCAGTTATGCCACCATCATTCATGCAAGATTTAGGATCTGATAGAGCTGTATTATCTCAGCCATCAATGCCACTTGTTATGGCTTTATTAGATAAAAGGCTTGGTCCATCTAATTCAAGTGTACTCTTACGTTTAGCTTTAGCATTAGCTACCTGTGCACAATTGAGCTCATTAAGTACAAATCAAAGAATTTGGTCCTTAAAAAAATTACATTCAATTTTATTAACTAAAACTTCACCGAAACCTCTTGATTCATCCTTAAATCCAATTTTAATGCCATTAATTCCTGAACTATTAAAACAATATGAGTATGAAGAACCACAGGTTCGTGGTGGTATACATTTAATGCATTCTGAATATTTTAAAACTCTTGCTGGCCTAGCATGTGATATGCAATTAGATTCAATTTTACCATCAGCAGAAATGCATAAATGGGCTTGGTTTAGAAGATATTGTTCCGCTGTTCGTGTTGCACAAGCATTAGTACATCGAAAGGAATTACCACGCTCTTTTTGTATGGAAGTTAGAAAAAAATTAATTGAAATGACACCTTCAGCAACAAATACGATTGTATCGTCAACACTTGCTACATCTACAACATCAATGTCTTCGAGTACAACAAGTAATCCAACACCACCACCATCGCTTCCATCATCGACAGTTGTTAATTCACTTACACCAAGTACCAGTAATTTAATTCAATACATTGATTCTGTAATGTCAATGTCATATCAAGAAAATGAACAAAAATTGAACGAACAAAACAATTTTATGCACGAAGATAATTCACTTTTTAAGGCTGAACATGATAGCCAACTATTACAATGGCTTAATCGGCGTCCAGAGGACTGGGCCCTTTCTTGGGGTGGTGCGAGTACAATATATGGCTGGGGACATAATCATCGTGGACAACTAGGTGGCCTTGAAGGCAGCCGTATCAAAACTCCTACACCGTGTGAAGCATTAAGCTTTTTGCGACCAGTTCAATTGGCAGGAGGTGAACAAACACTTTATGCTGTTACAGCTGATGGAAAACTTTTGGCAACCGGTTATGGTGCTGGTGGTCGTCTTGGAATTGGTGGCTTAGATTCAGTATCAACCCCAACATTGGTGGAATCACTACAGCATGTCTTTATCAAAAAAGTTGCCGTAAATTCAGGTGGAAAACATTGTTTAGCGTTGACTGCTGATGGTGAAGTATATTCATGGGGAGAAGGCGAAGATGGAAAGTTAGGACATGGTAATCGAATTAGCTATGATCGTCCAAAGCTTATTGAACCATTATCTGGAATTGGTATTGTTGATATAGCTTGCGGCAGTGCTCATTCAGCATGTATAACAACTACTGGTCATGTACTAACATGGGGTAAAGGACGTTATGGCCGTTTAGGTCATGGTGATTCTGAAGACCAATTACGACCGAAACTTGTTGATGTTTTATTAACGTATAGAGCTATTGATATTGCTTGTGGTTCAGGTGATGCTCAAACTCTATGTATAACAGATGATGATAATGTTTGGAGCTGGGGTGATGGTGATTATGGTAAATTAGGTCGAGGTGGCTCTGATGGTTGTAAAATTCCAATCAAAATTGAAAGTTTATCCGGTCTAGGAGTTATAAAAGTTGAATGTGGTTCACAATTCTCTGTAGCATTAACAAGATCAGGAGCTGTTTATACATGGGGTAAAGGAGATTATCATAGACTTGGCCATGGTACCGTTGATCATGTAAGAAGGCCAAAAAAAGTAGCTGCATTGCAAGGGAAAAAAATCATATCAATTGCAACCGGATCATTACATTGTGTTGCTTGTAGTGATATTGGAGAAGTTTTTACATGGGGTGATAATGATGAAGGACAGCTTGGAGATGGAACAGTAAGTGCTATTCAAAGACCACGTTTAGTAACCGCATTACAAGGAAAACATATAGTTAAAGTAACATGTGGTTCAGCACATACATTAGCATTATCAACATCATTATTAGCAGAAGGTGTACGTCCGCCACCAAGTCCACCTTTAGAATATGATTTAGTTAGAGATTTACCCCCCAAATCTTTACATGCAAGGCTCGTTTTACTTCATCATTTTTCTGAACTTATATGCCCTTGTTTAGCTATGCTACCAATATCGGGTGAAATAAGTCTTAGTTCACTTAAAGATATTTTAGTCTATTGTATCAAAGAAGCTGTTTTTCGTAAAGTAATACAAACAACAATGGTGAGAGATAAACAGCATGGTCCAGTTATTGAATTGAATAGAATTCAAGTAAAGCGATCTAGAAATAAATCTGGTGGTGGTTTGGCTGGTGTAGATGGAATGAAAAGTGTTTTTGGACAAATGGTACAGAAATTACCATTATTAACTCAGGAAGCCTTATCTTTACCCCACCGTATATGGAAAGTAAAATTTGTTGGTGAAAGTGTTGATGATTGTGGTGGTGGATATAGTGAATCTATAGCTGAAATGTGTGATGAATTACAGAATGGAAGTGTACCACTTCTTATACCAACACCAAATGGAAGAGGAGAAGCTGGAGCTAATCGTGATTGCTTTTTATTGGATCCAACACTTGTATCTATATTACAAATGAATATGTTTAGGTTTTTAGGAGTTTTAATGGGCATTGCTATTAGAACTGGTTCACCATTGAGTTTAAAGTATGCTAATTTATTTTGTAATATTTAATTCAAATTAAAATATTTTTTTTTTCATTTCTTTAGCTTGGCAGAACCTGTTTGGAGACAATTATCAGGAAAAGCTTTACGTCCTGCAGATTTAACAGAAGTTGATAGAGATTATGTAACTGGACTACTATGTATACGAGATGTTGAACATATAATCAACACATTAGAATTACCCTTTTCAACACCATCAGTTAAAGGTCATGAAGTGCCATTATCAACACGTTATTCTCGTGTTAATATACAAAATCGTAAAGAATATGTCCGTTTAGCATTAAATTATCGATTACATGAATTTGATGAACAAGTTAAAGCTGTACGAGATGGTATGTCTAAAGTTGTTCCAGTACCATTATTATCACTTTTTTCTGCATCTGAACTACAAGCTATGGTTTGTGGTTCACCAGATATTCCACTTAATTTATTAAAATCGGTAGCTACATATAAAGGTATTGACCCGAATTCAGCTTTAATAACATGGTTCTGGGAAGTTATGGAAGAATTTAGTAATCAGGTTAGACATTTTTTAATTGTATGTAATTATTTTTTTATATATTAATTTTTTTTAAAGGAACGATCACTATTTCTACGTTTTGTATGGGGTAGAACTCGTTTACCACGTACAATTGCTGATTTTCGTGGACGTGATTTTGTAGTTCAAGTATTAGATAAATATAACCCACCGGATCATTTTCTACCAGAAAGTTATACTTGCTTTTTCCTCCTTAAAATGCCTCGATATTCTTGCAAAGTATTTGAGTTTTTTATTATAACTATATCAATTATTTCTTTTTAACTTTTTTTTAATAGGCTGTTCTTCTTGAAAAACTTAAATATGCTATACATTTTTGTAAAAGTATTGATACAGATGAATATGCTCGTGTAGCTATGGGTGATCCTACGGAAGCAACTGCTAGTGAAGATAACAGTGATTTAGAGTCTGTAACTAGTCAAGATCTATAAAATATATTATTTGAGGTATTTACAAACATTAATTAAAATTTTTAATTATTTTAAATTATAAAAGGTTATTGGAATAACAGTTAATAGCAATTTATAAGAATTTAAGGAATGCCTATAAAAATCGCATTTTCTTTTTATTATATTGCATAAGTTTCAGAAATAGTTTTGGCTTTTTATAAACATTTCAAAAAAGTCATTAAACTGTTAACTTGATCTTTAGAGAAAAAATTTCTATTTTCGAATTGTTTATAGTAATTTTTTTCAAAACAAAATTTTTAATATTGTTTTTTTATCTCCTTCAGAAAAATCTTACAGGAGGACAATAGATCGATAGCAATAAGTTTCTTCTGAAATCTACAACCAAATTTAATTAATTAGAAAAATAAATTATTAGTTTTGAATTCAATGAGTCAATATTTTCCAAAGAAATATTAAATTTGTTAAATTATGTTTTTTTTTTTTTTTTGTTTAAACACAAAAACATTCAAACTCTGTGATTATGTTTATACAATTTTAATTAACTATTAAAATCGCATAAACTTCATATATTTATGTTTTATTAATTATTTCATTGAAATATAAAACCTTGCAAATACATGTATAATATAACATAATTTTTTCCTTATACTCTAATCTTAAAATGTTATCACAAATACTATATAAATAGAAATTAACAAACAAAAAATATTAAAAAAAATTTTGAATAATTCAATTTGTGTGACAAAAACTTGGTAGAAATTTCTTAATTGTTTCAACAAAAATTAAATTAAATCAAATTTTTAATATAAAAAAAAACAACAAATCGTCGATCAATAATTATGTAAGTAGAACTCATACTAAAATTTCTATTACCACATTAGTATTTTAATTTTTTTTATTTTCATTTCATTTCATTTATACTGCATAAAATTTTATATACACTTTTCTGTTATACCTTTTTTAGTTCAATATATTTAAAGCGATTATACATCAGTATTTAAAAATTACAAGAAAAATTTAATAAATTTAATAAAAATTTCTTTAATTAGAATAGTGTAAAATGTGGGCTAATTGTATGTTTATAATAGAATCAAAAATTAAGTATGACAACAAAATGTTAAATACGCCAATTGAAACCAAAGTAAAGTCAAAATCAAACAAAATTTACAAATTAACAAGAAGAATATTTTCAATATGATTTCATAAATATTTCATTGTTTTAATTTTTAACTAATTATAAAGTCAATATTTGTATGAATACATAACAAAATTCTATTTGTTTTTATTTAAAAAAACTCGGATACAAAACACGCTTATATTTTATAATATTTAAGATATTTCTTTTGTTTTAAAAACAAAATGAAATTATAAAACACATAATGTGTAGAAATATTTACGAATTTCTAGAATTAAAAATAAAAAACAAATATTTTAATGTAATATACAAATAAAAAATTTACTGTTTTGTTTTATTTAAACACAATATCTAAATAAAGAAAACGGACATCTGTGATTTAAAATTTTAGAAAAAGTGTTAAAAATTTAAAATCTGCTTTAAATGTAATTTTAACTTTAGTAAGTTTAATTCGTGTAGTGCAATTAATTTGATTTTTTTAATGAAATTAACTTAAAAATTGGCCGATTAGAAACTTATAGAGGCTGAATTCATGCAAGAATTCTTCCAATAATTTTTCTAACAAAAAGTAGACCTTTACTTTCCTTTACTATCAAAATTCTTTGATGTTTTCTCCGAGAAAGTAGATCTCTTTTATTGAAGTTTTAACCCTGGTCGGATATTGCTAACAAAAAAAAATCTGCTAAGATCGATCAATAATAAAAACGAAAAATCGGTCAGACAAGTATAAAAAAAATTTTCGTTCTAATAAAGAACCATTATACAACTAAACAGCAACAACATTTATATAATTCATTATAATACTAAGTAGACACTAAGCTATTTAAATAAAAATTTCTATAAAAAAAAACAACAATTTTCATGCCTAGTATTTATTTAATTAATACAGAAATGATGTAATGAGTTGTTTAAATACATAATAAAACATCGCATATAAAATTTTAACAATAATATGTTTTAAAAAAAATTATAAGAGAAATAACATTATTCTCTTTTGCTTATAATTGTCTATAATAATACAAAAATAACATTAAAAACAAGATTAAACAATTTGTTTTAATTATAATATAATTTTACACATCAAAATATATTTCGAAAAATAACTTTTAATTGAAATAAGTTTTGGTTTTATTATTCTCAAAATTATTAATGTAAATATATATATATATATACCCCATGCTTAAAGGATAATGCATTTTACATTGTTTTATATATTTAAAATTTAATTAGCCAAACAACAAATCAGGTCAGATATAAAACTGCCATAAAATGGATGCAGACTGAATCGTATCGTATCAATAAGAAAAAGTTAATCTAATATTCGAAGTTTTTGATGTTTGAAGTTTTTCTTTATTGTATATAAAACTCTAACATAATATAGAAAATATGTATATATATATATTAATAGGCGAAAAAAGGATATCCTTGCCTTAACATTGAATATCAAACTTATTTAAATTCTAATTATATGCAAATATCAGTAGTAAGTGTTCATATAATTTTTTAGAAAAATAAAAATAATATGTGTAATCTGACGAAATTTAAAAAACAAAACCATGCTTTATATTTACATAATTTCCATTATATTTTTTGTTGTTTTAAGGCAGCTATAGGCATTTACTATTAGTTAGCATTATATATATTAAAAAAGGTGCATATACAGTGTATGGAGCTGTAAATGTAGTTCAAGTAAAACAAGTAATATAAAAAGGAAAAGTAACTAATCATATATCCTGTTTATGGTTTATGATTGTGTAATTTAGTGTTATTTATACGTATTGAGAAACACTTAGGTGCATTTTTTATATTCACACAAAATTTATGTTAATCCAAAGAAGTACAATTTTTTAAAAATATTTTAGATATTACAACTTTATATTTTATATTGCTAAAAATGAGGTTATTTTTTTTATTTCTTTGTTATTTTAATAATATTAATTTTTAACTATTGTTCACAACTTGAAAATTAAAAAATTTATCTTACTGATATGTATACATAATAAAATAAAATCATATTAAATGAGATTCAGATTACGCCTAATACAGAATGTTTAACATAATTATGTCTACTACATAAAATAATGAAGCAATATTAGTGAGATTTTGTTCAGTGCAAAAAAAAACACATTTTCTTACAGTGAAGATACATATAAAGTTGATCCGTATCAATTTAGTCAATGTTAAATTTATTTATTGTAAATTTTCAACATACAATAATTTGTTTACAACTTTAAGAATTCACGAAATGAAATCCCTAATAGTACAATTTTATCAGGTGTCATTACAAGGATATTACGCAAAAAAATAAAGCAATATTATTAATACGGATAAATCCGAAGATCAAGTTAATTCCAATAAACCGTATGTCAAGCTTCATTTTTAAAACATTATTTCATCTTCTGTACTTAGGCTTAATATTAAATCAAACACTAAATATTTAGTCTTGGTGTTTCTATTATGAATTTATAAATTTAATAGAAAATTATGTATATATAGTTAAAAGCATATTTTTTTCTACCACTTTTATATCTACACGATAGTTACAATACCTTTAAACATACTACTCATAATAAAATGTTTAATTAAAAAATCCGAAATTTTTTGTTTTCATCTTTTAGTAAAAATATTTTGTTGTATTGAATTTTTCTTTTTAACTTGAAAATTGCATTAGAAAATTATAGGCATAATTTCTTTTATAAAATTTTTTCATCAAAACTGTAATACTTTATTTTTTATAAAAAATGCAAGAAATTTTCAAAAGGCACTTTTAAAGTAAACAAAAAAAAAATTTAAACTTTTATTTTCTGCAAATTAATAAGGTTTACTTTTCAAGCTGATTATTATATTATATAATTTTAAAGAATTTGGCAAGATTAATAAGTTATTAGTTTTATTGATTTAATTGGACATACTCTATACAATTATAAAAAATTGTATAAAAATACTTATTTTGTTCCATATTTCGTACAATTAAACAAATAAGATTCCTGTTAGATTATTTCAAGGTAATTATAATTTATAAAATGTTAATATTAAGAGGAATATAATTTATTAGAATTATTTGTTAACCGTTCACAATTAATTGTTATCACGAAAAGCATTCCAATAATTTATAAAAAATATAAATGCCTATTTAAAAATTTTCCTCAAATTTCTTAATTTCTTGTGTTCTTTCGATTTTTTTTTTGTTTTTTGCTGTTTTTTCATATACATATATATTTATATATATATATATATATGAATTCAAATTTTATAATAATTATTAACTTATAACTTATAATGTAATTACATATGTATAGTTGCTGCTGTATATCTTGCCTCCCCACGTCTCCAAGTCCACTGACTCGGTCGATACTATAATATAAATAAAATTTTAACTTTGACTGTTGATTTTCTATATTTTCTATTTTTAAAGTCATGTTTTTATATATATATATTTGGCTACATAGAAACTGTTTTAAATCAGAATTGTTATGAACAAAAAAATTTGGTTTTCTAATGTATCTAATACCAAATACATTATCTTAACACTTTAAGCATTTATGTCGAATATATTCGTCATACGAAGATGTAATTTTTTTGTTTAATATCGAGTATACTCGTCATTAAGAGAAAGAAATTCGCTTTGCTATTTATTTTGATATTTAAGTAAACAAAAGTTATATATTTATAATTTTATCACATTTAAGAATAAATTACATACGTAATCAAATAAATTTAATTGAATCATTCATTTAAATTCCTTTTAACACTTTGAAGACGGGAGACAGAAATTCATATAATTTGAAGCCGTAAGGATAAAACAAGTCTAAAATATTCTTATACTACTAGACATTGCCCGTTAAGAAATGAAATGTAATTGGCAAGGCGAACGTATGTGGATATGTTAAAAAAAAAAAAAAACTTTTATCGATTTCACTAGCTCGATTTTACAGCAAACGCATTTACTGCGTTCTCGTCGATTATATTCGTCATCATCAAAAAATATTTAAGCCGTGCAAATTTTCAAAATTAAACAAAACATACAATTTTATTTTATTATTTTCACAAAATAATACAAACCTTAAGGCTTCTTGTCTGAGGTGATTAAAGTAAGCATATTAAAATAAAATTATTATTTTAATTATAATTTGAAAATTTAATGTTAAAAATATCTAAAGAAATTACTTACCTGAATTAGCAATTGTCCACTTTTAGTATGTGGATTTCTATAGGCATATAATACCCAAAGTAGTGCACTAATTATGAAACAAATAGGAAGCATAAAACCTAAAACCATTCCTATTCCACTACTATCATTTTCAGCTTTTGATGATTCCATTTTACTTTTATCATAAGTTTTAATCACAGATGTATCAATATGTTCATTATGTTCCATAGAATTAATACTAGTACCATGATTTAACCATTTATTAACATGTCCATTAATATCACTTGAACTATTATATTCATTTTTAGAATTAGCTGCATTATTTCCTTTTTCTCCAATAGCTGGACATATTGAAATATTAGTAATTTGTGTTCTATCACATCCTATAATTATAAATATAATTATTTGTAAAGAAATATATTTTTTATTATTTTTATAATAACCTTTATGAAGCCAATCTTGTCTTCTTCTATCAGTACCAGTTGAACATTTATTTAGTGTAGGGCACCAAAAGCACTGAAAAATTAAAATAAAATTTTTATTAATAAAATTTTCAACAGAAATATTATTTATTCACTATTTTTATATATTAATAAAACCAGTAACAAATTATATTTTATACAACTTTGACTGTTTTCGAGCAGTTTTTGTGTATACCTTACCTTAAAATTAGCACTTTGTGTTAAACAAGATGCACAATCATTAAATCCAAGACAAGTTGGTTGAGCACTTAAGTATATTACTGTATAGTTTCGAATGTCCTGGCTACCAAAATTAACCCGATGATATTCATAAATTGTTTTCCTTCGTGCAACTATATATATTAATGAAAATCATATTAACTTTATTTATAATAAATATTTTATGATGAAAAAAAACCTACAAAATATTATTTTATCTGTTATATATGCATCAGATAATCCAACTTTAACTGGATGTTTATCATCTTTAATTGTTTCAATTAGTATTGGGACTGAGTAATATGCAAAAACTATATCTCCACTGCTATGCAATGTTGTACTAAATGAAAATGAACCAACTTCTTGTTTATCTTGAAGGAATACATTTTCCCAAACTACAGTAAAGCTTGTACCTAAAATATTATAATAGAATTTCAAAAAAAAAACTTATTTATATTAAATGAAATTTTAACTAACCATTATCTAAAAATCGAACATATGAATCATTTGATAAGCTAGTATCAAAGTTTGCCATTAAAGGTGCAATATATTGTGTAGCTGCAAGCCATGAATGAACATATTCACCAGTATAAAGGAAGCCACCTGTAGCAACTGTTACATTTCGTACAGGATGTCCATAAAATGGGAAATCAAATGATAGCTGTACGGTCTATAAAAATAAAAAAAAAAGATATTTTAATTTTAATTATAACTGTAATTATTTTAAAAAGATTTTATTTATTTACAAAGTAATAAAGTTTGATTAGTGTTATTCTTTGTTAAAGAATACAAAATGAGCGCTAGCTTGTCGGTTTTTCTATGGAAAAGTTAGGAATAATAATAAGTTTTTGGTAGAAATAACTTTTAATAATCAATATTTATTAAGTTATAATCTTTATAACCAAATATATATATTATTTTTGGGGTTACATAAATAGTTTTAATACAGCTTACCATAGCTCTTCGATGTGATGTGGATAGCATTGTGTTTGGTGTTATATTTTGAAAAGTCTTCCAATATGAGTTTGTCAATTCAGAATCAACTATAATTTTACTATTATAGTATATATGGTAGTCCTTGAATTTACAAAAAGAAAAAAAGATTGAATAATATATTTAAAAATATGAAAATATATTTTTAAAAAAATTACCTCTTCAGGTGGTTTTGTAATGTTATGTTTTGCTAATTCTTTTTGTTGAGTTGTTTCATTATCTGGCCTATCAATTCCATCAATTATTTCCTCAATTGTTGATGCCTCTGTATTTAATGAATAACCTTTTTTACGTGATGATAATTTAATAGATTTATATGTTGGACTAATTGGTTCAGATACAACAGCTGGCTTTAATTGTATTGGTGGTGGATAATATTTACGTTGTCCTGTACCATTAGCACCAAATAATATTGGTGATAATGTACTAGTAGAAACTGATTGACTTTGATTTAATTGTATATCAGTTATACCTGGAGGTTCCGTTTTTATATCAATCATATCAATTGATTTATGTTCTTGTGTTGTTGGATATAAATTATCTAGTTTTGTTTTTAATGATGTTGAATTTATTGAATCAGTTACATTTTTAAATTCAATAGTTTGCCGTTTTTGTCTTTGACTTTGTACATATAAAAGTGTAGGCTGTTTCTCAGCTAAATTATTTTTTGCATTGATAATACTATATTCGGTTTCTGATAGTAAAAAAATAAAAATAAAAACATGATTAAATGACTATAGATACAAATATATATATACGAATACAAATATTTCATAAAACCCGTTTAAATCACATACCCTTACACATACATAGAAGTAATTCATGCAAAATATATGTTACTCAGATAAAAGACAAAATAAATTGATAAAATATTTTAACTTCGAAATCTAATCTGTATATGAAAAAATTCCCTGGCCTTATAGCTATTTCCAGCACTCTATATGAATTTTGAATAAAACAACGCACAAAGTTATTCAAGAGGACTATAAAAATGGTGCAAAAATAAAAAATACGTTTCGCACATTACGCGATTTTTTTGGTTTTCAAGACCGTCCAAATGAGACCACAATCGGTCATTTAGCGCATAAATTTGAGTCGACTGGCTCAGTTGATGATTTACCTAATCCTGACAAACCTTTTGGTGTGCGTGCACCAGAAAATATTGCTGCTGTGAAAGAAAGTGTGAAGAAGAACCAAAAATTAAGCACAACTCGTCGATCACAAGAATTGGGCATATCATCGAGAAGTTTACGCCGTATAATGCACAAAGACTTGGGTTCACATGTTTACAAGATCCAATTAACTAAAGCCAACTGACCATTTTACACGTTGTGGTTTCTCCGATTGGCTAATTGAACATCGTAAAGTTGATGTGACTTTTTCTTCAAAAATCATCTTTAGCGACAAAGCGGATTTCGTACTAAATGGCACGGCAGGCAAACAAAATTGTCGTATTTGGGCCACAGAGAATCCAAGAGGGTTCTAAAAACAACCGATGCATCCTGCAAAAGCTACAGTTTATGGTGGATTAGGGTCAAAAGGAATCATTGGTCCCTACTTTTTTGAAGACGGCGATTGCCATGCAGTTAATTTGAATTCTGAGTCGTATAAAGCCATGATAACTGATTATTTTTTTCCAATAATCATACGTTTCAGATAATACACAGACACACAGATAAACTTCTTTTATAGCTAGATATAGAATCAGTTTTTTGTTATTGACTAAGCTAAGCATAAAACAGCCAAAAAATTTTCCAAAGTAAACAATCTATAACCAAAATTTAAAAGAGTAAACAATAATAATAAATCTTAGAGCATATTTCCTAGACAAGCAATTAAATAGAAAAAATTTTTTTAGTCAATTACTCCTTCTTATTAGGCTATTCGCTTTATGTGGACAGTCATTTTTATATTTGATATGGACAAGCACAAAATATTATTGAAATAAAGAAAACTGAGAAGAAAAACAAAACCGAAAAAAAAATAATACTCACACCCTAACTTCTTTAATTAGTTAATATTTGTTTATACGTTAAGTTTTTTTTAGTGCCGAAGGTAAATATAGATTTAAAAAAGATCAAATGAAAAAATGTGAACAAATATATCATCAGTTAATTATACTAAATTAGAGTATGACAGTAAACTTTTATATATTTTTGTATTTTTTTAACGTTTTATAAAAGCATTTTTACTCAAAGTATGGGCGGCTGTAATATTCCCTGTAAGGAAATTATTCATCAGTGAGTTTCTCATGCATGAATTCCAGCGTGAATCATATCGGAAAGTTCATTTGTGAAATATTCATTAATGCAGCTTGCAGAAAATAGCCATCATAACTATACTTATTTTCAGTCATAATTTCATGCAGAAAGTCGTCATGACGGCTAGTTTTACGGCCATTTGTTAACTAAATTCATTGATGTTTTCCTCGAAAAAGTAAGTGTTACGTTACGACTGAAAAGTAACTCTATTTTGTTGATGAAGCAGTGCTACTTTCTCTACTGGGAAATAGTTTTAACAAAATCTCCCATGAAATCATTAGAATTTCTTAGGTCTATGCTAAAAGCTTATCCTTACTATTTTCATGTTATAATAATGTTATGTGAACATATTGTAAACAATAAAGATACAGAATATTTATAAAAAATATTAAAGTTATTTAATTAATAAATGTTAATTCAAAAATAATTTTTTTATATATGTAAATTTATAAACAAAAAAGTTGTACTTAAAAAAATATGACAAAACCCTAAAGAATTTTTCTTGTTGTTTTATTTCAAAGACAAATAGAAACTTTCTTGATATCAGTAATTACTAAAATTTCACTTCATGTAGTACTAATTTTAAAAATTTAAGCTTTAAGGTTGAACAAATATCGACAAAATGTTAGTGTGTAAGATTTCATTATAGTTTAGTTAGTTTTTTTTTATTAAAATAGAAAATTGAAATGAAATCTAATAACTGTTTTTTTCTAATACCATTACCAAATCAATTAACATAGATTCTTATGCAGAAGTGTGGCAATTGCTTAGCGCCTGATTAGTTTGAACGTTGATTGATTCTATCGAAATCAATTATCATGTCTTAAACTAATAATATTTTTGGAATAGTTGAACTACATTGTTGAAAAATATTAAAAAGAAGATCTAGGAAATGAGATTTGGTTGAAATGAATAAGTCATTAAACACGGCCAATATAGAAAATAATAGGGAAATATGTTGGTAGGTTAGTATTTAATGTTACCTATTTTATGTAAAATTTAACATAACAATTGAAAAACAGAGAATATAAATAAGACATAATTTTTTAATATCTATTTTTAATAGGTTATCGTATATAACTCATCAATTTTAAACGGTTATATATATGATATTTAATAACGTGAAAAACTCATTAAATTTTTCAATAATAATTCTAATCGTAGAATTTAGATTTAATTTTTTTTGTACATGGTTTCAATTAGATAATAAGACAAACAGTAAACATTAATCAAAATTTGTCTTTATCAAAGATTTATAAAGTTTCATTGTATAGACAAAAATACTCAAAGGAAAAATATTAAAATAAGTGATTGGGTATACTCAATCAGCTATATTTGACAGGACCTCATGAGACAGCCTCATTTTGGTTTTTAGGCTAGCAAGACACCAAGTAAGGGGAAAATTCGGAATTTTCGCAGTTAATTTTGAGGCAGAAAGCATGGTTGACTCACAGGTGGATTTATCAATACACAGAAAGCAAGGTTTGTTTTGACATTTATCAATCAGCTGGGCGAAAGCCGATAAAGTTTTTTTTAGTGTTCAGTGTCGTTTTAATTATGAATTATGGTTTAATTTTTATAATCAATTCTAAAATTATTTTTCCTTTATAAATTCTATACACTTTTGACACTAGGCACAACTTTAAAATATTAAAAATAACTAATACATGTGAAAACCTACATATAAACAAAATATTGATGTTGTCTCTTGAGGTACCGTCAAATATAGCTGAATGGCAACAAAAAAATAAAAATACATATTATAATTGAATTGAAAAAATTGCAAAACTAAACACTTGAGTTTAGTTGAGTATCATTTATAGTTTTAAGCAAAATAAAGTAAGATACTATACATACGATACATAAAACATATATATACATATATTGCTTCTTATTTAAGATTTGACACTAATTAAATCTTGAATAATAGAAACAAATTTTATTAGTTCCAAGAAAGCAAAATTAATTCTATTCAAATGGTTATATTATTTTATAAATATACTTAAATTAAAACTAATATGAAATAATTGTTGTTATGATTCAATTGGATGTTTCTGTTACTAAGTCAGATATTTTAATTATATTTTTCTTTAATTTCTTGCTATCACTATGAATATGAATTATATATATATATACTTTGATTTCTAATATTAAATATTTGTTTTTGTTCACTTGTATTTATGTTTATTTATTTCTAGTGCATAATAACAAATTGATTAAGAAAAATTTGGGTGTTCTATTGCTTTTTTTTTATTTTCAATGAAAAAATAATCAAATAAGAAAAAAGGAAATTTAAGATTCCGATAATACAATAGAAATTTTAATTTATTTTTAAGACAATATCTATTTATTTTGGTGATGAAATTTTATAAAATTAAATAAATAAATCTTCTTAAATTTCAGTCAATTATCTTTCAAAGTAGACTGCCAAAATTCAAAAGTCTATTGTTGATTTAAAGGAGGACTGCATTAAGAAAAAAAAAAAAAATAATAAACCAAATTTTTAATGATAAAATTGAAAATGAACGAAATATAGTTCTACACTATCCAAAAATCAGTAAAATTTTCACCCATATTTATCGGATAAAATTAAAGTTCACCCAAGTCGAAACTTTGGTCTTCTTTTTAGCCTCTTTAACCTGAAAAATACGAAACGTTAATCTCTTTTAGTCGTCTTGATGCTGAATCGGGAGCTATGTAGGTCCAAGAAGTTAAAAAGTAGTTAAGTAGTAAAGAGTTGAATCTCCTGTTAACGTCTTAGGGCTTCTTATAAGGACGTCAAAGAGGATGAAAGAAGGATCAAATTTCGACTCGGGAACTTTCACAAAAAGTTATACAGTATTTAGGCCTTTCCTAGTTTTTATTAAACATATATTATAATTATTTTTGTGTGTCTAGTGTAAACGAGTAAATTTCAACAAATGTCACTATACCTTTCAAGTCGTCAAATGGTTCTCTCGTTCAATATTAAGTATATATTATGGAAATGACGATTTGTCAGCAAGTTTTTAAACATTTTTAAATTTTAACTCACAAATGACCATTTCCATATACTTTATATAGGATTAGAGAGCCATTTGACGACATGGCAAAAATATTAAATAGTCCCCATATTGATAGGAAAAATTTATGAATTAACGGATAAATTTATCATTTGGATCTGATCATGTTTTTCATAATTTGAAACTAGATTTCTAATTGTTGAAAAACTTTGACCCTTATCGATTTTTTTATTTCAGTCAAATAACAAGAAAATAACTATAGAAAATATTATCAAAAATATTTATAAAGTCATATTACAGGAAAGTGAAATAGCATATTATAGTTGAAAAGAACAGAAGTTATCTACTAATTAAATTATTATTAGCTTAGACATGAACAAAACATACCGTAAATAGGTATTACGGTGGTGTATAATTTAAAATTTATATATATTAATAAAATATTGCTCTATTTAATTCCAACAAATATACATAAATAACTCAAAAGGTAATTCGAAGCTTTTTTTATTTGTCATTATATTCATCAATTAACTTAGAAAACTAGAAATTAAATTAAAAACAGGAAATACTCAAACTACAACCATAAGTAGAATTTGGGCAAATAACCGTTAAATAATAAAAAAAAAAATTTTTGCCTTATTTATGTTCGGCAAAACAAAAAATAAGAAACAAAAATTAAAATTGTAGCTTATAATATCCTATTATAGTGAAATTGTGTAAGCCCAATAAGGAAATTTTATGACAAAACTCTAAAATGAGTTCAATAAACTTAAAAGTCTACTTGACATCAACCTTGAAAATATTTTAATATTTAACTATATATTTTATTAAAATATCTGTTAAATCGTTTTTAACCCCACCACTTTAATTTAAACAACCCCTGTAAGATTACTAAATCACTAAAGTTCATAGGTCATCAAACATTTTATCTCTGCCTATAGCATGCTGTGCTAATTATATTAATTGACTTCAGACAAATTGTAATATCTATAAAAAGGCGTATACGTATGTATATATAGAAAATATATTATTAAAATAATTACTAATATAAATTTTATTGATTTTATTTATTTTAAGAATATATATGGATGTATATATGCTGATTTATAATATCAGATTTGCAAATTAAATGCAATCGTAAGTTAAATGTTAATGCATCAAGTCAGAGTTCAATTATAAAAATTTAATAATTATTTACTTTATCTTGTCTTTCCACTTTTTTATATTTAATGTAATTTAATAAAACTGAATATCAGTTGGCGCCTTAAAAATTTAACACTATTTGATATTAATTGATTATAAATTTTTTCCTTTTTTATTTCATCATAATAATAACAGTTTTGGTAATAATATAAAATGTCATTTGATAATTTTTAAGCATATATTTATATATACATATATATATATTTATATACATTAGGTATGGCACTAAAATATGATAAAATAAAATTTTTATTAAGAAATCGCCAAAAAAAAAAACATTAGCTTTGTAATATCTATCATAAACTAGAATACGACCCAAAAAAAAAGGTATTTTAAGGTCTACGCACAAAACTTCAGATATTTTTATTCTTCATTTTTCTCAACTAAAATAATATATGATTCAAATATTTAAAGTATTCAATCATATTACCACCAAATATATTGCTAATTTATTTTCGATAATAATTAAATATGTTTTTGTGTAGTAAGAGGAAAAAAAACTATCTTTTTAGCACTCAGCACATATGTAATATATTTTTGCTTAAATTATATTATTGTTACCGTATAAAGAAAATGACGTCACAAAGTGCCTAACCACAGGCTGAATATAATTTTTATTTAATAAAAACTAAATTTTATTGACGCAAAATTAAAAACAAAAGAAACAAAACAATAACTTACGTTTTAATTCTATTGATTTGATTTCGATAAAATTAAATAGTACAATAACAATTAACCGCGCAATAGTACCACAACACTTCGCCATTTTAGCTCAACTAACTAAATTTATAATTATGAAACAATTCAGTCTTCATATATATATATATATATATAACTTTCGGAGTGCTTGTCAAATTTTTTAAATTCAGCAAAAATATTCTAATAGGAAAATACTGAAAGTGAACACGCGCAGCTGCATTTGTAAATTCATATAGGAATTTAATCGTTTCACGCGAACTTGAAGACACAGATTGAATCGAAGACAGCAGCGATTGGCATAAGAGGGGGGCGCATTTAGCCTAGCGCAGACCAAGTCGTCTGTCCTAGCGGCGTTTGTAGCTGCTACAGTAGCGGCGTCTGTAGCTGCTACAGTAGCAGCTTCAGCTGCCGATTCAATCATATTGAATGGGTGTATCAAAATCTGGTCTACAAGTTTTTCTTAATGTAGGTTGCTTTTTTTAGTGGAATATTGTCTATATTATTATTGATTATTAGTTGTGTTTGATTATTATTGTGAGTTAAACTTAAATATTGCTAATTTTTGTTATTACTGTTTAAAGTTGATTTTTTAGTGTTTACTTATGCCTCTTGCTATTCAGTTTTTTTTTTTATTTTTGCTAATAATTGCTATGATTTGTAGCAGTTGTTGAATTTATTTTTTTTTATAGATCTTTTCTTTTTTTAAATAAGACTTACATTTTAAATATTATTTTATTAATTAATTTTCTTCAATATTGTGAAGATGCTTTAACAATGCTATTAACGGATTCAAATCCAGAATTTTCTTTAAGTTATTTTGATAAGTAAATTAAAAATGGAAATCAAGGATTAATTCTAACACTTTCTGAAATGTATATTAATATATATCGCAAATGTAGATAAATTCAATTATGATAAGGAAAGGTAAATTTTTATTATCTTTTTATCTTATTTGTATCCAAATAATTTCTTATTTGCTTAACCGCTTGAAATGCTATTATTTTATTGAATTATGTAAACGGGATGCTACACTTCAACGTAAAAATAATTTTCAGTTTGTTTCTATGACACAACTGAATAAAGAATTGACTGCAACACACCATGCAGCGATAAACTTTCAGTAAGATTGGCGTTGCCATCTAGTGGTAATTTCCAAATTTCCGAATCTTTCTGAAATAAATATGGAATATGGGTGAATCCAACATGAAAATATTAATTTTTTTTTAGTAACTATGAAAAAAAAATTCGGAGCAATAGGGTTTTGATTGTCTTTAATTTGTGTTTCTTAATTCAAGGAAATCGGCAAAGTCTGAAGATTTTAAATTATTCCTTCAAAAGTTTAGTAATTTGGCATTTGAATTCGTTTAAAAAAACCTACAAGAATCCAACAAAGAAAAGCTGGGAAAACTCGATATGAAGCTTACACTAAATTATTTGTCCTTAGAATTTTAATTAAGCTCTTTTTCTTGATTAATCGAAATTTAAGAAAAAAAAAAAAACCTACTTCAATTGATTTACTTATTTTTTGATTGTCTATTGTTTAAAGTTGATTTTGTATTATTGAATTTAAATACAAAAAAAAAAAAAAACAAAAATCAAGAAACCAAAAATAGTAGTGTATAGAAATAAGTAAAGTAGAAAGAAAAGACTTTTTGCATTTCATGTTCAAGTACATACTAGGAGGAAAACAAAGTCGCACACAGCAATTAACTGTCATTTGCAACATGCATTGGTCCTCACCGATGGGCCTCCATGAACCCCTTCGGTATGGCTTTGGTATTTGGCCAGTTTCCGCATGATTTGATAAATTCATAACTAAATCCTCCAGCATTTGTGATCTAGTTCTTTCTTGCATACGTGCAAATTTTGGGGCTGAATAAGAAGCACGTTCACCATTTACAATCTTGGTTAATAGCCATTCTCTGAAAATAATTCGATAAACAAAAAAAAAAAATTTTGTTTATTTTATTTAATTCATTATTTTTTGTTTGTTTTTCTGTAAGAAATAATTTTATAACTTAAATAATATACCTAAACATAGCTCCTTTTTCAAAAACTGATTGTTCCCAAAGATAAGGCTTATAGGCACCAACTTCATCCCTAGTAACAACTGAGAGTTGATATTGTGTTGGTAAATTGTCATCACTTAGAACTGCTCGCACCTTTTATTCAATTAATTTATTAATTTATTAAAAAAATTAATAAATTTATTTACCATTATAAATGTATGTAGAAAATGACTTTTTATCCAAGCTGGACCAAATACAGTATCCTCACTTTCAACAAAAGCTACACATACAATCAGGGTATTCACATTGAGTCCGGTAACATTTAATTTCAGGGTAAGCGGAGGGGAAAGGTAAGACGGAGTTTCGCAAATTTCGAAAAAGCTTTTACCCCTTCCTGAAATATTTCTGCCTCATGCTTGGTATCTTACTAATACACATTTATATACACATGTTATCTGTAATATTTTCCAACACATATTCACATATTTTAGTGGACTGAGAATTGTAGGGGAACATTGCCGATTTCATAACGGCCTCAATATGAATACCCCCAATGTTATTGCCGATGTGACGTTTACGTTGTAATTTTTGTGGATCATGTTTCTCATATGGTAGTAAAGTTGATACGTGAAACATAATTTCTATATTTCGCCAATTTGTATAAATAGAATAAAGACCTATAAATTAAAATATAATTTAAGAGAATTTTTTGAATTTGTTTTTATTTAATTGAAGTTTTGTAAAAATTGTAGTGACTATAAAATGGAATAGTCTTAACTAATTTATTTGTATTTCTATTTGTAAAATGTTAAATACCAAATAATAAATATTATTTTTACTCTAGTGATTTCGGTGAATAGCTTAGTTGGGCATGAGTTATTTAAACGAAGACAGCATCAAAAAGCTTATAACAAAATTTACAAACAAATTAAAATTTTATAAACTATTATCTTTTATAATTTAAAGCTAGAAATTTTGTCTTGAAAGCTTTTCTAATTAACTACAAGTTATTTTTCAAATTATTGTATGGGATTTGATTGGCTTAATAAAAAGTCTTTTAAAGGGTTCTATTCACTATAATTTTCAAATCGTCAAACATGTTTAAAAACGATTTGTTAATCATATAGTATAATACACAAAACACATTCAATTTTCTACATTGTACTCCACAGAAGATTTAAATGTTTCTCAATTAAAATAATTTAAGATTGAAATATTTAAAGTATTCAATCATATTAGTACCAAATATTTTGCTACTTTATTTTCAATTATAATTAAATATATTTTAGTGTAATAAGATGCTTACAATGCTTTGGTAAATTTTAAATGTTAAATGTAGGATAACCTAATAATCGAGTGAAAATTTGTAAAAAAAAAAATGTGATCGCTACTATTTGGGGGTTTTAATTTTTAAAATTAGATTTCTCTTGTTTTTGGGAATATTTCCCTACTCTTAAACGACAAATTTATGAAAAATGTAAATTGCGAATCACAATTTCAGCTATTAGAAAATTTATAAAAATATTACAAATTGCGAATATGGCGAAATATTACAATTGACCACTAATGCGAGTTTTTAATAGGCGATTGTTGGAAATGCTGGTATATTGTCATTATTAATATAAATTTGTATGTTTAAAGTCAAAAATACAACTTAAGTTATTAAAAAAATTGCTATACAATTGCACGTTTTAAATTTAAGCTAATTTAAAATATAGTTTAATATTTGTGACATTTCCGTTGTTAATTGAAAATTCGATATAATAAGTAAACTTTTTATTTATTAACGATTTCATAAAAACTCTGTAGAAAGACTTGTTAACTATGCACTTACAGATATTTTTAAAAAATGTAACTTTCTTTCATGTATAGTTAATAAAAACAACATAACATTATACAACGTAAATATTTTAACAAAACGTTGAGAAAATAAAATAAGCATATAAGCCATTAGTTAAAGTATACATGGCTTTGTACGATGCTTTGGTAAATTTCAATCAAAACCATTTCCCAAATTTAAATTAGTAGTCATGATTAAAGGTCAACTTTATGCTAATTTGCATGCCAGATAAACTTGATCTTGAATATGTTTTCTAGTTCGTATCGTGCGGTGATGGAAGTTTTTCCCAAGTTGGTTCAACACCCCAGATTTGTCGTGCATACTCAATAATAGTACGATCACTAGAGAACTTTCCACTTGATGCAATATTATGAATTGCCATTTCTAGCCATTTAGATTGATTCTGTTATAAAAGAAAGAAAATGATTAAATTAAGTACAAAAATTTAAAAAAAAAATTTAACCTGATAAGTTTTTGAAACCATTTCTTGGGCTTTAATATATGCTTCATAATCTGCTAATAAATAAAATCTATCATGCTTAAGCAGAACATCAGCAATATTTTGAAATTCATTAGGATTATTTGGACTGAAAAATCCACCTTGAATTTGATCAATGCATTGTTTGAGTTCCACATTTTTGCTATAATAACCATAAGCATTGTATCCTTTTTGCTTCAATGCTTCAACCTCTTCAACTGTCATTCCAAAAATGAAAATATTTTCATTTCCCATTTCTTCTGCCATTTCAACATTTGCACCATCCAGTGTACCAATTGTTAATGCACCATTCAGCATGAATTTCATATTTCCAGTACCAGAAGCTTCTGTGCCTGCAGTTGAAATTTGTTCGGATAAATCTGCTGCCGGCATTATTTTTTCGGCCAAAGTAACACGATAATTTTCTAAAAATATTACTTTGAGTTTATCTCCAACGATTGGATCACTATTAACTACGTTTCCAACAGCACAAATTAGTTTTATAATTTGTTTAGCCATATAATAGCCAGGAGCGGCTTTTCCTCCAATCATAATTGTACGAGGGGTAAAATCAGCTGATGGATTTCTTTTAATGCGATTATATAAGGTAATTATATGTAGGCAGTTAAGCAATTGACGTTTATATTCATGAATTCGTTTGACTTGTATGTCAAACATTGAGGCTGGATTTATTTTAACTCCATACTCTTTTTCTAATAAATTGGATAATTTCAACTTATTCTCTTGCTTCACTTTTGATATCGCAAGTTGAAATGATGAATCTTTAGCCCATTTCTTTAATGCTGCTAACTGTTCCAAATGAACTGGCCACTCATCGCCAATTTTTTCACATATTATATCAGAAAGGCCTGGATTACATAAAAGTAGCCAACGTCTTTGCGTTATACCATTAGTTTTATTTTGGAATTTTTTAGGCGTCATTTCATAGAAATCCTTGAAAATTTCAGATTTAATAATTTCAGAATGAATTTTAGCGACGCCATTAACGGCATGGGAACCAACAATTGATAAATGTGCCATATTAATACGTTTTTCTCCATCTTCTTCCACCAATGACATCCTTCTCATTCTTTCCAAATCATTAGGAAATTTCTTTTTGACTTCTTCTAAATGTAAAAAGTTTATATGATATATAATTTGCAAATGACGGGGCAAGATTGACTCTAGCAGTGAAACAGGCCATCTTTCTAATGCTTCTGGAAGAACAGTATGGTTGGTATAAGCACAGGTTCGTACAGTTATATCCCAAGCCTCTTCCCAACTTAACTTTTCTACATCGACTAAAATACGCATAAGTTCGGGAATAGCTAAAGATGGATGTGTATCATTTAACTGTATAGCAACCTTATCTGGAAAATGTTTGAAATCATTTCGGACAGTTTCACGACTCCCGAACTTTGATGATTTATATCTTCGGATAATATCCTGAAGAGTAGCAGCACACATAAAATACTCTTGTTTTAACCGTAGTTCTTTTCCCTCGAAAAAGTTATCGTTAGGATAAAGTACCCTAGTAATATTTTCCGCCAAGTTTCGATCCAAAACTGCTTGTATGTAATCACCATCATTGACTGTAAAAAATAAGTCATTTAATAGGATTAAAAATATTTATAATAAAATACCTACAGAACTTTAGATTGAAGCCAATTGGACTTTTAGCAGACCATAATCTCAGTGTATTTACATAATTGTTACCATAGCCAGGAATAGGATTATCATAAGGCATAGCTAACACTATTTGAGTATCTACCCATTTTTTGCCCTCTGGTGTATCTTTTACATGCCCATAAAAATGTACCGGTAACATATATTCGGGCCTTGCTTTTTCCCAAGGATTACCATAGCGTAGCCAATCATCAGGTTCCTCAATCTGTTCACCATTACGTATTTTTTGAGCAAATATTCCATATTCATAGCGGATTCCATAACCGTAAGCAGCAAGACCAAGTGTTGCCATTGAATCCAAAAAACACGCTGCTAAACGGCCTAGACCACCATTACCTAGCCCGGCATCTTCTTCTAGTTCTTCGAGCTCTTCAATATCAAGACCAAGTTGATAAAGTGCTTCATCACAAGCTCCTTGAATTCCAAGATTTATCATCGTGTTTTGCAATGATCTTCCCATATAGTATTCTAGCGATAAATAGTAGACACGCTGTTGAAAAAAAATTAAGTTTCTTTAAAGCTTGAATTTTTACTCTAACTGTTAACTGTGGATATATTAAATTGGTACACACAAAAAAACTGAAATATGTATTGGACATAAACTTAAATTCTTTCTAAATAATGTAATATAATATAATACAAGTAAAAGTAAGTCACTTGCATAAAGACCAGTGTTTCGGAAGTTCAGCCTCAGTTTATTATTGGTACCACCACTCAAATAGTCAACGCTTTATTGATACTTTCTTGTATACAACGGATTTACAGTTGGTTAGAGGGAGATTTTTGAGTTTTAGTTTTTGCTTATTAAGTTAGTTTTCTTAGAATGAATAGAACATAAATTATTTTTAAGCTCCTTTTTGTGTTTTGATTACAGAACAGTAACGATAAAGCGTAAAGAATATTTTCCATTTTTTATATGTACTATATATATATATATATATAGTTTTGTATTGCTGGGTTTTTTTATAACGAAAAAAAAGCATAACAAATTAAGTTGGAAAAGGAGAAAATTGAAGCAAGTTTAAGGAAAAATGCACCGATCAAAATATCAAAAAATGAAAATTTTTTAATGGTTTGGGTGGATGATTGTAATCTTAAGATTATTCCGTTAAATACTGCATCAACTGACATAGAAACTTGCCAAAAATTTAAAGAATATTTCCAACATTTTTAGAAAAAGGATGATATACAGCTGATCAGATAATAAATGAAGATAAAACTGGTTTATTCTGAATGAAAATGCCACAGCAAACCCTCATTTCCAAAAATGAAAAATCTGCTCCTGTGTTTAAAGCGGCCAAAAAGAGAATATCGCTCTTTTTTTCTTGGAAATTTGTTAAGTAATAAAGTATTGTGCTTCAATTATAAATTGTGTAGAAAATATTCCGTTGTCTATCAAGGACTTAAAGTTCTAAATGCTTGCTGAAAAAATATTTGGCTTCTTTTGACAAGAAAGAAGAACCAGGTTTATATTAAAGCATCTCAACAAAGGACTTGAATTGGCTAAACGACGTTAGAAACATATCTCACAAATAAGGATTAATTAATGGAGTGCTCCATTGAATATAAAAGAGATTTTCATGATTGTCTTGCTCCATATTTTAAACTTCAGGCAGAGTTCGAAGCATATTATTTTTTGTCTTTAATTTTCTCATTTAGTAGCATTTCACGAATAATTTATGTCTTTTGTTGTTGTTTTATAAACTTTGTAAATACAAAACAGAACTTGATATGCTTCTATTCAAATTTTTCTATTTTCATTATGATGAAACTTGAAGATATATTCTTATGGTTCAAATAGTTTTGATTTAAAAAAAAAGGAGTTGTAAATATGTATTGACTTTGATTTGAGTAAATAATTCTTGATTTAAATATGCACAATTACTTAAAATTAATTCTCGAAAAACAAACCAATAGACGTCGCCATTTAGAGATAACAATTTTACAGAGATAGCAGAAACTGTTGAAACAGCATCATTTACGGCTAATAAGGAAAATTATTGCAAAACAATTAACAAGTAAACTTAGCAATTTATCAATAACCAAACTTGTCTTTTGTTTTTAAAAGAAAATTGCATCAATTTGATGTTATCTAACCTTGCATGACCTTTTACAATTTCAACTTAGTTATGCGAGATGCGTGACATTCATGAAGGAGGAAGAAAATTTGGAATATATTATCTGAATTTGATCAACTACCAATAAAAATTACTATTTTAAATACCAACTAATAATGACATTAAAAATAGATTTAATTAGTGTCAAACTTAAAAATAAAATAAAAAAACGATCAACAGTTAATTGAAAAATGGCATGTGAAAGTTTTTTTAATTCATTCAGTTGATACCTCATTATTTATAACATTCAAAAATGTTAAAAATACCTTTGGATCTTTCTCATAATAGTGCTGTTGAGTACGTATCCATCTAGAAACAAGGTGGTCTTTCACACAATATGCAAGTGCAAAATAGTAATCTCTGGGTGTAGCGACATTCCTGTCTTTAACCAAAGTGTAATGTAAATGACGATTAAATGTTTTTTTCACTTCAGTCACATTTTCTACTTGTGCAATACCTCGTACACTAATTTGTTTTCTTTTTTCACCGTCTGTTAATGGTTTTGACATTTTAGCAAATTAATAACTTAACTGTCCAAATAATTTGGAAAATTACTGTATAATCAATTAATAATAGTCTACACTATTAGCACTAATTATAAATTACACTAGAACTATATCAAACAATTAAATGTTCTAGAGATGAATACATCTTAACAACTTTCTCGGAAACAGCGGTCACCTTAATTGAAGGTTAGACATGCGTCGACCAAATGACACAAGTTGCTACATATATTAAACATATAAGAAATAATTGTTTTGTTTTAAAGGGACATACATATGTTTAAAAATATATTTACTCACAAATGGCAATTTCCGCATATATATATATATATACTTTTACAAGGGAGGAGAGACCCATTTGACGATTTAGAAATTTATAGTGAATAGTCCCCTTTTAATTTTGAGTGTGTTTCACAAATCAACCAGCAACTCAACAAAAATGTCAAATTAGCATTTATAACTGCAATTCTAACTGCTGTCTGGCGATATTTCATTACTTTATATTGTAAATTAACTTTTTTGATGATAAAAGCTAATAAATATATTACTAAATTGTGAAATAATTTTTGATTGAAACAAAAAATGCACAAATGGCAACTATAACTTTAGAAATTCACATACTTTAGTTGAGTTTTTGAACGCAGCACTACTCTAATGTTTTTGTTTGGCAAAAAGAAAAAACAATATGTGTACGTAATAATCCATTAAATTTAACAATAACACCACAAATAAATACAATATCACAACCAGGACAATATATTAATCATCATAATTTAAATCATACACATATTAATCAACAGGATCATGCCAATCATACACCGATAAATCATACATCGCAAATAAGTCATGCTACACCAGTCACACCATTTCCCCAAATCATTCACATGTTAGTTTTAATCATTCATATGTACCAACATATGCGGTTAGAGCAGCAACAGCAACACCACCAACACCACTGGTATGCAACCAGCTAATAATTTAGAATTGAGTAATGTCACAAATATTTCACCGCATGATACGTTTTCACTGACCTTAGTACTTAGTATTTAGTACTTTTTTAAAAGTATTTTTATGGGAAATATCTAGTTTATTTCTCAAATAATAGTGCGTTTTCACTGAACTTAGTGCCTAGTACCTACTCAATAATTATTATTAACATATTTAAAAACTAAGCTAGAGATTTCCAATCAAAATACTTTTAAAAAAGTACTAAATACTAAGTACTAAGGTCAGTAAAAACGCACTATGGTCTATATCAACCCTTGTTTAGATTTAAGCACAAAAAAAAAAAACAGTTAAAAAATATGATTTTTTTGGGGTACCTTTGTTAAATTAACAAATTTTGCTTATAGATAGAGATTTTAGTCATTTTTATATTTTTATTTAGATAGAATTAGAAAATATGTTTAGTATCATTTTTATATTTATCTAACTAAATAGATCTTAAAGAAATAATTTATCTAATTATACAGTCTAATACAGTTACACAAATATTCCATATTCGAAGCAGGTACGTAAATTGAAAATTATAATTTGTTTTTTTGATTTGGTTGTTATTTCATTAAATTGTTTTGTTTTATTTAAATCTAATAATTTTGATATAATTGTTTTTTCTTTTGGAAATTATGTTGAACCATTTGAAACATGCCTTCTCGGGCTAAAAGATAGAATAAAAAACTAAATATTAAATGAATTTCAACAAATTAACAATAGCTAACCGTGTTCTCTGAGGCTTTTGAGCGCTCCTCACTTTTCTGTAATTTTAGAAGTATATCGCGCCTTTTTCTAAAATAAAAAACATTTTATTTTTTTTTTGAATTTTTTACTTAAAATACTTAGTTGGAAAACAAATTCAGAATAAACTCAAATAAAATAAAGAAATAACAAAATTTTTCTTTTCAAATTGAAATTAATTTCTTAAGAAATAATTGTTGTAAAAGTTATTTTGAAATAAGTTGAGTTGTTAAGTGCATCATTAGTAAAAATGAAATCCCAATTTTTTATGAAATATGTATATTTGAAAGTGTTTATTCAAAATTATACAAATTTGGTAATTGATTTTTAACAAAAAATTTCATAAAAATATATTGGAAGCTTTGAGTTTTGTAGAAGTTTTTAGATGCCAAATTATTGCAATCACGGCTGTTATTTTTGTTTAGTTTTCTTCAAATGTATTGAGTTTCAGCTTAAGAAATTCTTTGACTACGTCATCCATTTGATCACACAGCTCCTCTCTTGCTTCGAGTCCCCAATCTGAAAATATATTCAAAATAATTATAAGGAAAAAAATAAGCAATCAATCAAATTAATTTTTGCTTTATGAAATTATTTTACTTTATTTGCAATAATAAAAAAGAATTACTATTTGACAAGAATCCTGCAATGCTTGTTTGCAACATATACGAGTACAATTTGTCATAACATAAATTTCAAAATAGAAAGTCTGCAATTATATGATCTTAAACTATTTGCATCTCTTAATAACAAGACTTGCTTCCAAATTTTATAAATTACTTTAATTGGTCGTGTCCATTCACTGTAGTGAACAGTTGTAAACAGTATCAATTCTGTATATATAACTTTGACAACTGTCAAAATGTGTAAGTAGACGGCGTATATATATTATGGCTGTGTCTAGATTATTAGCGATTAAGGCAATAACAAATTATACGGGAACAAAACTCTCAAACGCACAAGAACAAAAATCGTGTATGATACTTTAAAATGAATTTCAGCTGGAAAAAATGAGAACCGAATCATTGATTCGGTAACATAGTGAATACCCCGCTTAACACTTGAACCAAAAATATATATATTATATATATTTATTTTTATTAATATTTTATAGTTTTACCTATTCTTATATCGCTTGTGTAATAGTGCGTTTTCACTGACGTTAGTACTTAGTATTTAGTACTTTTTTAAAAGTATTTTTATTGGAAATCTCTAGCTTAGTTTTTTGTGAATAATAATTATTGAGTAGGTACTAGGCACAGGAGAGCAGGTCAGTAAAAGAGGGACCTTAGTAAATCAATATGAGTTTTGAGAAAAAGAACGTCGCCTGATCCTCCTCAATATTATAAATGCACTTGTTTTTGACAGGTAGCGTCAGTCCAATCAAGGCCCAAACACAATGCACGCGGCAGCGGCGCGCAAACGGCAAAGTAGAATCCATATACAAACAAATGGGAGCTGATACAATGCGCGCCGCGCTGGAAGAAAACCGCGTTAGAAGTAGACCTATAATTTCTACTTTGACACGCGGTTTCTTTGAGAAAAATTTAACTAGATGGCTCTGCTTGTGTAGCTTTGAAAATTTTCTAGCAGGATCGCTCATCGTTGAAAGATAATTACTTTTATGCCGACATATTTGTTGTTTACTTTCCATGTTGTGTTTAAGAAAATATTTTCGATGCTTTTTTCATTCAAGAGTGTAATAAAGTGTTTTAAGTGGACTAATTGAATGTTTATTGAAAAGCATTCTTAAGGCCATCTCTTTGCTTCTGATAAAATACACTAGCTAGATAGCAGAGTCATCTCTTTTTTTGCTATTAAAGTTGGTAATATATGTCAACCGCGCCGCTTGCATTGTGTTAATATAAGTAACCGCGTTCAGGTTTTGTGCACAACTTCACAAAAAACCGCGTTTGCGCGCCGCGTTCATTGTGTTTGGGCCTTCAGTCATAACATATTAAGAGTGTTATTTGCTGGCTGCGTAATGAAAGTTTTTTTAAAAAATAATAAACAGGTAAGGATCCATAGGAAATGTTTTGATAATTGTTTTTAACGTTTGTGTTGGCTATTTTTTTTTTTTGCTGATTATTTTTTTTTGTGTTTGGGTCAGGGTTTGGTTTTCTCCCTCTGACTTTGGCGTAGTGTTTTTTGGGTTACACTTCCGCAGGTAGTGATTTTACTCCTTTGGGAGGACCTTGCGCATCCTTAGCGATGGGCTGTGGTGTGCCACCTATCACGCGGTAGAGCAGTATGTTTGCTGACTGCTCCGTTATAATGTATGGCAAATATGTCAAAATCCGACTTTCTAATTCTCACGCTAACTTCTCACTGAGATAGAATCCCAGCTTTCCGTTTTCCGGCTGTCCCCGATGCTAAAATGGTAATGTGGGATAGGTTAATAGTCATATTTTATAATATTTACTATAATTAATTATGTTGGCTATTTTAATTAATAGTAATATTCTGCTATTTTACCAAAAGTAAAAATGCACTTTTTTCTAAAATTCACAAAGATAACTTGTCATACTTTGAAATTTGCCAAAATTATACACTTATGGTTCAAACAAAATCCACGCGGTTGCGGTGCGGAAGCGGTGACATCATACAAACAAATGAAAGCTGACACAATGCGAACCGCGCTAGAAAAAACCGCAGCGATTCCGCTGAAGTAGATCAATTTCTACTGTTGACACGTGGTTTGTTTGACCAAAGTTAGAATAGATGGCTCTATTTTTGTAGTCTTGAAAATTAATAGGATCATTTTACAACTATCATTTTTACAAGATAGTTAGTTTTATGCCGCCATATTTTTTTGTTTACATTCCATCTATTCGCTTTCGATAAAATAAACCAGCTAAATAGCTGAGCCATCTCTTATATTTTGCTATAAAAGTCGGCAATATATATATCAACTGGTCCGCGTGCACTTTATTAAGGGCCCCCTATACTATCAAGGATCCTTGATCAAAGTCGCCTTGTTCAAATAAACTTGATAGTTAAGGGAGATTTGGTCAAGTAGAAATGACAGCTTTGAAAAAATTTCATCAAAGTTTTTGACAGATATAAATTGTATTGAGCAACACTTCGAAAGAGTTCACATGCTATTTTTAATTAATAATAAAAAAAAATATTAGAATTTTTTTAATATAAAATGTTTGTAACTAAATACATTTAGTTTTACAACAAAATATATCAGAAAAAAACATCAAATTAACGTATCTAAAAATGATCGACATTAAGAAAAACAAATTTGACATTAATTAGCTCAAATTTCCTTGATCAAGTAGACTTGATAGTTAGTGGCAAAATTTTTAGCAACTATTTGAGCAAATTTTGCTCACATTCCATCAAGTCTACTTGATCAAGGATCCTTGATAGTCTAGGGGGCCCTTTAGATTCCGCGCACTGGTTTTGTGTAAAACTTCTCAAAAATCCGCGCCACCGAACCGCGTTCATTGTGTTCGCACCGTTAAAGTTACACTTTGCTTTTTGCTGTCCTTATATTTTCGAATACTCTTTAGAAGTATTTTGTGCTTCATGTAAAAATACCAGCGATTATAAAAGCGATTTTTTCTATAAATTTAATATTAGCTTAAGTCATTGCTTTATTTCGTTTGGTTATTGCTTTTCCAATTTGTTTTGTTTTCAGATGTCTGAGACGATTGACGGAGACGATGTTCCACCGATTTTAGAAGATATTAAAAACACCATTCAGAAATGTTTGCAAATTTTCTTTAATACAGCAAACAAAATTGAGCTTGATTTAAATGCTTTCGAGAAAAGTGAAGATGATACCCAAAGTAAATTAAAACTCCTAAAAATAGTTGATTGTTTTAGAGTAGGGTTGGAAAATGCAAATGAATGCTTTGAATTATTAGATTTTAAAGCTCAAAAATATAACAATACAAATATTTTGGTGTTAAAATTGAAAAATCCTAATAGAAATTATGTAGAAAAGGCTATAAAAGTGGGCAATATATCTTCAGCTATCAAAACATTAAACTTACTTACAGATGGAGATAATGCCTCAAACTCTAACAATATAATCAATTCAAATGTAAATAAAACAAAGAGGTATAATAATTTCGTTTCATTT
Organism: Acrocera orbiculus; assembly: GCA_947359355.1. Lineage (NCBI taxonomy): Eukaryota > Metazoa > Arthropoda > Insecta > Diptera > Acroceridae > Acrocera > Acrocera orbiculus. The sequence continues at coordinate 15,332,424 of OX375759.1, forward strand.
CTTTCAAGGGACAATTTTACGAATATTGTAGAAAAAGAAGTAGAAAATACTTCAAGTAAAAGAATAAAGGAATTATTAGAAACATTGTCCAATGAAATAGAAAATCAAAACTCATCAACTGAAAATAAAAACAACGACAAACCTAAAAGTATATCTTCTAATTCTTATATTATAGAGAAGAGTTTGAGTGGGACCGAAAAAAAATCAACCTATTTAGAATTGATAGATCATGAAGAACCCAAAGGAAAAATACATCTTGTTGCTATTGAAAAGCTTTTAGAACCAGGTTTCAATAAACATAAAGATTGTCCTAATTTGCATTTAGATGAAAATGTTATTGCTTTAGATAGTAATGAAGAAGATAAACCTATTAAAATAACACCAAGAATATCAAAAAGCAAACATGCCAGGCGAATGCCACAGTCAAAGCTTCAAAAGAAATTTAATAAAATTTTACAAAAGCCTGTAATGGTTAGAATTCAATTATGTAAAAGTATAGAAAATCTTCTTAAAAACAATAAACGATGCATTGATTTAAGTTTATTGGAAAACTTAAAGAAGACTGGAAGAAGAAATAATCTGAATAGCCAAGATACGGTAATCAATATTAGTTTAACTTTGTTAAAATTTTTACTATATTTGCTTTTGTCTTTTTAATTATCTAATAAAGTCTTTTGATTTTCGTAATAAATATAATACTTTCAACTTATATTATATTTATATGATACAATAAAGAAATATTTAGAGAGTAATTTTTTAACGTTTTTTTATACTGTAAATTCGCATATTCTTATATTTACAGATTCATCCACTTGAAAACAAAAGCAACCGAGATTCTTCTAATGTTTTATCATCGTCTACATCAATATTGGGAAAAAATAAAAAATCTAAAGTGAATGTAAAGATGTCATAGATCAATTAATTTTATTACTTTATTTTCTTCTACTAACACTCGAAAATATTAATCTTAAAAATAGAAAAAAATTGTTTTTATCAAAACGTAAACAAGTTTTATGTAAAGTTATTATTCTCTTTATTAGGGAAAGGTACAACTAAGTTTTGTAGACAAAGAAACTAATATGAATTCTACGACCATATTAACAACTTCTTCAGATAGCGATGATAATCAGATTTTATCTGTTTTATCTAAAAAAGATGATAAGGTTTATTAGTTAAATAGAATTTGCTAAAAATAAACATTTAATTTCATTCTAGTTTCAAGAAGCAAATTCGAATGATAGTGACAAAAGTCCTGATGAACTCTCAGCAAATAAAAAGGTAAAAGCATTTGTCTTAATAAACTGAATTTTTAAATATATTCAAAATACAGAGGCCAGATAGTGCAGGCGGCCATTCGAGCACAGATAAAAGCATTTTAAAAAAAAAATTACGCAATTTTGATGCTGATAAGGATTGTATGACCCAAAAAAGAAAGAAACACGTGAAAAAAGCTAAACAAGCTGTACAAAGTGGATACTTTCTCAGGTAAAAATTTCTTTTGGTATATAATAATTCTTTAACAGCGTAATTGTAAGAAATTTTATTAGCATAGATTTTTTTTGCTGTACATTTCAAAAAATTTAAGTAGACAAATTTTTAAAAATAAAACTACAAAAAAATATTTAATTAAGTAGTGGTAATCGAAATTAACGAGACATTACGGTTTATGGTTGATTTACCAAAGTATGTATTTAGTTATTTAATTACATTTTAGAAAATGGCTTCTGTCACAAAAAAAGAATCTTTAAACGATAATAAATGGCGCAACAAAAGTAAAAATTCATCTGGTAGCTCATCGAGCAGTGATTTTGTACAAAAAAAGAAAAACGAAAAGAAAACGCATAAAACATATAAGCAATACTAATTCAAGCGCTAGTAAAAATGATTCACACAATAAACAAAGAAAAAATATTAGAAAACTTACTAAGACAATAGATCTAGATAGGTTTTTAATATTCAATTTAATTAAGTGAAAGAAACAATTTTTAAAAATTAGTATCATAAATAGTTATGTCCTGTATATGAGTCACAGCCTATAACTAAATTATGCTCTATTATTTTTCTATCAAAAATTTATAATACTAGTTAATTTTAGTTATAATGTCAGCATATAGTAAAGAAAAAAATAATTAAATATATTAAATGTTTTCTTTGAAAATGTGTAAAGGAAAACACATGAAATAATTATACCTATTGTGTTTAACTGTCAATTAATGTTTGAAAATAATACAATATAATCAAAACAATACCGCAAAGTTATACCGAGAAATTGTGACAAATTAAATAATGTAGTAGGAAAAATAATTTCTTCCCATAATAGATATCAAGTATATTACTTTGATTTTCATTTAATTAAAACTTTAAGGTAAATAAAAAATTGTTATTTTTCAAAATTTTACAAATACTTATTTTCATTTTCTATACTAATTTTTTTACATTATATTTTTTTCACTTTGAATCTAAATCAAGCAGGCTATGATTGGTTTGCCTATTTTTGATAAAAACCTACAAAGTTCCATTTTATTAAAAAGATTTATTTATCAATGATAATGAAAATTAACGATTTCACAATATTTTACCTCAACACCATGTAATTTTGATAATTTTTTTTGTTTCCTGTCATTTTAAATGTGTAAATTATTTTCGATTGACTATATGGTAATTAATAGTAATTTATATTTTAATTCCTAATATTTACAAAACTATTATCATTTTTAATTTTTTTTAATATTTCAATTTTAAGCTTATACAAATTTTAAATGAAATAGAAGGAAATTTTTGTTTTAAGTACATTTATTCTATTAAAAAAAACTAGAAAGCTTTAAAATTATTGCATAAAAAGAATCATTATTACTAAACATTATGTTTACCTTAAAAAAGCCTATTAAATAATTTATTTTATTAAAAATTTACCCAAAATCCTTTATCTATTTAAAAAGCGTTTATGGTAATTTTTAGATATTTTTAAAGATCTGAAACTGTATTTATTTAATGTATTATTAAAAAACTGGAAATATATTTAGTAAAAAAAATAAATGTTTGCCTTAAAATCCTTTAAAAGTAGATTTTGCTAACACATTTATATTAATATGTACTTATTTTCGAGGCCATCAAATAAAACTATGCCGGATAGTACAACTATATAATTTCATTTATATTTATTATATTGATTTGATAAAAAATCCTCTAAAGAGAACAAATTTAAAATAGAAAATAGGAAACAGATTGATACAGTCATGGTTCATAAAATATATTACGTAAATGGGAATGATAAAACGCTTTTAAGAAAAATTAGATGAAAATTTAAGAAAAGATAATTTATTGTAGATACACATAAAAATAAAAGTCTAAAAGTTTTGTTCAATTTTTACAGGTTTTTTTATTTAATTAATTTATTCATTATAAAATGGGAATAGAGATGCAGATTTGACTTTGAATAGAGTACTGTCAAAAACATTGTGTAATCTCTAGTAAAGGAATTACTGGAATGTCTAAATGAAAGCGACTTATAAATTAAACATGTTCAATTTTCTGCTCTCAAGCCTGCCATTCCATTTAATTTACATTGTACGAGAGAGCGGCTTGATGAGTTGGAAAAAAATAGAGAATAGCCCCTATAATGCTCTAATGACAAAATACCAACGCACGAATGTGTGGACAAGTCAACATAGAGTTCGGCGGTGCGTTAATAACACGTGCGTTAATTTAATTAATTTATTACAATTTATTAAAACACTCTAGTACTACACAACTAAGTTAAATGTCATTTTAATCAAAGTTCCTATAAATATATATTAATGGGTAAACAGCGTGTTAAACAAAAGTTGAAAAAGGTTAAATATGTTTTTATTTTTGTTTATAACTAATACAATAATTTACTAGTTATATATATATATATATAATGAAAAATGTTTGTATATTTTTGAAATGTCTTAGAAAAATTCAGCAAAACGACAAAATCGTCAGCATAACTTGAAACCCAATGGATCTAATAAGTACCAGAGTGAAAACATCAAAAAAAAAAACAAAGTTTTTAAAAAACCAAGTATACTACAAGGATCTAGTGAGAAATTACTAGATAAATGCAGGGAAAATTTGAAAGCATCACATTTCAGATACATGAATGAGCAGCTTTATTCATCTCATTCTGATAACGCTGCTAAAATTTTTGAAGACAGCAACTTATATGACGCCTACCACATAGGTTATAAGCAGCAAATTGAAAAATGGACAATAAATCCCTTGAATCAAATTATCAAACAAATTATAAACTTGTGAGTAGATTTTTTAAAGTTATAAAAGTATTAATTGGTTAGTGGCTAGAATAATGCTATTCCCATATTTCGAAAGTACCACAGACGAACTGAATTGTATATTTTAATATTTTTGTGTTGTATAATTTTGATTTTTCCATGAATAAATCCATGTGTCAATCAGGTTGGACAGGAATGTATCATGAAAGAGGATACAAAAAGTCATGATTTGATCCAGAACAACTATTAATATCGATGGCAATGTCTAATCGATACGGTACCAAAGCAACTCAGTGTATTTTGTAGGGAATAGTGAAAGTTTGCGAGTGAAGAGCTATTGAAATTTCACGTAATTCTTTTTTTTGTCCCATATGATGTGTTTGTCAGACTACATTCTTTTAGATTATTACTTATTACTGAAAACCACGAATAACTAAAAAAAAGCTCAAAGGGAAAAATTAGGCTTTGGAAGGCCTTGGATTTTATTAGCATAGAATAAATATCCCAGACAATTAGGAAAAAAAAGTAGTTAGCTATTTTGAATTTTTCTAAAGTTAACATTGTGTTTACTTCAAGAAACTGGCATTTGAAATATATCTAAATAGTATAACAATCTGCTTCAATAAAATTACATCCTTATAACACTATCGCCGTAGTGTCCTTGCTCCTTAAATCTTTTCATATAAAACGTATATACATATAATATAAGTGACAATAACAAAAAATGATGAAAAAGTTCGTTTGCAAAAATTTATAGAATAAAAAATTGCTTTAATAAAAGTCAAAAAAAATATTCACTTTATATAATTATAGCTATAAAAAACTTAATTATAATTTTTTTTTTTTTGTATATAAAAAATTGACTACTTTTCAGGCCCAAAGATTATATTATCGCTGATTTTGGTTGTGGGGAAGGCCTTTTATCAAAATCTATTACAAATAAAGTTTATTCTATTGATTTGGTTGGTCTTTTCAAAGATGTTATTATTTGTGATATGGCATGTACTCCTTTGGATCACACAAGTATTGATGTTGCTGTTTATTGTCTTTCACTTATGAATACAAACTTAAAAGATATTATTTTAGAATGCAATCGGGTGCTAAAGAATGAGTAAGTCATAGATTATTAAATTTAAATACAAATTGCTTTTGTTTCAGTGGAATATTGCTAATAGCTGAAGTTATGTCACGATTTAAGAATGTTAACAAATTTCTTTCTGGTATGCTTAAATGTGGATTCAAGTGCGAAAAAAGAGATTTGAAGGACAATATGTTTTATTTTTTTAAATTCAGAAAAGCACATAAAGTATATAAAAATACCCCAAATATACAAGAATTTTCTCTTAAGCCATGTTGGTATAAAAAAAGATAATATAAAATATGCGTTTATGGAAATATTGAATGTACAAATCAACTATTTCTATTCAAAGAGTTAAATTAAGTATCTCCCAGGCAAAATATTGAACTATTGGACGATTATTTTAAAGAAGCGGCATTAGTTATATTAATATAATTGATATATGTTATTTCAATTATAAATAATTCGATATTTATTAAGATATATTTGATTAAAGTTTAATAAATGTTTTTACATAAAGATATTAATCAAGTCACTATGAAATATTGGTAATATCAAGCATCGGACAGAAGGAAGAATTTTTTTTATATTGTCTCTTATAATAGTCATTTTCATAAATATGATCAATCGATGATCAGAGTAAATATAACTTAAAAAATATTTTTACTTTATTTATCGTTGAATTTTCTGAAGAGTATAAAATTTAAGCGAAGAGTTATGAAAGTTTAGCATTTGCATCACTCATAAAATCTTAGAACTCTAAGTAAAACAATTGTAACTTCTCTATATCTAAATGGTATAAATCCATTTTTGGCGAATTTATTTATAAAAAAAAAATTATTTTATAATTTCTCAAACCTATAAATATTGATACATATAAACATACATATAAGACACTAAAATAAATATTATTAAATTAATTCAGTAACAAGATCATCATGTTCTCGTAGTGGTGCTTGGAATGTTGAACCAGTAAATTCAAAAACCTGGGAATTGTTAGACTTTATTCTCTTAATAGATATTGAAAATATTTTAATTTTACCGATGGATTAAGATTGTTAGCTAAAGTAGCATAGTCAGAATTTTCCGGAACATGTTGAGTAGTTCTCGGCTGAATTGTAGCATAACTATTGTCATCTGCCGTTAATTTTCCCAGAATACTTTTCTGATCAACCAAAATCTTTGAAAAATAAAAATATATCTTGAAAAGATGTTTTTAGTAAATTTACTTACTGATGAGTTTTCTGTCATATGCTTTCCAAACTCAGACTCAGAGAAAACCTGCATACTTAACTCCTGTTCTTCGTAAAGTTTAAGTTTTCTAAAATTACATTGAGTTTTTTTTTTATTTCAAATTTAAAAAAAAAACTTAAATAGCATTACTGTTCAATCCACAGAGGATTTTCTGTAGTATACAAATCTTTTATAAATTGTTTTTTGATTAAGGTATTTTTTCGACTATTATCAACAACTGATAGATTCCTATGAAAGAAATTGATTTATACGTTTTGAAAAAACAATATATATACTATATATATATATTTTACCAATGTCGCATACAGTAACAAAATACTACAAAACTAATTCCGCCAATAAAAAGAACAATTGCTAAAGCTGTTAAGCCAACCACAGCTAGATCGAATCCATTTTCATTATAATTTGCGTAAGCTGGCAAAATATTCTGTATATGTGAACTAGTGTAGTATTCCTGAAATATAATTATAAAATAACATAAATGTAACGTAATAATAATCTATGATTTTATGTTCAATTTGAAAAAAACATTTTACCAATGTATATTTTCGCGTTAATAATTAAGTATGTTTTCAGACATTACTTTTATTACCTTTAAACTATCGTAGCTTTTGTCAATAATTTGTAGGATTGTATCAACAGGGACGATTTCTTGTGTTTTATATTCAACAGCATGAAAAAGTAAATCACACCAATCCATTCGTATGCGTCCAAAACCATCAACGTGATATCTTATTTCATCTATAATTATATATTTTTGTGTTGCATTTTCCATTCCTTGTAAAATTTCTTCTTGATGTTTATGAACTTCAGCAGGAGGTTGAGAAAGAATGACTCGAATAAGCTGATCAGAACTGAAAACCCATATCTAGATAATAAAAAATAAATAGTATTATTTCAGCTGTTCATTTAAAAGATATAAACGTTATACATACAAAAAGTTTTGTTACTGCCAATCTCTTTGGTGTTTGGATTTCTTTTGCAATTACACTTAACTCAAAACGATCTTGATTATATTCTGCCATAAAAGCTGCAGTTGTAACACGACCTTCCTTAGATATTGCTAAATATTTACTAATAATTATGTTTAATGTTTATTTAAAACAAAATATATACCAAATGGACTGGGAATTATAGATCCGACTGACTTGGATGATCCATATTTATATAATTTTGATGCAATAATTTCGTAATTAAATGATGCATTCTCTCCAAAATCTTTATCTATAGCATTTAAAAATATTACATATTCATTTGAAGATGCTTTTGAACTGACCCCAGCGAAATATTTCTAAAAATTATACTTAAATTTGGTTCACAAAAGATTCAAAAATTACATTTTTGCTAAAAATTGGTGGATTATCATTTTCATCCAACACATTAACTAAAATTTGAGCAATTGAATTATTATTTTTATAAAAATTGTTATAGGTTGGTAATGAAAAATTAATGTCGTTTTCTCTAGAAGCAAGCACAAACAATTCATACTGATCCATTGTTTCTCTGTAATTAAATGAAAAAAGTTAGCTTTTAAATATAAAAAAATAATTAATTTCTTAAATGAAACTATAAAAATTTTTCACTTATATTAGTTTAAAACAAAACAAATGAAAATTATTTGGCTAATATTAAACGAATAGTACATGTATTAACAGTCACTTCAAATGCATTATTGCTTTATTTTATTTATTTAAAAAAATGATACCAGAAAAACCAAGTAAAAGGTCTTTTGAGAAATGTTTACAATATTGAGCTCATATTTTTAAATAAACAATGACCAAAAAGTATCTACAACGTTTATCAAAAGATGGATTTATTTGTTTAAATCAAGTTTTATTTAGCAACATTGCAATTATTTATGGTTTAAAGAATTTTAATGTTAGGTAAAGTGTAAGATTAGATATGATAATAATCAAAGTTAATGTTTGATTTTTTTTGCTATTATCCTGTGGTGATCGTTAAAAATATTGAATAGTGAGTACTGTATATTCATTGCTAAAAATCAACGAAAACTACCATATATTAAATCAATTCTGGTGAATTTTTTTGAAATACCAATATGAATATATTCAAATTTTTCTTTTTTCAATTTTTTACTTACCTATCTAATGATTTATTTGCAAATATTTCTCCAGAAATTTTATCTATAAAGAAAGCTTCATTTTTATTACCCGTCAAAATGTAATAAAATAAGTCATTTGTATGTTTTTTTTTGACAGTGGCCTGAACTTTTCCAACTTTCGCACCACGTTTATTGTTTTCCGTTATTGAAAACTTAAAATAAGTCAATGAACTACCAAAATCTGGTAGATCTTCTTGTGATTTAGTTAAAATAATTTGTAATAAACGGAGTGATTCAAATTTAGAAGGTAAACCATGGTCGCTAGCTACTAGAATTAAATTATATCTGTAAATACTAAAATTAGAAGAAAAAAATGACTTTAAATAAAACAACAAACATGTTCTTTTCACTTTTTCGTAAGTCTCTTAGTGTACGAAGTTCACCAGTTTCAGCGTTTAATGAAAAGTCTTCAGTCTCTTGGATGTTAGAGTCATCAACCTAGAAATATTTAGCTTATTGACATTATAAATTAGTATATAATATTACTTGAAAATGATATGATATTCTTCCATTATCACCAGTGTCATTATCTATTGCTTTAATTGTCATTATTAAATAGTTTGATTTTATTTCATCCTAGAAATGTATTTTAAGTAAATAATCTTTAATAAATTTATTAGTTTACCATTGACAGTTTAATGGTAGCATTTGAAGAATTAGGAACAAGAAAAACTGGTCGATGATGATTAACTGATAATATTTCTATAGTTATTTGTACAGTATCACTATGAGGGCCAAAGCCAGAACCATCTATAGCTTTAACAGATAAATTATGTGTTCCTAAATCAATCTGTTTAATAAAATTATTCATTTTAATTTGATCATTCTACCAATATATCCAGCTAAGCTTTTTGTTGGATATAAAATTCCAGATTTGTTGTGTATTTGAAAAATATTATTTGTATTGCCTCCAATAATAAAATAACAAATATCACCAAAAGTTCCTTCATCTTTGTCACTAGCCTTTACCTTAAAAAAATCAATTGATTAGTGAATTAATTTTTTAAGTTTAATTAAGAACCTGTAATAATGCTGCAGGTGGATCTAAAACTGCATTTTCAGCTACTTTTCCAAAATAATAGTCTTTTTCAAATATTGGCGGATTATCATTAATATCGATTACTTCAATTAAAATCTATATAATAAAAATCGTTTAAATATAGAAAATAGAATAATTTCTTTATTACATTAGCCGTTGACGTTCTTCTTATACTAACAGGTGTTCTATCTGAAGCAATGACACTAAGATTAATAAAAGGATTTTCTTCATGATCTATAAAACTGCTATTAGCAACAGTTAAAATTCCTGTTTCGGAGTCTAAAATAAACTCCTTAACGTATTCACCAGTTAAATAATACATTATTTCGCCAAAAGTACCTAAATAAATTCATTTTACGTTTATACTTATATTTTTAAAATGTAATAAATTTACCGATATCATTATCAATTGCTTTTATTTTTCCAATAAATGTGTCTTTTGGAGAATTTTCAATAACACTAAAATTATATCTATCTTGAAGGAAAATGGGATCATTGTCATTAATATTAACAAGTGTGACTGTTATATTTGCTGTTGAAGTTAATTGGGGCACACCATTGTCGGAAACTGTTACTAGAAATTTGATCATATTGATTTTTTCATAGTCTAGTCTAGCTTTTGTTACAATAGCGCCTTAAAAAATTAAAAACTGTATCACATCAAATACTAGAAATTCAATATTAAACTACCTGTTGTTGCATTAATTATAAAATATTCATTTTTTGATATTTTAAATTCGCTTATAGTTGATTCTTCATCATGAGCTTGAAGTGTATGAATCACACTCGTAATTGGAATTTCTTCCATAACTTCAATTGAAATTTTTGGATTTTCCTGTGACCAAGGCGAATTGAAGGACTATAAAAAAGCAATTATTTAGGATTTTTTTTTATTGAAATGGATTAAAATTTCTTGTCAAAAGTTATTTTAGTAATATAAATGAAAATATTATTAAACTAAACAAAGCTAAATACGAATATGTAACTTTTTAGAAAAATGTATAATACTCACAGGGGGTGTTTCATTTACATCTATTATACTTATTATAAGAGATCCGCGCCCTTGTTGTATTGTTGAAGCTGTATTATCAGTTACCAAAATGGTAATTGTTATAACCTATTAAAAATATTCAATAAAACTAAATTTAAAATGGTCAAAAAGAAATTTTCATACTGCAAACAAATTTCTATCTAATTTTTTATTAACTCTAACTTTTCCAGACCGATCGATAGAAAAAAAGTTCATATAGTCTTCAGCTTTTGAAATCTAAAATTTTTTTGAAAAATTTGAACAAAATTTCAATATATAGAAACAAAAAATAATATATACCACATCTCCATCTTTATCAATAACTGTAATTGGTTCTGTTGCGGCAAATTCTAATGCATTTATAGAATCTACATCGGGATCTATGGCTACCAAAGTATAGACAACTTCTCCAACAGGAGTATTTTCATTAACCTACAAATTTTGTAAATATTAATTTTTTACAAAATACTTATATTTCTCTAATAAAATAAATAAATAATAGGTTACCTCGACACGTTGTGTTGTAGGTGTAAAAAAAGGTTCCTTGTCATTAATGTTTATAATATTAATAGTTAGCGTCGTTGTTCCTGATAAACTAGGCATACCTACTCAAATCAAATGTTAGTCATTTAATTAAAATAAAATCTGTATTTTAACCAGAATCTGTTGCTAAAATTTGCAATAAGTATGTATTTCGTCTATCGTAGTCTAATTTTCTTGCAACATATACAACTCCCGATTTGTTACTAATTGTAAAATCATCAAAGCTCCCATGTTGTATTCTATAACTAAAATTTTAAAAAGTTTAAGAAATACGTTTTTAATATACTGTTTTAATTACCTGACTTCTGCATTTATACCACTGTCTGAATCATTTGCAAATAATTCAAATACTTTTGTTCCTACAAAAATAAATTAATATTTAGTTCTTAATTCATAAATTTATATGGTTAAATTAGTTTTTCCTTTTTACATTATTTTATAGTTTATATTTAAAAAAAAAAAAACAAAATAATAAATTACGGTTGCGATTTTATCTACAATATTCAAAATATAAAGCTTGTAGAATATATATAAGCTTTGCAAACATCTTTGTTAATTCTTAAAAATACAATAATGGAAGGATAAGTAAGAAAATTTAGCTATGCCTTTGAACCAAACTATTTTTAAAAATTTGTATTTATACTATGCAGCATGCTTGTCTAAAGGTTCAGACTTATAAATGGTTATTATTTTATAAAACTATTTGAAAATGCACCAGGAAACCATATAGAAGATACATTAACCTTCTAAAGCTTGATTTCATAATTTATTTTTAGATTTAGGTGAAAGTTTTATAAGTAGACAAGTTAATTACTAAAAAAATGAGTATAAAAGCACTTAATAATACTTCAAAGTTAAAAAAGCTACTAATATTAATAAATTCAATAAGGGTTAGGGATCAACCATTCATTACGCAGGCAAATTTTATCTATAATTATTCAAAATTATTTTATTGTTCTATTAACTGAATTATTTATTTTTCAAAAATTTAAAATTCTTTGAAATAAATTTTCTATGCCATGAAATAAAATATTTCATGGTTTGAGTGTATATGGATTCAAATTTAACACTTTCCTATGCAATTTGAGCTTTGGTCTTATTATATTAAATATATTGTTCTAAATAGATAGAACCCTTTAACGTATTTATTAAAAAACTATAAATACAGAAATGAGTTTTCACCATTTATGCTTGTTAGTAAAAGAAAATTTTTGCAAACTACAAGGCATTATGTAAATTAATGCTTTACCGATTGATACATCCTCTGACACTGAAGTTTCATAAGTTTCATACATAAACTGTGGAGAGTGATTATTGACGTCACGAATGGTGATGTTAACACTACAATATGATGAATGCAATCCATCGTTTACCTTCATAATAGCAATAGTTTTGGAGAAAAAAAAATGTATAACTTTATATAAATGAACACTTTAAACAATTTATTAAAACTTTAAAGTTTTGTACTCATATCGCAAATGTATTAAAACCGAGTTTATTAGTTTTATTGATTTTCAGAAAATTTACGGCATTTTTATTTTTTATTCAATTAACACTTATTACATATTGAAGTATTTAATATATATGTAAGTGCTTTACTTACTTTGACTTCAAATGCCAAGTATTCTGCTTTTAAATATCTAACATCTACAATTGCATCAGATTTTAAAGTAATTTCCCCTGTTTGTTCATCTATTTTAAAAATTTTGTGTATTAATGCGTCACCTTTTAATCTGAAAAATATTGAAATAAAAAGTTATCAAAAATATTAATATTTATTACTATTACTTATATGTAAGCTCTGAAATAGTATCAATATCTCTTGCTTTTATTATCAATGGTGGATCAAAATACTTCGCTCCTTCGTCTAAAGATGCTCTATACAATGAACTTTCACAAAATGGAGCCATATCGTTAGCATCCACTATAGTTATACGAAGTGAAACAACAGAAGTTTGACCTTTTCCTAAATCATCAGTTGCCTAAAAAATTGTTTTAATTTATTTTATAAATTTTTTTATGTAATTTAATTTATTTACTTTATAAGATAAGAAATATTGTGAATGCTTTTCATAATCCAAACAAGATTCTAATTGAGTTGTATTGAATTCTTTTTCTGTAGTAAAACCAACAAAATTGGTATTGAAATCTATAGAACCATTTGTTACTAAATCATTTTCATTTAAATTATCCAATGTTTGTTCAGCATAACAGTCTGATACACTTATTTGTCCCGTTTTACTATTCACATTAAACTTATGTGCTCCAGTTCCTGTTAAACTGTAACGAATGCCTGCTGTTCCGAAATTTCCTGAATCAAGATCACTTGCAGTTATTTTTGTAATAATTTGTCCTACAGTAGCAGATTCTATGGTTTCAGACATATAAGTATCCGCAAGCTTTTTCAATTTTTTTTATTTTACCTGAAACAGAGGCCGTGTATGACTCTTGATCAAAAATAGGACGATTATCATTTGCATCAATCACAGATACAGTCACTGTTGCTGTAGAAGAATACTTCGAAGTTGTATTAGTTTCTTCAGCAATTACCTTAAAGTATAAAAAAGTTTTCAAACATGATCGATTTAATAAAAATTTTTTTACCAGAATTATAAATTTTCTATAATTAGGATTTTCATAATCTAATAGGCCGTTTTCTACTCTAATATTTAATTGTGAATATCCGCGTACAACTTCTGGCTCCACTTTAAATACTTTAGATACATCATCTAAGTGAACTGAAAATATAGCATTGGAACCCTAAAATACTCAGTTATAATATATGATAAAATTTCGTATATATTCAAATTTTTACCACATCATTATCACTAACACTTATTTCTAATGATAAAGGTGTGCCCGCTGGAGTGTTTTCAACAATTGAAGTAAAATATTCGTTTTTGTTAAAAACTGGAGGTGAATCGTTTACATCTCTAATTGTAATTGATGCGGTAGCAATAGAAGTTGTCAAATTATCAGTTCCAGGATTTCCATTAACAAGTTCTCTTGCCTAAATTTTTTATTAATGAAAAATCTTCACTTAATAAAGGGAAATTATACTCTTATAAGTAATGACACGAGCCCTGTTTCATCTAGAAGTATTTCTCTATCTAAGGGTTTAGCTGTTCTTAACTCTCCTGTTTTAAAATCCAATACGAAATAATCCATTGGATCTACAAACAATTTATCAATATAAATATTTAATTCTTATTAAGAATTGTATATTATTTACTTTCAATTAAATCATAAACAATTTTTCGTGGATTTCCTGTATCACCATCTTTCGCTTGTGCTTTCAAAACAAGTGTGCCTATAGGACTATCTTCATCAATAACAGCTGCCATAGTACCTTGAAAAATTGGTGGAATATTTTGAACATCTTTGACTCGTATTACTATTGTTGTATAAGTTGTAAAACTACCATCCTGATATTGTAAAAAGTTATTTAAATTTTTAATAATTTTAACGTTTGTTTTAAAAAATTTTTACCGTAACTGATATTTGTAACTTAAAATTCATGTTTTCCTCATTGATTAATGAAGTGTTTAATATAATCATTGCTTTAATGCGAGTGTTGCTACTTTCTGTTGTTTTTAAAATAAATCTGTAATTTCAAAGTCATGAAATATGCTTTTAAAGAAAAATTTAATAACAAATTTATTAATCGTTAGCTAATAATGATTTCATATTTTTCGTGCATTATAAAAAAAATTTAACCTGGTACAAGCATTTTTGGTTGAATTTTCAGGGACACAGTTCAATTCAAGTGTTTCTCCTACTATATCTTCATCAGTTGCAACTATATCATGAAGTATAATTGTCCCTAATTTTGCATCTTCTAGAACTTCTGTTTCATATGGTACCTTTAAAATAATTGTAACTATAGTATTTGTTCATATAATAAAGTTTTTTTTCAATACATTCTTAAATTGTGGTTCATTATCATTTTCATCTAACACAATAATTGTTGCGGGGACTTCAACTACGTTATCGTTTCCAATGTTTCCAAATGCAGTTACATTATCTTTTATGGACACTTTAAATGATAAAGTATCTTCTTTCTAAAATAGATAAAATTTTTGTTACGAGTTATTTTCATAACACCTATTTCTTCTAATTAAATTAAAAATTATGTGAATAAATGAATATGATTTCTATTCTTGTTTGACAAATTTTAGTTTTTGAGAAATTTAAGGATACAAAAAACCTTTTGCACCTCTCAGTACTTATTGAATTTTACTGTTCGTCAGCTTTAAACTAGAGCTTTGCTGCTATGATGGTAATAAAAAAGGTTAAATAAAACTATATGTAATAAAAAACAGTTGCCACAATAAAAAATTTAAAAATATAAATTGCACACTTTTGGCAAAAGAAACGGAATAAATAAAGTCAATGATTTATTGAAATTTCATACAAAATATACTCCTTCAATGTAACTAATTTTACCTCTCTGTCTAAGGGTTTCTTCAGTGTCACTTCTCCTGTAAAAGGATCAACTGCAAAGTAATCTGTGCCATATAAACCAAAAGTAACATTAGTCCCTTCGGGATCATAACCTTCTAGTTTAAAAACCGTTGTATTTACACTTGTTGCTTCAGATAATAAAAGGTTATTGAAGTTTTGGCTTAAAATAGGAGCAAGGTTGGAATTACCTATAAATGAAAATATCATTTGAATATTATATTAATAACATAATTTTTTAATCTCATACTTAGTGTAATATTTATCAGGAGGATGAGAAAGGAGAACAACCGCATAATGCCTAAAATTTGGCTAAGAGATCTGAAAAGTGAAAAAAAAACCCTTAATGTTTAACTGTACAAGCCTAATAATAAGAATAGTTTCTATCAGCTAATAAATTAAAAAACATTACTTTTACTTATTTCACAGTAGAGATTTTATCTTAATAAAATTGATGGCCGGTGTAAAAAAGGTGTAAGTTCTACTGTAAATTAAAAATTTATTTCTTGATTGTTTGATGGAAATGATAAGTCTTTCAAAATGTTGATATGATTTACCACAAGGCACTATTTTTGACAATTATTTATATACAGGGTTCGCAGGAAAAAATAGGACTACTTCAAATTCCTACATATAAAATGAAAATCACAAAAAATAGTAAATAATTTTTTTATTTGAATCTTAGCAAAATATCAATTAACAAGTATAACTTATTTCTCAATGTGTTCGCCCTTACATTTTTTTACTTGATGCAATCGAGTAAAGAAGGCATCATAAGCGGCACGCAGATGGAAAATTATCAAATATTGTGTTTTCTGATGAGAAAGTTTTACTGTCGAGCATGCATTTAATAAGAAAAATGATCGTGTTTATTTACCTAGCAGGTCTGCTGATATTTTGGATAAATCAAGAGTCACTCGTCCTCAAAAGCCTGCCAGTGTGATGGTTTGGGGTGGTTTAACCCGAAATGGATGTACCCCACTGATGTTTGTGCCCACTGAAGTAAAAATTAACCAAGTTGAGTACGAAACACGTGTTCTGCAAGCTTGTTTAAAACCTTGGGCTGTCAAAAAATTCAAAAACGAAAGATGGACATTTCAGCAGGACTCCGCACCAGCTCATAAAGCGAAGAAAACTGTTGAATGGCTAAAAAAAATGTTCCTGAATTTATTTCACCATCCGAATGGCCATCGAACTCACAAGACTTAAACCCTCTGAACCTTTGCATTTGTGGGTATTTAGAGGCTAAAGTGTGCTCTAAAAAATACACAAATTTGGAGGCGCTGAAAAAAGCTTTACGTGCAGAATGGAAACGAATTCCAGAAAGTGTTCTTCGTGCCGCTTATGATGCCTTCTTTACTCGATTGCACCAAGTAAAAAAATGTAAGGGCGATCACATTGAAAAATAAGTTATACTTGTCAATTGATATTTTGCTAAGATTCAAATAAAAAAATTATTTACTATTTTTTGTAATTTTCATTTTAGTGGCAGTAATTTGAAGTAGTCCTATTTTTTTCTGCGAACCCTGTAAAATGAGAAAAGCTGCGAGTTGTAAATTTCGCCATAAACTAGAAAAAACGCCTATTCACAAATTATATAAATATGAAAAAGTAATGTTAAAAAGCAATTCTTTAATGCCCTTAACACTTATCCTTAGAAAGCAAAAAATATATTATCCTGATTATTGTTCTAAATATAATAAGGAAATCTGGAAGTAATTTTCCATTCAATTGAAGCTATGTGATATATAATAACTAAGCTGGACTATAAATTCCATGGTCATATTCTTAGCCCCGGTTACTAAAATTGAAATTCTAAATGGAATTTTATAAAAAAAAAATGGAAAAAGTTTTTTTTATCATAACCACTTTTAAAAATGTTATTTCAGCTGTCTTAATTAAGATCAATAGAATAAAATAGAGTATAATTACGCTAATTCTATGATAAATTGATTATAATTAATCTGTTAGTATATTCAATTTATTTCTTTTTGCCCAGAAAAAAAAGACAAAATTTATCAGAAAATCAACAATGGAAAAACTGATTGGTGTCGACTTACTGTGCCTTAACTATGCAAATTAAGAAAGAACAGTTATATGGGTCTTATTTACAGTAATTTTATTACACATAAATAATTTAATTCAAAAAACTTTGCTTTTTATAAACTTGCCTCATTTCTAGTTTAAAATTTTATTTACATTTTACAAAATAGTTAGTTTTATATCTTTATTTTAAAAACCTTAAAATTTACATATCAACAAGTGGCAAATTTTTTTTGTTTATTGAAATTTCACAGATCTCTTTCATTTAATACGTCAATCCAAAATTGTAATAGAGCAAAGCTAAGTTCAACAATTCCATGCGTAATTTGTGAAAATTTATTAATGTGTGTCTTAGGCCCATTTAGCCTAAAAATCAAAGTGAGTAGGATTCTTGAGGCGCCGTCAAATATACACCGTTGGGTGGTGACACACGAGCTGTCATGACTTGCATAACTTTTCACAGGCAGCAAACTAATACATATAGCAAAGATTTATTATGACATGTCAAACGGTAAAAAATTATACACATTTAAAGTTATCTAAAATATTTTTAGTTTTAGGAATAATAGTGATTTAATTTTTATTCAAAAATTGGTTTAGTGTATTCGCGATATTTGTATTGTATTGATATTAATCAATTTTTCGATATGGAAATACACATACATTTGTACTCTTTATCTGTGCATGAAAATGTTTCCAAGCCTCGAAAATCTTTGTGTAGAAATGATTCTGCGAACAAACCAGTTTGTTACGCGTAACATTGCGCTTTAGTGTGGAAACACCCATTGACAGTAACGGATTTTTCATGGGCAATACACTTTGATTGGACTATGGATTAAAATATAATGATACTAATTCTAATGGAAGTTGAGTAAAATGCTCCTATAATCCTTAATTTTTGTATTTTTAGTTTATTTACATTTAAAAATGCAAAATTAACAAAAATAATTTCTTTTAGAAAAATTTGCCAATATAAATAAATTTAATTTTTTAACTCATGGTGAAGAAGTGAAGTTAAGAAAAAGTATGGGTGTTACAAATAATTTTATTTATAACTAAAACTTTTAAGTGTAATTTAATTTCAACAACGTATTTATTAGATTTGATTCATATTCATTTTAAAATGTTGTTAATTTGTTTAGTTAAACTTTCAACAAAGTATTAGGCTGCATTTCACGGAATTCGATATTATTAGTTTTCAAATAAGAATGGAAATTGCATGATGTGTTGATTTTAGTCTTGACAGTTAAAATTGCTTTCAAAACTGCAACACTTAAGGCTCAAACACAATGAACGTGGTTCGCGGCGCGGCGGCAAGCGGCGAGCTCTCTTTCTGTGCTAAGTTGTCTCGAAGACGATTAATTTCCTTAGCAGATTGTAATGCAGACACGTGTTATCTTTCAATTTTTATCACCACTTGATGAAAAGTCGCTGCCTGTGCATGTAAAAAATATAGCCATAGCTCAGAACAGGGATTTTCGAAAAATGTTTTTAAAATATAAATATAAATAACTATTAAACGTAATTAAGAAATTTAGAAAACCTTTTTTTATTCTATTCAAAATAAGTTATAATATTAACATGTTCATTACGTATACAGCAGGGGTGGCCAACTTTTTTGTTCGACTTATTATTTTATAAGCGCAGCCCAAGAGCTTAGCAATGCTAATGAGTCCATTAGTCTCCACTAAATTGGTATATAGCCTGAATTAGCGACTAGTTAGCACTAACTTGTCGGTTTTTCTAAGAAGATCAAAGAAATATTTTAATTCGGGAAGAATTGATTTCACTTCATATCTTTATTTGAATATTTTAAATATTGTTGAAATTTATTAAATTATGAATTCTTTATTAGCTGATTATTGATATATTATTTTTGAATTTTTGTCAATGAAAACAGTAATATGCTAGTGAGTCCACTCCGATTGGTATTTAGGAAAATCTCCATTTTTACTGTGCTAAGTTGTCCCATACGCTAAGCGCTAGTGAGTCCTAGTCATATAGCTAAAAAATGCTAGCGTATACAAAATTTGGAACTGAGCTGAATTTCAATTGAGAAAGATGGGGGAACGGGAGGTCATTTGGCATTAGATGCCGGTACTGTGGATAGGAACAAAATTTATCTCACATAAGAACTTAATCAAATGCTTGATATGGTAATTATTAAACAAAGTAAAATTCGATATTGTATTACGCATCAATACTAGTTTATTTTTTTTTATATCAGTACTATGTGAAAATATTGTAAATTTGGAAAATTCAAACAAAAACAAGATAACAAATAAATAAACAAACAATATTTGACGTATTTACAGTCTTATAACGATATTCTAATGAAAATATTGTATCAAATTTAAAAAAAAATCAAAACGAGAATGATGATTTTACTGGCTGCAATGATTGGATCCAAGATGTCTACTTTTATGATTCAAAGTTTGATGATAGTGAAGTCATATCGAGTATCGAATAAATCACAAGCATTTATCAACTTTTGACGTTACTTAGTTTCTCAAATTTTGATAAATTATCAATACAATATTAAATCACTTCCCTATTCAGCGATACTTTTCTATAATCATTTGTATAAATTGTTGGTTATAAAAATATTATTGGATAAAATATATTTCTACAGCAGAAAAAAATATGCGTAGATATTATGATTTAATAATATTTCTGATACGATGAACGGTTCCAGTAGAAAAATGTTAAAGTTTGAAAAGAAAATAAAACAAACCTACAAATAAAAAACCATATAAAACAACTTTTTTCAAAATTCTGATTTCTATAATCCCAATTTCTGATTTCAGCATAGTAATAACGCGCTTTAATTCCAAGTTTTCGCTTAGAGTTTTTTCATGTTGTTCTTTATAACAAACAAGTTCTTCTTCGTATTGAATATTTTTGTTGTTTAGAATTTCTTTTTCATACTGAATTTGCCTACACTCTTCTTGGCAATCGTCCCAAAATTCTGTTAGGTCAGAACATGTTTGGACCTTTTTATTCAAATATGCTTCTTTTTTGTCAGCATTATTAAGTCTTTTTAGTAATTCATTATCTAATTTCGTTACTTCTCTTTTAAGTTCATCTACTGTTATGCGAACATAATCAAGCTCGTTTTGCAAGCATTCATTTAATTTATTTTTTTCATCCAATTCCTCTTTTGTTGGTCTTTCTTGCATTTCTCGTTGCATATGGCTTAGTTCCTCCGTAATAGATGCCAACTAAAAGAAATTTATAAAAATAAAAATATCTCAAAATAGTAAATGAAATGAATACCTTTCTTTCTAGTTCTTCATAACTTTCCACACATTTATATTTATCGTTCTCTTTCTTTAAACATTTGGTATAATGTAAGAGCTCATTGTAAATACCTAATAATTCAGAACCACTGAATAATAATACTTGAAGACAATCTAGTTTCATTTGTAGGTTTTTATTACCATCACTGATGGGGTCATCATTTGTTAAGGTTAACTTTTCAATACTTAACTTTTCTAAAAAAGTTCAAATGAAACAAAATAAATTATTGCAATTGTTGACTATAATGACTTTTACCTTTATCACATTCATTATTAGCCTCATTTAAATTCTTTTGCACTACTGAAAGACGATCGAATACACTAGCAAGTCGAATGTAAGAATCTTCGTCAAAAACCTCTGAGTCTGTATCCTTGAAGATTAAAATGAATTTATGAAAAAATCTAAGTAACTTGCTTAAAAAGTTATAAAATATATATAGTATATAGTTTTCTGTATAAAATTAAGATTAGTCCTATTAAAAATATTTTTTAATTACTTTACGTACATTACATATAGCACTTATTATATCGTCAGATCCCTCTCTAGTTTTTAAATCAGAATTTTCCAGCCATTTCATAATCGTACCCTTACTGCTTAATTTATTAGCCTCCCAATTTACTTTTTTGTCTTTAGCAGACTCATCATCTGTTTCCTAATAATTTCATACTTTTTAACTAAAACTATCACATTTAAAAAAAAATAATTTTAATACTTTGGAGGCTAATTTCTCTTGCAAAGCTGTTTTATCCATTGCCATTAACTCGATTTGTTGTTTGTAATCTAAACACTGTTGCTCTAATTGTACTATTTGTGCATAAAGTTGCTGGGCTTTCATATCCTGTTTTTGTACTTGATTTTGGGTTCTTTCATTCTTTTCTCGATGTTCTTTGCACTCTTCTTCAACATGTAGCAATTTGGAGTTAACTTCCTAAAATAATGGCATTAATAATTAAACATTTTTTGGGATTCCTTACTTGAAGATTGTCTTGAGCACGTAATAATTGATCACGAAGAAGTGAACATTCATCTTCACTACTTGATAGAGCTCTTTCAATCGTTGTCAATTTTTGCACTGCTTCCGTTCGCTCTTGGTAGACCTTTCTTAAAGCTTCTTTGGCAGAATTCTATAATATATATTTAATATATATCTTTGAATAATTTTAATATATATTAAATACTTGGTACACGTTTTTATCTTCCTGCAACTTTAATATTTCATCGCGAAGATCATTTTCAGAGGCTTTTTTTTGAAAAAATTGTAATTTGTTCTCGAGTATGTCAATTCGATTTAGAAGTCGATCTTCATTTATCATTGCTTGCCATAAGAATGATGTATTTTGCCTAAAATTTAAAATAATCAGCTGTAAAATTTATAATAATAATTAATACCTAGAAAATTCAATGCATTTGTGAGTATCATTTATTTTAGACTCTATTAATTTTTCTCTTTGTATAGTTTCTTGTAAATAATGATTTAGACGTTGAAGTACGTCGATTGTTATTCCTCCTTCACCAGTTAATACGCGATCACTACTATTACTGATATATTCACGTCCATCTGGTAAATAAAGTTTAATGCAAGCTATAATACATCCATGCACTTCTTTTCGAGAATTTTCAATAACATCTACACCAAATTTAACCACATCCTCTGAGTGTAATTCCTCTTCCTCTGATGGATTAATTCGATGTTCATTAATAAATGTGCCATTACTACTTTTTGTATCCTGTAAAGTAAATAAAATTACATATAATTTTTTTTTAGCTAATCGGAATATAATTACTTTCACATAGAATTTCCCATTACCATACCAAATAACAGCATGATTTCGTGAAAGCACTTTGCAATCAAATATAGCATTATTTTCTGAAACACGACTTCTTGCAATTGACCTCCCTACCTTTACTTCTTGGTCTGGTTCTAGCAGTAATGTTCTTGTCTAATATAAATATAGAAATTTATATTAATTAGGAAAATAATTCTAATCTGAAAACAAGAATTTCATTTTCGAAATATTTAATTTTAATACGCTTTACAGAATTATTATTTCATAAATTTTGTTACTAGTTCGGATCAAATATGGGATTCTTAAAATTTATCCCAAGCTTTACACTGTAATTTGTTAAAACCAACTATAAGATTATATCAGTGATAGATTTTTTTCATCAAAAATTCAATTAACTCACTATAAAAACTGATTATTCAAAAAAATAACTGATATTTATGTTCCCTTTAGTGTCGCCAAATTAAGTATATACAAGTGAAATTTTGGTATAAATGTCACTTTAACAAATGCAATGGTGTGTAATACTATTTGAAAAATAATTAATTCATTTGTTAAAATTTATAACGTTTTTATTATATTCTTATTTATCACTATAGTAGAATCTTAATTCTAGAACTATTCTTTACTGACTGACCCTTCTTCTCTTTCGAGGTAAGTTTTTATAAGTTATTAATTAGTCAAATTTGTCATGACTCTCTGAAAGAGACTTGCACTTACACTCTTTAGGGTCACATTTCAACCTATTTAAGACCCAGCCGTGGCAAATTCTTATCTTATTGTTCGTTATTGCAAGTGAATTCTTTGCGCTTGCAATCCAAAGGATCATATTACAGGTGTTTAGCAGTGACCGTTTAGTTAGTATTTTTGAGTTAAATGCAAGTTAAAATAAAATTTGTTATTTCATGGTATACAGTTTCTGATATCATATTACAAGTGACTTTTTTCTGTTTTTTATTAGAATAATTAGAATATTAGAATAATATGTTTTTTTATATCAGAGTATAAGTAACATCATTAAATACATAAAAAAAACTGTAAATTTTCTGTACACCACAAGCAACGTAAATCAATTTTTGAGTTTTTACTGCTTTAATATCTTATTATTTATTGACCTAACCTTAATTATGGGTGACTAATGAATATGTTATTAACTGATATTTTAAAACCGAAATCTATTAATTGTAATAAGTATGTCATGACAATTTAATGTCAGTAGTTAATTGTAATAGGTTATGTTAATTTTTAAATATATAATATGTGAACATATTACATTAATTGAAATGCTTGTATAATGTGAATGTAAAGACAAATTAAGCTCTTTTTGATAATAAGACAAATGTTCAGAAAAGAAATTAGCTCTAATTACTTACCACAAAAGGGTGAGAATTTTGGTGACATAAAAGAACAGCTCTTGCACATTCGGTTGTTGATATGTTACTGCGATTATTATTTTGTGAAACTTGATTCCATTCCTTTTTTATAGTATCCTCATTTGTATTTAAAACTAGATTTTCTGTTGAGGCCATTATTAAGCCGCTTGTACACAAAAATGTTTTGGTATTTTCTACATTATCTACCCATTCACTGACAATAACCATGACCTAAGTAATTTAATATTATATATACATTTTTTTTAAAGTTGACATAAATGTCAATATCTTTGAGCTTACTTTGATTGAATTCAGATTTAGAAACGCTATTGCATTTTATTTTGTTGATCTATAATTAAAAATATACATGTATGTATATATTTTCAAATAGATGTAATTAAAAAAAAAATTTAATTTCAGAAATATAATTTTTTGAGTTAGCTAAAATCTTTAGCCATGCAGGTGTATGTTTAATAAGGATTGCAGACAAAAAAATTTATAAAATAAAACAGAAAACTTTTACTTGCAAAACAAATGAAATTAATAAAAATTTAGATGGAACACTAAAATAAGTTTTCCACAGGTTAATTAATGTGTAAAAAATATTTTTAGTTATTATAAATTCCAAAATACAATAAAAAAAATTCATGTAAACTGTGAAACCAAGCAAATGAAAAATAAACAAAAGTTTAATTAGATTTTTAATAGCTGAAGATAATATAGAGTAAACAATACATTAAATATACAATTTTCGATATGATTTTGTCTTATTTCCTTTAAATATTAGACAGTGTTTTCAAAATAATAAGATAATTAAGCTAAAGTAAGACAAAATATATATATATATATATATATATATATATATATATATGAGTGTAACTAGAATTCACTGTTTTTACTTTTACAAGTCATTATTTTAAATAAAATATTTTTAAACAATTGTATAATATTTATGCATAATTCACTAGTAAACTGAAATTAATTGGGTTGTATCACCAGTGACCCTTGTTCTTTTTTAAATTGTTTTTGATTAGTCGAATAAATGAAAAGTTCGCTAACCTGTTTTTTTGTATCCCCTTAAAAAAATTTATTATTAAAATATTTTAAATGAAAAAACTAATTATTTATCACAATAACTAGGGATAAAATTTATATTCAAAACACTTAATAAATATAATTAAAAATGCAATTGATCTGAAAAATTACTTGAAAAAATTTATCAAAGAAAACAAATCTACGCCAACCAACTTAAAGGAATGATAATGCGTTTACATTTCAGAGTGTGTTGTAATTGCACTAAGGGGCAAAGGCATGAAGATTTTACGCAGTGTTTGCGCTGTCATCGAGACAATTGGTCGCTACTATCTAATGCCCATCATTGCTGACATTAACATTGGCATGTCCGCACCTGCTAGCACAGCAAACATAGAGATTGTGTTTCACAAGTCAACCAAAATTGGTTATATTTAAACACTTTAATCACTTTACCCACTTTAGTTGATTTGTGAAACACACTCATGGCCCAAACACAATGAACGCGGTTCGCGTCGCGCAAGCGGTGACAGCTGTCACAGCTATGGGATCTTATATAGCTGAACTTCATAGTTCTGAATGAAAACGCGTTCCACTTGCGCACCGTGTTCATTGTGTTTGCACCTTCAGAATGTGTTTCACTCAGCAATCAAGTTGGTTAAATTTAACAAATTGGTTGAAGTGCATGGTCATTTGGAGAGAGAGATAATATTTAAATTAAAATTTGGTTGGTTAAATTAACCAACTTGGTGGCTGAGTGAAACACATTCAGCTATATTTGACGGTGCATCATGTTGCTGACTCACGTTGGTTTTTAAGATAAATATATCCAATTTTCCCCTTAACTGGTGGGTGTCTTCCTAGTCTCGTAAAATTTAGCTGATTCATAAATAAACGTATAGTTGTCCGTGGTTTGGTGAGAATTGATACTAATTCACTTGATTCATCATTCTTTCAAATGCTGTACTAATGTTTGTGAGAATGAAAATAAAATGCACATCCCAGTAGGAAATGCGAGTATAGCAGGAGTAATTTTGCTATGTATGCATTGAGTCTGGGATTACTTGCCTTTCCCTATGACACTTCATATACATTTCTAGAACACATGTCTACTTTTTGGAGTAATAATACACATGCAAACTTAACGATGCATATGTGTGCGTAGAATTTTTGTAGGGGAATAATTAAGCTTTTTAATTTAAAAGTTCTTTGAAATATTAGTAAAAGAAAGACGGACATATAACACATATAGTGATGAAACAGCATATGGTATATGATCATGTGTTATATGTCCATCCTTCTTTCACCAAAGGGTAAGTCTGAAAATTAATATAGAATTAATAAAATAATTAAAAATGGAATAAATTAAACAAAGTTATTTAACTAAATATTTTATTTATTCCTCACTATTAATACAATTGAACAGTTTAACTATAGTAAAAACTTAAATTTAATGCAAGACTTAACCTATATAAAATCACAAGTTATTTAACTATATTTTTATCAAAAATTACATAAATCATATATTAACAATTATTATATTATATTAAATTAAGCAAAAATAGATATATTTAATATATTTATTTAATTATATATATTTAATTTTTATTTTGTAACACATCACATGCCTATACTTTCCGAAATGTCAAAAATTATGCTTTTAAACAAACACTACCAAACGTAGTATATTCACGGATATACTTTGATTCACACCATTAAAAAGAGTCCATATATAAATGAGTAAAAGCTTCAATTTACTCCTCGTTGCCTGACTTTGGAGGCATGCTGGTTACATAGATTGTATACTCCAGCTCAAGATTGCTCTCCTAATTTCCTACTGGGATGCTACTGACAGTTCATACCTACGATGGCATGCCACATTTCGTGTGACAGAACCCAAAATTTGCCGTTAGGACACATTGGGATAATACTTTCACTTGATGGTATATATATTTTACTAATATAAAGCGAAGAAATATATAAACTTTGATTAAGTTTCCACTAATTATCTTAAAAATTAAATTTAATATATATCTAATCACAAAGATAAATCATTTCATAACTCAACATTGAGGATGAAATGTGACTGTTATCTGAATATAAGTATCGGACTTAATTCGGAAATTAAATTTCAGATCTGTTTCAGATTACTTCTGAATATTTTGAAGAAGAGGTTATGAAAATATGTGTTTATTTTTTTTTTATTTGCTAGAATAATTATAGCTTTCATGGCTGCCTCTCGATTGATTTGCTTGCCTCTGCTACACCAAAAATCAAACGTTGGCAATTTTTCTCTTTTCTCTTTATTAAAACTTTTCTATTTTAATTTTTCTTGCTGTTATTAAACATGTCTGAAATATTTCGGGATTTCTTTGTTTTTATTGAGTTTAAGCTTGAACTGAGTTTAAATAAGAGTTTTGTTCAAATTGAGTTTATGAACACGACTTTTATTATTACACTTGCTAAGTTCGAAACAACAGGAAGTCTCGTGCGAGTTCTTATGGTTTTATTAGATTTCATAGTGTAAATGCCGCAAGTTATCTCGAAATTTTCCAATTCACAAAATGTTACAAAAACACTGCTACTTTTTTCTAGGGCAAAAAATCATATGAACAAAACAACAAATAGTTTTGTGGTTTACAAATTTCAGTTTACAATTTTCGCTTTTACTATATTTGGCAACAATTGTTAAAGTAAAACGGACAAGATCAATATGAAAAATATGTCAAAATTTTTCAACTATTGTAAAAAACCCTCTTTTGCATTTTAAAGGAGCTCCTTTTTGCTTAATCACAACTATGTATCCTCTTTTTTTAGTATTCAATTTCCGTAATTAATTATATTTGGCACCGTTTTTTGATATATTATTATTTCATTAGATTTGCTGCTATCTATAAATTTATAAACTGTCCTCAAGTTTTTTCAGTTTTGTAAAAAAAGCGTACCAAAATGTCTGCCTCACGCATTTGTTTCAAAAATTCCGTTTTGATTTTCATTTCTCTGATTAATGCCTCCTGTGCGAATTTACGAGTTCATTTATATTCTCTCTCTACCCATGAAAACAGTCTAATATAAAAACAAATACTTTGTCTAGAAGTAAATTTTAAAATAAACCAGTTTGATACTGATTTCATGTATACTCGTATACCTTAAGTTATTTTGTTACTCCAATATAACATTTAATGTCTTAAGGAATTACTCGTAAATTATTTTGCTTGGCAATCTTTAGGTCTAATAGGTCTTTAGGTAAAATTTATAATGGAGGCAAAAAAGAGCTTAAAATTTTTTCTATATTTATAAAAATTTAATTAAATTGAAATATTTTATTTTTAGTTTGTTTTATTTTTAAAATGTCAATGACTGCTTACTATATTAATCACAAATAGTATTTTTGGTGAATCATCAAATATCTTAAGTATAGTTTAGTTTTAGCTAAATAAATAATTATAGAGTAAAACTGCATTAAGTTTATTTGCTTTAGGTCTCAGAAAATGAAATTATTGAATTTAGCATAGTTTCTGATGCCAAAATTAAAATGGAATGTAAAATAAAATTTAAATGAACTGTTTATAATTATCAAACACCTTAATATTAGCTCAAAAAATATGATTTGTGCAAGAATTTATTTTTGAATGTACAGTCAACAGCTTGAAGAAATACTAAAATAAGCTTAGAAAACTACTAAAGAAACATTTTAAAAACTTTATAAAAAAACTAAGTAGTTTTGAGGTCATCAAAAATTTTTTCATAGAAATCTTGAATTAAATTGATATTAATAATTTTATTTATATCTTCTGACTACTAACATTAAAGAAAAAATATTTCAAATAAATACTAATTAAAATTACACAATAAAAATGTAATAAAATGATAATATTGAATTTTAGTCCTATTAAGCGTTAGGTTTTATTCAGAAACTATATCATACTTAGTTTTAAAAAAAAACTCATTTTACCGGCACCACAAAAGAAATGTATAAAAATTGGTATCAAATTTGGAATTAAGACATATTTAACTAACTATTTTTGTCTAATTAAAATTTGAAGAAGTCAAGTATCCAAAAAAGGCAAAAAAATATCTTCAATTAGGCCGCTAGGGCACATTTTAAAATTAAAATTCTTAATTTTAATCAATTGACGATTCCATCAATTTCAGCTTGCAGATTCAATCAATTGAGAATAAATAATTCCAAGTATTTTAAATATTTTTTAAGACAGATAAACAATTATTAAATGACAAAAGTGTGAAAGCTATTAAAATGAATGAATAAAATTAGGGCAATAAAATACATATAACCAAAAATAAATAAAATTAATTCTTTAGAAAAGTAAAACAAATTAAAATTTTATTTTAGGCTAATAAAGAGGATTAGGATAATTCAATTCCTATTTAATTAGAAACTAAATATAACATAATATTATTGTGATACCAGAATTTTCTTCTTGAATAATCATATGAAATCAACTTTTTCGAATTTTCTAACAATCATTGAAATAGGAGAGCCTGTAGGTGAAAAACATGATGATTCATATAAAAAATCACCTAAATATAGATGGTATTAAACAAAAAAGTGTAAGTTATGATCTCATATTAAAGTTAAAGAAAATATATGTGTATACATTTCCAAACTAAACTAAATGTATTAAAGCACTGTTACTTGGCGAAAAATAGATTCCAGTTCTATTAAATACATATATATAATCCTCCAGAAATTTTCTATATTTAATCTGATATATATATTTGAATAAATTATATTATAGTAAAATTTGATTTATTAAAATTCCTTTACAATAATTAATTAATAATTTTTTGCAGGTAGCCAAGGTAATAACAAAAATATTTGAATCAATACGTTAAATTTAGATTACTTAGTCGTTATTCTATTATTAGAGATTTAATAATCTACAAAAGTTTAAGAAAGAAAAACAAAAAACATGAAAAACAAAAAAAAAAAAAAAAAAAAAAAACAGAAAAGAAAAGCAAATACCAACACCGACAGCATCATCAGAAGGTGAAAAATAATGATAGGTATTTTCACTTAAACTGTGGAAAATTTTAAATATTTTCATACGTCAAGAGGGATAATTTACTTATGATCCAACCAACTAGATGCTCTGAAGATCAATTTTCGATATGTTCTTCTCACTTCATATAGCGTGTGCCGTGTGCATATCAGTACATAGACTATAACGAGCACGTTCATTTTCTGCTTCATTCGAAAAAAGTTTTTGTCGGCGAAAAGAGCTCAGACTCCTTACTTAGTTTTGTTTCCGAATATAATATAAAATTTTTTTCTATTAGTTTTTCCGCTATCCAGGTACCGTTAAAAATATTATTAATTATATAAATATTATTATAAAATTTCTCGATAATCAAATTTTACTTATTTACATAAAGTGATATTAAAAATGTTAAGTGTATTTATCTATTTATTTATTTATTTCCATTTTTATTTAAATTTATTTTAATATTATTAATTTGTGTATAATATAAAATAAGTTTAAATATAAAAATCATAAGAGCTTTATAGATGCTTTTTCAAACACACCTTTTCCTTGACACTTAAATCAAGCCTAGAAATGGATACTAAGTGTTAAATAATATTATAATTTTCAATTTAGAAAATTCAACGTAACATAACCTACTATCCTAATATGGTCAGTCATAAACTTATATAATCTGAGAATTATATGGTGTGTAGAGGAACCACTTGGCTATTTGCCATGTCCATAGAAATAGAGAAGATTGTAGTGTCTTGCGGTATAATATCTCTGTTACGCATAGTGTAATTTTTTAAATATCATGCGCGACAAATATATTTTAAATAAAATTTATGAATGAAGCAATAACTTTATTCTAAAAATAAGTTTACCAGAAAGAAGAGTTCTGCAGGAAAGGTGTTTCATTAGATTTTTAAAATTTCCATAAGAATATTATTTAGGTAGTTTAAAAAAATAATTTTTGTAGTTTTTTTTGATTGTTTTATGTTTTAATATAAATTCTTTGGATTCAAATATAATATCTTTGTTTTTTCTTCTTATTTTAAATAATAGTTTTTGTCGATCAAAATGCCTTATACACCAGTTGAAACACCAAAATGCCCAAAATGTGGGAAATCGGTTTATGCTGCCGAAGAACGTGTAGCTGGAGGATACAAGTTTCACAAGACTTGTTTTAAATGTGGTTAGTTATAAAAACATATTTATATTTATATATAATAAATTAATATGTATTATTTTTAATTGTTTATTAAGGAATGTGCAATAAAGCCTTAGATTCAACGAATTGCACAGAACATGACAAGGAATTATATTGTAAGAATTGTCATGGACGTAAATATGGACCAAAAGGTTATGGATTTGGCGGTGGTGCTGGATGTTTATCAATGGACACTGGTGCCCATCTTGCAGAGTAAGTATTTTTTTTATTTTTTAAAAGTTATTCAATTAATTAATTCTTTAAAAAAAAACAACAAATATGCAATTAATTACAAAAATATAATAGTATGGTAAACTAGTAATAATTTCGGGCCTTTCCTTATCTTTTAAATTTAATTTTTCTAATAAATTATTTAATTAAATATATTTTTTTATTTATTTTGAATTTCTTTGAGCTTGAACATTAAAATTTAAATTACATAAATATACAAATTTTTTTATTATTATAAGAAAAAACGGAAAGATATGTAATTAAAAAATTTCTTAGATATAATTGATTTCATTTAATTATAAAAAGTTTTTGTATATCAAATAGGAATTGCTCTAAAAGATATTAATTAAAGAAAACTGAAAAAAATAATATTTGCTTGGCTAATAAATTTAATCCATATTTTTGTATTTCATTTTAATTTTTTAAATTGGTAACTGCAGTAAAAGAGGAAACTGTAATTTTAATGATCCTATTTATCGCAATCTTGCCAATTTTATAAATAAATTTTTTTTCAAATTTTTTGAATTAAATATTGCTTAGACTAATTTTTTAGGCTTTCAATTTTGATAATGGAAAACTATAGGAAATTTAATTTTAGCTTTTTTTTAAACATTTATTTGAAAAAATATTGAAATAATGTATTAGTGAATAAATAGATATTTAAAACAAAGAAAACAAAATTTTTCTATTTCATGGAAATATTAAAAGGAATTAAGTAGATATTTAGAAGTGAAGATAGCTGTAAATTATGAATGAATAGTTTTTGGTTATATTTATGAGTAGTAATTTTATTTACTCTAAGGGTTTTTAATTTAATAGGGTTATTTAATAAGACGCATAAGACACGTGCTGTACTTTTATCTGTTAAAATT
Organism: Acrocera orbiculus; assembly: GCA_947359355.1. Lineage (NCBI taxonomy): Eukaryota > Metazoa > Arthropoda > Insecta > Diptera > Acroceridae > Acrocera > Acrocera orbiculus. Next base: position 15,365,037 of record OX375759.1, read on the forward strand.
TAACTAAGTAGCAATTTTTCCCAGGTATAGTGGTGTATGTTTTTAGAATTAATGTATTGTAATTAATAAAACTTAATTTAATGCGTGTTTGGTAAAGCTTGAGAATTACGTAATTTTGGAGATTTGGAGATTCAAAACAATTTATCTGGGTAAAGTAGTTAAATTACACTGTATAATATTGCTGGATAAACATATCATTTTTGTTAGGAGACTAAATTCAGGTTCTGATAATTACTTGTGATTAAATCCTTGTTTTCCGTAGCCAATAATCGACCACTTCAAGATTGGGTAAAGGTTGTGTGGTAGTAAAAGATTGTCTAGTAATTTATTGGAGTATATATTATGACAGACTTTTTCATTATTAAAGATATATCCTTGCCATTCTCATTTATTTGAGGTTTCAAGCAAATATAACAATTAGCTATGGGATTACTACTTCTTTGATTTTACAAAACGAAATTATATTTTTTTTTTTTTCGATACTGAGCTAATTTATCAAACTCAAAATACAGCAATTTCAGTAGAAATGTTAAACATAATTTTTATTCTGATGTTTTATTTGATCGTTGAAGTAATTATTGTTTTCAATTTAAATAATCGACAGTAATTTTTTGTTGTTTTTGTCTTCTAAATATCACCTCACCAAAAATGTAACGAAAATTTTTATTAAATTATATTGTAGAATGTTTACTTTTAATAATTCTATTACTTAGTACAAACGCAAAATAGATAACTAAAGTACAATATTTTCAAATATTTTAAAAACTGAACATAGTTTTAACTGTTTTAAAAAATTCTTCCCTTACATTAGGATTATTATAATATTATATCAAAGTTGTTTTCGCTTTGATTCGAACTTAGAATAAAATTAAAAGATAAATTTTTATTTTCTGCCATTTGGTAAATGACTTAAATTTACTTAAAACAAAATATGATATATACAGCATGTTAAAGTCTCTTACAGCATGTGGTTCTTAAGTTTGTTTAAAGTTTTTTCTTGATATAAATATATCACTCTATTCTGTATTGTATGTAGAAAAATATAAATACGTAAACAACTTCCATATTTTTAAATAACTCTGTTGTTTTGAAAATTTAAGTAGAATTGCTTATGCATAGCGTACGCATTGAAATTTATTAAATATAAGCAGAAAAAAATAAAAAATACAAAAATTAAAAAAATTAAAAATAAAATAATGTTTATTTACTAACATAATTCCTTAAAAAATTGCATGACCATATATCCCTTTTTTGTTTAATCACAGCAAATAAATCATCATTTTGAGAATATACTACGTTGGAGCACTGGATCCTGTTCCCAATAAGCCTGGAAAGAGTTCGTGAACAAATTCCAATAGAAAATAAATTCCCGTATATTGAGTTTATATAACATATTTAAATTTTATTTTGTTTATGTTGATTCTGTTCTCTCATTATATTTATTTTTTTCTTATTTATTTTGTTAAATTTTCATTATTTTTACTTTATAAAATTTCTAAAATTTTGTTTTAACTTTGTGTAATTCATACATCTAAAATAAATAATATTTTCTGTAGTTTGAATCAATCTAAAAGTATATATTCTCCTATTAAAACATAAAATATCCTTCTAACTTATATACAAAAGAAGAAGAAGAAGTTTTTTTTTGTTATTCATTATTCCCCTGAAGATTTTTGTTTATTTTGTTTTCATAGTTTTTAGTGTTCTAATTTCAATTATATGTATTTGAAATCGGTTTTTTTCGGTGCTATTTTTGATCTTTGTATTTTGGTTGGTATTAAATTGTTTAGTCATAATAGAAAGTTACAAATTTTCTGTTTACTTTGTGCACCGTATATGAGCTCAAAACTTTTGGCTTGAACTACTACTCAACCTACTGTTGATATCAACGAATTTATTTATCCTTCAACTATAGTAAATGAAAATAAGAAACAAATGACAAGGATCTATGGTGAGATTTTTTTTTTTGTGAAAACAGCTCGTTCGCATGGCTTCTTTGCTAACGCTGGTATAATGGAAATGTATGCAATTCATTGTAATTTTTCTTATTAATTAGGTTTTATTCCTTACCCTTTAAATTAGAAACTAAATACCACATAAATACTAAAAATTTTAACAATAAAGTATAAAATGTTTATTTTATTAGAGGCTCTAAACAAGCCTTGACTAATGGGATAAGGAAAGTGCCCTCCACTCGGTCATATATTTATATAATTTAGTTAAAATATTTTAATTTAAATAATATTTATAATAAATATTTTAATATAATAATTTTTCTCCATTTTGAGGGACCTCGCCTTGTCCCACAAATTCCTCGAGGCGGCTAGCAAGCTTTAGCGGTGCTTGGAATAAGATAAAAAATTTTCAGTTAGTTGCCAAGCTTTATTGAAATTTTTATTTTATTTTCTATTAACTAAATTTTGTTGACAATGAAAAACAAGAAAAAGAAAAAAAACAAAAATAAATCTAAAATGAAAACTGAACTTTATCACTAAAACTGCACACCTAACAACAAAATTAATATTAAAATAACTAAAAACAAAAAAATAATTGTATTAATAAAAAAACCTTTTTTTTTTTCTTTTTTTATTTTAATTTAGAGATAATTCTATACGTAATGGTGCTAGATTAGAACCAAGAATAATAGCAAAGGCACCTGAAGGTCAAGGTTGTCCAAGATGTGGAGGTTATGTTTATGCAGCTGAACAAATGTTAGCAAGAGGAAGAGTAAGAATATCCTTTTAATTCATTATTCTTTTTAAACAAATAATATAGTTTGATTTGCTTAACTAAAAAACCATCAGGGCTACCATAGAAGATGTTTTAAATGTTTAAATTGCAACAGAACTTTAGATTCAACAATGCACTGTGATGGTCCTGATAAGGATATTTATTGCAGAGGTATCAATTTGTTATTTTATGTTTTTTTTATTTTATTTTAATATTGTTACTAAACAAATAATTTTATTTTTATTTGTTTAAATATAGTCCCAATTGTTGTTAGCTTAATATTATTATTTGTTATTTGTTTTTATTAATAATTTTGTTTTTTATCATATTAATAAATATTTTCTTAAGAATATTTTAATTTTATATAAAATCTATAGATGTGGCATCGCGAGTGTTTCAAATGTGGAAATTGTGCAAAAGGATTAGATTCTATTAGCTGCTGTGAGGGCCCGGATAAAAATATTTATTGCAAAGGTGTGACAAAAATAAAGAACAAAAAAAACATTGCTTTTGCTTATGATAAAAATAATTATTTAGAAAATGAGCAATCAGACGTAGTTTAATATTAATTTCACAGAGTTATCTAAAGCAAAAATTTAGCTAATTATGCATTGTAATATGTTATCTTTATCTTTAGGGGTAGTGATTGAGAGTTTTAGGCTGGTAATAACAAGTAATTTTATTCTGATTTCTTTTTTATATTTTAGTGGCTTTTTTTTTTAAATTAAAAAAATACAGTAATAAATGATTGCATAAATATTTTAAACATTTAGAATCAAATATCTTATGATAAACTAGGCTAGGCCATTAGTTAGCTAAATTAATGTATTTACAGATATTTTCGGAACGCAAGATAAAAAGTTACACAAATGCAAGGGATCTAAGCCAAAAAGTCTCAGATATATTATGCCCTTATATATATATATATATACATATTATATATTAGATACCAATCTCTAATCTCTCTCTTTAACTGACTTGCTTTGCTTAAAATATTAATTTAAAATATCTTGCTAAAATTAAACAATTATTTAGTCTAGGCACCATTTTTAAGGTTTGGTTATATGGCTAACTGTGCAAATTTAAAACTTTGCAGCTTTATTTTGGACTATTTAAACATCCTAGGCCAATAAAACAAATCCAAAATACATATGTTTCTCCGCTTCTATTTACATTTTGATCTGAAATACACTTGTATTGGTTAGAATAAAAATATGATATTTTTGATATTTAACGTTTCAGTTAAATAGAACTTCAGCTCTAGAAATGAAGCTAGAATTAAAGAAATATACTAGATTTTCATATTTGGATTAGGGTAGTTAAAAGATACAAAATAGAGTAGCACAGTCAATAGAGAGATCACTATATAATTGATTTTGTTATTTTATTTGATAAATCAAGGTCAGACTAGACACCAACTCAGGCTATCAATTTAGTGGAGATTAGTAGAGTTATTAGCATTTTGTGCTACCAAGCCGTAGTCATTCTTATAGTGCGTTTCCACCGCACGATTACTGATGAAATTTACTGACAATCGTAGATTTTGTATGAGAAAATCTATGACTGTCAGTAAATTTGTCAGTAATCGTGCGGTGGAATCGCACTATTAGCCATTAGATGCTAAGTTAAACAAGTTCTAATGAAGTTTCGTAGATAAAGTATTAATTTTTATATAAAATTATTTTTAAAATATAATATAAAATAAAAATGGACTTATCCACATTGGCTTCTGAGCGACTCATATAACGTGCATGCGCTAGAGTTTGCGTAAGAATATGAAAATACAATCCACATATGTACATGTTATAAAAGCCAACATATGGATTTTAAAATCGCGGCTATATTCATCATCTATTCTCTTTTTGCGTTAGAGTAGTGTAGTGTATAAATATATATAACGCATGGTGTCAGTAAAAATACCTTCTACATAAGTTTCTTATTTTAATCAATGGGCATTGATTGCCCATTGATAAATTGATGGACGTTTTTTCAGTGTTAGTACCCGACTATCTTTATAATATAGATTTATATACATAGATATTTTTGAAAAAACTTCAAGTTTCTAAATTTTATGGTTATTCTCATCTTGTGTATCAAATTCTTTTAGAGAGTAAGCTGTACAAAAATTCTTTTAAAATATAAAAGAATAATCTAATAGAACATAATTAAATATGAAATACTAAAGGATAGTAACTATAATAACCAGATCAGAATTTTATCCATATATTATTGTAATTTTTATATGCTATCAGCTAGAATGGTTTTTATGCATGATTCCTCATAAATTACCATTTTTTGTGATTCCTTAATTTTTCTTGCACGATGCTGGGATGCAGTTTGCTATTCAAAGAAGTTCGGCCCTAAAGGATATGGTTATGGACAAGGTGGAGGAGCACTTCAAAGTGATGTGTATACAAATGGGTATGTTTTTTTTCCATTTTGTTTTGTTTTTAATAATTCTAAGCAGATGAATTTACTTCTTTTTTATATTGAATGCATTTTGTAATTATGTTCTATGAAAAGAAAAAAATAATAAAAAAAAACTTTAATAATACTTCAAAAGTCTAACAAAAAACTAGATGAAGAGTAAAAAATTTAAGCTTGTATTACGTTTAGGTTGCTATGCTCAAAAATTTGGCGCCAGGGGATATGGGCATCTTGGTATTTCTTCTTTAGGCCTCATGTCAGATATTAAGGACATCGAATGGCAGAGGTAGTCAATGTACTTAAAAAAGAAAAAAAAAACCCCTATTCCTCATCTTGTGTTATGTTTCCCTGAGTTTTGTGGTGTCTATTTATGTTATATGTTTTGTTAAAAAACAAAAAATCTCCTTTATTTAGTAAATAAAATCAAAGTAACTTTATAACATTATTTATTTTAATAATTATAAACAGTGATATGGCACCTAAAACAGCTTTGATAGATACATCAAAAATAAAAGCTCCACCTGGTCAGGGATGTCCAAGATGTGGTGGTGTAGTTTTTGCTGCTGAACAAGTACTATCTAAAGGACGAGAATGGCATAGGAAATGTTTTAAATGTCATGACTGTACAAAGACATTAGATTCAATAATTGCTTGTGATGGACCTGATAAAGATGTCTATTGTAAAACTTGTTATGGAAAGAAATGGGGACCACATGGCTATGGTTTTGCTTGCGGCTCTGGTTTCTTACAAACAGATGGCTTAACGTAATATTTGCTTATATTTTTATCCTAGTTTTTATTTTCTTCTTCTTTTGCATATTTATTGCCATATTTTTTAAACAGTGAGGATGAGATTTCAGCTCAAAGGCCATTTTCAAATCCTAATACGACATCTATTAAAGCACCAGAAGGTCAAGGATGCCCAAGATGTGGTGGTATGGTATTTGCTGCTGAACAACAATTATCAAAAGGGAAAATGTGGCATCAGCAGTGCTTTAATTGTGCTGAATGCCATCGGCCACTTGATTCAGTCTTAGCATGTGATGGACCAGACAAAGAAATTCATTGTAAAGCATGTTATGGAAAATTATTTGGACCTAAAGGTTTTGGTTATGGACATACACCAACTTTAGTTTCAACAAATGGTGAATCAACAGTTGCTTTGTAAGATTTTATAACAGAAAAAAAAAAACAAAACTATATATATATATATATATATATATACACATTATATATATTTAAATAGTCCCGATGGAAGACCTTTAAATGGAGCAAAATCTCAGAATGGCTGTCCACGGTGTGGTTATGCAGTTTATGCAGCTGAACAAATGATTAGCAAATCAAGAATATGGCATAAACGTTGTTTTCATTGTGCAGATTGCCGAAAATCTTTAGATTCAACAAATTTGAATGATGGTCCCGATGGTGATATATATTGTAGAGGATGCTATGGACGTAATTATGGACCCAAGGGCGTTGGTTTTGGTTTAGGTGCTGGTACTTTAACAATGACTTAAAAACATATATTATAGATATTTATTTATAAAAATAACGAAATTTTCTGTCAACTAGAATCTAAATATTTTACTTGTACTATTATTTTTGGATAATTATTTTAATTTATTTAATTATCTTTTTGTTTTAAATATTAAGACAGAAACAAAATTAAATTTTTATTAAAGTTTATTGCGAACGACGGACTTATGTTTAAGTTCTGAAATATTTTTTAATCGCATTTTGCCTAGCTAGGTACTAAATTTTATTTTAATCTTTTTTGTAAACCGAGATATTTTCTCTCAATAACCCAATCGCTTAAGTAATTTTAATGTTCCATCAAGAAGACATAAACTTATATTAAAAAATTATGATATTTTATTATCCCCTTTATTATCCCATTTAGTTATCATTGTACTGAATTCTGATATTAAAGCTTGGATCGTCCTCAAAAAAATAGAATTATTTTTTTATATAAGTTTGGTTTTAAATGTTTGTGTTGTTTACAATAAAAGATTTTACAAAAAAAAGAAAAAGAAGAAAATGGTAAAGGGATTATTTTATTGAAATTAAAACTTTCAGGCATGGTTTGCGACTCAAATATAACACTTGAATATGAACTTTCTTTTGTTTAAAATAGTTAAAATATGTAAAAAATAAAAATTTTAGCTCGTAGCAACATTTGGAAAAAAATATTGGCATATATTTGTTTTGTCTGTGTAAAATGCTATCCATTTAAAAATCTAAGATAAAAATTATAGAAAAACTGAAACTATTTAGAAACTTGTTTTATCTATCAATGGAATTATCTATCTAGTAATATTTTTGTTTAAATTATTTAACAAAGATTATTGGCTAAAACTCTCCAGCAAAATATTATGAAAATTATTTCATCATCTAATTCAAACAAAAGTTATTTTTATTTTCTTTTTGGTTTAAAATTTCATAATACAAAAATAGTTTGAAAAACAAAATGGTTTTCTCCAAGGATATAAAAAAAAATGGAGCTTTACACTGTTATAATATTTCTATTTGGAACTTGTTTGATTAAAAGTTTTTTTTAGAACTATTTTGGATTTATATGATTAACTTGTTCTAGAAGCTTTTCTTTTTTAAAAAAAGAAGTAATAAGACTATTTTCTAAAATCAAAATTCATTTCTTTTATATGTGTACAAAGTTTTGTTTATTTACATAAACAGAAACAATTATTAAAAATAGCTTCAACCTCAGTATAATAACAATTTCAAGGTGAGGTTTTGCTATTTTAAAATTCAAAAAAAAAAAATTAAAATATTCTCTTTCTTTTATATATTAAGATCAGGCCTTTAAATCCATATAGAAAAAATTTGAGAGTAGGTAAAATTCTGTAAGAAAACTTATTCTACTTAATTTTATAGTAATTCTAATTGATTTATTTATTTTCCAAGTAAAATTTTACGTCCAGCACCAATATTTTGTCCAGCTTGCGTAGCTCCTTTATTTGATCCAGCTTGAAGTCCAATTACAGTTTGGCCAGCTTTAAGAGTTTCTTCAGAAAAATCACGTTTACATTCATCAGCTGGCTTAGGTCCAAGATTAGATCCTTTCCATTCAGGATGTTTATAAGTCTTATTTTTAAAAATTATAATAATAACGCCATTAAATATATTTAATTAAAATTTTAAAATATTATATACTTACTGCTCTACCAAGAGCAAAAATAGTATTTGTCACATTAGCAATATCCTTTTTTTCCCATAAATCAACTGTCTGGAATACATCAAGATCAGGGACACCATAATTTTTGATAGCCTGTTGAAAATTTTGAATATTTTCCATAAGCTTAAATTGTGCACCACCTTCATTTATTTTTGGTACAGATCCTGGACTTAGTTTATTAATTAAACGACATAGAACTACACCATCACGAAGAGTATCTTCATAACTTTTTCCAGCTGGAAATTTCCATTCTAACACTTCTTCAATCCATTGCTGGGATTGTTTATCCATTTCAGGATCTCGTTTGCCCATAATCTAATATTAAAATGATATTATATATATATATATATATATATTATTTTTCAATTATATGTATTATAAATAGATACCTTGGCACGAACTGCTCTCTCCAAAGACATTTTGTTCTTTAAGTGACTAGATTACTTTAAAATGATCAAAACTTGATGAAATTTTCAGAAAGAATGACTTTTGAATTGGATTTCACGACGCTTATAAATGACTTGGACTAATGTTGATTCAAGGAGATGATGTTTGTATTGTTTAAAAATTCGTGGGAGTTTCAATTTGTGTGTGTGTGTGTTTCATATCTATAGTTAATAAAGTTTCATTTGAGTTAGTTATTTTGGGTAAAATTTGTAGGAAAGAAATAATATTATGAAATTTTTGTATACAAAAACATTTTTCAAGTTTATAAAGTATAATCTTAGAATAACCAAGGTTAAAGTTTTGATTAGTAATTTTCTAATTTTGTACAATCCTTCAATCATGTTAAAGTAATCACATTTTATTTTTATTAATATTCATATAAAATAAAAATAGTTAGATTGATTTACATATTATGCAAAAGACAATAATAAAATTTTTACAATCAATAAAATTTTTAATAATTTTAAAAATTTTACTTTTTGATGCTTAGTTTAGCAAAAAAAGGTATAAAGAAAGTTTTTTTGGAAAAGTTTTTAAAATTTGATGTAACTTTTTTTAGATCTAATTCGCAATATTTTTTAAAAATTATTAAAACTAATTGATTTTATCTTAAAATGGTGTTCTCTACAGAAATTTTCTGTATTTCAAGAAGATATCGCATAAGTCTCGTTAAGTGTATCTCTGGAGTTTAAATTGTATGTATGAAAAAGTTTTAATATTTACTAAATTTAAAGACTTCTAGTTTTTATTGTACTATTGTTTTCACGCTTTTATCATAGATTAAATTTTCCCACTATTCACAATCACAAATTAATAAAATTTTAGCTTTTATACATTATACAAAAAAATTATATTTTTATTCGCATTTCCAATCCACAATTGAGGTCTTAATTAAAGTATATTTATTGAGTAAAATTACACAATCAATTAGAAATGGATAAGGATATAGTGGGTAAGATCCGTTAATCTATAGTTTTCCATCACCGATGATATTTAATAAATTCTTTTCGTCTATTGTAAAGTTATGTATCTTTTTGTTTGTGTGTACTGTAATTTTCTGCGTTATCTCGGAGAATTTAGATTTTTAATGTTATTTATTGTTGATAAAGCCTGATTTATGTTTCTAATTGCCATTATTATCACCTTGAGATACTTTTCAATCATTAATACTAACAGCTGAAAAATGATATTAGGTTGACTTCTTTGATTTTATAATTGAATTAAATATAGCTCCAAAAATCAGTATTTCTCATTTGTTAATTTCAACAGATCAGCTTTGCTGGGATGTGCGGGCTAATGAATTCCTCTAAACTTATTGTTTCAAGAAAGAATTTTAACCACTGTTGTCAAATTTAACAAATTAGTTGCAAATGGGGTTTTTATAATCAAACTTACAGTTCAAATATTTTTGAGGATTTCTTTATTACCTTATTCAGAAGGCTAGGGCTTTTTGTAGCCTTAATGCTAATGTTTTGCCTTCCCATAATTGGACTGGTTATTATATTTTCTCCAAAAAAGTATTTTGCTGTCATATAAAACAAAAAAAACTTCCATCAAGGTAAATTGAAACAATCACTTTATAGAATCACATAAAATTATATTAATTTAATATTACGGTATTAAAGATACTTCTTTTTAATTAAAATTTATTATTGAAATATAATAATGGATATTTGCTTTAATTTATGTGCTTTATAGACCCTAAAAAGCTATAACTTAAATTACAGTAATAAATATTAATTTAAATTTAAAAAAAAAAAATATTTTTGTTTTTAGTTATATTCAAGCGTGACAGGATAAAATAGGTTATCTTTTTTGTCTTTTTTTTTGCAAACAGATCATACTTGTGCAGCTTTCTTAAATTCTATAGCCAAAAAAATCATTCAATGTAAATAAATATTAAAATTCAATTGGTTTTATGGGTTCTAATAGTTGTTCTTTTATTTTTAACTTAACAATATTTCCAAAAAAGTATCATTTTAGACACAATTGTTCTTAAAATTTGATATAAATTTCGTATACACTTTAATTCTATTCACTTAGACATCAAAAAAGAAAGTAATCTTCCTAAATAATTATTATTTAATTAAAAGAGATGATTTTGGGATGAGACAGTTTTATTCATTCCAGCCAAAGGATCTAATAAATAGCTTGGCCCTCCATTAGCACTCAAAAGGGACGAAAATGGTGATGATAAAGTTGCAGCTGCAACTGCAGCATGATGTGATGCATGATGGCTAAATGCAACTTGCTTTCCCTGAAGAACTGCACTATTACTACCATGCCATTTATTGTTATTCATACTGAAATCATCAGGAAGTTTATCTAGAATTATAAAAACAGATTTTTATTTTGTATAAGATTCATGTTTATTTATATTAATTAAAAACAAGGAAAAAACAAAGAAAGAATAACTAATGGGCACATCGAAATGAGGAAAATATTTTGTAGTTAACTAACAAATGTCAGAATTTATGTGGCAAGTACCCTCTCTTTACTCTACGCGATAAAGTTTTTTATTTATTCGTTTTGCCGATGCTAGTTTTAGAAGCCATAGAATATTAAAAATAATTAAATATATAAAGTCTCGTTTTTATAGTGATAAAAAATATTATAAAGGCATAAATCTTTTAACACAATGGTCAATAATTTTTTAGCCTGGTATATGAATGGAAAATTCATTCTAACAAATTTATATAGCTATAGGAACTAACCACCAAATAATACATGACCGATATTTTTATTTAGCAACTTATGGAAGCTGAACAGCATAAATATCCTAACGGTAATTAAATAGAATTATTATGGCTAGCAAGGAAACTGAAATAAAAATATTGCTATAATATAAACTCATTTATAGAAGAGGCTGAACAGGCTCGCCCTCGAATGTCTTCCAATCAAATGGCAAACAGCAGAAAAAATTATATGTTTATAATTAGGATTAAATTCAATAAAAATATACGCCAAATGTTTGTTTGGTCAGAAACTGAAGGATTTCGTGGCTCTTAAGAAATTTTATCATATCTAATAAAGTACATAAAAACTTATGCTACAAAATTTAAAAAAATAATAACATATTCAGATTCGTGTACCAGGCAAATTAGAAATATTAAAACTGTCTTAAGTTTATTGAAACTGGTTCAAAGTCTGGAAATGAGACTTCAGACTAACAGACTTCATTTCAACATTGGTTTTATGCATTCTACAATATATTTTTAAATTTATATTATAAAGTGGAATTTTGAAAAATCATGTACATTATTTCATTGCATTTCTCAACTTTTTGTTTTATGGAGTTAATTATTTTCGCTAATATACAAGTAAAAAAAGGTATACACAGTATTGATTAAAACCTTAAATTGATATCAGACCATATTTTGGCTTATGTCAAATTGTCAAAATTTTAAGGCCATTAATATCAAGTATAAGTTCTTATTTACTAGCGATAGTACAAAAGTTTTATAAAATTATAAAAGATTTTTTAACAATTTCAAATTCTATTTAAATTGTTTTATTAAAAATGTTTTTTGGCTAACATTTTAATACTCAATTGTAAATTATTATATTGACCACAAAGAATCTCTTCCACATTTTCAATGATATATTGATGAATGAGTATAGAAAAGCTTTTATTTAATTTATTTTTAGATACACTCTTAAATTGTTTTAAAGTATTAATAAGTGTTGCTAAAACAAAAATGACTTGACGAATAATGAATCAGAATTTTATTATAGTAAAAAAATGTTTACTTTATGATTCAGAATATTAAATGACCCCAATTATTAATTTCTATAAAAAGCGTTTGATATTAATATTAAATATTTGCTTATATATTTTCATTTAATAATTTTATAACTAATTATATATTTATGTCTAAATCATTCTACATAAAATATTTTATTAACTTTTTATTTTACTTTTTATTTAACTTCTTTTTATTATTTTAAGAACTCCAAAATGTAAAATTTTTAACTTTAATACATCACTCAATAATTTTATTGTCTAACAAACTTTTTCTTTTTTTTTCCGAAACCATTCACCGAATTCCATTTAATTCAAACTATACTATATTTTTTTGGTTTTTTATATCCTGTGAAAAAACGTGATCAATTTTTCCAAAAACAACTTACGCATGTTCAAGTTTTTGTGTAAAATTAATAAATTCACTACCTTTCGATTGGATTTCTAGCTTACGAAAACTTCCCTTAACGTTCTTTCAAAACTATTTTGTGGAGCTTTTTTATATTTCTCAAATCATCCATAGTTAATCCATAGAACCTTTTTGAAGGCTGCATGAAGCCAATCTTTGACTTCAGTCAGTAAAACCAATATAAGTTTCAGAATATCATGAAATTTGGGCGCGTAATTTAAAGATTAGTGCCATGTGGCAATTAATGGAATCTTTTAATAAGTTAAAGACAAAGTGAAATTTGAAAATATAAAGTACTTAGGCAGCAAACAAAAATAAAATTACAAATATCAGATATATATTTAATATAATCACAACAATATTTTTCTTCTCCTACCATTTTGTGATTTCAACTCAACACTTGAATGGTGGGATGATGTGCTTGAGTTTGGTGTCGTCGAGATTGGTGAACTTGGTTTGATATCCTTTGGAGTTGAACTGCCATTAGATCTGGAATCACTTTTTACATTTCCTGTTTCAATTGAATTAGTACTTGTGATCTTTTGTTGGCCAATTCTTTCTTGTTTTCGAAACTTAGCTCGTCGATTTTGGAACCAGACCTAAAATTTGAATTAATAAATATTAAATGATTAGAATTTTTTTTTAAAAAAACATATAAATTAACATTGTTTATATTAATACAGAATGTACTATTTTTATTAATATATACTGCTGAAAATGTTGCGTTGTTAAGGGTAGCAGTGACTTTAAAGTAGAAGTATTTGGAAGTAGTTAAATCTAAGATATTTTGTTTTGTGCAAATCAGAGATTAGGCATTTTTTTTAAAAAAATTCTAAAGGGTTATTAATTTTAGAGTGTAAAGATTATATTATCCAGCATTTATTTCAGTAGATTTGATTATTAATATCTTCAAAGTAATTAGTTTATTAAACATTACACAGAATTTGTGCTAATTATAACCTATAATTTAATATTATAAGTTGTTCCCGAAATCGGGAGAAGAATTAAATAAAATGTGTTTTTTAATGCATAAATTTATCGCCTCTAATATAGAAATTAATCAAAAATTTTTAAAATTCCTGTAAATGTTGAATTCTTTTCGACGTTAACTTTTTCTGTCAATTGTTCAACAAATATTTTCACTCGACTGCTTGAAATTTTGAACTAAGTTTTTGATTGTTTTGTAATTATTTTTCAGCTTAAATTCGTATGAATATTATTCTGTTTACTTTTAACCCATCAACCTACAAAATTAATAAAATTGAATCTAGTGAATTGAATTAGTGTACAATTGAGACCCACAAGCTTAGATCAAAAATTACTTTAGGAAGAACCAGCCTAGATAATGATTAAATCTTTATAATATAGTAAATGCTGTAGATAATTTCGGAAGATTCATAAGTTTCAGGGTTTATCTTTCTATGAATTTTCAGCCATAAATTGTCTTGAAGTTTTTAAATTTTTCTTTAGGTTTAATTTTTTTAAGTTGTATCGTTTAAATAATTGAGTTTAAATCATGTATTTCTAACAATTTTAATCTGTTCAGACTATATTAGTTAGTTTTTAACACAAAAGTTAAGACAAAACGAATCATTGCTAAACTTACGAACTAAGACTTATTAACAGATCTTGCCTAAAAACACCTTTTAAGGAAAATCAAAGTTTATTTACATAAAATTTATATTTATTTTGTGAGATTAATTAAATGGAAAAATGTTATCAACAAAAGTAAAATTCATTTTAACCTTATGTGGTTTAAAACTTAAAAGTAAAACTAACTTAATTTTTGTTAAAAACTTTAATGAAAAATTTACTAAAAACTAGCTTTTATAATTTTTGATATTGTAATTGACAACTTTGAAATAATAACCTTCATCTTAATATATTTATGAAAAAAAGTTTTACATTTAGTTAAACCTCATACTAAAGTTCTCTGATTAAATGAAAAGCAACGAAATTTTAGCTGTTGCCCTTCAATACAGCACAATGAAATATCTTTTCAAAACATCAATGAGTTCTGACTGAGGGTATATTTAAAGGGTTCATTGTTTGTTCCAATTGAATCATTCTCTATGTTTTCGGCTTACTTTCCCATCCCATTTTTGCTCCAAATTGGAGCCTTATTTGAGTTTGGCTAAAGTAAAAAAGACAAATAAACTTCCAAAGTTTATTTAGTTTGATTGCGTTTAACATTTAACTATGCAAAGCGATTTTGATTGATTTTTGCCTTTTATTAAGATTTTTAAGACCAAGTATCAAATTTTCCATCAGTATATAGTACATATTAATATATACATATATATATATATATTGACACATACATATATACGCAATTATATTTAATAAGTTCAAATTAATTCCATAAATTAAAGTTATAATTATAAAATTATTATAAATATAAATAATTTAGAATTTTTCATTTTAAAATGAATTCAGCAGAAAAATAAAGTTTTTTTTAAATATAATTTTGTTGGGTAGTGTTTTATATTAAATAATTCAAAAATTTAAATAACACATCATTGGTTCTTTTGAGAATTTGCACCTTAATAACAAAAACAGATTTCTAAATAGTTTGATATCATTTAAAAACCTTTTATTTAATGATAAGAACAGTTTTGCCAAGGGTGAAGAAAATTTTCGCTCAAAAGCCGGTAGTTCGATCTGAGGCACAAAAGTTATGTTCTTGTCTTGCCCTTTTCGTAAATAATTTATTCTCTTTATTAATATTTATTAAAGGTCTCTGAACCATAATTCCACAAATTTGAATCTCATAGCATCCAACGGGAATAATTGATAAAATTTTCTGTTTTACTTTTTCCAAAATTCTGTATCCTTTTGCTTATATTGTTTGCCAATTAATTTTGCATTATTTTATCAATTTTACTAAAAGTAAAAGTTTCTTATGTGCTATACAGGTAATGCACCATTGAATTATTTTAATTCTGTGGATTATGTTTTATTTATTCATTACTTTATGGAATTTTTTTCCGGTTAAACAGAATGTGGTTTATTCTTATTTACATCATTCTTAAAATATCTTTTTTGCTGATATCTTACATAATTGATTTACTCAGCTGCAATATTTTAGCAATATTACGAATCGTTTTACCTTTTTGGTGATAGTTAATTGCTAATAATTCAATGTTTATAATTGTGTTTTTACTTTTTCTACGCATTTTAAAAAGAAAAATATTGCACTGAAATTTACTCATAAACAGTGAAGCTCTGTTGATTAAAATAACAATATTATTACTTTCTCCAGAAAATTTGAACAGCAATTTTTGGAGGTACAATTGAATTTATTTTTTTATCTTTAAATAAAAGGAAAGTTGTTGTTTTCTCTTTTGCATAGTTTTGCTACTTGAAATTTTAGTAAATAGTACTAATTTAATTGGTGAATATTATTCCGGTCTTACTATAGAAAATATCTCTGCATGAAAATTTTTTTACCAATTGTAAGAAAATTTTTACTGAAACTTTATAAAAATAATTTGTCTTTTTGATATTTTCCATTATTATCTTGAATAAGGGAAATTAAAAATGAAATAGCAATAATTTTACATCTGTTGCAAGTAATAAAATAAAAATATAGTTATCACCTTTCACATTCCTAAATTAAATGACCTAATTCTTTTGAAAGCAAACGAATTTGTTACATACCAACAACTTTATATGGATGAGAGTTCTCTGAATATGCATATGCCTACATGATTCAGTTATTTAAGTGGGCTGACCACCCACACCTAAGTAAATTTGACTTCAAAAAATTCCCCAAAGATCTAATTTTAAAATCAGAATTTTTTATTTTCAGTATTATGACGCGTATTGTTTACATGGGACTTTTGAAAAATAGAATATATGTATATAGTTTATTTATTTATTTTTTATAATTGTTGTTTTTTTAGGCTCAAATCCATAAACTTTAAAGTTTTATAAAAATTTATTTTTAGTTATGTTCTTTTCACATCAAAACTTGAAGTTCATGGGACATTTATTGCAATAGTTTTCATTTTTTTTCTTAATTTAAATTTCAATACAAGTACAAGTAAATGCTTTTAGAAACTTTATTAGAAGCACACGCCATGGTTTTGCTGTCATTAATCATATTCAACTATTTTGAGAAGAAAAACATTATAAGTATATTTTTATTATATTTAAAAATTAATTTCAACAATTTCTGCTATACTAAATGAAAGAAAGCTAGTGCAAAAAGCTGAATTTCAATAGATATAAATAAATATCTAGATATTATACAATCTTAGTCTTAGGCAAGAGAAAAACTAAACAAATAAATAAATTTGGAAGAACATTAATAAAAATTATATGCTATTAGATTAGCTTTTAGATATTGATATTTTAAGCTCAGTTAAATTTTAGAGATATAAATAATGAAAAATATTTCTAGACATTTTGGAGCATTTTCAATTTTGTATATTAAAATTTTTATACTGAAAAGTTTAATATATCTTTTATAGGAAATTTTGGCAAATAATTTAAAAGAAATAGAAACAAATATTTACAAATTAAATTTGAATATTAATGTTAATCAATAAATAAAAATATGTATTTAATTATATACAAAAAATTAAATTAGATATTTTACATTGAGCAAATATTAAAATATACATTTGAATATAAATTTCGAAAAATTAATAAAAGAAAAGAATTGCTTGAACCCGACTGGCTATCAAATGAAAGCTGTAAGCATGGCGTTTCCTTACGTTTAAGTAAATATAGGACATCAAGTCAAGTTCACAGTCTGATAATTGATAGATAGATCTTAAAAAAATTGATTAAAGTCATCCAGTGCCATTTTTTGGGATCTGCAAAGTATATTTTTTGCTATACATTTTGAAATGGCTTTTTGCTTTTGCATCAAATACATATATTATTTATACATATATTATTGTATATTATATTGTATATTATATATTATATATTGTATATTGTATATATATTATATTATTATCATTTAAAAGAAATAAAAATTTATATTCGAAGTAACATACAAATTTACTTGAATTGAGTATTTAGATTATTGACTCAAGAGTTCATTTCTTATTTCAAGTACATCGAAAATTAAGTAAATGCGTTTACTTGAAAACCAAATTTTGTTTTTCAGTGTGCAAAAAAAAAAAGTACAACAACAAGACAAGTGTCAAAATTAATTTATTTTGATGACTAAATGGAATCGTTTGAAGTTAAAACTGCGCTTCCTCATCTACAATATACTTCAGGTCTAGCAGTAAGTGGTTATTATCTTATCCACGATTTAAAAAAAAACTGGTTCCTTATACCTCTACTACCTCTTATACTCTAATACTACCTCTACTAATATTTTGGTTATTTTTTCAATCAAAAAATAAATAACGTTTATAAATATACTTGTGATCACACCGTAAGAACAAAAACCCATAGATTTCATGAAAAAAGGATAATTTCTACATTGAAACCCTCAGAAATGAGTTCAATTATGAAAAACTAAAAATAAAAAAAATGGACTGAATTTTAAATTCATAATTTTTAAATTAAATTCAATTGTAAACTTCTAAATAACACATTAAAACAATATTTTTATTTTAAATGCTTATAAGATTTACTATTGCAAGGACACATACGACTGATTTACATTTATAAAGAAATTATTTTTCTAGGAAAATTAATTTATTCATTAATGATCTACAAGTACCTATCGGTTGACTTATTCAAATATTTTCCAGGGCTACTAAATAAACAGTCAAAAAATTTTATTTTTATTTATATTTTCGCTTTTGTTAGTTTTTTATTGTTAATTATTTTTATTATAGATAATTTTAGTTTATTTTAAATTATATTGTAAACATTTGTTAATAATTTTTAATTTTTGTTTATATAATTTTGTCATTAATTGTTATTTTTATGCATGATTGTTTATGATTACAACAAAAATAAAGAAAATAGTAAATATTATTAACAGTAATAAAAAATCAGCAACAAAAACTAACACTAAAAACAACAATAAGCAATTATAAAAAGAAATCTAGCAACAAATGTTTAAACATTACTAACAATAATTAAGAAAAAGTAACAAACATAAACAGTAAAAATAATTAGTAACAATCCAAAGTTTTATTTTAAACATAAAGCGTCTACTAGACATTGAAAGGGCATTTTATATCTGTTAACTAAGCATTGGTAGTAAGACTAACGTACGTTAGTCTACTCAAGGCTTAACAAATTTTAAAAAAAAAATAATTATCAACTGGTTTAAATTTAAATAAGTTACTATCATAACAAAAATTTTATACATTTTTGGTTTTTTTTTTGTCTAGCTCAAATCAATTTTGACAAAGAATTTGAAATATGATGACAGCACAAGTACCATTATAGATCATAAATCTTAATTCGTGCAAACAAGTTGCAGTTTATAGCTGTCCAAATGTACTAAAGAAGAGACTCCTATGAACATATCATACATATAATATATACATATATATATATATATTGGTTCCATATTGCTTGATACTTTGAAACAGAAAAAAATTATTAGGTGATATATTCATAAATCAAAAATTAATATACTGACTGATGTTTTTAGTTGTGTATAAGAAAAATAGAAAAAAAAAAATGTTATTTTTTTGCTGGTCATAGTTAAGTTAATCTAAGAGCATCATAAAAGCAAGTAGTAACAAGTGGAACGATATATTAATGATCCTTGCATAGAGTATTTTTCCGCTTTTCAAATGAGAAATTAACACCCTTTTTTCTTCCTTTATTTACATTGTACATTTCCGAATTCATGGTGTGGAACGGAAGATGACTTTATTCACATCTGTCACATTTATTATAGCATAGTACTAGGGAACATAATGATCAGACTGTTTATAGTCTATGTTCGCACGTTTCCTCCCCTAATCGAAGGGATAAAAATAAGTGTCAAAAATGAATCTATATTGATATATTATATATATATGGTGTCTTTTGTTGATTGTTGACTTTGGTTTTACTTCTTAAAATTTCACTTGTAGAAAATATTAAAAAGACAAGTTCGAAATACATTTTTATTTCACATTTCATAGAAATATTATAAAGTTTGCAAAAAAACAAAAGGAACAATTAAACTTACTTGTTGGCTTACTAAATATAATCCACTTACTTGGATATATCACTTGGACTTGGGCAATTGTCCACAAAACCAGATGCAATGATTTTACCATTTGCTTAATTAGATTTTTGCATTACAGTTTGACTGGGTTTTTATGCTATTAACAAGTATTTAATGTAGCAATACATTTAACCAATAGCATTAATTTAATAGTAAGGTCAGGATAGCAAAGATTTATATACTTTTTTCTTATTTTCAAAATATTTATGTTTCAAACGTAGTTGAATATATTTCCTGGTACTTATCCCTGATTTAATAAAATATCAGATAAGGAAATAAATTAAATTAAAATATTTAAATAACATTTTTTTCTTTTTTTGAAAATTTTTACTATGGCTGTTCATTTTTTTCTTCATTTAAGTCAATTCATATAGAACTAACGTAATTTATTATTTTCTAAGTTGGGGTGAGTATCAATCATTTCGAAGAAGAGCAGGTGGTTTTTGTTAGTATTGCTGATTACTAATCCCTTGTTTATTTTGCGGGTTACAGTATTTAACAATAACATTATCACGCTACCCGGATAGCTAATATAAATTCATAGAAGTTTTGCTTAAATATGTTATATATATTGAAGTAGAAGGGTAGATTCACTTGTTTATATTTAAACAAAATAATCAACTGCTTTGAAAATTTTGGACAGAAAATTTTAGTCTCTATTATAAGATGGTGACTAATGTAAGTGAATTTATGTTAGAAAAATATGGGCATATGTTATTTAGAAAACTTTTATTATCCTTTATTTAGCACTTAATCTTATTTATATATCGATATAAATATTTAACATATACTTATCAATTTAATTCAATTTTATTATTGTATATTTAAATTTTTTTATATAGTTGGAAAAAGTTGTTTTTTCGTGGTTAGGATATCTCATGAAAGATTCATCTAAAATTGATAAACCAAAAATTTCCTGTAAGTAGATGGTTATAGCTCGTACTTGAACGATGGAAAAAAAATTGAAATTTGCACTTTTGATATAGTTGTGAACCAAACGTCCCATTTTTAAGTAAATTTTCATCCTGTATAACCTTAAAAAAATCCTTCTTTCAAGCAGTAGAAAATATTATAGGGTTGGGCAATAAAGACGCAGGAAAGTAAACGCCAAAGTAAAAATACAAGAAATATGATTTCAACTAAATTTATTATTTCATTTTGAATATTGACATTTATGTATGAAAAATAATATCACTCAAATGTTCACCATGACTTGTTTTACAGACGTCAATACGATGGTCAAAATTTTCGATGAAATTTTCCATCATGGTCGTTTCAATGGCATTTATCTCAGCAATAATGTCATTTTTAAGGTCTTCAATGGTAGCTGATTTATTGACGTACACTTTGCTTTTCAAAAATCCTCACAAAAAAAGTCAAGCGGTGTTAAATCGCAAGAGCGAGCAGGCCAAACCACATTTCCGTTACGTGAAATTAAGCGTTCTTCGAAATTCGACTCCAACAACTTGATGTTTACGTGAGTTGTGTAGCATATCGCACAGTCTTGTTGAAAATGGATGTCGTCTATACCGATATAATTGATTTTTGGAAAAAAATAATCAATTATCATGGCTATTTATTTTCAATTAGCCAATCAGAGAAAACACGACTTGTAAGATGGTCAATTGGCCTTAGTTCTTGAGTTAATTGGATCTTATAAGCATTTAAATTCAAGTCTTTGTGCATTATACGGCGTAAACTTCTGGATGATATGTCCAATTCTTGTGATCAACGAGTTGTGGTTAATTTTGCATTCTCCTTTACATTTTCTTTCACAGCAGCAATATTAAATATGTACGCACACTTTTTGTTCTGCCAGCCTTAGTTAAATCACCAACTGAGCCAGTCGACTCAAATTTACGCACTAAACGACCAATTGTGGTCTTATTTGGGTAGTCATGAAGACGGAAAAATCACGTAATGCGTGAAAAGTATTTTTTATTTCTTCACCATTTCATAGTGCTCTCGAATAACTTTAATGCATTGTTCGAATGTATACGATTTCATAGTGATAAATGTCGAACATTCAACTAACCCACTGACTTATAAATGTCATAAATTCAAAATGGCATCCATATCAAATTGATATTTACTCTCCTGCGTATTTATTGCCCAACCTTATTTGTTTCATAAATTTTTGAGAAATTTTGACTACCGATTTCAAAAATAGAGTTTCGAGAAAAAAAGCGATTAAATTTTCACATTCGAATAACACGTGGCCTAAAGGGCGGAACTTCCAAAAGCCCTATCTCTCAGACTTTTACTCGGATCGTTTGAAAATTTTAGAAAATTATTCTAGACATATTAATAAATTAATAAATAAGCAAAACAAAAATAAATTGATTTTTTGAAATTTTAAAACCCACCTAACCCCTAGTGTGAAATAACAAAGATTAAATAGAACAAGAGAATTTTTCTGATTTATTCTAGGTATTTAATATTTTTTGCTGATTAGATTAATCATTTTTAGACTGATCTAAGAGTCTATCATAAACCAATTTAGATTTTTGAAAACTAGATGGTAGGTTGTGCAAAACAATCCAATCATTGTATTATCCAATTAAACATAAAAAAAAAATCCTGCGTGTGATTACGAACACATATATTTATAAGTGCATAATCAGGAAACTTATAACAATTTATTAAATAAAAATAAACTTTTATTTATAAGCATAGTTAGAAAAAGAATACCAAATAAATTACAATGAAAAATCTAAAGTAAAGCTATATATAGTATATGTAATAGGAATTTAAATAATTAAAACTAATAAGTTATTAATATATGTAGGGCTCAAATAAAGGCTTATAAAGTTGAAGATTTTAAAATGAGATCTGTAAAATATAAATAAAGTCGTAACTGCTAATAAAACAATTACTTTAAAAATTAAAATTTCTCTAAAATGATAAGTGAATTATTCAATTTAATTTATTTAATTCATCAATTTTTAGGCTATGTCTATTTTCTTTATTCACTGATTTTGGCCTAAGCCATGCTCTAATAATAATAATAATAACAACAACAAGAACAACAGAATGCAAGCCCATGCCCTAAATAACTTTTACATTATAAACAATTGGGGACTATTTTGTAATTTAATTCGACCAATCTCAAGCAGGCGCATAGTATAAAAGCTCCGCCCATTAATTACAACCATGAAAAGTAATTTACATTTACATAATATCTATAAAGGCTATTTGTAATGATCGAACAAACACTCATAACAGGGTTGTTAGCATTTATAAAAGCATGATAACAAAAATGATAATCAATATATCTATCTTTGTATTCATAGATGTATATAACATTAATACAATACAAATGTTTGTGCTTTATATTTGAAGTATGGATGCGCGGTTACATTGTTTTATTTAGTCTCATGTTTATTTTCTTCTTTATATGAGCTGTAATAGGAAACATAACAAAATCATAACGGCTTTTTTAAATAAAAATGATGAAAAGGTTAAAGGAATTTATTTTGAATATTAGCGGTTAATTGTAAAAATTTCTAAATTATTTGGAATAAGTTAACTTAGTTATATTCCCTTATAATTTGTATGAAAGAAAAACGAAAAAAAGAAAATAAATTATTGTTTTGTTATTATACTGTTACTTTGAGCGATAACTTTTATCTTGTTTTCTAGTTGGCTGCAATTTATCGGCTGACAGATAATGTAAAGGCGGGAAGCCAATACTTAAATACACGCTAGAATTAAACGTTTGAGTTCCAAGCAGCACGATTGCGCTATTGTGATTTTATTTTGAGAAAACTCAGCAAATTTCGAACATTTAGAATAATAAATAAAGCGCGGTTGCTCTCTTTAGAATCTTTCGAGAATGTTTTCTCAATACCCGGCCTGGGATTCAAACGGTCAAAGATGAACAAATTAAAATATTTAATTCATTTATGTATCGAAAAGTTACCGAATGGAAAAAACTCCAAAGTTTTAAAGGTTAATGTTAAATAAATAATTAGAAATTCATAAATTTATTTAGTACAAAATATTAAATAAATATTTCAATAGAAATATTACAAACGTCAAATAAAATAATTTTTTATAGCTGAAAAAACAGCAATATTTTACATGTATTTATGGAGCAACTGATAATCCTACTAATTTGATAGGAAAACATGTGCGGTTTTTGGATCTACCCTATAAGGAGGAAAAATATCATAGAATTGTTTTAATATATAGGACGGTAATTTATAATACTGTGGTCCATATGAAAGCGATAAATGTTATACATTTGTATTTCGATCAATCTAATTCAAATGAAAAAATTTGCTAGTCGCTTGAAGGAAAAAAAAATGTAAAATTTTGAACATACCTGTACACGTGCTTCAGTTAAGTCTATTTTCATTGCTATTTCTTCTCGCGTATATATATCGGGGTAATGTGTTTCCTGAAAAGCTCTTTCTAATTCCTTAAGTTGTGCTGAGGTAAATGTCGTTCGTATTCTACGCTGTTTTCGTTTTTCTGATAAAACTGATTCGTGGCTGGAGTATACTTTATATGGAAGACCTATAGAAAAAAATAAAATATTTTCAATATTAAAAAAAAATGGAAATTTTGAAATACTGAAAAAAAAAAATTTATAACTTGAAATGATCATATTTCAAAATTTTCATAGTTAAGACATAAAAGTAATCCCAAAGTTCCTTTTTAAATAAATTATATACTTTGGAGAAGGTGATATAAGAAACTTAAAAATTTTCTTAAATATAAAAATAAAACCTTTTTTAAGTTTCCCATATTTACTATATTTCCAAAAGGTAATGAATTTCGTAAATTTTAACATTTTCTGCACTCTTTTTAAAAACAATATCTAAAATAATATTTTGGACAAATACAATTAGAACAATTCATAGTTTAATCTTTTCTATTTTCTGCACAGCGTTGAAGTAATAAAAGTAGGATTGCACCTTGAGTCAAGCATTTAGGGGACTCAAAGCAATTAAAATTTAATAGAAGTTAGATCTTAAAATTTACCCAATTTCTCTTTTTATTTTTCTTATTTACAATTGAATTAATTGTTTTCTTAAAATTGACTTATGTGAAAAAATATGAACAAAGATGAATTGAGGCTCAAAGCTTATATAATATATGAAATTAATAAATAGATTGGTTCTTAACACTTAAAATTCGAGGTAAAAATTTTGAAAATTTACTTGAAAGGCGAAGGTACTGAGTCTCTAAAGGTACATACGTACGTACATTATTGATAGCCTTTCTCCACAGATGCTTATCACGCACAGGTGTATTACAATACACAGTATTAAAATACAGCCATTAAAAGCCTGTAGATAAAATTAAAAATTACCGTATTTATTGTGTCTTTAAAAATATTATTTATTTATTATCTAAATTATTATTTGTTTTTTTTCTACCTTTTTGTTATTGAATTAATTAATTTAAGCACTTTTAAAATAATATTAAGCATAATTAGATGATTAGATAGACTTTCTTTTTCTTCTTTTTCGATCATATCTTCTAATACGATTCTGCCAATGGAGAAGTAGCCGTTTTTTTGTACCTGGAGGCTAACACCTTGTATAAGCGTCGGTGGTGAAAGGTTATCGCTCGCCCACAATAAGAGTTTAAACTTAAAATTTTTAAAAAATGCCAATTAAAGTGTTTCGCAGTCTACTTTTGGAACTTGCTTATTTCAATTATTTCTTCTTGACTTTGTAATCACAAACAATTTACAGCAATTCATTGAAAAGTGTGAAATTTTGTGCCTTATAGGGTGTTTACACCGGCACTCCGAACGTGGTGTCCATACTACCATTGCATGTTTTGTATGAGAATTTCAGACGATACTACCTTCACAATATGGTCCTCATACTATCTATCGGACGTGGTACGTATCATATTTGTTTCAATTTCAGCACATTTATTTTATAAACTAATCCCAAAATCTTTTCGAAATCAGCTGTTGAAGCAATAGATTAAGCCATTTTGTAATTTTTGACAGATCCAAATCAGATATCCAAATCGTATTTATTTATTTTATACATTTTAACACAGGCAATTATTATTGTAATTATTACACTAATTTATTAAAAAATTTATTAGGGTTAGTTTAACCTTTTTAGTAAGTTTGATATTTCACAGTGTTCAATATTTCACTTCACTTTATTCTTCTGAGTAGTATAGCTGATTGCTGATTCTACTTTTGGTGTAAACATTCATTTGATACTACCAATTTGATAATACGGTCTTGGGTCGGTGTAAACACCATATTAGTTAGCATAGAAATAAATTATACAAAAGTAAAATAGTGATAACTTTTGAATAATTTGCAAAAATTATTTAAAATTTAGGGTATTAAATCTTCCATATTTAGTGCTCAGTTAAAACCAGTTGAATTCTAATCTTCTAGAAACGTAGATGCATGTTCTCTGACTGAAGTTCAAATTAATTTAAGTTTTAAAATTTATCATTAAATATATAAAAAAAAATATTTTGAGTGTTAATTTAAAAGTTTTGAATTAAAATGGACCAAAAACCTAAAATAAGGAAATATTTTGTGTCCGAATCTATCTTAAAAGAAAACTCAATGGCAATAGATATACTACGGAAGAAGAAACTAGTTTTCAAATGCATCAGCAATTAAATTGAGCAAGTCAGGTGATGAAAAAGTTATTATCGAAAACAGTTACTACAAGTCTATTTTTGGAGTTTTTCACGGTTTTTATCAGTCGGAAACAAATCATGCCACAATATAAATTATTGAAATTGCAACTTTTATTAGCAGCAATAAATAAAGGTTTCATTGCGATTTAAAAATTGATGACTTTTATGGGATTAATAATTGCTCCAGAAGCTTATGCATTCACCGTTAAACGTGAAAATATCCGGGTGAGCCCTCGAAAATACGAGCATCTGACGTTTCAAAGGAAAACAGAACTGCTCGTTTGAAAAAAAGTAGTTCGAAAAATGCTTTTTTTGAAGTAGAGGAGGGCTCAATGTATAGAGCAGGGATCGCAGATTAAAAAATTGTAAGTAGAACGCACAATTGTATGGATCATACTGCGCTAGACTTAAACTGAAACTTCCCAGTAGGGAAATCACACATCAGTGAATTTCTCTTCGACGAATTCTTGTGTGCTTCATGATAGAAAAGTGTATAAGTAGCACTCCTAGCTACTTTTTCATGGAAAAAATTTTCCCGCAGAAAGTAGCCATAACTCCTACTTTTCGTCCCCTTTTCTAAAAAAATTCATTGATATTTTCCCCGAAAAAGTTGTCGTTTTGTCTGAAAAGTAGCTCTCTTTCATTGATGAAGTTGGTCTACTTTTCCTACTGGGTTTGAACACGTTTTCCTCGAAACCGCTTTTTTCGGAAGTCTTATCATGGTTTCTTAAGTTCTACTGAATCGATTCACTTGAAATTTGGTGTACAACTTCTCTATACATTTTTCTTTCGTGCTAACAAAAGATTATAGCAAACTTTCTATTGTATTTTTAAAAAATTGGGAAAGGTAAAATACTTCTCTACTTTTCGGACAACCAATTTTTTTTACCTAGTACGATAGCAGTAGAAGAATTTAGACTAATAATTATTTTTTTCTTTAAACTTTTAAATATTTATTGTTTGTGGTTTTTTTATTGCACTTATAAAAATACCTAAAATTCATGTTTCTAGACTAGAATACCCTCTTATGTTTAAAACCTCAATTTTGAAGGTTCAACTAATGTAGTAATTTAATCTAGTTTAAGGGCCAAAAGTAATATTGCAAAATGTATTTTGCTAGTTGATCAGGTTTAAAGTTAGGGAGGAAACTAAATGAAGTTTAAACTTTCACTATGAAACCAGGCATATGAGTACTAAATCTAAAAACAAAAGCATGTGGCTGATGATGAAGGGAAGAGAGTTATATACATGGTATTATTATCCAACATAATGTCTAGATATGCTTTCGAAGTGGCTGATTATTTGCTCAAGATAATCTTCTTCAACAACATTAAAACATATTTCCAAAATTTTAATTTGGAATAATAGAACCAAGGAAACATTGAACTATTGATCTAAATGAAGTTAAATCTGTATTTGTTTAGGTATTATTCTTACAGCTTACTATAGTATATAAAATTTATTGTTTTTGGTTATAGATAGCAGACTATAGTTTCACCAAGTAATTTTTTTAATTGTAAAACATCACTCAAGAGGATGTCAGTTATTAAATGAATTAGAACCATACTACAGCCATTTTTACCTTCTTTCGACTAATTGTAAGTGTTTTCTATATTAAAAAATTTATTATCATATGTTTGACAAAAACTTTGTTTGTAAATTGCCTGTATTTCTTTTGCATAAGAATTTCTCTCAAAAATATAAAATATACATTTTTAATAAGTTTGTTTTTTAGCTGTATTTCATGGAATATTAGGATTTTTTTATCAAACATGTGAAAAGTTTTAATTTCACTAATCACTGATGCTTACGTCATACATACATAAAAAAGAAACCTACTTTAATTTAATTTAATACACAAAAAAGCTTACATATTAGAATTTCTTTTTAGATTTGATTGATTAGCAATACGATTTAAGTTGACAGGAGATTTAATGTAAAAAGCTTTTAAATTTTTATTATGTTGTATTTACTTTTACATATTATTTTTATATTCCATCGTAAATTAGCAACCAATTTGAATGAAGCTTTTTCTTATAACTTGAATAACAGTGTGGGAGTTATAAATTATACGGACCTCATGAATTCATTCAATTTTATTCAAGTGAAGGGTGCTATAGAAGCAATCGTCCCCTTTTAGTTATTTATTTAGAAATAAGTGAAATGAGAGACAGCATACATGTGTAGTACGAACAAACCCCCGCCTTGTACGGAAGGACTTGTCGAATAACAGATGACTTTGCTAGAAGCAGACATTTTTCATTTTATTCGATTCCTTTGGGCTCTAACCCCCTGCCCCTTTATTTTCCCACAAACTGTTTTGATAGAGGTACACTTTTCATTTCTCATTTCGTAGATAAAATGTATACAATAAATAAAGGAGGGTTCTCTTTTCAGTTAAAATAAAGCAAACAAACTTCCACCCAAAAACATACCAACTTTTTACTATTCTCCTATATTCATTATACATATATACAACTAACACAATCAAAGCATTATTTTTCTTTTGTTGATTTTCTTTTGGCATTGGCTTTTATAAATATACAGGTTGAATTTTTCTTTATTTTTCTAGAGATAAATCAAATAATTATAGCTTGACCCAGACGCAAAAGAGAGGACCTAATTGAAATTTGAATATTTTGAGTAAAAATGAAAAATTCTTTGTTTCTGAAGATTGTCATAAAGTAAAAATTAAAAAAATTAAGTAGAATTTTGGAAAAATAATCAACTACATTTTTCTTATGTGAAATTAATATTTGCTATCAATGGCGAAATCGCTGAAATGTGCAGTTTGCTGAGATTATGACTTTAATTTATTTGAAAATTTTATAATTTTCACGAACATTATTATCCAAAGTATTCTGTTTCTCTATTAATTTCAAGCAAAGTCATTGTTATACGTATCTGCTGATCAGACTAACTATAACAGATATTTTACTATAAAAGAATAAACATTTGATCTTAAAACTTGTTTCTAATTCGATTATAAGGCTCACTTGGTATCTAGCTTAGCGTTTTGGACTGCAGAATTATAGGCGGAATTATAGCAGCTTATACTCAATTGTTTTTTCGAGTTTGACATTTAGATTGAAAATATATAACTTATGCTTTCTAACCAGTTTTATTATATTAAATTGACTTACCTTAAATAAAAATGCATTATAAATGCAATAAAATTAGTTTAAAGGTACAAATTATACTTTTGGAAAGGAATTGTAATGTAAATTTTGCAATCAATATACTCCTGAATTACATCGCGCCACAGAACTGCTATGATTCCGCATATAATTCTGCTGTCCAAAATGCTAATTTAGACACAGCCTCATAAAAACATGAAAACAGATATACAAAAGTACGAATATTTCTTGAAAACTTTTGTAAATAAATCAAATTATCTAAATGGAACGTTTTTAAGAACAATCATTAAAATCAAAGATCAATTTAAAAGTATTTTTAAAAATCAAATTAAAGAACTTAAAATTTGAAAGAATTAAATTAATAATTTGAACAGGTCCTTAACCTACAGAATCTTAGCAGTAAGCATTTAAACATCCCCTTTGAGGTACTTCTAGAGCCAAAAAATCAAATTGAAAAAATCGTCGATGTTTGATTTTGTTTGCAGAATTTGATCAAAAATTCAAATTAATTATTTGATTATTGACAATAGCTACAGATAATTGTAAAAGATATAGTTCAAAATTCAATTTAGGACCTTTTGACGAGACCAAATATTAAAAAAAATTTCTGATTTTCAAATTGCTTATTACAACTATTATTCTTATAAATGTCCATTAAATCATTGACAATCATTAAATTAAAAGTTTAACTTTATCCAATTTAAAGAAATATCTTAAGCAATTACATTAATAAAGGATCCTAATGACATTTCAAATTGTTAAATTAAAAATTTGAAGTTTTTTGAACATTTATTAAAACAAAATCTTAAGATATAATTTTTGATTTTTGGATTAAAATTTTGAGCTCAAAAATTATGTCTGAATCCATTTTAAAAATATTTTTCCAAGGTTATATATGCGATCTACAGTGCTAGATATGTCTATAAGCTCAAAGCAGTTTTTCTGGGTTCTTCCATATAATTGATTTCAAAGTATGAGGTTATATTGCCTTTTACCTAAGTTACATTTTGCAGGTAATTAGTTCTATGAATGTGTAAGGACTTTATGACTCTAAACCTAAAAATGTTCATCAATTCGCTTCATTTTTTGGAATAATTTTACTAGTACATTTTCCCTTATATTTAAGTAATTGTATAAGCCTGTTTGGTATACTCTTAAATAAATTCCTCACAACATCTGAAGCTCAATTTGTCCATAAATTTGTAACTCTTGTTTTTCAACTGTCAACGATGACAGTGTGGATTTCCGGGAGTCCAGGTGCACAAACTTCATGGCAAATAATGACCCATATGTCCCATAAATTTGCAATGGTTGTCAATTAAGAACAGAAATTCCTTTTTATAAAAACGCGCTACTCTTGCCATTCCGGTTGAAAACTGCCCCCTCCAAAACTCTTCTGGAATGAATCGTTTTTTTTTCTCAAATTATACCAATAATATTTCAAACCATCGCTACCATCAAGATTTTTCATCACTAAAACTGACTCCTAACCACAATAAAATTTATTGAATGCAATTTTCTGCCAATTGTAGCCAAGATATGGTGATTTTTTAAGTTTGGAGCTTAACAAATTTTTAT
Organism: Acrocera orbiculus; assembly: GCA_947359355.1. Classification (NCBI taxonomy): domain Eukaryota; kingdom Metazoa; phylum Arthropoda; class Insecta; order Diptera; family Acroceridae; genus Acrocera; species Acrocera orbiculus. Next base: position 15,396,480 of record OX375759.1, read on the forward strand.
GAATTTTAAATATTCCCTGTCATTTGCCCATTTTCTAATCAGAAGCAAACTACATCTTAGCTTTCAACCCAACGTTGCACTTTGCACCATTTTCAAAGATGACGCTCTAATTTCCCGTAAAACTGCCAGTTTCGTTGGGATAGAAATTTTCAGAAGATAATTTTTCCTCTTTTCAGTTCCATAATTTTCTAATCTCAATGGTAAACAGTTTTTGACCAATTTTTGTTTGTATCAGAAATTAAAGTGAATTTAAAGATTTTTCCAGGCTTAGAGTACGAATTTATTCATAAAACCCTTACACATTCATAATGTAAATGTGTAATTAGGTAAAAGTCTATAAGCTGATACTTTAAAATCAAATATATGGAAAAACCCAGAGGAAATATTTTGACTTTATAGATATTTTCAGCACTTTACCAAAACCCTAAATGAGATGATTTGCAGTTTTTTGTCAAGTTATGCAATGTAGATTTGTGTCCAAAACTCTTCATTTTTCTATTTTTCAATTGCTTTAGCCAAATTATATTCATTAAAATCTCTAGAGGTTTTTATATTAGACAACAAAATGATCAAAATACCTGATGTCCAGCCGGCATGATACATTTCCTTTATTTTTTGCAGGCGTGTTAGCTGAGTCTTGAATCAGCGTTATACGCCAGCATCTTGTTGTTTGACAACCATAAATTCCAAGCCTTCACACTATTAATTATTTTATCAGAGGCTTCATCTACTTTGGTATCTTTAGGTGGCTTTAGCAAACAATTTCATATTTCAGCTACAGCAATAAGTTTATCAGAACTTCTATATTAATTTAAGTTTAGTTTGGTTCATGGATTTTGGTTAACCAAATTGTCTTACAGATTTTTTTGAATCAAGTATATCTAAAGTTGTTGTTTTTAGATAACCATTTAAAAATATTCTTCCACTCATCAACCAGTTTTAATGATTTTAAAAAAAAAAACTATTCTGGATTCTTTATAAATTTTGTTCACTTTCTGAAAGTTTATAAGAAAATTTGAAAATTGTAGCAATAAAGTCATTTGATGATTGCTCCTTTGTATTATTGAATTCTTGTATCCTGATAGTAATTGAAGCATATCCTTTTCTCCACCATTTTTGAAATGGACCCATTACTCAAAAATTTGCTTGTACAAAACGGTGAAAACGTGTTCTAAAAAATAAAATAAAATCATAAGTAGGATAAAAAAGCAGGACGAATTTTTAGGATCTATGAAGACACAGATATTATTTTACAAAACAAAAAAACTTATATTGACCCAGAGTGAATTGAGAAACTTTTACTATTACCCTTAGAAATCGAAAGATTCAAAACAAAACGTAGTTTTTCTAAATGGATGAAATGATTCTAGTATTGGATTGGAGTATAATTGTATTAATAAGCACTTCTTACCTTTGATGACTAAATCTATCACTTGACAAAATAATTGAATTAAATTCTTAAAGTACCACTTGAGTATCAAAAATTAAAAATAAGATTTTTAACTGTAATTAGAAAAAATACTCAAACTGGCCTAATGAATAGTTGTAAATTATATTTATGTCCAGCTAAGCTGCATGAACAAAACACTGTGCAGCCGTTAAAATAAAATTGATTTTCTTTCTGAAATAAAATCAAAGTTAGAGATTCGAGATTGTTAATGTTAAATCTTTAAGAGAAAAATTTTTGGGTCTAAAACTTCTTCTTTATTGACTTCACTGCTATTTTATGCGGAATGAAGTTTAAAGAGGTTTAAAACTTTTGATAGGTGTTAAATTAAAAATATGAAAATTAAAGAAATTTTAACATAAATTTCGTTCTTTTTTTCTTCTTTAAAATCAAAATATGTAGTCCTTGAATGCAGTATATTTCCGACAAAACTAATCTATAGATGTAGATATTTAATTGAGCTTAATTTTAAATATTAAAACTATCTATAAAACCGGAAGGGTAGTTTTTTGAGACTTTTTTCTGTTATTTGCAAATGAAACTTAAGGCACCAATTCGTTGTAGCAAACACGGCCATACATATTTAGGAATGACAATAAATTCCGTTCGCCACAGTCCAAAGTATTACTTTTGTAATATATTTTATTGTTGTTGTAGAATCAACTTTATACTTTTACAAAATAAAATTAAAAAAATGTTTTCTTGATTTTTTAGGTAAAATATTTTTTTCTTTAAGCATAGTAGGATATTTTAATTTTAAAAATTTTAATTTAGGAATTATGACTGTTTTGTTTTAAATTCTTTTACTACGAACACTCATGATAAAATTTAATCGCTATGAACGGAGCACAAGATATTCATTGGGATAAGACGCTTAAAAAATATCAAAAAAAGACAGAATAGATCTCGAATATTTAAAAATTCACATCAAATTATTAACTGAGATATTCAATTAAAATTATTACAACGAGTTCAATTCTACATGTATAATTTATTAATTTGGTGTTTATTATGTTCAATATTGTATGAATTTGAACGATCAGATTTTAATTTTTTTTATAAGTCTCTGTCTTCAAACAGATTTTGTCAAATTATTTCATAAATTATTTAGCACCAAAGTTTTCTAAGCAAACATTATGATCCGTTTATGTTCTGATTTTAGACTAGAAATATATTAATGAAATTTCAGTATTCGGATCTATGAACTTCGAAATGGATTGAATGGTATCCGAAATCTGAATGTTTATGCAGATCGTAGCACTTTCTTTGAAATTTCATTCAAAGAAATACTTTTTTAAGAAAGTACTTAAAAAATTAAGGGATACAAAATTTATGCTCGATAATATAAGAATTTATTTTGTAAAAAGAGTAAATATTACAAGTGTAAAAATACTTCTAAAAGTATTTAAAATGAAAATATGATACAAGCTTATAATGCTTAATTTATTAATATTAACCTATACTAAATTGCTAATAATTAAGTGTAAAATCTAAAGAATTGATTTTATTAATTATAAAAACTATTTATTTATTAGCATATATGTATATTTTAAGCTAGTATAATTATATTTTGAACTGAAAATGTCATTTTTTCCTGTGAAATATGCCATAATATTAATTGCAAAAATATTTATTTAACAATTAAAATATCAATTACCTTATATTTTTTTACTTTTCTTTTGTTTTTATATTCTGATGAAGATAAATACCTTAAAAAAAATTATTTCTGATATATACCTAAAGACAAAGTGTGGTTGTACAGTACGTTAAAATTAAATTTTTTCCTTTATTTTCGAATAGCTAAAATCATATATCTTTGTAATTATAGATGTTTTATCTTTGGACAGAATTAAGAGTCATTCTATATTACTTGTACCTATGGATGCAAACAATATATCGATTTTTTAAAATATCGATGTATCATTCACAATCATCGATATTTTAACATCGATGTTGAAATCCATAACATCGACGATACATCGTTCTTATGAACGATTTTCTAAAACGATATTTGATCATACCATTGGCTTTGATTTGTTGTTTGTTCAACAAAAAATATGTAAGACAAAAAAATGATTAATTTTAAACATTCGATTGCAAAAGATATAGTTATCAATTATATTAACAAGTGTGTAGCAAATATGCAAGCAACAGTTTCCCTAACTGAGTCTTCTGATGAATTAGAAAAGGATGAAAACAATGAACGTAAACATGATATATGAAGATACTACAAAAAACTAACTCATGATAATATAAAAAAGAAAACGACAACCAAAACAAAATCAAAATCAGAGTTGTACATGTTTTTGTCATCAAGAATAATGCTATTGAAATATGGGATGATATGAAAACCCTGTTCCCAAATTTGTATAAGCTAGCTATAAAAAATTTACCAACTGTGACAACAAATGATAAAATATCAAATATTATTTTAAAAAACATAATAAATTATGTTAGCTACTTGTTTAATTTAATCCAAAATAAAAAATCCAATCAATAAACATTTTTTACAACATATTTCGATGTATCATTCTTAAGCATCGATATTTTCAACATCGATATTTTTCTGAACAATGTTGCATCCCTAATTATACCCCTTGTGCAGGATTTTTAGCATTACCAAATATAAAATTGTCCTAGTACATTTCAGCAGAAAAGGGTTAACAAAACGTGCATTCCAAATAATACTCAATTTGAAGCGGCCAAATACACGAACTTGATGCATACAAATCAGAAAATAGCTTATTGTAAATTATTTATGTGCCAACAATTTATTTACTGTTAATAATTTACTAAAAATGAAATTCTAAGCACTAGTTCTTTTGTCTGTTTGACTACCTTAAAAACTAAACTCTTAAATAAATAATAATCAAATATAATGCACTTCAAAAGCCATACACAATACCATACACAAAGCCATACACAATACACCTTAGATAAAATAACACATTCTCTGATAAAAGTTCATTTCTTAACAAATCTTAAATAAACAAAAATGCAATCTTATTTGTTTCTTACCTGTTGGTACTTAATATTCCATACTAAGAATATATTTAAGCAATTTCTTCAAATAGTGCACTCAAGATGTAAAAATATTTCTAAAAACTATTACTAAACTAAAAAAATTTACTTTTATACAATATGAATAAAAACTATAGTTTTAATACTTCACATTATTCATTAGAATTTGAGATTTATATTGTTGCTCGCCACAAAATATGACTTTCAAAATGGGGCAACTCTCATTTTTAAATTTTTTTACCATTAGCCATAACAATTGTAATTATTACATATAATAAAATGCTTTTTAAATATTTTCAAATAAAACAAAATGTCTTCTAACTCTTCGACTAGGAGTATCCCCTTAACTGAAAAAAAGTTACTTTCTTCGGGTTCGCACTTTTCAACAAATATATAAAATAAAGGAGTTTCGACAAGAATATTTTAATATAAAATAAAACCAAACCAACTTGAACCATTTAGAACTAAAGAATGTAAAATTTATATAAGAATAAAGTAAAACTGAAAGTTATTTAATTATTTACATTTCTAAGCTGTTCAATTTATATTATATACAGTTTTAAATTTACATTGAATATTCTAGCCAAGCAGTAAAAATCTTTTGTTTACTAAGTAAATAAAATTCATTTGCTCGCATGGATATGCATTTCAATAAAAACAACATTTACGCACCTTAAACAAATATCACGTCGTAAAGATTTTTACCTGTTTCAAGTATCTAAAATATTTTGTATATACAAATATAACAATTGTTTTGCATTTCTTTAAACCAATTTCCTATAACCCTTTTTAGCAAAAAGGACACAGTCTTAAAGTAAATTTAATTAGCACCAAATATCTTTTAAGTATTAAATTTTAAATGTTTGAGTTTCAGCCAAAACTATTAAACATTAATAGTGTTTAATATCCTAGGTGATAGTTAAATGTGATTTAAATTATTTTAAATTGAAAGTAGTAGCTCCAAGTGGAATATAGTTTGCGTGCTTTTACCCTCTTAATCGCCAACAACCACAATTAGACCCAGATTCTAATCTCAATAGTCATTGCTTCTAATTATTAATGCAGAATGTTTAGTATTACGTATATTTCTCGATATTTTTGTTTGTTTTTTTGGAGTTTTTAGTAAATTTTTGGATAGAAATTATATTTAATTATTGTAAAAATTAATTTATTATTTTAAAGTACGTCTCACTAAATTTAAATAACGAGATAACTTATAATCTTGATTAAAAAAAAATTTTAAGATGAAAAGCAATTGGTTTTATTTAATTAATTCTTTTAACAACAATTCTAATTAGAATTTGTGTCATACTTTCAATACTTTCACTTAAATTAAAGTGAAGTCTTTAACTTGATAACTGCCAGAAATATGACTTCATGTTTGACATGAAATTTATATCTGTTACCTAAGATATTTCTTTTTACTGATATCTTTTAATTAAAGTCAACTTCTTTTAAGCTTTTAGTTTTTCTTATATGCAAGAAAGTACTCCGTATTAATTTTATTAAAGCGATTTGTACTACAAATAAATTACATACCGTAATGAATTCTTCGAATCAGATTTAGTTTTTGGTGAGAGGTAAGAGTTGGAATAAAAAAAAGATGATGAATAAAATACCAAAATTATAATTGCATTTTATTCTGAAGTTAAATAAAGACAAAATTTAGCACCTCCTTTAGCAAGAGTAAAAAATAATATCCTGTTAGGCAAAAGTAATATTTTAATGGAGATTCCTGCTCTATATCTGACCAAGAGACAATTAATACACAATTAATTCTCCATTGTTGTTACTTTAGACTAATTATATCAAAAATTAGCGTTTTACATATTTAATATCACTTTTTCCTTTTTTAGTTTTTTATAAATTTGCATAAAAAATATATAGAAATAATTAGCAAGCAGTTTTTCTAAGCGTTTTATATATTGTAGATAAACACATTAGCTGTTTCTTCATAGAATACATTAACCAATTCTTCTCTTTTAACTGTTATTTTAACATCTCTTCTCTATACTTTTTGGAAGAAATTTTAAATTTAAGTTCAATATATAAGAGTTTAATTTTACAAATTTTAACATCCAACATGTTTGAAATAAGATAACATTAAACTCTTTTAATTCGTATAATAGTGAACTGGGAATGAAAGGACAGAATACTTTCTTTGTATAAAGCTCCAAAAGATTAAATATCCAACTGTCGACATTCTTCGAATAAAAGAAAAACCGGTTGATGGCCAAAAGGGTGTAATGGCTGTTGCTATAAAGCTTAAAAAAATTAAAATTGAATGAAGCAATTATACTAGCCCACTTGAAATAATGATAAAAAATTTGTAATGGCACGAATTTAAAGAAGGTATTTACAAATTTGTAAGCAATTACCAAGAAAATGCAAAGCATTCGACATACCCTTATGGTATACCTTTTTTCAGCCAGAAAATTTGGATTCAGTGAAAATGCTTTTCAAATCAAGAAAACCGCCAAATCGTGCCGAACAATACCGTCTAATATTATTATTTTCCATGTTATTGAAATGATTGCTACTGAAAACATTAAAAAGTTTTTGATTCGTAAAAAAAATCTGTGTTTTTTATTACTCAACCACAGACGACTTGTATAGAAATAAAGACACTTTCGTTAATGAGTATAATTACATGACTCAATATTTCCGTCAAGTGTTGATATTAAAAGGTTTTTGTAATAATGTTTGTTAGTAAATTAGTTTCAAATATAATATTTGCTTGATTATTTTATTACAAGGCTTATGACATTTTTTTTTTAGAACTTCTGTAAGTATACAAAAAGCCCATAATTTTATAAAAATATTTGGGTAAAACTTTATTAAAAATTAAGCTGTGGCAATTGTTAAAGTTTAAAGCTATGATATTTCAGGGAAAAGATTTTCAAAGCGAAGAACTAAGCAAAAATTTGTTAATTTGTTAATAATTATGCCAGACTTGTATAGAAAAAAAAATAAAAATAAAAATTATAAATAATCATTTTAAATAATATTTAATAATCCTCTAATAAATAATACAAAATCAAATTTCGTAAAATTTTTGTAAAAATCTAATATAGTCTTAGGATAATTTTGTATAAGAAGAGCCTTGTTTATTTTAAATTAACTTTAAAATAGACATCTTTGATATAAGAAAAAGAAGTTAAACAGATAAAATGCAATTTCTAAGACTTTTTAATCATCTTACTCATATATATACTCATATATGTGTATATATATATATATATATATGAATATACAAAATATAAATTTAATTTCTACTCACTTTGAAGATTCATTGAAGTTGAAAACATTGAGGCACGATGTACTTCTTGATGTGCTCGTCCACCAATCAAAGAACATTGTGTACCTGGCCCAACAGGATGATGTAAAGGACCCATAGCTGGACCACCTGGACCAAGACTATTTCCAACATGATTATAACTTCTAGTTACTGATGCAGCCGCTGTATAACGATATGCTGCCTGTGACATCTGGCCACATGATGTTAAATCACTATATGTAATTGGCATATTACTAAGAGGATTCGAATCCATTCCATTTTGTAGGCAAGCTGAATCAAAACTTGCTTGATTCAAATATGAATACTCCATCACTTAACGTATTAACTATTTATGTATACACATATATATATATAACTTCACTATATTTTAATTAATAATTTTAAAATAAGAAACTAATAAGTAATTTACACATGTATCTACAATTTATGTACATAAATAAAATAGAGATATTTTTTCGCGCCTTTCAACGTAAATAATTCTATTTTATACGTTTAGTGTCATTATCACTAAAAATTTTAAAATATTTTATTATAACTAAAAAAAAACCTCCACCACACCATTTACAATTCTCACTTTTGTATTTACAACTCCCTACACCAGTAATTTAACCTATTTATTAACAATAATTTAAGAACCAATTTCCCGTGCTTTTTTATTTACTTCAATTATTCAACATGAAAAAAGTCTCAAAGCTAGTAAAACGTAAGCACACTGACTTGTTACTTGCGACAAAATCAAATGATAAGCCTAATTCAATAACGGTAACTGAAAACCCTTATATGGATATACAAATCTATAAAAATGGGGCTGGTACTAGTACTCTAATATAAGATTGAAAATCTAAATCATTTTATATCCCCCTCTAGTTAAGGCGTGGCTTGTTAGATCATTTAACCAATGAACATAGCGATAGTCCCTGATCTAAATGTCTTGAAAATATCCTTTCCATATTAGTATAAAATTGAAGGGAACATCTATATGAAAATAATCTAAATGGGATTTTATTCTATATTTGTATATGGCTTGGTATTTTTATAATCAGGAATAATCAGATGAAAAAAAATTTAACTTTTTAACTAAGGAGAAGTTTTCTTAATTGCATAGACTGACTTTAATCATCGTAATTATAAAAATCTTTTGTTACATATTTACAAGTTCACTTTCGTAATAATAAAAAAAGAATGCTACCATTGTTTTTCTTTTCTTTTTTCGATACACATACATTTTTACTCCAAATAAATGGATATTTTTTAAATAAAATATAACTACTTTAGTTCAAAGGTATCCAGAGTGACATATTCCTAAATATCATGAGTACAAACTTGCCACAAAATTTAAATTTTTTATATGTTTTCTTGTTTAGAAACTCTGTGCACTTGTGAATGTATATTATATGTAAATACAAGAAGCATTTGCAGGATTTTTCTTGAAAATATAATCATTTTGTAACCGGCTGAATAATGTTTTTGTAGGAATTTAGGAGGTGGCTCTTTATTTTTATTAGAAAAGTAATGTAAATATTACTGTGATGATAATATTTAGTGTAAACGCCCCTCAAAAATTTATCTGAAATGCTGTCTAAAACGATAATCAACACACCAAAAAGATTGTATTTAAAATATATTCCACTACTTAATTAAAATGTTGCATATTTAAAGGAAAAGGCTTTTAAATATTTCTTCTGCTTGGTTAATGATATCCATCTACGTTAATTTCCGATTATTATCATTGGCCGTATTAATGAATTTTGAATCTTAGCCCGAAAGGTTAAAGGTTAATCTTTTTGTATAACAGAATATCAAACAATCTCCTTAGGCTTGTAATATGCTCCTGATTAGTTTTTCTATAAAGAATTTAATTCTTATTTTTATTTTTATTTTTTTAAAAGTACAAATTTGATCTATGATAATGGTCGGATTGAAAATATCTCACGAGAGAAGCTAATTTTTGAATAATTTTATGCCTTTATATTGATGAGAGAGTTAATTTCCTTGAATAGATAAAAGAAAGAAAGAGTACTGATTATTAAAAATGGAAATATTGATTAGGAATTGAGGCGCGGCTTGATTGTTTAAATTTAAAAATCATTAGTTTTAAATATATTGTCGATTTTGGCAGTAGAAAGGAGCTATTTTTAAGAATTTCTTGAAAATCATAATACCTTTCTAATATTCCAGGAACATTCAATTTCCAAATAATTAGTAATAATTTTGAACAAAAATCTATGCAAGCGCTTAGATTTTAGATTCTAAAAGGATTAAAGGCGCGCGCAATTAATTTTTTTTAGTTAGCATCAATTTGCCAACTTTTATTTAAGTAAAAACTTTACACTTCCAAGTGGTTCATAAAGTGAAAATAATGAAATACAATGCTTTGGTTCCTTATTACTAATAAAAAAATTAGTACTCGAAGGCTAAGGAATTTTTAATCGTGTTTAATATGATCAACAGATTTTACAGCATTGAAAATTTTCTTCTAACGATATCTTCTCAAACATCCCTTTATCAATTCTCTCATGTTTTCAAGATTTCCATTCTTCATTCGTTTTTTTTTTAGTTTCATCAGCCTTAGACTCATTGTTAACAATGGAATCCAAATGCATTATGTTGTTTTAATGATATTTTTGCTTTCCAGCATTAATTAGGTTGCTTTGTCGTATCCCTTGATTGCCATATTATTGACACTATATTGTCGGAGCGATGAATTTAAGATTTTATTGCTATATTAGAGAGAGAAATTTAAATAATTTCTTTAGTTTAAATAATCCATGCATTTTAAGGGATATGAGCCATATTGACTCAATGCAATATTGTGCATGGTTAGTAACACAAAGATAAATTTTATTTATTTTGAAGAATTTCTGGTAATTTTTGAATTTGTTGCCACTTTGTTGATTTCCAAACATGTTAAGGAGGCCTTCTGGCTTAGAAATTCAAAAAAATCAATTTTTTTCCTGCATATTTTCATAGCTTAACTCCTTACAAAAATGCTCTCAAGAGAATTTTTTTCGGAACCCATTTTGTGACGCATTTAGTACAGTTCAGTCTTTAAAACTTTAAACGCGTTTTTTTGGAAACTACTTTTTTAGGAACGGTGTGCCTGATATCTTAAGTTTTGCTCAACGTAGGCTATCGCACCGTGAAGAGTTTTTACTAATTCTTTTTTTTAAATTCTGCAAGGTGAAAAAAACGTAACTTTTTCTTTAAACTGCCACCATTTTGTGAAAAAAAAACTTCTTTTAAAAAACCTCTTCGTAGTGCCATAACTACATTCTTCTAGTTGAATAATTAAGAAAGATATTTTCCTTCAGATTACTGGAAAAGCTGGAATCGTGTATATTTGTCGGTCTTTAGTATTTGTGATTTTGTTTTTAATATTATTAATTTTTTATATTTTCAACACATCAGTAAACAAAAAACAAAAAAATTTTTGCTTAAAATATTTATTGGTTCTTCTTTATGGCGTCCACAAAACCACCCAAAATTCAGGCGTCTAAACCAGAAGATCCCCTTAACAGTCAAATTGAATTAGATTATAACCTCATAAAAATTTAAGAATAACAGTCCTTACCTGTTGAATTGAAATAATATCTTTTAATATCTTTAAAATATTATCTTGATAATTGAGATGTATTTTTATATAAAATACTCATAGCTTGGTTCAAATTGCGGCACTTGATTCTGTATTTCCGCGTCATTACAAAAAATATGAAATTATTTTTAAATAAAAAAAAATCAATTTAAATAATATTTTTTAAATATTATATCTGCAATCTAGTTAAATAAAAATTACTATCAATTTTTATTTATATTTTAAATCAATGAAACTAATATATAAATTAAGCAATAGTTTAACTTGAAGTGTCTTAATTTATGTCTTGATATTAAATGATTTACATCATAGCATATAAATTTTTTTAATTAAATAAATACTAAATACTATAGTACAAAAAGACTTGAGAATTTTTTCTCTGAATTTATCTGTCCAATTTTTTAGCATGATGACATTTTAAATAGTTTGACCTGAACGAAACTCCATAAACAACCAGACTTAGCTCCCATTATGAATATTTAACAATGATTTTTACCCAATGAAAATTTCTTGATTAAATTACACGGAAATAACATATCACTTACTTTTATCCAAAACACTTAAGTGATTAAGTTGAAATTTTGTCACGTGTCGTAGAAAAACACAAATGCACCAGCTTCTTTCTCCCTAGGGAGAATGTCAACGTTCCTTTGAGAAATAATTTTTTTTTTTCTGTTTATTTATTTTTTGTTTTTCTCAGATCTGAAGTACCCTGGATGTTCTTTTGCAAAAATTTTTATTACTAGAGGTTTTATTGAAAAATTGTCTAAGCGGCAGTCATATTCAACTATCCCTCAAGGGATTTGTAGTGGTTGTGTACTCAACAACTAGACGAAGGGTAACTTAAAGGCCAGGGTTATTTAATAGGAAGCTGCTTGTATTTTTGATTATTGTTATTTTGACTTAAATTTTTCACACACTTTACCCCTAAAATTCAATGCACTTGTTGTTCAACACTACAAATCCTTTAATCAGTCGTGTCATCTTCCTTTTGTGTGACACGTGAGTTGCACGTGTATGTCAAGTGTGTGAAATTTTTATCCAAAAACTTAATGCACCTGCTGCTTAATGTATATCCATTGTTAACTATTATAAATAATATTGATTGTGGTGTTTTTAAATACGATCAAAAAGTTTCAAGTATCCCTTAGTTTAAGAATAGTTAATAGTATTTAATTTTTTGATATAAAACTCCTTAGATTATAATCTAATCTTGAAATTATTTTAATTACTCTATACACATCACGTAAATAAATACATAAAATTTACAGCATAAAAAAGCTTCAGGTAGTACTATTACTTAGCAGAAATATTCAATATATCTAATAAAATTTAGGTTCAAGAGAAGCAGATAGCTATTAGTGAAATTGTCAGTAATACTTTATAAAAATCCTTTTGGTAAAGCAATCTCTAACTAGGCATATAGCATCTTGTCGTTTCATTTAATTGTATAAACAAATTCGAAGTATATTCTAAAAAAATGCAAAAAAAAATTTTTCCATATGTACAAACAACAGAATAAAGCTTTTCTATTAAAGTTATTTTGTATAAGAATGGAGAAGACTTATAACACTAATTTGAGGCAGTCCTTTTCTTTTAACTCCAATTGAAAAATTTTTCATAAAAATTGTTGTTGTTAATATCCTTGCATCCGTCATATCAGTGCTATTGTGGTATCGCATAAAATTTACCATTTGGAAACAGCATGCTGTTATTAAACAGCTGACTCTCTTTTTTTTATATAATTTTAAATCTTATAGTGATCATATTATAAATGCCAAGAATGTCAAAGCTTTTAATTAAATCTTCTTTAATGATTTATAGAAAACTAACACGGTAGTGTTATAAAAAACTAACCATTGATTTAAGCAAGTTCCAGACAAAGAGAGTTCAGATTTAAGTCATTTGAGATAGGTCTGACTATAAAATTATGAAAACGATATACATATATATATATATATAAACTTATTATTATCACTATATTTAATTACGAATAATTTTTTATGATTTGAATTTCTCTACACTTCACTCAATTCAAGTACTGCATACATTATTAAAGCTGTATTTAATTCAATTTTAGTATATATACATTAAACTATAAATCATATGAGGGATCTATTTAACCGATTCATAGGTGAGCTTAATGTAATTACAATATGCAGACCAGATATGACACTCATAATGATCCTTTCTAATTACCTTCGCAGAATTTGGTGGAGGCGACAAATAGCCCAACCAAAGATGACTTTTGGTAAAATGCAGTCTCTATCAACTGTTCATTTAATTTATAGCTTTTACATATCTGATATTAGATACATGCATTGAAGGGTGTTTATTATGGATTGTGCTGCTACTTTTAATTCATAGTATGCCATAACAATCTGTAGGTGTTCGTTTGAAATAATTACGTGAGTACGCATTTAGGATATTTTATTCAATAACAAGGTTATCGTTACTCAATGTGAATTGTACAATTTACGTAATTGCCTTTTGATAAATTTAGTATTAAATTCTTGGAGGATTTACAGCTAAAATATTATACAATATATAATTATCAATAGTTTTTAATCCATTTTTTCCTCTTGTGAAAAAACAACTTAAAAATTGAATATAAAACTTCTTAGAATAAAAATTTTTATTATTTGAATATCATTTATTTATTATACAATAAGATAAGTAATTTTTAAAAATTTTTGGGAGAATGTGAAAAATAAAAAAAAACATACCATTATGTTTGGTCTTTTTAAAGATATAAGTTAAAAATTTCAGAAAATGTATAGGTTGCACTTTGCTTCGTTCATTTCGTTATTTCAAAAATAATATTGAAGATTAATATTAATTCAAAAACTATAAGCAATCAAGTTCATCAAGGGCTAAAATTAAGAAAGTTAAACCTCAATTTTTTTGAGATTAAACTTCTTCATTCCCTTTTTCATCCTTGAATTCATCAGACGCCCTGCGTTTTTTCTGAAACTTTTGCATACTTTGCGGCATTTATAAATTCACACTTTGAATTCATTTTTCTTATTTTTAATTTAAATGACTTAATAAAATACAAATACTAATTTATTTAATTTTGAAATTAAACATTTGGTAAATATAAAAATAGCTTTTGAAATTGAAGAAAATTTGAAGATTTAAAAGTAACTTAGTATAGCAAAATAAAGCTAATATTGAAATATTTAGAAAAATATTGTTTTATTATTCAGTTTCTTTTTTCAAAATTCAAATATCTTAATAATTAAAACATATTATTCTTTTAAGTTTAACTCAGTACGAAGTCAAGTGTTAAATTTGATAAATCTTATTCAACAAAATTGTTCTCAAATCATACTATTTCCTGCTATATATATATTTATATATAGATAAGTAGTATTTGACTAAAAACTGATCCAAGGATTTTAAAGCTATGGCCACGTTGAGGTTAAAAATTCTAAACTAAGCTAATAAATTAGATGGAGTCCTTTGTAAAGTATTGGCATATTTTATAAATATAGCATGGTCTTTTTAACAATTAATTATATAAAATATAGAAATCAACGTTATTAAGCTTCAGTTTCTGTCATAAAGTAAAAGTAGGACTAGCAGCAATTTTTTATATTTCTTTTATTTTGAAATTTAGTTCCCTTCTGTGATAAGAAAGTAAAGACGATTAATCGAAAAAAAAGTATTTTATTTTTTCAATGAACGTTTTCTTTTTGGCAAAAACTATGAATTAATTTTTCAATATATTTTTCCTTGATTTATTTTTTTCAGTGCAAGTTATTTCAAATAAATCTCGTTTATTATTCTAAGTAAAAAATTATTTACTTTCAAATGGAAACTGATATATTACTATACATATATATTTAAAAATTTATAAAGAAACTACTGATATAAACTACAATATTAATATTAAAAATCTTAATTTGATTCCATATTCCTCTTCCGGAAATCTGAACCTCATTTTAAAACATACAAATGTAACAAATATAATTCAAAGGAAGTTTATATGTCTTTAATAATTTTATAGGTATGAAAATGTACATATAAAAAAATAGTAAGTACCTCAAAATTCTTTAAGGAATTGATTGCTGAAGGGATCATTCTATAAAAGGTAACTCAAAGGCTATATCACGATACAAATACTTTTAATAACAAGACATCCATGCCAATGAATTCCATTTGTGAACATCTGCTCACATCAGGGCGCAAGGGATCGTTTCTCAGTTCACTGGTAAGGGAACGAAACGAAGAAAACAAAAAAAAAAATAACAAAAGAACTTCTCCTTAACATTTTCTTTACCTTCAGAAATAGTCCTTTCAAGTCATCGTTATACTTCAAGTTAGTAGCTTTGGTTACCTGTAGCAGTAATTTTATAATATTTTCAAAAGTTTTCTTGAATTCAACTTTAGTTGAGTTTCAACAATTGTTTGTGTTGAATGTTTGATAATTTTAATTCTTGTGATTAATTATTTATTATTAAAATTATTATTAAAGTTTTGAAATTTTTTGTTTTGTTTTGTTATTACCCGTAAACAATGTAAATATTTAATAAAAATTTTATTTAAACGGAATGTCCGTGTGGTTTTGTAAAAATTCCGATGGCGAAAAAGCCACTTGTGATCATTTTATGAAAAAAGATCCAAGAATAATACCAAATTTACTTAATCTTGAAAATAAGTTACCACCAGTTGGTGATTATTTTCAGCATGTTCAACGTTTTGTGAAGCCATATATGCGTAAAATAGTTACAAATTGGATGCTTGAGGTTTTCTTCTTATTTTTTTCTTTTTTTAAAAAAAATTTCTTTACTACATATGTATATATATATATATAAATATAAATAAATAAAATGAGTAATTTTAAACTAAAGGTGTGCGATGAACAACGATGTGAGGGACAAGTTTTTCCTTTAGCTGTTTGCTTTATGGATCATTTCCTTTCCTCAAGTCCAATATTAAGTGAACAGCTGCAGCTTCTTGGAGTATGTTGTTTATTATTGGCTTCAAAAATAAGACAGTGTTACCCCTTCACAATTGAACTGTTATGTGCATACACAGACAATGGTGTAAATTGTGACCAAGTTAGGGTAAGAAATTTTAATTATTTTTCATTTTATATTATTATAATTTTTATTTAATAAATATTGTTTGTTGTTTTTATTGTTTTCTTATATTTATAGATATTTTTTATATTTATATTCATATATATATATTATTGTATTATATTATAGATGTGGGAGCTTCTTGTTTTATCAAGATTACAATGGTCACTCTGTAGGGTTACTGCTTTTGATTATATAGATCATATTTTGGAACGAGTCCCCTGGGGATTCGAAAATCTACATATCAGACAACATTCTCATACTTTAGTATCTGTATGCTATACAGGTGAGTTTTAATTATCAATTATTTATTCATGACTGTTGATTAAAAGAATATACATTGCAATCACAGTCGTGTTTTTCTAAAATTTTGAGTAATAATTATTTTTATTATATTTTGACACTATTTAAAGCATTAAGTTTAAATCCATAATTATTATATACTTTCTTTATTCAGAAACAAAAGAAACAAACAAAGTCAGAAATACCTTTCTAACACATAATACTTTCTACAATAAAATTTAGGAAACACTTTTATGCGATGCAATTTACTTTTTAAGGAATATTTATATAGTCCGACAAATGACTTACAAAATAATGCAAACTATTGTATTACATATACATATGTATTATAGGTATTCTTTACATAATCCTCAATGTACTGAGCTCATTTATAAAAAAAAACAAAATCCATGGGATTATTATGCTAGCCTGCATGGGTTGAAGAACTTGGGTCTACTAAATTAAAACTCAAATTTTAGATACTTGTGGATTAAGGCTCCTTTAAAACATAACAGTCTTGTCTCAATATAAAATTGATAACTTACTTCATTTCCATCGCAAAGATAAAAAAGGCGATTAAATATTGATGATGTTAAAGTAAATGTTACTTAATTTCAATATATTCATCGAATATGGTCCATGGCCCGTTTAACACTTTTATTTTCACAAATCAGTGCAAGTCAATCATTCTAAAGAATTTGCACTGCTAAGTCACTTCTAGTATAATTCAGACTATATAAATATCAATCAAGGGGGAAGCTTCAAAACTTTAGAAAAAAAGGTGAAGTTAAAATTAAAACTAAGGCCAACATTATACATATATATATATATATATGAAATTTTTCCAATAATTTTTAAATGGCAAACATCGAAGTGTCTGTCACCCATTTTTCTAACTCGAAACAAAAAATTTTTAAACAGTCAGGATTGGATTTTCTATATTTAAAAACCTCATTGCCACTAATTTTACTTTAAAATCCTGAGTTATGCTGATTATACCTAATCGACACTACCAGTCAATTGCATATGAGAACCTATTCCTCATTTTTTCTTTGGGTAATACCTGTCATTGCTATAAGCATTTTAATCATCGAATCTCCCTCATAAGTGTTCTTTACGAGTTGACACATGGACATGGCAGGTTACACGGGACTAAAGATATGCCCCCTCAACTGCTCGATTAAGTGTATTTATATGAATACTTTCCAGAATAATGTTCATCCGTTTACAGTAGACTTTAGTGTTTTATCGATGTTCACACCTATTTTGTCACTTACTAAAACTAATTAACATCGATCTTATGTTTACTTAAAAAGTACAAAAACAATTAAAAAATAAAATAAGCTAATTAAATTATTGGCATATAATCCGCTTTTTAACAACTTTTTATTAAAATTTCATTATATTATAGAGATCAAAGTATACCTACTACCTTCTGTGACCTTTATTTCTTTACTTATATTAAAATCACTATTTATCATGTAGTAGTACTCTTTTTTAATTAATTCATTCTTGTAGTCACCAGAAACATATAAGACATCTGTAGAAACATCTAGCATTAAAATTTATATACATATACACATATATATTGTATCACATTGTATCACATTCTATTAAACATCAATTTATAAATACGATACTCTTAAAAATGCATCTTAAATAAATCTAAAATTATAAAATATTGGTGTACATGAATACATTCATGTATTAGGACATTCATGTTCATCAGTAGCAATAACACCCGCTTTTTGATATGTTTCTTTTAAACGTCTTCCGCAGGGCAGGTGTAAATGTAAAAGCACCTCAAATTTTTTATAACCATCTGTTCATTTTCAAGACATCTGCTGCTATGCCAACTGTTCTTGAGCACACGTCTTAAATAAAATATAAAACAAAAATTATATGTTTATATATATATGTACATATAATAAATATAATTGACTCCTATCTCCTTTGTATAGTAGAGGGCGACCGAAATGGGTTTTGTTTACGCTTTTTTGCAGCCATAACTTTTCTTTACTTGTAGGTATATAGTACATACACATATGTACATATTATTGTCATGTACCGAAATATATGAGCGCTTTGGATTAAAATAAACAACAAAAACTAAACATTCCTAAAAGACAAAATTAGTTCATTTTTTATTATTCTTTGTGTAAATTTGCATATATGATTTAAATAAACATATGAGAGCGTAGAAATGACCTCACATAATTGTTAAAAAAGAACAACTAGGGAAGAATTTTTTCTTTTTTTCTGACTTTATGTTTTTATTTTGCATAAGCGAATTTATTGTTTATTTAAATTCTTACAAATTTCTATTGCTTCTAACATCAATTAATCTAAATTTTTTGGCTTAAAAAGAACATTTTTAGGAATCGATCAGAATTAATTTAATTTGAATGTTCATTTTTTTAAATGTTAGTAATTAAAAATACTAAAAAAATAGAAATAAAATAAAAAAAATTTATATCAAAAATGTAGGTAATTTATTTTAGTAGAAAAAATAACACACGGCTTCAATTCTTGACTGCAACTTATGCCGCTTTTGGCTAACAATTGTTACTTGAGTGCAATCGTCTGCACGACTAATACCCATTCTCCATTGAGGCTTATACACATTATTACAATACACGGAAGGAAATTTTGTGTAATACATGTGTATTAAGCATGTTGAAATCGTGTTAAAATACAGCCTTTGAAAGGCTGCATAAGGGAAATTTTGTGAATTGACCGGAAAATAAGTATAATAGAGCTGAGACATTCATTCGCACATAGAGTTAATGTTCATTTTACAATATATATTTTATAATGAATACATTTTTTTAGGTTTTATTTTTTATAAAAGATTCAATTCAAAGCCAAAACAAAGTGCTCATTTGAGGTAAAAGAAATCAACTTTATCAAATAGTTTTATAAAGTTTCAACGCTTTTTCACAAAATGACTCCCTGAAAAGGTTTTATATACAATTTTTTTGCTTGTTTGCAATTTCTCAGAGTAAATTATCTTAAGAACATTTACTTAAAATATTGAAAAGATCTTTTCTTTCTCCTTTTTCAGTCATGTTTATACTTTTAATTTTTATATACTTATTTGTCCCAATTTAGAGATTTTCTAACATTAATTTTAATGACAGTTTCACTAAAATCTATATATTTCTCTTATACTTAAATTTTATTATTTTTTCCGGAATATTCTTGCTAAGTAAGAATCATTTGCAGCACGAAGTATGCAATTTTAAAGGAGGCTTAATCTATTCTAATTAATTAACATTAACGTCAGCTAAAGTTCTATTAAATCTGTTAAAGCCCAACTCTTAACTTTTTTATGATAATTATAAACTTTAATTTTATATTAAATTGCTTTAATGCTATTTATATATATACATATTAATTATTTATTTTTTTATATAAGAAATGCTCGGAATGCTTTGTCAAGCATCTGTTTTGGCTAGTGCATGTATTTGTGCAGCAACACGGGGCTTAAAATCACCTTCATCGCATTTAACACTCAGAGATGTATGTCGTCTTACAGGAAGTGATCCATTGGAAGTAGAATTAACAATTCGAAATATAGAAGCAATTGTATCAAATGAAACTGCCATTCAGAAAGAACATCGTTCAGTTATGCAACAGCAACAACAACAACAATGTTCAATTAATATTAAAGTTGGTGTAGAATATGATTATATTATGCAAACAGAATCGAAAGCTTTAGAAGCTCAAAATATAGCACTTTGATAAAATATATATAATTAATATGCACATTGTTAATATGAACACATATTAAATGCATTTAAAAAACGTACTTCAAGTTAAAAAGTATTGTAGGA
Source organism: Acrocera orbiculus (assembly GCA_947359355.1). Taxonomy (NCBI): domain Eukaryota; kingdom Metazoa; phylum Arthropoda; class Insecta; order Diptera; family Acroceridae; genus Acrocera; species Acrocera orbiculus. Next base: position 15,417,043 of record OX375759.1, read on the forward strand.
AATTAATTAAATTATTTATTTTATGTTAGTTCATAGCTAAATTTTACATCTTGACTTAGGATTAAAATTAAAAAAACAAATATATATATGACTAAGAAAAATGTATAAGTTTAACATTTTTAGGGTTTTTTACCCTATTGTTTACTGTTTTTAATACAAAAATTCAACGTTTATTAGTATTGAAATTTAAAAAAAATTTTTTTTAGTATAATTTTCATACTAACCTGAAGGTCAAGTTAGTAATAGTTACTTGTTCAATCTAGTCGTTTTCAAATATTTAAGCATTTTAAATAAAAAAACTTAGAAGAATTTTATTTTATATTTCTCTGCCTGTTCATATCATAATATTTTAATCTAACTACTTATGAATTTAACCACTATCAATTTAAAAAGTTTTCCATGATCATTTTCAATCAGAAAATCTGATATATTTGTTAGCTTCAAAATATAATTAAGAATTTTGAGAAAATTACTGTACAAAGGAATGCATTTCATTAAATGATAATACAAATATTGAATTCATTAAAAATTTAAGGAAATTAAAAATAACCAACTTCATGTATGACATATGAAATATGAAATATGATAGATATAATGTTGAGTCCAAGATAACAGCCATAACGTACAGTGGAGATACCGAGTAGCTTTTGTGACAAATTTGCAAGATACTTGGGGGCAGTTGTTGTGCAACTATCGACCGAGTAGCAGCGAGTTCTTAACCTGAAAAATCAAATTCATTTAGTTGTATAAAGAAAAATGTAAATTACAATAAAGTAAATTAATAGTAGTCCATTGAGATAGGTTTTAGCTAAAAACTTTGATTGAAAAGTTCATTTAAAAAAATGGCTGATGTTTTTATTTGTGAAAATTTATTAAAAATTCAGACTTTAATGAAATTTATTCTATTCTATATTCCATAGATATTCTATAGATATTTAGAAGCATAATTATACAAAACTCAGCTTCGAAACAATTTTTTAAGAGGGTTTTCAATCAAAAAATTTCTTTGAAAATTTGAAGAACTAATAAAAAGTTTAATTTATGATTTAACCACTTTCAGTCACCCTAAATAATAATTTCTAAGCGTTATTATCCAAAACAAAAATCAATAAATAATTGAGAATAGGTTTCTTGGCTAAAGCTGTGCATCAAGGGGTAGCACGGCTGTGGCGGATCCTCTCGTCGTCGGCTCTTTTCACAATTTGGCGCCCGGGGTCCTGCGGTTGGGTCTTGTTGCAGGGCTAGTTTCAACGGCACGGGGAGCTCAGCTAGCATGTTACTATTGAAAGTGAGATGAACATTTTAAAAATTACTGTTGCTGGGATTTTATGTTAAAAATGGGGTGAGTTGCTGGAGAAGGCAAACGGAGGGGTTTGCCAGACTTAATTCGGATCAGGGTTAATTGTTTTGCCTGACAAAATCACACTTCAACCTTTTTGTTGAGAAGGGTTAATTTTTAAACTAAGACTTTCCTCTTAGCTAATACAAGTTTATTCGATTTAAAGATTACAATAAGTCTTTTCGTATATAAAAAAATTATTATTTTAACTTAGTCTTTCTGTATATAAAATTTTTAATCTAAATTTGAAGATATAAATTTTTAAGACGGATTCCCTTTAACTTCATTAGTTACAGTTTTGTCCAGGATCAGCCGATTAATTGATCATTATGTTGGCTCATATACCAATTTTTGTTGTTATAATTTTGTTTTTCAAATGACTTAATACAAAAAATCTTATTTTGAATAAAACCTAATCTCTAATCTCTAATCTTAAATATTTATGTATATTCATTCATTAAACTATACCATAACATTTCCTCCCCCATTTTTTTAAAAAACATTTCCCTTATTTGTATATAAAACAAATTATAAAAGTTTATAAAGGTAGAGATTCCTTAAGGCAATTATATATTGTGTGTATATTTCTCAGTTTCTTATTTTCTAAAGTAACCTTTCATTTTTTTTTTTTGTTAAGTAGCTCTTCCGTAGATGGTCCGCTATTTTCGGTAGAATGGCGAAAAGTCTTTACTTTGCTGCTGATGGATTCAGGATGTGATTCGTATGCTCCTTCGGCCATGTTAAATGGTAAGTCCCTTCCATGGTATAATTTTAAATCATGTTAATTCATTTAATTCAGTCAGTCGCCGTGCATATTTTTATTAGATAAGCGTGGCCGCTTTTTTCATGTGTACAATACAAACGCGTTAGATTTGCATATTAATTGCATTTGCACAGCTCTTGAATTTACTTATTGCTCTTATTAGTGCCTATTGGAAGTTACTCTTCTTTTCCATACAAATATATGGAAATCGTAATTTGTAAGGAAAAAACCCAATATGTTAAGTAAGATAATGCAAATATTAATTAAGTGATAAATGAGAATAGTGATGGTGATTAATTTTTTTTTCCATAGTGTTGCACCAATTTTTTTTAATGGGCTTTGGATTACTATACGAAGACATAAAAGAAAAATTTTTTTTCCTAGGCCCCTTGCAAAACAAATCCTTTTAACTATCTCAAAATAAAGTAAAGATAAAAAAAAAACCATAAGAATTATCCTCTAATAACCCACTCTTAAAACTAAAATCATTATTTTGAAAATTTCTCCACTATGCTTATGACCCTATACCCTTTATGCCAGCTCTTCTATAGATATTAAGAGCATAACTCAGCTTCAAAAAAAATGTTTAAAAGGATTTTCAATCAAAAATTTTCTTAATTTAGTTTTCTTCTCAATTCTTAATTTATTTAGGTTCACTGACAGTGGTTAAATCAGAAATTAAACTTTTCAATATTTTTAAAATTTACAAAGAAAATTTTTGAATAAAAAGCCTTTTTTAAATTTCTTTTAAGCTAATTTTTGCGTAATTATGCGGCCATAATTGCAGATTTTATGTAATAGCGGAGACAGACATAGCCCTTAATGCTCTTTAGCTAATGCCCATTTAGGTGTTTTGTATGGAGAGAACGACATTTATGATTTTTCAAACCACATTTAGTAAATGTTATTTTTAAGGAACATTTGCTCTCTCAGAGCTTTTTGACCCCTTTGCTTACAAATTTATTGGAATTCAGCACTGCCAGTTTTGTTTTCAGCTACAAGCAAAAGTGACAAGTATGGTTATTATGAGTATATTTTATGAGTTGTGAGCTACATTTTGTGGGTTATTCAATCGATGTTAATATTCGGCGATGTTCTCGAGCTTTTATGTCTGTCAGAGCCTAGTTAAATGCTCATTTACTAATGACCATTAAGAGCTATGTCTGTCTCCGCTATTACATAAAATCTGCAATTATTGACATTTTGAGACGACATTTGACATTTGATCAAATTTTAGTTTAGTTTTTGAACTTACCCTACGGGAAATTTGGTTGCGATTACTCAAGAAGCGCATTATAATAGCACCCAAACTATATAAACTGTCAGCAACATGTGTATTTATACGCATGCGCACCAGTATTTCCACAGCCTTTTATTTGCTTAACAGGCGTAAATATATACCTTTGATAGTGTTTGCAATGCTTACAAGTGCGGACATACCAATGTTAATGTCTACAAGGTTTGGAGTTGAACGGGAGCACTACTTTGTGTATATGTACACGAAGGCAAAGCGCAATGTCTGCATAATTTTTCCCGTAGGGGTATTACTCCTACTCTCATCTCTCTCACCCAAATTTACAGTTTTAGCGGTTTTAAAAACTTGCCATATTTTTGAAAAATATCCACAAACAATCCAAATTACTTTCAGCAGGCGAGTGTATTAACGTGTGTTGATACCCAATCAGCTATATTTGACGATACATCATGAGACAACATCAAAACTGTCAAAATTTTGTGTACATGTAGGTTTTCACATGTTTTAGTTATTTGTAATATTAAAGTTGTGCCTAGATTTTATAAAGCATATAAATATATAAAGCCTAAAAATTTTATTTATACTATAGTAAATAAGAATTATATAAAAACAACACTTTCTAGATATAATAAAGTTCAAATCATAGGGTATATTGGTTATTAGTTTTACTATTTTACTTGAAACAATCATTACACATTTCATTGAACCAGCCTTAAATTTAGAACTAGCTTTGGTAAATTTTTAATTTTACTTTTCTAACATATTGTTATCTTAAGCCTCAGCAAATAAATGTATGAAATAAAAAAACTTTATCGGCTTTTGCCCCGCTGATTTACTAATGTCAAAACAAAACTTGCTTTCTGTGTATTGGTAAAACCACCCATGAGTCAACCATACTTTCTCTCTCAAAATTAAGTTCGAAAATTCCGAATTTTCCCCTTACCTGGTTTCTCGATAGCCTAAAAACCAAAATGAGGCTGGCTCATGATGTGCCATCAAATATAGCTAAATGGGAAATTCAACCGTTTGGGGGGTGACATGCACAACTTTTCGAAGTTACGGGTGAGATGTATAAAGGGCCCCCTAGACTATCAAGGATCCTTGATCAAAGTCGCCTTGTTCAAGTAAACTTGATAGTTAAGGGAGATTCGGTCAAGTAGAAATGACAGCTTTGAAAAAATTTCATTAAAGTTTTTGACAGATATAAATTGTATTGAGCAACACTTCGAAAGAGTTCACATGCTATTTTTAATTAATAATAAAAAAAATATTAGAATTTGTTTAATATAAAATGTTTGTAACTAAATACATTTAGTTTTACAACAAAATATATCAGAAAAAGACATCAAATTAACGTATCTAAAAATGATCGACATTAATTACCTTAAATTTCCTTGATCAAGTAGACTTGATATAGTTAGTGGCAAAATTCCTAGCAACTATTTGAGCAAATTTTGCTCACATTCCATCAAGTCTACTTGATCAAGGATCCTTGATAGTCTAGGGGGCCCTTAAAGAGCCGTTAGTTTGCAGGGAGTTTATTTATACTCATGCACTCATGCACTCATACCATTAATTTTCGTACAACCTTCATTCGTTTATATATACATATAAGTCTCAATTTCCACCAAAGCCCACACAACTATGTTTTATTGGGTAAGGTAAGGTAAGGTAAGGAGAAAATTCGGAATTTTCGAAGTTAAGCTTGAGACAGAAAGTATGGTTGACTCATGGGTGGTTTACCAATACACAGAAAGCAAGTTTTGTTTTGGCATTAGTAAATCAGCCGGGCGAAAGCTAATAAAGTATTTTTCAGTGTTCAGTGTCTTTTTAATTATGAATTATGGTTGAATTTTTATAATCAATTATAAAATTATTTCTCCTTTATAAAATTTCTACACTTTTGACACTAAGCACAACTTTAAAATATTATAAATAACTAATACAAGTGATAACCTTCATGTACACAAAATTTTGACAGTTTTGATTTTGTCTCATGATGCACCGTGAAATAGTCATTCTCGAATTTTGACAGTTTTGATGCTGTCTCATGAGGCACTGTCAAATATAGCTGAATATAATATTATTAATTATTTTGCTTATAGTGCGTTTCCACCGCACGATTACTGACGAAATTACTGACAATCATAGATTTCCTCATACAAAATCTATGATTGTCGGTAAATTCGTCAGTAAATTTCGCCAGTAATCGTGCGGTGGAAACGCACTATTAGTTATTATAAAATTTTAAAATATCAAATAAAATATCGGCTAAAAAAACAAACCCAATCCATCTTTGACTATAAGAGCAAACTTCTTCACTATTTTTTAAATGGCAGTACTACATGTATGGCAGTGCTATTTTCAACTATTTTGCTTGTGGTACAACTGTAAAATCATATCTTGTAGCTTAGTCTCCTTTAGCGACTAAATGCTAGTTTTTCTAATTCGAGTTAGCTCGTAATTAGACAGCAATTAAATTATCCTAAAGTAATTGAAATCAACAATTTTGCAAAAAAGTTTTATTTATTTACTTATAACAGTGTTTTTCGCGTTTTATCAAGACGTATGTTTTTATTAACTAAAAAAAGTAAGTTTTACAGCGATTTCTACTATGATAACTTTTATGTTTGTTAAATGTTCAAATTTAATGAAAACTTATTTATTGGTTTTAATCGTTATTTTAGTAATGAAAAAGCTTTTGTTTTAATGATATCAATATTACTTGTATTTAAATATTATATTTTTAAAATTTTGCATGCGCTGTCATAATTTGAACCTAACATCTTGTATACGAGATCTCTATTGTAAAAAGTGAGACAAGAATCCCATGTTAGTTTGGCATTTCTGTGTTTGGCTTTAGTCTGTTGTTTAGTTCATACGAAATATATTTTTCATTAACTTTAATTTTTGTATTCAAGCAAAAAATAAAAATAAAAAGCATAAAATCAAAATGGTTCTTGCCGAGAGAAACTCAGAAATTATGCGTAATGGGAGATCTATAGGACCTAGCCCTAACGGGCATGGAGGTACGCCTGAAACTAGCTCAGATGACGAAAACTGTAAGTAATGGTTTTTTCTAATATATGGTTGCTTGCTTATATAAAATTTTGACAGCTATAAAAAAGAATGGTACAAAATCCAAAGCGAAACAAAGTGAATATGAAGGTAAGTTTTCAAAAATTTTCTAATAGCAAATTTACTTAAGGATATTCTTTCCCTAGAAAAAATTCGTGTTGGCCGGGATTATCAAGCTGTATGCCCTGATTTGGTGCCTTTAGATGATAGGAAGCCTGATCTTTTAAACGATAGGGCCCTTTTAGTATGGTCACCGACCAAAGATATTGCTGATAATAAATGTAAGTTTTTAATATAAATTATACTATTTAATATAAAAAAAGAAAATTTTTTAGTGGAAGAATACATATCGGTTGCTAAAGAAAAATACGGTTACAATGGTGAACAAGCTCTTGGGATGCTTTTTTGGCATAAACATGATTTAGAACATGCAGTTATGGATTTGGCTAATTTTACCCCATTTCCTGATGAGTGGTCGCCAGAAGATAAAGTTCTTTTTGAACAAGCTTTTCAATTTCATGGGAAAAGTTTTCATCGCATTCGACAAATGGTAACATTCATATTATCATATTTAAAAATTTTTTAGCTTGATTACAAAAAACTAAAGCTATTAAATATATTTTAAATTATACCTTTTTAGCTACCTGATAAGTCAATTCCTAGTCTTGTTAAGTTCTACTATTCATGGAAAAAGACTCGCCATCGCCAAAGTGTTATGGACCGGCAAGAGAAGGCGAAAATCAAAGATGGTTCTGAGAATGGAAGTGAAAATGGAAGTAACGAGGATTCTGATGGAGAAGAAAAGGTATTTGCTATAATTGTTGAATTTAAGTGTGATTGTAAGAAGAGTGTTACTTCACATTGGCGATTTTGATAGTTTTAGATCTTAAACCTATTACGTTCACCTTACCTATTTCCTTTTAATGTCTTTTCCTATTGTAAAAAACCTCTACCCTTTGACACCGCAACAATTGTATAAGCAGGATTCAACATTTAAAATGTTCTACGGATTTAATAAAAAAATTTAATTTGATTAATTTTGTTTTGCAGCTGCATTTATAGCTTCATTTGCAGTTTAATTTTTTGTTCTTAGTTTAAAAATACATTTTGAAGTGAATTGAAATTTTAAATTGCGCATTTTCTCTCTTTTCAATACATAATTGAATATAATACAATATATTCAATTGATAGGATCAATACCTGGCTTCTTCCTCACAGGAAAACAATACTATCAGTGAAAATGCGGGACAAAATGATAAAAGCAAATCAATCACTCTGCCGTCAACTAATAAACGACAGCAACAAGCAACCCAACAACAAAATAGTACATCACTTAATACAACCCCAACCCTCAGTACAGCAGTTACTTCTTCATCTGGTTTTTGCGCCGGTTGTGGTGTATCATGTAACTTTGTCAATAGCACATCACAAGGTGATTTATGCAACAGTTGTTACGATCATTGGAGGTATCTATTGCAAAATTGGAAATTTAGAGGAACATGGCTTGTGTTTTTTTAGAAATGTTATTCTTTTAATAGCTTTTTTATTAGACATTGAAATTTAGTAATTTTTTCGCATTATTTTTGACAAATAGTTCTTATAATCAAGCAATTATTAAATATAAAATACGAAACACAACACATGTTGATTCTGAAGTTAAGGAAACACTTTACTGACTTTGTTTTGTTCAAATTAGACGTACTGGTAGCCAAAGACCCACAGCTGGCCCATTTTTTGGTAAAAGATTCCGTGATCGTAATGCTGATAGACATAAGCGTAAGCCACCACGTGGTATGCATATTAATCATGATGATATTGTAGCACTAGCTAGCTCTAATTCTAATCGTGATGAACTTCTAGCTAATTTGGATAGGGAAATAGTTGCATTATTAAGTCAAGTAAGGATTGAAAAATTTTCACACATTTTCACTTACGTTTGCTTTCTTAAGTTTTGATTTTATGTTTCACTAAAATAAATTCTCTTGAAAACTGAAAGTATTTGCAAATAGTGGATTGCAAAGACATAAAACTAAACCATTACATTCATCCTGTAAAATTTATTTTATTTTTTACCTTTTTTTTATTATGCACAGATTATCTTTTGCCTTATGTATTTCATTGAATACTTTAGCATACTAATTTCTTTTAAATATCTATCCTGTTTACATTTTATAAAAACCCATTGTATAGTAAAGTAATCCTTGCTACTTAATAAGTAGCTATAAATGTTTTTATTCATTAAAAATATTTACTGTGATCCTTGATTTAATCCGTTTTCCACTTCAATGTAACATAGATAAAGTTGGGCCATATAAACACTTGATGTCTAATATTGCGACATTGGGTTTTAAATGTTAAAGATATAAAACTAAACATTAGAAATTCAAACTTAATCTCAAACATATTGGGTATTTAAAACTTCAATTATTCCATATTTTCGTCTATGACACCTGTGCGAATGTTTAAGCTAAATTTTCCTATACTTTGAAATACATTTATACATAAATTACAATTTTTTTCATAAAAGGTCCAACAGAATAAGCAAAATATCAGCTCACTGAAAAAGAAAGTTACTGAAGCCAGTGAAGATCTACGAAGCTTAGAAACAACCAACCGAATAAATTCACGTTGGAGTAGTGAAGAACTACTGCTTGCTGTCAGTGGTGTTAAAAAATATGGAAAAGATTTTCAAGTAAGTTAAATATTCCGGATGTTTAAAATAAAAAGTAGAGAAAAAGAAAAAAAATACATAGATGCGTTTAATGGGAGACATGTACATTTATTTAATTAACAGGCAATTGCGGAAACTCTTGGAACAAAAACAGAAGCACATGTTAGAACTTTCTTTGTTAATTATCGTAAACGATACAATTTAGATAATGTCCTAAAAGAATTTGAAGCTGATAAAGCTAAGAAATCGCTACAAGAACAGTCTGAAGAAATTATTCAAAATATAGAGGATACTCCAACTGAAAAACCTCAAGATGAAGATACAATTATGGAGGTAACTAGACAATCATTTGAGAACTTTTCACGAATGCACTTATTATTACTACTATAATATTATTGTAAATGCTTTATAAATTTCAATTTTTTCAATTTATTTGTAAATTTATTATGCTTTCTAATACATTTTAAATATGATAGAAAATCCACCTTGTAAAAATGTGTTTAAATGATGAAGTTTTTCAGGCTTACGTTAAACTTACTTCGATTATACTATGCAGTCGAAGCACAAATTAATAAATTTTTCATATGTTATGAAAAAAATCTATCCCTCATTTTTTCTTAATTTAATAAAGATTTTAGTTTTTCATCTTCTGAAAATCCACAATGAACAACATTTGTTTTCAATTTTCACCATGTACTAGAAAGACTGTATGCAAAGTTATCAAAATATGATCTTTTTATTTATCTAGATTGATTTGGAACAAGATGATTCCATGGTATCAAATAAAAAACCTGCGGACGATGTCCAAGATGCAGAGAAAATTACATCATAAGATTTCAAAAGCAATTATTAAATTTATGTACATATATATAAGGAAATAATTACATGAAGTAGTTTTTATGTTGAAATAAGGCAGTCAAGCTCCTTCTTTTTTTTAGTTTACCAGAGTAATTTAGTTTTTTCATAATCAATTCAATTTTTTTACAAAATTTATTATATGGATGAACATCTAAATAACTTTGAAAATATTTATAAATCTAAAAAAGTTGCTATACATTTAGCTATGCCATTTAGTTAAACTTATGTATTTCGTCCATATGATTTTTATTAAATAACGTTCTATATTAATAATTAACTGAAACATGAACAAAATATTTTATAAGATTTAAAAAATATGTTAAGTTAAACTAAGTTTAAAAGTTTTCCTTCTTTCAACTATAATATTCAAAAGCAAAGACTACATTATTTTACTGGCATGAATCAGTCTATCGCTACTTTTAAACGAAGACATTGGCACATATAAATGTATTTGATATTAATTCTTATTTATTTTTCTCTAAATTTGAAAGAACATTTTATTAGCTTGTTAAATAAAATTTTCAAAATCTCTAAAATAAAATTTAATTTAAATTAAATAAAATTTAAGTACAACGAGCTGCGAAATAATGTTTATCCACTATTAATTCATCTTGTAAATGTATAGACTTGTTATAATTGCCATTTGTCTTAAACTTAAAATTTTAATTAAAGTAACATAATGAAAAGCGTTTTAATTTGTAGCTTTATTAAAACAGTTACAAAGACGGAATTAATAACTGATTCTTGAAAATATTGAGCGCTAAGCTTTATACTAAAAATAAAACTTTTATAAATAATGTATTACATTTTATTTTAAAGCCAGTTTTCGCCAAGAAGTTTTGGTGATTATATTATATTTTATTTGTATTAATTTTTAGTTATATTTATTTATATTTTACTTTTTACATTTCTCAAAAAGTCACATTTTATTTTGACAGAAACTTTATAAAAATAAACATTATTATACATAAATTTTTTTAAGCATGCAAGAAAATATTTTTTAATAAAAAAAACATTCAATTACATTTTAAATTCTTTTAACACAATCCTATAATTTTTTATGAAAATTGAATTAACATTAAAGGTCTTTTTAAACACAACATTACTTTATATGTATAAAAATTGAATTGTAATTAAAACTACTTGCAACAAAATATTTTTTTACTTACTGAATAATTTATAATATGTCAAGTAAACTATTCAAATGTTAACTGAACATGGACACTGGACATTGAAACTACTCAAACTCATTGAATTCAAACGTCTTTATAAGGAGCAAGGTAGCAGTTAATTTCAAATTCTTTTTGTCTGTAAAGTTAAATAATCTCGTCAGATGGTCAGAAACTGATGTGCCCAGGATTCTAAAAAATTTTGAAGGTGCTTCAGGAGTGAAAATATTTCCAGAAAATCCTGGCAGCGTAGGAGATGTAACATCGCTCTTTATTGATGATGATCTTTTCTCTACTATATGCCAAGAAACAAATAAATATTACTCTCAAAATCGTGACAAATATAAAAAAGTAGAGGATACTGCAAAGTGGTACGACGTAACTAATAACGAACTGAAAAATTGGTTTGCCCTGATATTATAATTGTAATGGGGGTCGGTATAAAGTGGTTGGTAGAATATATTATCATTTTAAAGACTATTAAATTGTATTATAACATATATAACTTCCAATCAGTTATAATTTTGATAATTCCAAGCTGTGAAATAACGCCGGGAGGTAATGTCTTAATAAAAATTAGAGTTATTTCTTTTTCAAACATGACTTCCATCCAAAAGCTATGCACGGAATTCCCCTCTTAATTCTATTATAATAATAATGGGAAATCAATCTTATGTGGGGTGTAATTTAAGATCCACCTTATACAATGAAGCGGAAAAACTTTCCCCAGATATCTTTAATTGGACTGAGGAACTTATAGTTTAATAAGTAACTTTTTAATAACCTAGATATACTTTAGTTTTACCCAGAGATCATATTATATTATACGTTGAAATATTATTGCAAATATAAATGACATGATTTACATTTTAAGGTTAAAATCCTTTAAATTTAAATATTTGAACAGAGAATTCCCTAAATTAACTAAAAAAAATGCTCTCATTAAATTTTGACGTTTCCTATGAAAATGCAAAAACCTGGGAAGCTAAATTGTAAGGTCCGACCGAGAATGATTTTTTATTCTCGGCCGAGAACGAGAAAAAATATATTCTCGGCCGAAAACCGAGACCGAGAACGAGACTAAAAACATAGCAGCTAAAATGGGTAAGATAGTTAAAAGTTAAAAGTGCAAAAAATGCAATAAATTGTTATATTTTTTGTGTATGAGTATATGGACATTTTTAAGACTCAAAATTAAATAAGCTAATATTATGACACAGAAACAGTAATTTTTCTGGATTTTCGCCTTTTAAGTTGTGCCGCCTCTCACCATATAGCTGCCCACCTCTACTAAAAAGTCGCAACGCTAGTCATAGAATTCACACAGAATTGATATTACAATTTCGATTCCGCCATTTTGTAAATTTGTATGGAAAATTCAATCTCCTCTAATGTATTGTAATATTTCAATTGTAATATGAGAGCCTGTATGAAACGCCTATCAGTGGAGCTGATAAAACTTTGCTGGCTTATGATAGCTTACTGATAGACTGGCACGTGTGCAGTCTCGGCTATGGCCGAGAATCTCGGCAAATTTAAGCCGAGAACGAGAACCGAGATCTCGGCCTGGATTTTGGCCGAGAGTAGGCCGAGACCGAGTTCTCGGTCGGACCTTACTAAATTGTAAAAATATGGATCGCGTTATTTGAAAAACTTAATATCTGTCTGGGGGCAGATTCTAGTTGCGTGAAAAATATGAATCAGGAAAGTCGAATTTTTTCTTATAATGTATTGAATACATATATGTAGCTATAATATTTTGTTTTTTGCTTCTCCAAAAGTAACTAATTATTGATTAACATTTAGTACATGTCAACTTCTGAATCTTCTGAATATATCAAAAAGAACAGAAAAAAATATATTTGAACTAGAAAAGTTCTTAGTAATTATATGTCTACTACTTCTTGACAATTTTAATCAAAGACTACGCAGTTTTCATATGAACAGGTGATTGAAGTTGTCAAAAGTGAAACTAATTGTTAAAATAAATTTACTTCTTCAATTTTTCTCGTTTATATATTATTACAAATATTTTTAATAGAAATCAAAATTTTAAATGGCAGCACAAACAGAAAACAATATAAACATATTAAAATCAAAACGACCTTCAGGTAAAATTATTGGCAACTTTAATATAATATAAAAAGAAATTCTTATATAGATTCAGCCTTTAAGCAACAAAGACTTCCTGCATGGCAACCTGTTTTAACAGCTGGAACTGTGTTGCCCACATTTTTCATTATTGGAATAGCATTCATACCTGTGGGAATAGCATTACTTTATTTTTCTGATGAAATTAGAGAGCATATTATTGACTACACACATTGTAATCAAACGGACACAGATTATCTATGTGCAGATGTAATAAGAGGAGGAAAGATCAAACATTGTACTTGTAAAATTGATTTTAGACTTGATAAAGATTTTATAGTGAGCAAAATATAATTTAATTTTATACATATTTTAATTAGTGATTTATCTAGGGCAAAGTTTATATGTATTATGGCCTAAGTAATTATTATCAAAATCATCGCAGATATGTGAAATCACGCGATGATGATCAGTTGTTAGGTAGACTTTCAATGACCCCTTCGACAGATTGCACTCCATTTGCTTATGAAGAAGAAGATCTAAAACCGATCGCTCCCTGTGGAGCAATTGCAAATTCTTTATTCAATGGTTTAGTTATATTTAAAGTACGTTTTCATGTAATATTATTTGAGAAATTTCATTTAGATACACTTGAAATAATTTCCCACCAGTACGGAGAAGTAAATTTACTTAAAACGGGGATTGCTTGGCCATCAGATAAGCAAATAAAATTTAGAAACCCGCCAGGAAATTTAACGGAAGGTAAGCTATACCAAAAAAATATTTCAAGTTTAATACTTTATTATATTTATACTTCAGCTCTTAAAGACTTTGCTAAACCTAAATCATGGGAAAAATTTTTATGGGAACTTGACACAAGAGATTCTGAAAACAATGGCTTTCAAGTATTTTCCATAAATGTATAAATTAACAGATTACATTTAAAGCCAATTTAAATATTTGCAGAACGAGGATCTAATTGTTTGGATGCGTACCGCAGCTCTGCCAAGCTTTAGAAAATTATATCGTAGAGTAGATCACTCACGGAGATATTTTGAACAAGGCTTACGACGTGGAAATTATACTTTACGTGTTAACTACAGTAGATATAAATACAATTTTTAAAATTAATTTATATGAAAAAATTTATTCTCCAGCATATTCTGTGGCAGAATTTGAAGGTTCAAAAAAGATGATACTATCAACAACATCCTTACTGGGTGGAAAAAATCCTTTCCTTGGGATTGCTTATATTGTTGTAGGCTGTATTTGCCTACTTTTGGGAATTGTTTTGCTGTTTATTCATATCAAATGCAGTAAGAGGTTCGTACAAAAAAATAAATGATAACCAATTCCTGATAATTAAATCTATTTCTGTACATATATATATATATATCATGATATGTTAACTTCCTGCAAAAAAAAATATTTTTTCAAAAAAAACTTTTATCACTTTTTTGAAAATAAGCTATTCTTTTCAGCACAACGGAAATGATAAACGTTAATCCTCGCACACCATATTCATAGTCAACCACTCAAGCTGTTATTGTTTAGATTACTTTGGGACTGTTTTTTTTCTCAAGGCGTGCTTCTTTTATTTTTGTTTTGCTTCTTTCTTTTTTTTTTGTGTTTATTATAAGAGAAGGTGAAATATTGCATACTTTTAGTCGAATAATATAAGATAGTAAAAGTAATAAAGGTTAAGAATTTCAGTCTGTGTTTCAAATACCCACAAGAACATCACATATATTTTTTGTTTTTTAAAATTATTTTTAAAGCATATTATACTTAAAAAATGTGAATACGTATAGTAGTAAGATAAATAATGTTGAATAAGCTAAATTTATTAAGTAATTATAATAGAAGGATATTAGGATATATGTTTATCATTTAAAATAATAAACATTGTTATTTGTCTCTCTTGCTCTTTATACTGTCCCTATTTTATGAAAAGCTCTGTTCGCTCCTCTTCCTTCATTAACAATTTATGCTGCTTTGTTCATAAATAGTTGAACCTATAAGAAAACACGTAAGTATTATAGAAATGAATTTTATATTAAATAACCTTTGAAAAAATTAAATAATTTTACGTATGTGCAGTTTCTTCTAATCAATAATCATAAATGGAATAAGTACAAGTTATTTTTAAAAAAACTAACATAATAATTCACATTTAAAATTAATTCATTAAATAAAATTTTCAGGTTTTATAACTGAAATAACTTTTTAGTTTAGATATTAGTAACCAAAATTAGGAAAAATCCATAATTTAAATAACATTTTTTATATTTATCAGTTAATATAATATTAAGCAAATATTCGTTAAATTTTCATCTATTTCAAAAAAAGTAATTTTAACATTTATAAACAAATTTTATGTATTTTTAATACTTCTGGCAATAACTATTACAATACTAATAAATTAAGAAATATTTCGTTTTTAATTATATTAATCGGTCTAATTAATTTTATTACATAGTATTTTATGGACCAAAAGTAAACCTTACCATGATGCTTGGTATCCATTGTAGTATATTCTTAAAACTAACTTAAAAACTTTAAGTGATAAAGTATAAATAATAACAGCTTACATTGACTCATTCTTTATACACAAAATCCAATGTGAAAAGAAAAACAGTGTTGTATAATAAATAATAATTTATTTTTAGCTGGCTTTGAAACTGATAAAATTTAATATTATAAAATAAATTTATGCATATGTATACATTTATATATATATTATCTATGTATATCTATATATATATTATTATATATAGTATTAAATTAGAGATAAGAATATTGCACTCATAATGCTGGTTTTTTTTGTAACTCATTATCTAAGCTCCGTAACCGCTTTGTTAATTTTCTTATATGTGAACTTAAATCTCATACAAAATGATAAATTATAAGGACTAATGTAACACTTAGTAGATTGTAGGACAATACTGGCCAATGGAATAAAAATTTATCAGAAAATTTTTAGTTTCTTATCAGTATAGTATATAAAGGATATTCCTTTTCAGAATATTTATTTAATTTTAAGCAATCAAGTTGAAATGAACCAAAGAAAATTCTGATATTTTAAGCATTTAGGCTCCAAGTCAGCCCATCATTGGGCATCTAGCTTTACTTATTGTGTTAGCTGCCTTTTGAAGGGCTTTTTTGTAGCCATAATCTCAAATTTTAGTGCAGTTTGTTAAAAATCAAGTTAAAAAATTAAGTGTATAATAAATGTGGATTTACTTTTGATTTCCGTTAAATTTAAATTTGAAAAAGAAAAATTAATACTCCACTTTTAAGTCACTTTAAAAAAAAATTATAATGAATTATGTCTAAAATGTAAAGGAAATCTATTGCTTTTAATTAGATATTTTTTTTTATAAAAAAAATTGTATCCCACTTTAAGTAAATAATAAAATTACTTGTGGTAAAGCATATCAATTGTTTTTATAATGACATTATAATCATTATTTAAAGTTTTTATATAGTACTGAAGTTAGGTTAAATTTGAGCTAGCACCGAAATTCTCTAATAAACAACGTTGTACAAGAAAACTTAGCTCATATTTAAAGTTTTTTTTGACAATTTAATATCAATGAAGAATCAACGGCATTATTTTTTAATTATTTATCATTTAAACTTTTATAATTTATATAAAACAAAAAACAAAACTAAATAAAACTAAAATGATTATTTTAAAAATAATTAAAATTTGCTTCTAATATTTCCTGTTATAAAACATGTATTTTTTCGATTTTAAAATTAACATCAGTGTGAACGTAGCCGATTTTAGTATAGACAGAGATGTGAACAAAATGACGGATTTCTTTGTGGGAGCTTTCTTACTCTAATCGATATTAGAAGGGTTCAGACTGTCACCCTAAAAAATTTGCTTTTAACCACCATCTTTAACAAGAAGGGTGCTTATCCATACATAACCAATGTATATATATATATACTATGTTTACTAAAGAATATAGTATTAGTGCTATCCTTATCATATTTGTATTAGTTGGGTACATTTACTTTATAGTGTGAAGTGTGGCGTATATAGTGCTCTTGTTATAAATAACTAAGAAATGTACAATTTTGTATAAAATCTAAATAAAAGTGACGGTAAAGAATTTAATTTACGTACAATGTTTTGGTTGCACCGTTAAATTACAAGATAATCGTCAAAAATCACGCAGGTGCGTACGCAGCCGTGACAGCCAATTTCTAAACTGAGTTTGCTCTATTTTTAATTTTTTTAACAATTCTAACCATAATCTAAACAATATAAAATAATTATTATGATTTCTCATATATAATTAATATAAGAAAATCAAAATTAGTCATAATCGAACTCCAATTTGGTATTAAAAAATCGTAGCTACCCTAATGAATTGTATAAAAACTTTTTTTTTACATTCTCTATTTATTATAAATTTATTAAAAACTTAAATCTTCTTTCCAAATTAATATAGAAAAATATAACTGCCTGCAAGAAAGAAATATATTTTTTAATTTTGATTCCAATTGGAAATTTTCTTATTTTCTTTTTTATATATACTTAATAACTACAAAAAATAACTCATTTCTTTATTTTGTCCCTATATTTGCTACATTTTGACTAATTTTAGTTTTTAATCGATATATGGATATTAATCGATATTTACTTAAAATTAAAAAATTATTTCAATTGAAAATGCCATCTGTGTTTCAAGTCAATGAACTTTCTAAATTGATATTTTTGCGCACATAGAAAGAAATATCCTTGTATATAACACTCTTAAGGGTGCAGGATTTAATCCTCATGTACTTAAGTCACGCGTAATGAACTTACGTTATTAGTTTTTTACTTTAATGTAAATACAAAACAATACATGCGTTATGGACTCGGATTTATATTTATATTATTTATAAAATTGTGCTGTTTTATCCCTTTGCATATTATACAAATAGTTTACATATCAAGTTCACAAGTGTCATTTTTTGTTTTTGACTTTTTTTTTTTTTTGTTTTGGTTAAGTGCACACACAGGCTTACTTTTAGCTTAAGAATTCTTGAGTTTTGAAAACATAAAACTTAATTTACACCCATCTCATCAGTTTTAAATGTGTTAACTGCAAAGCATAATATTTTTATAAATTATGAAATGTGTAATCAAATTCAATATGCTTAAAGCATTTTGCCTTTCTAGTAAAAGAATTGAAGAGAAAGGTAACATTGCAAATTATACAAACATGATATGGGATGATTTTAGATATAAAGCAATTTATTTGAATATTATTTATATGATTTAGTGCTTTACACAGAAAATATATTAAATTTTCGTATTTTTATCAATAAAGCAAATAAAAACAATAATTAAACATTCTACAAATTGCTTTCAGTGATGTTTTATAAATAAAAACGCACAAAATTTAATAAAGAAACACTTCTTGTAATTGAATATTTATTATTAATTATAATTTTAAAAATATTTCTAAAAGATATAAAATAAAATTATACTTAACTATAATGCGGTAGAAATTATGTGTTAAAATATTTTTAAAAGTAAAACTATTAATTTCAGATATTCAAAACCCATCTGTATATTACAAATATATAGAAATCGAAAGTTTTACATAAAGCATAAAAAAATTTAAAAAAGAAAAAAATGAATGTTTCAAGTGTATCAACGAGTACAAGTACCCATACAACAACAGTAAACAACAAAACGTACAAAATTGAAATGATCGACGATGGTGCGATGACCGGTCAATCTGATGATGATGACGATGAACCACCAAGTAGCCCCGGTAGTGGCTATGAGGATGGTCAAGATATTATGCATATGACAATGGATGATGAAGTAACAACGCAATTAGCAGCCGCTGGCCCAGTTGGTGTGGCTGCAGCGGCTGCTATTGCTTCTGCTAAGAAAAGAAAGCGTCCTCATTCTTTTGAAACCAACCCATCAATTCGAAAAAGGCAACAAAATCGATTATTACGAAAATTGCGACAAATTATATATGAATTTACTGGTCGTGTTGGTCAACAAGCAATTGTATTAGTTGCAACACCTGGAAAGCCTAATACAAGTTATAAAGTTTTTGGCGCTAAACCTTTAGAAGATGTTGTTCGCAATTTGAAAAGTATTGTAATGGAAGAATTAGAAACTGCACTAGCACAACAAGCACCGCCACCACCACAAGAAGATCCATCTTTATTTGAGCTTCCTCCTTTAATTATCGATGGAATTCCTACACCGGTCGAGAAGATGACACAAGCACAGCTAAGAGCATTTATTCCTCTAATGTTAAAATATTCAACAGGAAGAGGTAAGCCTGGTTGGGGACGTGAATCTACGAGACCACCATGGTGGCCGAAAGAACTACCTTGGGCCAATGTAAGAATGGATGCACGAACTGAAGAAGAGAAGCAAAAGGTACTTATAATTTATAAAAAAATTAATTAATTATTGCAATCAATGGCTTTACTTTTTTATATTTATAGATTAGCTGGACTCATGCCTTAAGAAAAATTGTAATAAACTGCTATAAATATCATGGTCGAGAAGATCTGCTCCCAACATTTTCTGATGAAGATGATAAAGTCAATCAGATGTCAAACACTAGCGGACATATAACATCTAATAATAATGTACGTAATTTCATTAAAAGCAAATTAAATTGTTCAATTTTAAATGATTTGATTTAAGTGTTTAAAAAAATCCTTTAAATATAAAATAACCCATAGGTTGGAGTTCTTAAAATTCATAGTTCGGGGACAGTTGTAAACACAACGAATTCCAATGTATCACAAAATAATGGAACCACAAAAATTGAAATTCAGACTACACCCAATGCAGCACAAACAATAGCAAACGCACAGGTTTGCCTCGACCCAATGACATTAACTGATGTGGACGTTCGTACTAACCTCATTACTAATAATGTTTGTTTATTGCCTTTTGCTTTTATTTTTGTTTTATTAACACAATGTGTTAATAAACTATTTACACTTTTCTGTTGAGTAATTGAATGATTTGCTGCTTAAGCTATTTAAATTTTATCAATAAAAAGCGCATGTAAATATTTTATTTTTTAAGATTCTAAGTTGTCCTATAGAGCTAGCTTTATTGCTATTACGTTACATTTTCAATGAGTTCATTAAGTTAATCGCGCTTAAAAAGTTTAGTTGTTTTATGAAGATAGTTATTTATTCTTCTTAAAACTAACTTATTAAAATATAGCTATGCTTAACATTATTTTTATGATTAGAGTTTGTTTATGTAGTATAAAATATTTTTTGTTTTTATCAAAATCAATTTATAATATTTCTTTTCAGTATACTCAAACGGTACTGTCAACAATCCAAAATGCTGACGGAACGGTGTCATTAATTCAAGTTGATCCAAATAATCCCATTATTACACTGCCAGATGGAACTACTGCTCAAGTTCAGGGGGTTGCAACGGTAACATTCAGCATAAAAGCAACAAAGTATTGATTAATTTGAAAACTAATTCTTTAGCTACATACAACAGCTCAGGGTGAAACTGGTGCTACAATTCAGACAGTTCAGGGATTAACAGATGCAAATGGGCACACAGAAAATATGACAGTTGATCTAACTGAAGCCACATTAAGTCAGGATGGTCAAATTATTATCACTGGGGAAGATGGTCAAGGTTTGAATTATTGTAAAAAATTTTCACTTTAACAAATATAATTTTTTTTTTTTTTAGGATATCCAGTATCTGTTAGCAGTATGATATCAGTACCCGTATCAGCTTCGATGTATCAAACAGTGGTAGCTAATATTCAACAGATTCATCCAAATGGAGATGGAACTGTTTGCATAACGCCAATGCAGGTAGATCCAAATAGTAATAATAATAGTTTTTCCTGCTATCCAATTCAAAATACCACAAATGGTAGAGTTTTTCGTGCAATTTTTCAAAATCACTCATTACGTTGTCAATTCAGTAATACATCGAGTCAAAATATAGGACAAACTAAAATTATATTCAATAATAATAATAATAATTTCAATAGTCCTAATCATAATCATAACTCTGTAACCCAAGTGAAACAAAATAAAAAACGTAAACAAATTTTAAATGAAAAAATTTTACCTGAAGAATCAAATATATGTTTGGAAACTTCTAAGTTTGACAACAATATCAAAATGAAACAAGAATGTTCTGATTTTAAACCATTTAAAATTGAATTAGAATCAATAAATGCAAACGAAGGAGAACAAGGTGCATCCAATTAATTTCAAAGTATAAAAACTTTTCCTATAATATATATCTAGTCATTTATACAATGTATTCAAAAACCTTAATTTATAAATTATCAACTTTCTTTAATACCAATAATTACTGTTTTCAAATGTAATTAAAATAAATTTATATTATGAACAAAAGTCAAGATCAGCATTAAGACAAATAGTTTCAGTTAATTACATTTAAAATTGGTTTATTGAAAATATACAAATTAATGCTATTTTTAAGCATTTTTTAAATTCAAAACCAAATAATAATACAGTAATTTGTAATTGAAATAACTTTTTTTGACCTCAGTATACATATCTTTCAGTTTTTTTTTAAAAACATATCATGTATTTATTCTGCATAGAAATCGAAGAATACAATATAGTGTTTTTAGATAAAATATCAAAAAAAGAAATTTTTGCAGCTTTGATTAATATTTGTTCAATGCCATAAAAAATTTATTTAGTTTTAGGTATTTTTTCTAGTCGTATGTTTTAAACCCATTAAGTTTTATTTAAAAGAAATCTTTTTTGTTTTTTATTTTAAAATTTATATTAAGTAAAATACCAAGAATTAGAATGATTAAGTCTATCCTTATGTAAGATTGTTTTAAGTTTCTTAGAAGTCTCAAAAATGGCTTCATAGTTATGCCATAATGTTTTTACGTTATAAGCTTTTGACCTACAAAAAGTGTAATTAAGGGCTTAACAAAATAATGCTATCAAAAATCTAAAAATAACAAATATTTTTAGTATAGTTTTTAATTTAAAATTAATATAAATGATAGCATCAAAAGCATAAGCAAGCAATTAAACTAAAAACAAATCACAAGCTTTATATTTTTTAGGAGTGTGATCTTTATTTTTTATTTTTTTATTTAATAAGATCACTTTGAATGTAACCCAAAAAAATATTTATTTTAAATGTTTATTTATTTTTAATAATTAAGTTAAAAGAAAAATGAAGAATTGCAATCAGCACCAAAGTAACGTAGTTTTATATCGCTTAATGAATTTTTTTTTTGTTATATTTAATTTCACTTCTTGTTATATTTTTAAGATTTTTATGTTTTTGCTTTAAGTTGTTTTATGTCAGTCATTTTAGAAATGTAGAAATAAATAATGATTTATGTTTATTTATATTTTTATTTATTTATAATTTAAGTATACATAAAATACTTATCCTTTTGATTATTGATTTATTAAATAGAAATTTACTCGTCAAACTTCTTAAATCACGTCCTTTTTACGCAATGTTTGTAAACAAAAATTAATCATTACACTTTTTCAAGCGGTTGCGTAAATATTTTAATTTGAAGCATCAAACCTGAATGAAACACAGATACAAATCGAATAATATGACACTACACAGCTAAAGAGAGAAATTTTTTCCGAATTTTCAACTGTAAATTTTGTTTGTCATTTTTAAATTTTTTTTTTTATAATTTCAGGTTTTTTAGAACAGTTTTTGTAGCAGATATCATGTTTTATTTTTTGTTTATTTTTTTTCGCAGTAAGTAGTAGATATTTATTATTTATCAAAAAATAATTTACAAATTAATGTTATTTATTTAAAAAAATAAAAAATAAATTCATTTTATCTAGGTTGAAAACGGCGAACATATGGAAACCATAACTGTTTCACCAGGTATGCACCAAATGATGATTCAGGGTCCACCAGGAACTGAACCACAAGTATTACAAGTGCTAAGTTTGAAAGATGCTACTGCTTTGACAAAGGCTATGGAAGCAATTACAAATAACGTAAAAAGCGAAGAAGCTATGATAGAACATTAAAAGCCATAAGAAAGGTATATTAAAAATTTGTATCTTAAATAAGCTTTAGAGAAAACTTATATCTTTATAATTATGCGAAAAGTTTTAAGGGGTTGTTGTTTAAATATGATTTTTAACAAAAATTTAAGTAATTTAATTGAATTATGCTTGTAAAGTAACATAACTAAAGTTTTAAGTTTTTGATTTATATAAAAATTAAAATTATTGATTTTTTTTTTTAGCTCAGCCTACATTTGAAGCAAGTTAGCCTGCGTTGCCGAGTGTAAGATTCCAGTTTCCTGAAAATGTTTTTAAGTAGGCAAATATTTTTTTAGTATAAAAACCTTCACCAAAGAAAGTAAAATAAGTAAACAGTAGTATTATGTATGCATGTACATATATATAATTCTACTGTACTGTATGTGTAAATATGTATGTACCTGAAATACTTTTTTTTATAAACATTTGTGCAACTGATTTACACATTTTTTCCATAAACTAAATGAAAAGTTTAATTTAGCTAAATATTGTTGTCAGTCTTATTTATTTTATTTATAATAATTTATGTGAATATGTAAAGCGTAAGTTTGTATATGAGTTAGCAAAATTGGAATTTTAGCAATATAGGAAATAAATTTTAAGTCAAAAAAAAAAACAGTATAAGTTTTTCATCCAATAAAAAAAATTTAAGCTCACTAATAATTAGTAAGAATTGAACGAGTGTTTCTTTTTTTTATAAATCATAGAAAATAACATAATTTCATTTATATAAGAGATTTAAAACGCCCAATATAAATGAACTTGATGATAATACATATATCTTCGCGTTTTTAATTTTATTAAAATAATAGGTAACTAAATCAATCATAACTTTTCTTTAATGTTTTTTGTTTAAATAAATAATAAGAAATGATTTGACTAAGAATTTAAATAAGAGTTTTGAGATAAAAAGATTAATTATCTTGAATTTATACAACAATTTGGGGTTTATAATTTTCAGTAAAATATAATTCATGTAACTAAGTTTTTAGCAAATTAAATAAAAAATTAAACAAATATTAATTAGAAAAGAAATTGAAGCTATCCAATAGTAAATATAAAATATTTTAACACTTATTATACAAGTTAAGTTTGTTTTAAATTTATTTCTATCAAAGATTGCAGAAGCAATTATAAAGCAAAAATTGAAAATTCTCCTAATCATTCAATAAGCTGAAAAATTAAATAGAATTTCAATACTTTTAACAATCATTATCTGTAATTTTTAATATTATAAGCATATAAAAAAATATTTTATTTTTTTGATTTTCAATTTATAATTCACCTTTTTGTTGTATTAAATATAAAGTTTTGATCCGAAATAATTTTTAAGATCAATACTACTACATTTATGTAATAAAAAAAATTAATTTTCGAAATTTTTGAGCAGATAATTGCTTAAGTGGTATAATTAGCTTTTTTTTAGAAAGAATGATTAGTGGTTCATAATTGAAATTATTAAATTGTGCAATATTTTCAAAAGCAGACCCATTAATTCAAAAATTTTCGTTATTAACTATGGTTTTAATAAATAAGGAAAAATTATTACAATTACGAATCTCAAATAGATAAAGTTTATCTAACCTAATAATTATTAAAAAATTAACGCAAAAAATGTATATTTGTCTTTTAATAAAAGTGTAAATGTATGAAAATTAAAAAACTTACAAGTATTTAATTCTTTTGTTTGTTTATTCTAATAGAAATCAATTAAAAAATTTTACTGATAATTTTACCTATAATGTCCCTCAGTATTTAGAAATAACTTGGATACATTTATTCAAAATTTTATTTATTTCTTTTATATTAACAAAAAATAACGACCAATTTTTCAATTCTTCCTTCCGGCAATACTCTATGAATAAATATAACATGGAAAAAAGTAATTATATTATTGTATATGAATTTATTTTTTTATTCTTTTATTATAAAGCATTTACAATAAATCCTATAGAATACTTTGTTTTTTAAGAGTTTCTTTCTACATTATTACTTAGTTAAATTTTTATTTTTATGCCCTTATTTTATAGAAACTCATTAAAAAAAAGGATACCTAATGACACTGTAATAAAGATTAATTTCCAGTATTATCATTTTTAAGATTTAATAATAGGTTTATGATCGTTATTAAGACTGGTCATAGTACAATTGAATTCGTCGGTACACTAGATTAAATTTTTAACAGTTTTATTTAAAAATTCAAAGTAGTAAAATGAATGAATTCTTTAAAAACTAAATCTTTATTTTATAATTATTAATTTTTTTGATTTTCAGTTTAAAAGAATTTTTCTCTGGAAGTTGTTACAGAAATTAGCAATTTGAGTTACTTCTAACAGAATTTTATCTTAGTAAATAAAGTAGAATAAAAGTTACATTTTATGCTAAATCAGTTCAACTATGACC
The DNA here is from genome assembly GCA_947359355.1 of Acrocera orbiculus. Lineage (NCBI taxonomy): Eukaryota > Metazoa > Arthropoda > Insecta > Diptera > Acroceridae > Acrocera > Acrocera orbiculus. Next base: position 15,442,729 of record OX375759.1, read on the forward strand.
AGCTTAAATGTTCTGATAGTGTTGATGATAGTATAGATAACTTAGAGCAGTATTTTAAACAATAGCTTTTCACTTTGTAAAATAAAATTTTATAATTTCAATATCATCCTAAAAATTATCACAGCAGTAAAAGTCATTTTATTCTTCTATTTCATAAATTTTACAGGAATCCGTTGAAGGATTTAGCAGGCCAGACTGAAAAAAATGCACATTTTATTTTTAAAACTTAAAAAAAAAGGCCTACCTGCCCGGGGGGACGTTGCTGAGCATATGCATACGGATTAGTTTGAAGTGAAGGAGTAATATAATTAGGAGGCATTGAATTTCCATATGGACCTTGTGGGGTTTCTAATGCCCTATTCAACTCAAGAAGCTCCTTGTACATCTAACAAAAATTATTATATTATAAATCTTTATAAGACTCAACACAATCATTACTGTAGTATTATTAACATTCATTTGTGCGTTTAACTGCTGCAAGTATAGAGGGACCATGTGCATTATTTCTTCATTTCCAATCAATGGATGATCCTTTGTAATTTTCATATTTAATAATTGTAACAAAATATCCGTTCTGAATCCATATAACTTATTTGAGGTTACAGGACCATTCGTATTAATATTTGGACGATTATAATAGCTTAAGCTTGCAGGCCTATTTTTTTCGTCTTCATATTCGGCCCAAGCAGCTTTTCTTTCTTCTTCATTAAGATTTTCACTTTCTTCACTTTCAAGTAAAGAATCATGTTCATGATATTTGAACAAAAACTAAAATTAGGGACAAAATATTAAGAGTTTCATTCTACTTAGATAGTTACCTTTTCATATTTTTGAATTAAATCAGCAAATAGACGATCTTTTGGAAGACTCGGAATTTCTCTGACTTCACTTTGCTCAATTTCATATTTATAAAGTTCCAATAAATCATTTTGATTATAATGTCTCCCAATTTGTTGTTCATCGAGTACCCTTTTAGCTGTTGCTTGCTTAGTCACTTGTCTTTCATAAATTTTTTCTTCCATTGTACCCTGTATAAAAATAGTTAAAACATTTTAACACTAATAACTTTTTATACTTACCATTGCTATTAATCTGTATATATAACACGGTTTATTTTGCCCAAAACGATAAACACGGAAAATACTCTGAGTATCATGAGATGGGTTCCATGAGACATCAAATATTACAACTCTATTTGCGGCGACCAAATTTATTCCAAGCCCTCCAGCTCTCGTTGATATCAAAAATAATCTTGCGCGTAAATTATTTACATCATTGAATTCTTTACACATAAATTCACGATTTTCTACATTAGATGAACCATCAAGACGGAAATAATCTTCACCTTGTATCCAGGACCCTGAAAAACCGTTTACTTCTCCCTCACAAACTTCATTACGGGTTTTTTTATCGATTATTGATAAAAAATGCTCAATAACATCCAAAGATTGAAGAGATTGAGAAAAAAGTAAAACCTTGTCTCCAATTTCATTACATTCTTGAAGTATATCCATTAGAATAATTAGTTTTGGGGAATGATTTATATTATTTAATTCTTCTTCGGGGCATAAAGATTTCCACCATTCGCTTGGATCATCTTCCTGTTTTTCTTCAATATCACTCTCACCTTGAATAACAATAAAGAAATAAACACAACTAAAAAAAATGTTCACGTATATAGAGTACTAGTTTTCTTTTTAAAATTTCAATTAAATGTCAATATTTTTTATTAATTATTCTTCTAAACTTACTTTTATAATTGTTTTGCCTAGTACATCGCTTTTTAAAGTTAGTCTCTCCCTGTTCTATGCTTTTGTCTGAATCATATAAATCTTCTTCTGATTCAGATGATGAAGTCTTATCTTCTACTATAAAATCTTCTAGCGATCCTTCGGAATCATAAAGTTCTTTTAAAAGCTAAAATTTTACATTTTATATAAGTGTACACTACGCATTTGAAAAAGAAACATACTCTTTTTTTAATCACTATATCACTATTTACTCTTAATGACATTGGATGAGTCCATATTCTTCGTAGATTTTGATAATCTTTGAATAATAAAGCCCCTTTCCCAGTTTCATCTGTATTTTTCCTAACTTTCTCCATATAAAATTTATACAAAGTTTTTTGAATATCTGATAAAGTAATAAAAACGACATATTCGTGTTTTGGAGGCAAATAAGGTGATAATACAGAATAATCCCGCCTTTGTATACAACCTTCTAATAATTTATGGAGCACATGAGATCTGTTCTTCATTAACTGTATGTCTCTAGTAGTTGAATCAGTATATTGACCGTTTATTATAGGATTCACAAATCTATTCAAATACTCCTTGTATGTTCCTAAAAGATTCGGTTTAATAAACTGAATCATACAATAATCTAAAAAAAAAAATTTAATATAGAATGGTATATTTATATTCTAACTGACATTCTTTCAAGTTATTTTGAAGTGGTGTTCCAGTTAATACAATTCTTCGTAAAGTTTTAATTCTATTAACTGCTTGACTTAAGCTTGTTTTTTCATTTTTAAGTAAATGTCCTTCATCACATATTACTAAATCAGGGCCGGGATCAACTAAACTCATTTGTAATGTTTGTCGCATTTTCTTAGCTATCGCAGTTGATTTTGGATTAGATAATATTCGAAACATGTCATAACCAATTATACAAACACCTCCGTCTTTATACCATTCCTTTAATTTATATGCTCTCTGGTTTTTGTCTTTCCACCTGTAAAATATTTCAAGTTACTTATTATAATACTATATAAATTTAATTATTTTTTACTTTGACATATCGTATACTTCTATGTTGTTTTTTTTACAAAATTTTAACCACTGAAAAAATTCACGGGCCCAATTTGTTAATGTACTTATTGGAGCCATCACAAGAACACGTTCAACACTGGTTATCTTACTATATGACAGCAAGGTATGGGTTAAGGCTATAACTTGCAGTGTTTTTCCCAATCCCATACAATGAGCCAAAATACATCCTGAGCCTGGTTTTGTTTTGATATCCTTCAATGTTTCAAAGCAAGCATCCCACATAAATTTTACTCCTTGTGCCTGATGTGGTTTTAGTTTTTGCAGGAGTCCAGAATCAACTTCAATTAGAGGTTCTTTTGTTTCTTCATCAAAATCCAGTACTAAATTATCTAACTCTACATTTTCTGGCTGTTTATATATGACATTATACTAAATAAATAATAAAAGATTTTATTGATTAATTAATGTGATTAAAAAAAGGGATCATCAATACCAATTTTTGCCTTTCTTCAATTCTTTTAAGTCTCTCTTCCTCATCTTTGGCGGCTTTCTTTGTAAAACTGTCCAGATCTTTTGTCTTAATAAGTTTTCTAATATTTTTTCTTTGTTTATTGTGAGAATCATTTTCACTAGCGCTTGAATCAGTATTGCTTATATGTTTTATGCGTTTTCTTTTCGTTTTTCTTTTTTCTTTCCTTTCTTTTTCATTGTCAGAAGAGAGGGAATCTGATGCATACTTTTTTAATTTTCTTTTTTTCTTTTTTTGTACAAAATCACTGCTCGATGAACTACCAGACGAATTGATACCTTTACTTTTATTCCGCCTTTTATTCTCGTTTAAAGATTCTTTTTTTATGACAGAAGCCATTTTCTAAAATGTAATTAAATAACTAAATACATGCTTTGGTAAATCAATCATAAACCGTAATGTCTCGTTAATTTCGATTACCACTACTTAATTAAATATTTTTTTGTACTTTTATTTTTGAAATTTTGTCTACTAAAAATTTTTAAAATGTACAGCAAAAAAAATCTATGCTAATAAAATTTCTTACAATTATGATGTTAAAGAATTACTATATACCAAAAGAAATTTTTACCTCAGCTGTCGTATTTTCGTCGTCAGAGGATCCACTTTCTACAACTTGATTAGCTTTTTTCACGTGTTTCCTTCTTTTTTGCGACATACAATCCTTATCACCATCAAAATTGCGTAATTTTTTTTTAAAAATGCTTTTATCTGTGCTCGAATGGCCGCCTGCACTATCTGGCCTCTGTATTTTGAATATATTTAAAAATTTAGTTAATTAAGACAAATGCTTTTACCTTTTTATTTGCTGAGAGTTCATCAGGACTTTTGTCACTATCATTCGAATTTGCTTCTTGAAACTAGAATGAAATTAAATGTTTATTTTTAGCAAATTCTATTTAACTAATAAACCTTATCATCTTTTTTAGATAAAACAGATAAAATCTGATCATCATCGCTATCTGAAGAAGTTGTTAATATGGTTGTAGAATTCATATTATTTTCTTTGTCTACGAAATTTAGTTGTACCTTTCCCTAATAAAGAGAATAATAACTTTACATAAAATTTGTTTACGTTTTGATAAAAACAATTTCTTTCTATTTTTAATATTAACATTTTCGAGTGTTAGTAGAAGAAAATAAAGTAATAAAAATAATTAATCTATGACATCTTTACATTCACTTTAGATTTTTTATTCTTTCCCGCTATTGATGAAGACGATGACAAAACGATAGAAGAATCTCGGTTGCTTTTGTTTTTGACTGGATGAATCTGTGAATATAAGAATATGCGAATTTACAGTATAAAAAAACATTAAAAAATTATTCTCTAAATATTTCTTTATTGTATCATACAAATATAATATAAGTTGAAAGTATTATACTTATTAAGAAAATCAAAAGACTTTATTAGATAATTAAAAAGACAAAAGCAAATATAGTAAAAATTTTAACAAAGTTAAACTAATATTGATTACCGTATCTTGGCTATTTAGATTATTTCTTCTTCCAGTCTTCTTTAAGTTTTCCAATAAACTTAAATCAATGCATCGTTTATTGTTTTTAAGAAGATTTTCTATACTTTTACATAATTCAATTCTAACCATTACAGGCTTTTGCAAAATTTTATTAAATTTCTTTTGAAGCTTTGACTTTGGCATTCGCCTAGCATGTTTGCTTTTTGATATTCTTGGTGTTATTTTAATTGGTTCATCTTCTTCATTACTATCTAAAGTAATAACATTTTCATCTAAATGCAAATTAGGACAATCTTTATGTTTATTGAAACCTGGTTCTAAAAGCTTTTCAATAGCAACAAGACGTATTTTGCCTTTGGGTTCTTCATGATCTATCAATTCTAAATAGGTTGATTTCTTTTCGGTTCCACTCATATTCTTCTCTATAGTAGTAGGGATAGAAGATTCGTCGTTGTTTTTATGTTCAGTTGAGAAAATTTGATTTTCTATTTCATCTATCAGTTCTAAATTGTTTAATTTTTTTTCGGTTCCACGCATAAAACTCAAACTTTTCTCTATAATATTAGGATTAGAAGATATACATTTAGGTTTGTCGTTGCTTCTATTTTCAGTTGATAAATTTTGATTTTTTATTTCATCTATAAGATTTAAATTGTTTAATTTCTTTTCGGTTCCACGCATAAAACTCAAACTCTTCTCTATAATATTAGGATTAGAAGATATACGTTTAGGTTTGTCGTTGCTTTTATTTTCAGTTGATAAGTTTTGATTTTCTATTTCATTGGACAATGTTTCTAATAATTCCTTTATTCTTTTACTTGAAGTATTTTCTACTTCTTTTTCTACAATATTCGTAAAATTGTCCTTTGAAAGATTTGAAACGATATTATTATACCACTTTGTGTTACTTACATTTGAATTGATTATATTGTTAGAGTTTGAGGCATTATCTCCATCTGTAAGTAAGTTTAATGTTTTGATAGCTGAAGACATATTGCCCACTTGTATAGCCTTTTCTACATAATTTCTAATAGGATTTTTCAATTTCAACACCAAATTATTGGTATTGTTATATTTTTGAGCTTTAAAATCTAATAATTCAAAGCATTCATTTGCATTTTCCAACCCTACTCTAAAACAATCAACTATTTTTTGGAGTTTTAATTTATTTTGGGTATCATCTTCACTTTTCTCGAAAGCATTTAAATCAAGCTCAATTTTGTTTGCTGTATTAAAGAAAATTTGCAAACATTTCTGAATGGTCTCTTTAATATCTTCCAAAATCGGTGGAACATCTTCTCTTTCTGTGTCAATCGTCTCGGACATCTGAAACAGTGTTTAACAAAAGAAAGAGGAATAGCAATAACCAAAAGAAATAAAGCAATGACTTAAGCTATATTAAATTTATAGAAAAAATCGCTTTTATAATCGCTGATATTTTTTCATGAAGCCCAGAGTAGCTCTCGTGTTAACACATCCAATGACTTGATTTTTGTACAATAAATAAAAAGGGGAAATAACTATACTGATGCAAATATTTAAGTGATAATTATTACAATTTTTCATGAAGTACAGCAAAATACTTTTAGATATTTAATTTTACGTAATTATTTAAAGGTAAACCATAAAATCTCAGCTAGAGTTTGAAGAGCAATTTAGTACTTATGGAACTATCAAATATTTATTGTTATTGTTATTAAGTTAAATAGTTTAATTTTGTTGTATCATGTTTTAGGTAATCATTACAATAAAAAATTTTTCAACAGTCCACTAGTTGCTTGACAATAATTTAGTTAAACTACCTTTATTATATATTGTAAACACACCACCACTGTCCTTCATTAAGTGCAGTTGAAATTTTAGTTTATAGAATATACAAATTTTTCGTTAAAAATATTCATTATTTATATTGATATCCGTTTAAATGAATACGTATTAAAACGCAGCAATAGATCAATTAAGGATAGTATAGAACTAAAAATAATAATTAAGATAATACTTTTATTTGAATATGCAAAATGAGTAATTTTACCCTTCTAAGAAAAATTCAATGACTGTATGCCAGTAACACATATAAATTTAAACAAATATTCACAAAAAATAACTCAGGCCCAATATACAATTCAAAATTAAATTTTAAAATAAATGTGCTTTTCAGCTAATTTTCGAAGGTACTCATATATTTCAAATTATTTTTAACATATATTCGACAGCGGCATTACTTTCACATGAATTAAATTCCCGCACGTGTTAATATATACCTAAATGATGGATACATACATAAATAGTACAAAAAACTGTTTTTACATTAAACGAAATAAGTTTTACACTTTAGTAAAGTTGAATACATTGAGTATAAATTCGGTACCAAGTTTTTTAAAATTGATTAAAGACTCTATTAAACAAAACTAACGTGTTTCTTCTTCTTACTAACAATATTGCCACGGATCGACAAATTTGAGAAATTAGGGTTATAATTTAAAAGAAAAATACTTTATGTCAATTATTTTCTCTTCATTCCAACGGTATTATTACGGTATATATATAATTGTTATCATTATGAATATATGGCATATTGTAACAAAAATATATTAAATATAATTCTCTAAGTTTTCGCCTCAATATTAAAATATTCTTATATTATAAATTTCAATATAGACTAAAATAGTTACGTAAGAAGCTTGAAAAATCAATTAATATGAAGGATATTTCTATATCTTGATAAATTATAATTGAATGCTTTTTTAAATATCAGAATAAAATAGAATTACAAAACGCACAAGTTTTAGTAGACGAAAAATTTGCCTGATCTTCTAGCCTTTTGTATACCTTTAAGTTAAAGACCAACCATAGGTGTCTAGAATTGAACTGTCAAAAATAATGTTTTTCATTGCTATGAAATTTTATTTAAAAACTAATTTTTTTGCTTCTGTGTTAGCTTTTGTACAAGTCAATTATATCGTAGGCGAAGTATGTTTAGCTCGAACTGAATGTAAATGTACCACAGATAAAGTTGCATATAATACAAGTACAGCAGCTAATCCAGAATCTTTTATTAAAGAATTAGCTAATGAAACCGATATTTGTAATCCTCTTAAATCAAAAAACTTAAATCGAACGATTACTGGCCTACAATTAATATGCTCATTTGTTCAGATTACAAATACTTCGGATGTTTCTATTTTTAATAATGCTTCTGATAATAATTCGGTATGTATGCAAAATATTTCAAGCTTGTTAAATAAAATTGTTTAAATCTATTGTTAGTCCAAATTATCCAATATAATTATATATTTTATCTATTACTTAGTCAAAAATATTTTATTTCATTTGAATAGTTATTTTACTTTAAATTTAAAAAAATATATATCTAACCTAATCTTATAACAGCTTGTTTCATTTTATAAACTATTTTTCAGACATTTTCATTAGTTTTAAATTATCCATGTGCTGCACCTTCGCCTCCGCCAGTTAAACATTATAGTACCGGGACAATTTTAACAGTGATTTTTTGCACCTTTTTATTAGGCTATTACGTATTAGGAATTAGTGTGAGATATTTTATGATTGGCGCTAGAGGTATTGAAGTTATTCCTCATGTAGACTTTTGGAAAGATTTACCATCTTTGATTAAGGTAAGCAAAACAACATACTAATATATGTTAATATACATAAACTATATACATAAATTTCTAGGATGGAGCACAGTTTTTACAAAACGGCTGTAAAATCACCTCTAATAATACAAGTACACCTGATGGTTATGATGCAATTTAGAAAATTTGTATAAAAATATGAATGGTTTCATTTTGAAATTAGAATTTTGTAAAATATAATGTATTTGAGCTAAGTATCTAAGAGTGATAACTTATTAAAACTCCTTTTTTGTTAAATAAAAACTGTTTTATTTGCAAGAGACTTGGTTTGAAAACTGAACAACCTTTAAAAAAAAAGCAGAAGTAGTTTGACGCGATTTCAAGTTACTTTTTAGTTTTTTATTAATGCCATAAATTTACACGACAAGTAGCTATAAAAAGAGAAATCGATTGTCTTACATGCAGTTGCACAAGTGTATAAAGTAGCTTCTATAAGGACCACGGACTTAAGTCATGTTAATATATGAAGTCGCTTTCATACAGACTTTTTCAAGTAATTCTTTACGGAATTACACAATATTTTTGACAGTACAAAGTCAAATCTGCATCTATCCATTCCTATTTTATGATGAATAAATTAATTAAATAAAAAAACCTGTAAAAATTGAACAAAAATTTTAGGCTTTTATTTTTATGTGTATCTACAATAAATTATCTTTTCTTTAATTTTCATCTAATTTTTCTTAAAAGCGTTTTATAATTCCTATTTACGTAATATATTTTATGAACCATAACTGTATCAATCTGTTTCCTATTTTCTATTTTATATTTGTTCTCGTTAGATTTTTTACCAAATCAATATAATAAATATAAATGAAATTATATAGTTGTACTATCCGGCATAGTTTTATTTGATGGCCTCGAAAATAAGTATTAATATAAATGTGTTAGCAAATTTGTCTACTTTTAAAGGATTTTAGGGCAAGCATTTATTTTACTAAATATTTTTCCATTTTTTTTTTTAATACATTAAATAAATAGTTTCAGATCTTTAAAAATATCTAAAAATTCCCAGATTGAAAACGCTTTCAGATAAATAAAGGATTTTGTGTTAATTTTTAATAAAATAAATTATTTAATAGTCTTTTTCAAGGTAAACATAATGTTTAGCAATAATGATTCTTGTTATGCAATAATTTTAAAGCTTTCTAGTTTTTTTTAATAGAATAAATGTACTTAAAACAAAAATTTCCTTCTATTTCATTTAAAATTTGTATAAGCTTAAAATTGAAATATTAAAAAAAATTAACAATGATAATAGTTTTGTAAATATTGGGAATTAAAGTATAAATTATTATTAATTACCACATAGTCAATCGAAAATAATTTACAATAACGACAGGAAACAAAAAAAATTATCAAAATTACATGGTGTTGAGGTAAAATATTGTGAAATCGTTAATTTTCATTATCATTGATAAATAAATCTTTTTAATAAAGAGGAACTTTGTAGGTTTTTATCAAAATAAAAATAGGTAAATCAATCATAGCCTGCTTGATTTTGATTCAAAGTAAAAAAAATATAATGTAAAAAAATTAGTATAGAAAATGAAAATAAGTATTTATAAAATTTTGAAAAATAACAAGTTTTTATTTACCTTAAAGTTTTAATTAAATGAAAATCAAATTAATATACTTGATATCTATTATGGGAAGAAATTATTTTTCCTACTATATTATTTAATTTGTCACAATTTCTCGCTATAATTTTGCAGTATTGTTTTGATTATATTAATTGTATTATTTTCATACATTAATTGACTGTTAAACACAACAGATATAATTATTTAATGTGTTTTCCTTTACACATTTTCAAAGAAAACATTTAATATATTTTATTACTTTTTTCTTTACTATATGCTGACATTATAACTAAAATTAAACTAATATTAGAAATTTTTGATGGAAAAATAAGACAGTAGAATTTAGTTATAGGCCGTGACTCATATACAGGACATAACTATTTATGATACTAATTTTTAATAATTGTTTCTTTTACTTAATTAAATTGAAATTTAAAAACTACTAACATTTATATGGTTTCATGAATTTATATAGTAAATAATATAAACTAGCTTGTGGTACCACTTTATTACAAATGAATTCAGTCTAAAAAAAGTTAATTTGAAGGAATGTATAATCAAAATATAAATTTCAAATAACAGTTTTATCTTTTTCAGCCAGTTAAAACCCAAGTGTATCCAAATCTATTTTTACACGATCTACAAAAAATAATTTAATATCCCTATTTCAACCACAATTTCATTCACAAAATTTGTTTAGCAAGCATTACAGGTTACTTAGCTTTTTGCGCAATAATTTTATGTATAACATTTTTGTATCGAGTTAGTAGCGTGTGAAAATATAAAGTTTAAAAAAAAACCACATTATGGCTTCTTATAAAGAATTATAAAATATTTAATCAAAAACTAAATCTTAACAGCAAACCACCGGTGAAAAAATTATTATCTTGGTGTTAATACCTGTGTGAGAATTATTAAACTATATTACAGTGGAAATTGAAATATTGAAATATTTTTGAATCAGTAATACACGTATTTTCTACATACCGGCAATTATAAAATATTTGATGACCTTTTTATACACTTTTTTCCACGGTTTTCTCTTAAACGTATTTAACGTGTAAAAAAAGACTTGGTAATATATGAATAGTAATATTAAGCCATAGCAGTAGTCAATTAAACACTGAGCTTTCAAAAATCATAAAAATAACGTTTTTTTCAAAAACTAGAGAAAATAAGATTTTCGTCCTATATGAGTTATAATTAATCTTTATCGTATATTTAATTTAGAATTTTTCAGAACATTTATATCAAAGATGATTTAGTTCATTGGAATATTGCTTAAAAATGTTTATACTTTTTACATTAACATAACAATAGAATATATAACAATTTATATAATATATAGTATTGTTTTTCGTTGCGTCAACACTTGTAAAATAAAAACTTTATTCTTTATAATCCATACTGAACGTTATTAACATGATTGAAAATAAAGTAAAATGAAAAGGCTGACATGTTTATAGGAATTTTTACATTTACTTTTTACCTTCAAAACTTCAATGATATATTATATATTATATTATTATTTTATTGTTCTGTTTACATAAAAAATTTGTATATCATATGTTTTGTAGATGATTTACAGCTAACAAAATCAAATTGAAAGTAATGTTTTTTTGTTTCCTATCTATTACATATTTTTAATTGTAAATAAATATTAATGGGTAAAACTACAATAATATGTCTTATAAATATATATATATATATATATATATATATAATGTCTTAAAATTAAATACTAATTAGGCAAATAATAAAATAAAGATACAAGGGTTTATCGTTTAAGAGAGGCTGCCATTGGAATGGTATAGTAATGATGTGGCCCAAACGGTCTACGCTCTACACGTTCACATTTTAATACATGCACTACACCGTCGACAGTATCAACTCCTCCATTTTCTGTTAATCGTTCTAATTTTTGTCGTTGATGCCAACGAACGTATAATATAAGGCATAAAATTAGAACAAATATTAGTGCAAGTGTTGCTCCACTTGCTATACTTGCTGTTTCCAACATAACCCGAGGTCTGGTTGCTGTAAAAATAAAACGCTAATTAATATAGCCACACATATAAACACAATAACTATTATAGAACTTACGTAGATAAGAACCATCTAAATCCTTATACTCGCATCTAGGACCCATATACCCATCGGCACATCTAAAAAACAAAATATCAAAAAAAAACATAAGATTTAACTTTGGTTTGATAGTAAGTAAAATTTAATTCGAAAGTTTCTCAGATTTAATGTACATCAAAAATATTTTTTATAATTAGTTATTTTTCTAACATAAAATATTATTAAATTAATTTAATTAATTAGTTGAGAAAATTAAGAATACGCAATTTTACTTTTCAAATATTTAATAGTTTAGAAAAGAGCTACTAGGTTGCTATCTTCCATTTTAATTGGAATGATGAGAATTTAATTAGAAAATTAAACACAATCATGTCATGTGGATTTAATGGTTCTCCTCTCACGTTGTAAATTTTTTTTACCCAAATTGATATAAATAATCACTTAAATATAAGTAAAGATCATTGAAATTTTTACAAAAAGGCAGATTATTAATCAATTGTATAAGCAATTTTCTTTTTTAAGTGTACGTGAACCAAAAAGAGAAATATAAAATGTTAACAAAATATCTTCATAACATAACCATAACATAACCTCTTTCAAGATTATTGTATTCATTTAAATTCAGCTTTTGTAGCTTTTCTTAATTCCCTCTATCCCTGAAATATCTAGTCGCATTTCTTATTAAAAATGAACTTACACCATTTTCAAAATAAATGGTTTATAAGTTTTTAAATATTTTAAATGATGCAATGTAAAGCAATAAAAAAGTGTAGAACAACACATCAAAACTGAAGTTCTTTGATCAATTGAGGACCGCACTTAACTGAAAAAGTTGAAGAATAAAAAAAACCTATGAACTTAATTTAGATAAAATCTGCTAAATTTTTTTAATATGTGTAAAAAATAATAATTTATGTTTTATATATCAGACTAGTATCAGTGATCCTAAACTACAATAACTGAATTATAAATTTTATAAAATTATAAGTCTCATGTATAAATGAAATCATATAAATATCTGTAGGTGTAGATGCTAATTATTTTTAATATACAATGAAGACTTTTAAAATTTTTCACTAATTCAATAATTAATTTATCCTTTGTTTCTAACGATATTTAAAAATTATTTTATTTTTTCAGTTAATTATTAAAAATAATATTTCACCCAAAAGTAAATGTAAATAACACAAAATGTTTGTTGTAGGTACAACAAATCTTAAGTACATAATTGTTTTCTTTTTGTTTTCTTTTCAACATTCACATCATTTGGTGGCATCTGATTGTATTTGTAAAATTTTATATTCCCTCTGACAAATAATTACAAATGGCAAAATTTTATTAATAAGACACAGCCTGATAGCATTTAAGCTAAGAAGTTTTTTTTGTTACTTAAAATAGAATGTCCTAGTAAGGTTTAAAAAAATGTTACACCCGAACCTCCATGTATGAGTAATATCACAAGTAATAAAGTTTTGGCTAGATTTATTTAATCAAATATTTAAATTTATTATTAATATTAATTATTTAATTATTTTTCTATTAAAATTTTAAAAACAATTCAGTATCGAATATGAACACTTTAAGGTGGGCTACCACTTAGTGCGTATATCTCAGCGGGTAACTTTTATGACGTCATAGACTCACGCTAAAGTTCCCCCTCATATGTGGATACTTCAGCGTGAAATTAATTTGTACGTCATTTTGACGTCAAAAAAGTTACCCGCTGAGATATACACACTAAGTGGGTGCCCACCTTTATGTTCGGAATAGACTATGATTTCCTTTTCTCTTCCAATCTCTGACCGTTTGGCAATGTTTAGAGAGTAATTAGCTATAGTTTTTACAGTTGAATTCAAAAATAATAAATCTATTTAAGTTTTTGAAAACTTTTAATTTAATATGAAATTACTAAAAGTGGAATAACAATAATAGCTTGTGACATAATGTATAAAACCCAATATAAATGTGATTTTTTGAACCAAAACCAGTTGAACATTTGAATTTTTATTAATAAGTAAAATTTTACTTACTCGCAATTATAAAGGATTTCGTCTCCAATTTTAACTGTAAAACAAGTCGCATCATTTAGGCAATACCATGCAGCATATGTCGGTGGGCATTTATAAGTGTGGAATGTGATATTTGGCCGGGGAGATGGAGTTGGTGGCGGCCTAGGTTTGGGCGTTGTTCGGCTTGAACAAGCATCTGTAATACAAAAAAAATATTAACTATGGAAAAATTAACATAAGAAAATATTGATACATTAAGCCATGTTTTTACATTCCATGTCTGTACCTTTCTACTGCTCAAGGCCGAAAGTAAAAATTTAATACATTTCTCCATTTCTATTTGCATTGTATTACATTAGATAAATGTACTAGATTTTCAATATTCGTCTTGTAAGGCAGTCGAAGTTAGAAAATATAAAAACACAATTATAATTACTGTACACAAAATGATTGCTAAATAAAATAAAATTTTATCATATATTATGAATTGGTTCAATAAATTATTAAAAGTACATAGTTTCAGTTCTTTTTCGAAAATGTTATTCATATCATTATTTTTCTCAGATTTATACACATTTACAAAAATCCAAGCAAACTGAATCAACTGAAAGTTCACTAAAAGTTTACTTTTTTAATTAGTGTCAACGGGTTAAATGTACTTGACAATAAGAAAAAAGTGTTTCATAGTTAAATCCAATAACCCGATTAAGTTACAATAAAAGCATGCAGAGCTTAAAATAATATTCCAGGTTGTCACAATATCAAAAAGATTCTTTTAATTCTTAGAATATGCATACGAAACCAATTCATATAGCCATTATGTACATATCTATATATACATATATGTAAAGATATTTAAGCTCCAGAAATCGTAGAAATAAAATCGAATTTTGGTTAAACTTTTGATAGTGTAAACCAGAGGTCGGCAAACCGTGGCTCGAGAGCCACATGCGGCTCTTCTACAAAATATGATTTGCCATGCGGATACTTAAAGTGCGGTTAAAAGTTCGTAGCTCATGTGTAAAAGTCGGTTTTCCTAACTTCAACTTTTTTTTGGACAACTTGCTAAATAGGAAATATAGTGTGCGGTAGCAAAAATTAGCTTCTTGTACTTATTTTTTTTCTATTAGTGTTACATTTTTCATCTATATTTCTTCGTCTTTTTATTCATTTAAAAATTTTTTGTAATAAAATTTAATAAAATTTAATACATTCAATTAACCAAACAACAAACATTACGTTAACTGCAGGAAATTTATTTTTCTTAATACATCAATTGTTGTTTTTTTCATCCACAATAAGTATAAACAACGAAAGTGGACGAAAGAGTTGAAAGATGTCATCCTCAGCGAACGTACTTCAATTAGTTTTTCTTAACTAAATTAATAAAAATCTGTCTTCTAATATAATGTAGTTTAATTTCAAAAAATTTGGCTCTCAAAACAAATTTTAGTGTTTGCTTTTTTGACATTTGGGTCTCTTGGCTAATGAGTTTGCCGACCCCTGGTAAACCATTACAGAATTAAGAATTTTTATAGCCAGGCAAACGAGTGACTGACATAAAGCGATAAGTTCAAATGCTAATGAAATGCTCTTCTCTTGTTTAAAAAAAAATTGGCCATCTGAAGAATTTTCTTTTGTCCAGGGATATGAAAGATTATTAACAAAAAATAATCTGTATTAATACGCAAAGCGTTTTTTTGTCCTTCCTTTTAAAGGTATTTACACTCAACCGATTTCACAAATGTGCGGAATGAAAAATTTATTTCAAAATTCCACAAATGTCATTCGCAAATGAGTGATGTGTGTTACATATTTTGTCCGATATAAAATGTATGAGAGAAAAAAGGATAACAATATAAAGGAAAAATAGAGCCTTTATTAAGTTGTTTTTTCTCTCTTCGACTCTATTCGATTAACGCGTGGATACGCCGAATGTATATTTACGTTTCTGCATGAATATAAACTCGGTATTCTTCGCTAATACAACACATTTCAATCATACATAGCGAAGAATATATTCCATTTTGTTTTTTTCGATGTATTGTTGAAATGTCGAACTTCAACAACTGGGCGATCCTAGTCAAAATGAATTTCTTTAAAGATTTTATTAATTATAACCATCGATAGAAAATTGATTTAATCAAATTTGAGAGAAATTTAGTAAACGAGTGATTAGTTTTACTCTCAAGCCGCTTAAAATCAATTTTTATATGAGATTTGAAGATCTATTACGATTATTATTCACACAAATAACATAACGAACAGAAAAATATCTAGCAAACTTTTCTCTTTTATATAAATAATTAAGTACTCTAGGGTAAAATGACGAAAAAAAAATGCCATGAAAAATAAAACAAAAACAGAAGGTAATGTATTGTATTTTTAAAGGACTCCAGGTAGGAAGGAATGACGTTCTTTATGTGTTGTTATTTTATGATCCTTTTTTATGTTGTTATTAGAAGTCCTTTACCTATATGCGAAATATGCGTACAAATATATAACTTGTTCTCTTTTCAACATTGGGAATCAATTAACATTTATGCTTCTTCTACTTTCTAATTTACCTTACCGGCACTTTAGAATTTCTCTATTTTCAACTTTTTTTTTTTTTATCTATTTTGATTTAATAGCTGGAATTCTTAAAATATCTGAGGAAATTTGTTCGAAAATTATGCATTTTTTACAATTATAAAGTAATATTCATCACTTTGTTAGTAATGAAAAATAAAATAATCAATAACTAAGTTAACGTTTTGTATGTGTTTTTCAGTTCAACTTCTAAAATATTCAAATTTTTTAATGTAAACAATTTAATATGATAACAATAATAAATTGGCTATAAATCAAAAGCTAAAATATCTTCAGAGTTTTTCCAGGAATGCAATTATGTGTAGTAAAAATATAAAGGACAGATAATATTGTCGTTTACGTGTGTTAATTAGTTATATTTATTGCCTTGAGGTATAATTACTATTCTTATTTTATCAGTTGTTATATTTTTACTAAATATATTGCAAAGTTTGAGTTTGAAAATAAATATGAGCTTAAAATATTTCAAACTTTTTTTAAATGAATTATGCAAATAGTTTTGTTCGACATTGCAAATTTGATTTTTTATGCTGGAAAAAAATTACATGTTCAGAAAAATGTTAATTTTATGATTGAAATAAAAATAGATATTCTTTTCTCGAAAAAATCGAATTTACTACTATTGCTTGCTACGAAAAGAGCTTATAAGATTTTGAAAACTGAAAATGAGTTAAATTAACGTGATAAAAAAAAAAAATATTCCCATATTTGTATTCAGTATACCAAAATTACCAAATAGTATATTACCAATAATTTTTCAAAAGAGTCAGGTAAAACTTTCAAAACAATAAAAATATGGTTTATTTATTCATATTAAATGTTGATTTTATTTTTTTCAAAATGTATAAGTATAGAAAATAGCAACACTCTTAAGCCATCTTATTATCATTTCAATATGTTCAAATTAGTGTCATAGGTGAACAATAAAGAAATGAGCTTTTTTTGCTTTATTTGAATACCATATTTTGACGGTATATTATTAAAATGATAACTTAACTGTTTGTTTACTAAAACCACAACAACAACAAATAAGTTATATATATATATATAAATATATTATTAATAATTAAAATGAAAAAATTGAAGCCTACACTTTTGGTCACCTTAATATACAATGCAGTAGGCAATTATATTTTGGTTAAAGGAAGGGGAACAGAGATTCTAGCTAAGGCAAGGTACAATTTGATGGAAACGAATTAAATCGTTCGGCTTGTTGCCCATTAATTGCCAAATTCATTGTCTTGGAACGAAGTAAAAATTAAAATGCAAAACATAGTAGTAGTGAATACCTATACATGAATATATATATAAATGTTTATATACTTTGATACTAAATGACTTCTATATAAATTGCAGTGAATTTGAAAGTTGTGTGCAAAATAGCCTTGTTAGATAAAAAATATTCTCTTGAATTATTTAGATGAACCTATTTTACTTAAGGTACATGAACTACAGAAAGTTTTTAATATCATAGCGCATATAAAAGTTTTGCTATTTTAAAGCACTGTTGAAAATTTATAAATACTATTTGAAAGTGCAAAGCGTATAAAGCCTGGTAATATTCTAGGTTTAAATTATACCTGTTTTTTTGGGTAAATATATATTAGAGATTTAATAAGTAATAAAACCGTTGTAGCAAGAAAGAAAACGAAAAATTATATTACCTAAAATAGTGTTTTAATAATTATCAGTATATCTATCAAAAAAAAAATAATCATATGAGTAGACTTTTTTTGGTATTTGAACAAAGTTTGAAGTACTGTAAGAGGAATTAAAGGCATTGGGTGGATGACCACAGACAATTTATAAAGTATAAAAATTTAATTTAGCATATTAGAGCTTAGTTAGTCATTCAACAAAAGGAAAAAAAGTTTTTTATTTTGCTTTGAAAAACAATTATATACAATATTAATATTACTAGATAGAAATTTCATAATGTTATTACAATAAATCAGATTACAATGTTATTTAGATCATTTTTATGTTAGTTGATATTGCTATATTATTGCCAATATCGGCATCAGCATATGACTCCATTAGAATACTATCTTGATCAAAAAGTTGTCAGTGTGGCACTCCTAGCACTCGGCTGTCATTTTTTTCTTTACCGTTATGTTGCTCAACTATCACTGATATTCCCAATATATGCCAACGGTGGATCCAGTCCTCGAAACATTTTTTCAACTCGATGTTCGATATCTCCATTAGGTCCATCCTTGATTTTTACATTATCTCCTCTCGGCTGCTGAAGCGCGTTTCTCTCAGTAGCTTTTTGATTCGATAGAACAGAGAGAAGTCACAGGAAGCCAAATCAGGTGAATCTGGTGTTTGTTGGATGGTATTCGTTTTTAGCTTGGTATTGTTATTAGTTAAAAACTTGAGAATAATGATGGCATTGTGCGATAGTGCGTTATCGTCGTGCAAGATCTATGGTTTGTTCCCCCATAAATCCTTGCGTTTTAGACGGATCGATTCACGCAAACGCAAAGACAACAATATAAAGGAAAAGCAGAGCCTTTATATTGTTGTTTTTTCTCTCTTCGGCTCTATACGATTAACACGTGGATACGCCGAATATATATTTACGTTTCTGCATGAATATAAACTTGGTATTCTTCGCTAATACTACACATTTCACTCATACATAGCGAAGAATATATTCCATTTTGTTTTTTTCGAGGTATTGTTGAAATATCGTTTTAAAACAGCCAAATAGTACTATAGTAATAGAATCTATATAATTAAACGGCAAGCACCGAAATTTGTCCACCTTTTTTCTCGGTTAATATACACACAAGTATGATAAAAGTTATATATTTAGGTAGGCCTTGATATAGAGATGTGCAGAATACCAATTTAGTTTATATATTTCACTTAATTATAAGTAAAATATATAAAAAATATTTTCTTTAATTTTGACAGTCCTTACTTTACGAATTCTTACTGAGGGGCTAGAGGAAAATTTAGTTTCATAGCAATGAAATGTTACTAACTTCATTGCTAATCGAAAGCGCTTGACTGACATATGTATATGTGATTTTAATTATTCCAAAGTTTTATGATAAAAATATTTGATATTTAATTCCAGGTGTTTAATTTCAGGAATTTTAATTACAATTTAATTTTAAGAGTGTTAATTACAATTTAGGTGTTTAATTTTAGGTGTGTTAATTACAATGCCTAAGCGCAGAACTTTGACAGGTAGAGTAGAGAGAAATTGGGATAAAAATAGAAGTAAAATTAATCGTAGTAAACCTATCGGTAGTCCATTAAATGAAATAAATACTTTTGGTCTGAAATGTTCGTATAAATGTGCGTTAAATTCCGTTCCACCATATTTTGAATCCTCACACCTTGGAGAAATGAATCAGCTTTGTTCATTATGTGGAGCAAAACATTTCAAATCGGAAATTACTAATCGCGATAAAAATAAATTCACTCTTTGTTGTCATAAGGGGAAGGTATCTTTGCCTCCCTTATCACAAAATTTGTACTTTCAAAGCCTTTGTGAAGGTGTTATTTCAACTAAACCTGTAGTGAAAATAAGATCTCAAAATTATTTGAATAATATTCGTTCGTACAACGCTTCATTCGCAATGGTAAGTTCTGAAGCTCAAATAGCCGAGACCACATTGAATGGTGTATATCATTTCAAAATTCATGATGTTTTTTACCATCGTGCTGGTGCTTTAACGCCGACTTATGGATGTCAGCCATGCTACGCTCAGTTATATTTTTATGACATTGAAACTGCTGTGCAGTATAGAATGCGCGAAAGAGCCAATAAATCGTGCCAATAAAATTTGATGCGTGGAATAGCTTATGAATTAGATCTCCCCCGTAATTTTAAACTGCAGTAAAGTTGCTCTCGAATTTCGAGAGCTGGGCCTTACTAGTTTATATTAAATTTTGTCCAAAAAAAATGAAATAAAGTGTAACAAAGTGTGTAAAATGTTAACAAAGCACAGTCAGCTATTAGAAAAACAAGAATTTGCAAGTGGTATAAGCGTTTCCATGATGGCTGTAAAGACGTTAAAGATAACAAAACCTCTGGACACCCCAAGAACATGAACAACTCTAGGCTATCCTAATTAACGAGCTTGAGAAGTGTTTCAGGGATTTTTTTCAGAAAACCAAAATTCCCGTTATTTTTTGGACACCACTCATATATGAACATTCTAATGACCAGTATTTTAATATATTACCTAAATTCACGTCCGGACAGTATTTCATTTTTTTAAAGCTAATACCTTTTATAATCACATCCAAAAAAGGAAGAAATTCTTTTATTTTTGAGGGAGACTATCAGACTATTTTTTTTTTGATTATGCATCCACTTAATTATCATTGTTAAATTTGAAGTGAAAAAAATTTGTTTTTATTGTTCTTTGAGAAGCCCTTTTTGTAGGTGGATTTTATTAAAATTTTTATAACTTTAATATGACCTATGATTCTGTACACACGAAAAGTTACACTGCAGTATGGGTTTAAATTATTTTTAATTATATAATCAAAATTAAAAATATCATTTAAAAAATTTACAAGTACATTGTGAAAGAATGTCACAGTTTTTACCTTCAGTAATAATAATTTTGGAATAAGATATTTATATAATAAGCTTAAGGATTTATTGATATAAAAATTTTTGCATATAAATAGGTTGTAACTATTAAGGCCAATTGCAATGTTTTACTAAAGAAAAACTGTTGCCAAGAGCCAAATTAGTAACAGTTATAAATAATTGTTTCCAGGAGTTACAATTTTTATCGAATAAACGAATAAACATTGTTGGCATTTTTCTTTGGATTTATAGCATTGCATATTGTTCTCGTTGGTATATTTGCTACAAATTAATGGCCAATAAAAACATATATATTTTGTATCAAAAGAAAAAAAAGGTATTTAAACAGTTTCGTTATCTATATATTTGTTATTTTATTATTTAAAAAATTACACCTAAGTAATAAAAAGATCAAAATGATGATGGCACGATATCACTCGTGTGATTTAACTTTTTGTTTAGGTTCATGTCAAAGATAAAGCTTATGCAAATTAACCATTAATAATTCCAGACGTTTAGCTCAGTAATCACCCGGCTATTAACTAATTAATAAATGAAAAGCTTAATAAAATTGTGACAAAAGTGACTCATGGAATAGTTTTTCTGAAGAAAAACTGAAGCAAACCGAATAAAATTTGAATAAAAAATATTTTATTAAATTCTTCTCAATTTTACCATTTTATTTATCAAACGATTAGATCACACTACTATTTTTTAATTGACTTAATGCTTGTTACATATTTCGATTTTATATAAAGTCTAAATCCAATCATAAAAAGTTAAAATGGTTCCCAAAATCTATATTTAATTAATTAATCTTTTCCTAAGTACTTATTGTAGTTGTATAATGAAACCAGGAACTGCTTTAGTTATAAAGAAACAAAAAAACAAAACCATGATACATAACTTCGTTCAAAGTAAATAAGTTGATTGATTACATCCTTTTTTTAAACTCAAGCACTAAATGATTTTAATAAGATAAGATAATTCCTATTTTAACATGTAGACATCATTCTTTGTACAATTTTTTATTGTTTTATTATAGTACAGAGAAAATTTTTAAATAATAATAATTCAAAAGAATAATAAGACGTGTTAAAGTGGTTCATTTGTAAATTTCTTAAAACCGACAACTTGAAATTTTCAAATGGAAATATATACAACCCCATCTTTTACTAAATAATATAATCGATGAACTCAATTTCGAGACCCTAATTTCAAGCAAGAGACTGGTATTTGAAACCAAAGACCACCGAAGGAGTACAAAAAATTTCCTTTGCACATATTTAATCGATAGGGAGTGCAATAAGCTGAATATATTATCGTTTTTGTAATTATTATGCCTTTTTTTTAAATTTCACTTTTAAAATTGACAACTGGATAGGGAATAATCGAAAAGAAAAGGTAAACAAAAAAATAATAGTGACATGCGGTCATATGAAATCTGAGACCAAATGACTTTTTATTGTTCATTCATTGCTTTTTTAATAGTCATCAAATTAACTATATATATATATATATATATAAATAATAATAAAGGAATGACATATGGTTAGGAGTTCAGGAAGTTTTATATTTTGGTCTTTGCGAATACGCATTTATTATTTGTTTATAACAAATATTAAAAAAAAACAAATTGTTGCATTTGCAGCACTAATGAAATGGAATGATAGAAACAACTTTTCTGTATAAGTATAAGGAGAAAGCTGTGTATAACATTCAAAGACGAATTTTGGAAATCATAATGCGAAGACTTTAGAGTTTTATTTATCTGACAAAACCTCAAAAGTATTTAAAGCTATACACTCTATCAAGTATTTTCCTATTAATGTCTGAAGAAAAAATTGTTCCAATTCTCTTCTATGGAACAGAATTCATATAAGAAAAGCTGAGAGAATTCAACTCGAATTCAATAGAATTCTCCTTTCAGAGAGGAAAAAAAATAAGCACAAAGATATCTGGACTGATTTTTATGAAAAGGAAGCAATATTTGACAGAAATTAAACCAAGCAAATCAGAAATTGAAAAAGTTTCTACAGACAATAGTTTCAAAATCTGCTACTAGTACTAGTATGGATAATATATATACAAAATACAACATTCACTAGCAAATCACTTCAAACTGAAATTCAAACAAAAATATTTTCAAAAAACCAAATCATAGTTCGTTAAATGATTTAACAACAAAAAATCTAAAAAATTTCCAGTTACATTAAATAAATTCATTTCATGGCAGGATAGGGTTTAAAGGTAAATAACTGGAAAAGGATATACATTTATATCGTTTACATGAAAAAGAAAACCAAATAAATAAAAACTTTAACAAAAGAAAATAAAACACATTTTGGAAAACCAAAATATCCCTTGCTCACAAAATAAAAATAAAAAAAAAAATCATAGCCACAAAACTAATTCACTATGAGAGTAATTCAATGAGAGTTTGTGGTTATATCATATTTTTAATTTTGCATTGATACTTTACTGTTTCAGAAAGAAAAGTGCAGTCCTAGAATTCAATTTTTTTGTTTTTTTCCTTTCTTGGTTATTTTTCTTTGATAAATTCAGCTCCCTAAGTAATTTATTGAAAAATAACAATAACAAAAATACAGAAAAAAGAAAATATAATAAATATATAGTATATATATATATATACATAATATATATTAATGTATTTCTTTTATTCCACTCACTTTTCATACCTTACATAAAATGTAAAAATAAATAATAAAAAACGCAACAACAAAGATGAACATTTTTGCTATATTTAAAGCAGACATACAGCAGCTTGAACTAAAGGATATTATGATAGTTTAATCATATTAAAAAGTTTTTTTTTAGTTTGCATTTTGTAATATCCCAGACGATTGTATCAATTTGATATTTAAGATACTGGGGAAAGTAGACGAAGGATGCGATAAATTTTGGAAATTTGGAAAAACCAAATATGATTTAGTTAAAAAATGGCATTAATAGCAAAATTAATAAACTTAAAAAAGTAGAATGTTCTAATATAAAGAGAATTAAACTCCTACAGTGATATTTAAATTTTCTGCTGAAAGAATTGTCAAACTTTGGCCGACCAACCGTCCCGGATTGTGCGGGACAGTCCCGCATTGAAGGTTGAAATTCCGCTTAGCCGTAATTTAAAAAATTGTCCCGCAAAACGTCAAATGTGCACCGTATGTCCCGCGTTTACAAATCTGGTACAGTTATTCGCTTTTTCTTACATTTTTGTAGCTGAAATGAAAGGCGCTTATATTGATTAATAAAGATCTTTAGATAAAAATAAGTGATGGTCACATTAATAGGCGATTCAGACAAGGCCACTCAATTATCATAAAGAAAATTTTCGATGTATCAAAAATCAGAATTCCTCTATGTACTGCCATAAAAACTCACAGAATCAACGTTCTGGAAGGAAGAAACTCACAACAATTGTTTAAAAAATTTTTCATACAAAACTCACAGAACTGTTGCGAGTTTCTGCTGTGAGTTCCCTGTGTGAACAGCCTATAATTTCCTTGTTTTGCTTCCTAATTTAAGTGCGCCGACAAACCCTCAGCCCATCAGATTCACACCTCACACTATTTTGAAAATGTCATCGCATTGACTATTCAAAAAGTTGGTTGCCCTAGTCAAACTACGTAACGAAAATACTCGGCTAAATAATAATATGCATAAAATACTATGGAAAGCCCATATAAAAATTATAAGTTAAGTATTTTAACTGGAGTAAACCCACAATTTCCTTTAGAAATTTAGAACAAAATAAAAAATTATATAAAATCATTTACTGTTCACTTTTTCTATTCAAAAATGCCCTCTAAATTCAAATATTAAAAAAGGTAGAAAAAAAAAAACAATTAAAACCAGCAAAATCTGAACATATGTATATATGTATATATTTATATATAGTAGTAAAAATGATAACACGTTTTGGGACAATATATGGCGGTAAAGATACAATAAAATGTAAAATAAAATAAAAAACACAAAAAGAACAAATTAATACTCAGGCTATGCCTTGTCTAAATAGATATTGTTGTCATCGTATTCACATTTGTAAACTGGCAACTTAAATTGATATTAGAATAACCATTGATCGGTTTTCTTATGAACTTGAATGACACTTTGATTTCACATTAAGTGTTCAAAAATTTTATTTTGTTGCTTGGTGGTCATAACTTTTAAACGTTGATCTCCTATTTCAGTTTTATATTATATAAAAAGTTGCTGCCGACTCTTATACTCCTTTAGAAACACGTGATAAGAAAAACAAAAATAAACATATTCAATATGTTCAAAGACTCTTCATCTTGATTATGAGTAAACAACATAGAACCAGGAATTTAGATTTAACTTTTAGGTGGGCTGTTATAAAACCAAGAATTATTAAAAAATTCTAATCATTTATTATTTTAATAATTGTTTTTTTTTTCTTTCTTTATTTTCCCTGTAGATATTTTTCCTTAAATAAAGCCAACATATGGTTGAATTAATAAATATATATATATATACATTTATGTAAAACTATATCGTTCAATAAACACATGTCTTTTTCTGTCGTGTGTTTTGCTGATTTGAAAGATGATACATATTAGATGGATATAGTAGCAAAAAAAGAAAATTAATAATAAGGAAAAAGTATAAGAATAAAGAGGATGATGCTTGAAACGAAATTATTAAAAAAAAACAATTTTCAGTTTAAGAAGTGTGCCAAATGGTGTAATGTAAAATCTTTTTTAGATTATAATTCCTTTCTTTACTTCCTTAGATGTCCATATCATGGGAAGGTGGTGCTAGATAATTTTCTACAAGTAAAACTAAACGAAAAAAAAAAACAAAAAATCGGGAGCAGGTGGTGTTTACAACTATCTCTGCTGCTGTTAGTTATATGAAAAAAAAAAGAAAGAAAAATATGGTTGTATATATCAAATTATCGGATAAGTCTTGGATTTATGCGATAATTTTCAATTGATGATGCCAAAAATTAATAATAAAAAGTAAAAATAAAATTAATTATGGTATATTACAGTAATAATGATGTAGTTTTTTAATTAACTTTAGAAAATGTAAATCCAATCTAGTTTTTTCTCATTTAATTTATATATCGTATATCAGGCATTATTACCTTGAATAATATAAAAAAAAATATACTAATTACTAGGCACTATTTTTCCTTAAAGTATGAGAATTAATTTTTTTGTTTATATTAGACTTTTTCCTACTACAACGGAATTTCCAAAAATTTTGATACTTTCACGAATTCCTATAAAACAAAGCGACTTAAATAAAAATAAAAATATCAGTACAGGGCAGTCAGTCGGATTAGTTAATGATTCCGGCTATATAAGCTACATGTCATCAGCACATGTTTTTTTATTTAGCAGCCGGCCATTTCATACGGCTAGTATATCTGCTTCATTTATATACAAGAGATGCAAGAGATAAAAAGGTATGAAGAAATGGAGAGTTTAGCCTAAAAAGTATGTAGAAAAATTTAGGCCGCATGAGGCTTTTTGTTTTGGCAATATAATTCGAGCCTACGATTTAGGCATATGAAATGAATTACAATGCTTATGTTGCGTACAATTTCGCAATATCCATGCCACTATATAGAATATAATCAAATACAATTACTACGTGAACTCTAACCAGCTCTAAAGTTGACGTTGAATTTTGATACATTATGCCGGCAGCCTTCTACTTGTTACACCTTAAGAAATAAATGTTTATGTTGGGATTTTTTTTTAATCAAATTTAATGTTTAAAACATTAGAAATAAAAAAAAAATTTAAAAATATTAAAAATCAGTATTTGAATTGCTTTCATTTGTACATTTCTTTAAAATCAAATTCAAAACTTTTCAATAATTCCTAAAAAAATAAAAAACAAAAATTCATTACAAAAAAAATATATAAATATTTTTAATTAAGACAAAATAAAAACATAAGTTTCAATGCGGACAAAAATGATTTATATTTAAATATCTCGCATTGTTTTCTGTTACGTTTGAATAATATGGAAAAATTTTCACAATTTTCCTTATAATTATAACTTTTGATTCTTCTCTTTTTGATAATCTAACTGAATCAAGTATTGAATAAAAACTATTGCCGAAATATTCTATAAATCCTTCCTAATTGATTTTTTTTTTATTTGCGGAAAATTCCTACCTACATCAGCAGCTACTATATATATATATATATATATATATATAGGTATCTATATTTCTTTTAGATGGTTTCTCTTGTAGTTGTACAGGCACAGATGTTATTTGATTTTGAAAAAAATTTTTTTTTTTCATCATGAAGGACCTTAAGGGCCACGGGCCCCTAATTACGATCCCTTTTGTCCTTTTCTTAGGAAACTGCGTATTTTCTTATTTGTATAGGTGTAAGAGGGCGCGTGTTGATCAAAGACGAACAAAAACTGCCGCTATACAAAAATGGTAGGTAGTTTGACATAACATAAAAACTATTCCGGCGTTATTTTCTTATATATATATATATATATATTTGTGCATATCAGTTCCTCAAAATCTATCAGGAAATACATATAGCAGATGCGTTCTTTTTAAGCATATACAATCTTTAAAGAAATACTAAGGATAAAACAACAAAAAAAGGAAAGATGAAAAATATAATAAAAAAAGAAAAACATTCTCAGACAACTGTACCGACATTTTGTTTAGTAATCCAAAAATTTATTGAATTTATTAATAATAAAAAAACGAGCAAAAATGAAAGAAAAATTTAGAATTTTTAATTTTAAATTAAAGGATAACTATTAAGTTGGGCTATATGATACAACCTTAGGTGTTCTTTTAAATTAAATTCACTTAAGATACTATATAAGTTAGTCTAAAAAGTTTATGTCCTGACACCTAAAAAATTGACTTAATTCCTCCAAGTTAAATACTTCCATTCAAATGTTAGTATTTAACTTTTTTATAGGTATAAAACGAGTACTGTGAATTTTATTAAAGATAATAAAAATTTTTAAGCTTGATAATACTTTGATATCTCCTGATTTTATAAATATCAAATAGTATAAGCATTTTAGGTTTATATTTTAGTCTTATTTGATTTAATTGAACGAAAGAGAGTGAATAAAACAAACAACTCAGCCATTTCATAAAAAATAGAAAAATTAAAAGATTTCCCTTAGCTATAAGATTCAAAATAAATTGAAATAGTAGTTTAAGTGTTCACAGATGCCAGCAGAGGCATTATAAGTGCCCCCCATATTGTTAGAAAAATGTTGATAGAAGCAAATTTCTACAAAATAAGGCCATCATAAGACTTTACCTAAAAAGATTACATAAAGCTTAAAGAGAATAAAAATTATTTTTAATCTTGCTGATAAATTAAACCTTAAGCTTTTGGAGGTACCTTTGACCGATAAAATCAAATTTTTAAAGTACTTTAATGGAGTAATATTGCTCAATATATTAACTTAATTCTTATATATCTAAATTTTGGCTAAAAAATTAACAAATTACCCATCTCAAATTTTTAAACGTTATTAATAACTTTTAAAATATAAATTTAGTTTAATCAATTTAATTTGATGACAGTTATATGAAATGTTATTAAGAATGATTTGATGGTTAATTCCTCAACCATCAAGTAATTTGATTAATTTGACTTGATCTCTTGGTGATAATCTTAGTATAATTTAGTATATTATATCCTTTTTTTACTATTTTAATAATGCTTAAATTATTTGATATGGTACTATCAGTTCGATTAAAACGTTTGAAGGTGTATCCTACGATGTATATATATATATATATATATATACTTTTATATCTATCGACACGTATAAATTTTCAATCTATGACACTGGCAAAAAAAAATTGTAAATTCAATTGATATAAAACAAAAGAACACCTCCAATATCAAATTAATTCATCACTCATTTCAGTTAACTTGTGTATTTATGGTAGAACCCATAAGATTTTTATATGACACATCATCCGGCATTAAAATATCCGCCACAATGAGAGAATTTAGGTTTTTCTGACGTTATATCCCCGGATATGGCGTTAATCTCTGAGGGAAGTCGCAATCAACCGACAAAAGAAGCAATTCTCATCAATAATTTCAAAGGCAAAATTAAAAAAAATTATATAAATTTTAATAATATTTATTCATGTTTAAAGACGGAACTTAAAACGTGTTTTTAATTTTTTGTTTAAAACCAATATACAAACGAGACAAAAAAATTGTTGTGCGTGCCCACACCGTCCAAAATATTCTTAAAAAAATTTTATCGCCTTAAAAGATTTTAAATTGTTTGTCGTTAATTTGCAAGTTAAATAGCTCATCAGCGCACATGTTTGGCATATTTGGCTGGATTTCTTTAATTTCGATACTGTCATTAGTATCAGAACTTCCTTGTGTTTGCCAAAAATAGTATCGATAGCATATTTTGCTGTGATCCTTTAGTGCTTGCAAAACACCATATTACTCTTCTCTTTCCGCTTTTAGATATTATTCCCGACAGATTTTCCAGACGTTTTATAGACGTTTTTCGAAGAATTTAAATTCATTTTCAGAACAGCTGAGAAAATGATATTTTGTAATTTTCTTTGGTTTTTCAAATTATACTATGAATGAATTCAGTTGCTTACTAGTTAAATTTAATCTGTCTAACTGTGTTTTTAATTTCAAGATTTTTCTTTTTTTGTACTTTGATAAAAAATTTAAAATGGCTTTTAATCTTAGAGGAAATGTAATATATTTAGAAGTATAGAGACCATAAACGAAAAATTTTAAGAGAAAAGTGTAGATTTTAGTTAACCTACTGAATTTAATATTTTTTTGTGTTCTTAAAATCTATAAAATGAATAGCTTTCATAGTTTAAAGTCATCAGAATTAGTGGATCTAAATTTAGAACACCATTGTAAATATTTTGCAAAATATCAAAAATGTTTTTGTTGTGTTAAGCTCTTGGGAATTTAAAATTTATACAATGTAATTCTTCTAGTATTTTAGATGCCTTTTTCTCTCCGAATTGTAGCCAAATAATTCATATTAAAAATTATATATAGCTCAATTTTTTCTATAAAAATTTAGCACGATCTTGAAGAATTAAATTAGCTGACAAATAAGTAATAATTCACATGATCAAAAATAACGACATTAATTACAGTTTAAAGTATGAGAATATCATTTAAATTTATTATTGATAACAAATTAATTTTCCAAAAAGAAAAAAGCTATCACTCACCTGCTACACTGGATAAGGAAATTATAATAAAAGCAATAATAAGCGTTGAAGCTAAGTCATGTATTTTCCGCCGAATATACCGCCGTCTCCCTGAAATAAAAATAAAATAAATTAGTTCTAATTAAATAAAGCTATCATAAAATGTTGAAAATAATCATGCAAAATAATATAGCATAAAAATGACTTGTATTTCTAACACTTGACATCATTTGAAACAACTTTGGCGGGATATATGTCTTAACGGAAATAATCAATTGACCACAGCTAGTCGTAAAAAATAATTTTCGAATCTTTCTTTATACCTACGAACTTAGCAAAAGATATTTTTTTTTTGTTTCTTTTAATTTTTTTCTTTTCTTTATTTTTAAGCAACTAAATGAGCTTTACGATTAAGAAATGTTCATAAATAGTTCATTACCCCTCTTATTCTTCCGCAAATTACCTTTTCATAAGTCGTTGTTGTCCACGACTAACCATCATACCCTGACTGAGTCAAGTTATCCAGGGGAATATGGCTGAATACTTTATTAAACTAAATGAAGCAAGAATTTTCATTAAAATTGTCACAATATAAGAATATCAATGTTATACATTTTCAATACAATTATGATGATGATTCCCCTCATCCCTTGATTAGATCAATGATAATAGAAAATAATTATGTTATAGTCATCATGTCACGGATAATTTTCATTTTTTTTTATTCTGTTCTTTCTTTATTTCTTTTTTCTTCACGCAATATAAAACAAAAGAGCTAGAAAACATTGATTTACTTAGATTTCAAGGTATTATTTTTATGGCGTTAAGGAAAGCAGATGGCTCCAATCAGGCATTTAAAAAATTAGTACAAGTCATCATGAAAAATTTTTTATAATTTTTTTTCTTATTAACTACATTCAATTCATATTAAAAATTGTATTCCTATACAGACAGAAGGAGTTGCATTTTTTTTTATATAAACATCGATTAGTTGACTATAATCTAGCTGCTAATATGGAATTAATCTTTATTTTTCCAGGCAGCTAGGTTTTAACAAACAAACAAACAAAACAAAAACCTACTGATACAATTTAACTTATTATAAATTGATAAAGTTCTAGTGCATATATTACTCACAAATATACGCTAAAACATTCCTAATTACACACGAGCATAAGCCATTGCTACTTTAGAGTATTTAGGCAGAAAAGATATCTAGAAAGATAACAAGTCAAAGAATTTGGGGTAAAAAATAAATCCAAGCATTTGAAGGCTTGGTTGCATAGCTTTCTTACAACTGACCCCAATTTTCAGATAAAAATATGATAAGGCGTTAAAATTAAGAGCTTGGAGAAAAGCCTAATGCGACTTTAACAAATGAAAAAATCATTTATTTAATATATTTCGTTTCGCACCTGATCTCTGATTTGTTTTCTATACGTTAACAGCATTTATTAAAAGCAGTGTGCATGTGTGTATGTTTATTTTTCTAAAAACTTCTAACCTTTAATACCCTGCGAATATTTAAGTTCAAGAATGATATTATTCTCACATCATTTTAACGAACAATAATATTTCGAGAACGAAATTTTTGAGTCCAATTATATAGCAATTTTAAAAATTCTGCAAAGAAAATGAAATAAACTTAAAAACATTAATGCAAACAACAAAAATACATAAAACTAAAGAATATTATCCAAATTAGAGTTAGCAACAAACTAATTTAAATGAAACTTACAAAATCGATAAAGTTGCTAAAGTTAAAGCTAGAGTAAAGTTGGATGATTCAAGTGAGAGGTGTGTACCTGAAGTTAACTATGCATAATGAAAATATCGAGGCTAATCGCTCAAAAGCCACGAATATACTCTATTGTAACTCAATTTTATTTCAAAGAGACAAAAAAACAGTAAAAGAAATTTTTAAATTGATTTAATGGTTTTAAATTATTTTTAAAAAGAAATTTTAACTTCATTTATGCTCTATAATTATTGAAAATCCAGTAAGCATACTGAAATCGTGTTTAATAATACTTAACTTTTTGTATATATATATATTTACTAATTTTCCTAAAGTAATACGAAAATATGCCGTGTTAAATATTTATTGGTTATTTTTTGACAAAGTTGACCTTACGAAAATATTATTAGGACTTTTTTGATTAAGCTTTTCAACAAATTTAATTAATAATTTGATCTATAGCTCTATTAAATTATATAAAGGTTAGGTATAGCCATACAAAATAAATAGCATAACGGAAAAAATTATTTACGTGAAGCTTAGCAAAGTTTTCAACCACAAATATTTTTTTAGGTGTAATTATAAAAAAATACTTATTTTAATATAAAAATTTAGAATTATTTAATTATTTTAGTAATAAGAAAATTTAACTGTTTTAATTATATAAAAATTAAAAATCAAAAGAAATCTTTTCTATTTAAATATGATCTTTCTTTCTACATTGAATGAAATTTATTGTAAAATTTTTACCCTAATACACATTAAAATATTATATTATATTAACAGTACTAAAAAACTGGGAAAAACTCTTTGAAAAACGGCTCATTTAAAACAATGGCTGGGTTTAAATTTAAAATCACGTTTAAAATCAATACAACTCATATTTTTCTTATCTTTTAATTATAATTAAATCATATGAAAAAGCACTAAGCCAATAAGAATTAAAGAAAATAATATTTGCAAATGAATTTCTTTTTATTGAAAAAAAAAAAATAATAAGAATTTAGTTTAAGTAATTATTTTAAAATTTGTTCTTTTTGGTATCTGATTTACACTGCTTAAAAGTGCATTTTCAATTAAGTCTACAAGTTCTTGTATTTCAGATGTATTTCTTTTTAAAATTCATAGAAAAAGCAAGAATACTGAATCAACTGTATCAACAAAAGATCTTTAAGGACGATGTAATTGTAAGTCAGATCGACTGAAGAAATTTACCATTTTTGATAAAATTATTTTAAAATTTCAGAGATAATTTTTCTATAGAACTTATATCAAAATAAAAGAAATTTAACAGTAGACCTTTGGGAAAAAGTATTTCTCATTGGAAAAAAATAGATTTAATATTTTTGTGTGTGATAAATTGTGTAGGTACTAAGAGATATGAAAGTATTCAAAATTTATTTTTAATTTAAAACACAATGAATAAGATTTAATATTTGAGAAAAACATTTATTGTAAGCCTGCTATTCTCTATATAATAATATATTAATATGGCCATGACGTACTGTAAAGAATTGATTTTCATTTTTTGACATCATATTTAACCAAAATTTTCATCTTATGTAAGAATTGATAATAACAAAGAAAAATAATAAAACAATAAAAATTATTTTTATTATACAGTAACAAATTAACTAAAGAATCCATTTTAAAGCTGAAAAAAAAAGTAATTGTGTTAAAAATAAATATAGGAAGGGACCTAACAAATTTAAATTAGTTTTAATTTTTATGTACAATTTTATTACAAAAAATCATATAACACCAAAATTGATCTATAAAAATTTATTTGAAATCATAATTTATGAAATCCTTAAAAATATTTCATGATGGTTGAATGGAATAGTTATAGTTTAATAAAAAAAGAAAAACAAAAGAAAAAAGCACACACACACACACACACACACACACAAACACAAAAATTTAAGTGCTAATTTAGTATTTGAGAACATTAAAATTGTGCCCCAATTTCTGTTTGTTCAATTTTTAAAGATGTCTACTTATTTAGCTTTAAAAATTTTGTATAAAGTTTTTCTTTTTGTTTAGCAAAAACTAACCAACACCGAATATATGGAATTTAAACTTCTTATCAGTTCCTTTATATTTCGGATATCCGTTTGAACGTAAACTGATAATTATCAAAGATAATGTCATATAGATTACCTGGGTGGTTTTGTTGCTTCCAATTGTCATTGTGTATTTTTAACATAATTCCAGTATATTGGTTATATATAGATATACACACAAGCGTATAATCCTAATATCCTTTTATAACATTTTCATGTGTTAATAGTTGGCTTGTAGTGTATTATTTATTTTTGAATCAAATATGATAAAAGCTAGAACAGTGAGTAGGATGCTATAGACAAAGGACTGTAATGGGAGTATAGCAACAGCAGCAATAATCACAACTACAAGATTAATAACAAAAACGACCGAAAAAAGGAACCTATATCCGATTTTACCACCTGCTCTTCTTTTCATTTTTCAAATGGTATACGACGGCTGCTCTCTAAATGGGCAACAAGAAAATTAAATCAACTTCACTAGATATGAAACGGAAGCTTATACAATATAAGATATATATATATATATATATATCTTTGTAAAATGAACATATGTCTCAAACATACCCAGATCCTTAGCCAATTTTAGTATAAAAATTTTAAGAAAAACAGAGCTAGTCTTACACTTTCGGTAAACAAACTAAATTTGGCGTAAACATAGAAAAAAAAAGCATAATTTTTAGTGATAAATGTTTTGATTTTTTAACTATTTATTTAGATTGGCTAAGTAGTAGTAGTAGTTGTAACTTCGAATTCTGTATGGACTGCGAACAGACTTATTGTTCTCCCTAAAAATCCTTTTATGCTGAAGAACTCTCCAAAGCGATTGTCTAAAGACTAGAATTGGCTCTCATCGACATTATTCTCCCGCAATCAAACAGCTAGTAAGCAATTATCTTTTTAGAAATACTTATTAAAAGGATGATGTCCTTTGATAAATCACGTCAATATTCTAAGACACATTCTGCTCGATTGCCAAAAATCTTTATATTTTATATGAAGAATAATTTGGATTTTACACAGTCAGAAGATTAGTTCTAAAACTTAGCATAAGATTGTTTTGACTAATCATTTAAAGACTAATTTACTATTGATACTGGGCTGTATCTACTTCCAACTCACTTTAATTAATCTATTAGCATCCTTTTCACCTCTGATACACTCATGGCCAAGGGTTGCAATTGATATTATTTCATTAGTTGCTTACAAGCACCGGAAACTCTTAAACTAGTTTAATATGACTTAAGATTTAAAATTTCGTGTTGGTGTGGCTTGTATGTCCATAACACCAGTCTATAGCATAATACTGAATTACAATTTAAAACTTCAATTAAATATCCAGTTAATGTACATAAATATAGACTAATTATCTACCCATAATAAACAGCAACATTTCAGCCATGCCTCCTAAATTCTAATGATATTACCATTTTTATAGTAAACTTATTTCTTCTGCTAGGTAAATTATTAATTTTTATTAGCTAAAATTATGATGTATTGGTCTTTCTTCAATTTTTCAAATAGTTTTTTCACTACTTTACCAGTTATTGTAAGCTTATAGGGTGTTTACACCGGCACTCGGAACGTGGTCCACATACTACCATTGTATGTTTTGTAGGGAAATTTCAAACGGTACTACCTTCGCAATATGGTTCTCATACAAGCTAGCGGAAGGTGGTATGTATCATATTTGTTTCAATTTCAGCACATTGATTTTATAAACGTAGCTCAAAATCTTTTCAAAATCAGCTGTTGCAGTGATAGATTAAGACATTTTGGAATTGTTGACAGATCCAAATCAGCTATCCAAATCGTATTTATTTATTTTATATGTTTCAAAACAGGCAATTATTATTGTAATTATTACACTAATTATTAGAAAATCTATTAGGGTTGGTTTAACCTTTTTAGCAAGTTTGATATTTCACAGTGTTCAATATTTCACTTCAGTTTATTCCTCTGAGTAGTATAACTGATACTACTTTTGGTGTAAACACTCATTTGATACTTCCAAGTTGATACTACGGTCTTGGGTCGGTGTAAACACCACATTAAATGCTTATGGATTTTATTGAACTTTTAAACATATTATTATTACATTATTAAATTAGTTTCCCAAAATATACTACACATTTGAGCATCATTTTTAAGCGGAACCATTGAGCTGACGCACACGATGGTAAAATATCCTGTGGCACTTATAATATATACCAGAGAGGGGGATCAAGTAAAAAGAGTTTATAAGTAAATAACCTATCATATTTTACTGAAAATTTAGGAGTCATTGAAATAAGCTGCTAGTCAATATAAAGAGAAATATGTCTAGTTTTTGGCGGCAAGTAGCTTGAATTAAAAGTCTCAGTTGCCTACAAGCTCAGACATAGCATTCTAATATTAATCTCAGTCGTGCGAACGACTAAACGCAGCTAAACATTTTAATTCTTATGCCAAATACTAGATTAGTTGTAGTTGTTTATATTAAAACTTAAAACTTGTGTTGTTTTCCTCGGGTTTTTTTGCTATTAGTATTGATATTAGTTAAAATTTCACTTAATTCTAAACAGTCTAAAAATATTATTAATTTAATTTTCCTGAGCTGACACCATTAATGAATATGACTAATTTAGTAGTCAAGCGTTCAAGATCTCAGTTATATACGCTTGCATACAGCTGACAAATATCATTAAGTCATCTGCATGCAGCCTGCAGACAAATGAGGTGAAGAACACAGAGACTATTTTAACACAACTATTTCTCAATTAAATTTGTCCAAATTCGGTATTTAAGATATTTCAAATTAATCATATTGGATATATTAAACGATTCAACCCGTAATCCTTATGATAGTAACTCCAAACAACTTTAATCGATTTCATACATTTGGTTGTTAAGTGTTAATTCCATGGAATTTAGAAAATTTATTATTAACTTAAAGCCGCATAAGTCAACCTCATTTAAATCTGTCTGACTTATTATTAAAACTTTAATAAAATTTCTTAAATATAAAAATTTGTTAAAAAATTTACCTGAAAATCTGGCGAGAAATTTATAAAATCCTGATTCTGTTATATGTGCCTTGATTAAATTGCAACAGTAATAGCAATCTATGCTGCAAATAATTTTATCTCGAGACATTATGTAGCTTCTATTCAGGATATCTTTTTTTATCCTGATTTAGTTAAATATATTTATATATATATACATATATATATGTATATATATTATTGATACAAATTCTATACTACGAATAAGACACTTTTCGATAACCATATATGAACATTAAACATAATATTTGTATATATCACTTGAATCTGGATAGTTTTGAATGAATGGAAAAGTTTTTTGTTGATCAAACTTTAAAACACTCATTTTGTAGGCAGCACTTTATTCTTTTATTTAAATTAATAGAGGCACTTAACTTATTGAAGGAGTTTAAATTATTTGTTTTTGAGCTCATTTGGCTGTATTAAATACCAACATAATTATTAATTTTTATGAATGAAAATTTGTAATTGATCATCAAATACATCATTAAAAAAATTTACCAATTTGTTTATACTCTTATAAAAAAAGATAAGTATATCTATATATATATATATATATATATTAATATATATATATATATATATATATATATATATATATATAAATCATATATAAATTAAACGTGTAATAAATATATATATATACATAAATGGATATATATATATATATTTTTACTTCATTTTGTAATTTATATTTTTACTCTATATATAAATTTCCGTTCTAATAAATACACAACGAACATTGAATAGTTTGTTAAAAATCAAAAAGAAAACAAGAAAACGAAACAAACTTCACAAAAAGAAAAATATAAAAAACACATTTTCAATTTATGCATTAAAAATTTTTGGAGATAACGTCACATTTAGAAATTTTGATTATTCACCGAAGAACCTAAAGTTTCGAAGATCAAATGACATATGTGTATAAAAGAAATATCATCAGCTTTACTCCAAAGGAGTTGTCTTTTTATTTGTTTATTTTTCGTTCATACTTTTTGTATATATATAGATCTATTCATTCATTTTATATAGAGCCACTATACATATACAACTTCTCCATACGACTAATATAAATTCACAGACGGTACCTGTATCGTCTCCTATGAATGAACGTCAAGGCTATTATTTACAGTAATTAAATTTTTTTTTGACATTTCCAAACTTTTAATTTCTTTCTTAATTTTTTTAAATGTAATATCAATTACATATACTTTATAAAAACAAATATTTGATAATTCATTAATTTTTTTTTTACATTTTCACATTAGTAAACAATTTGTTTATCATCTTTTTCTTATTTGGTTTTGTTTTTTTTTTCTTCCACTTGCAATTAGAGCGACACCCTTAAAACTATATAATATTAGTCAATAAAACACTTTACACAACAAATTATTTTTGCATTTAAACTAAATTTCTATTAGTTTTATTAGCCAAATTTTCTAATATGATGTTTTTTTTCTGTAAGGGAAGTTATTTTCATTAAATAAAATAAAAAAAATGTCAAACAATATTCTGTCAATTATTTAACTCATGTTGAACAAACAAAAATAAAATTTTCTTGATTTGAATTATTTGTTATTTTATTATAAAATCTTTAATTTTATTTATAAAGCAGATGTGCTTATTTATTAAAAATAATTTTATGGAATAATTACTTTTAAGTTAACAATATAACTTTTCACACAATACACTGACTCACAAGTACTCACTTCTCACCAACATTCTTTACTCAACTGATCGAAAATCTAAGTGTTCTACTGTCAACTACGAACATTCGATATATATATATATATAAATATATATATATATATATATATATATATATATATATACCGTGCGGCAGCCCTAATAAAGGTAAAAATGCAATGGGCTAGGAATTAAAAGTGCGTATTATCATATTGTAAACAAATCCGATTTAAGGCATATTTTTAAAGTATCAAGCTGGTTTACATTACCATATAATATACTTTTCCATATCGATTCACATGTCGTTTCTCACCTTTTGTGCTTCCACCTTTAGAAAATTTTCTATTGTGTTTAGGCACGTTTGTATTTTTTGTTTTATTTTTTCCATTACAAAAATTTTATGAATTGGATTTTTTTTTCGGTTTACACATTAGTATTTTCTTTGCAAATATTATTTTTATTATATATTATTGGTACAAATCTGTTTTAAATTTTAAAAAATAACATTAAAATATGTATTATATGTATACATATATTTGATACTTTATTTGTATGCATGTGTTTTGAAATGCGATTATATTTGCAACAATTTCTCTTTTAATCTTATAATTTTTTGAACTTTAGGAAAAATATTTATCAATATTGAAACAAAAAATAAGAACTTCGGTAATATTGTTTTTAGCGGGTTAAACTTCAACTAAATAAATCAACTTAAAAAGAAACGAATAATTTTAAATAACCGTAAACCCTGAGAATGTTAGATTCTCACGTCTTTTAAGAACATTCTAACATTTTTGTATTGTTTTAGACACGTTCAGAGGTATGATTTTCAAAAAACTTTCCTTCACTCATTTGATATGCTTGCACTTCTCTGGTTATTGCAAAGTTCATAGAAAATAGAACAAAAAACGACCGCCGTTGAAGAAAATTATTAGAATTATACCTGAATACCACCCGCATATTTTAACTTAAGGTGTTTAGTTTTAAAAGGACCATAAAGATCTAAAGCGTCCGTATACAGGCACCATTTAAATTTTCTGAATGGTTACATAAGTATAAAAGTGTAGATATGTCATGCTGTGCCCATTCGTGTTCACTTTGACCTCCAGGGGTTTCCTTGTTGCTAATAGATTGCACAACTAAAACTAATAATATCTAAATAAAATTGATGAGAATTTCTTCTCCGAAGTAAGCATTTCTTATACTGTAAATAAACAAATATTCCTTAGTTATATTTTTATTTATTAATAAGTTTTTCCAGTTTCATATATTAGTTTCAAAAATTATTTAATATTTAACTATCAATTTTCTAGGATAGTTGGGGATTAAGGGATCTTACATTAGTTATAGGGTTTGAATATAAAAAAAAATCAAAGCTTATGCGTAATGTATTTTATTACGCAATAGAACGAGTACTAACGGAATTCAAACCTTAAATTTGAATTGATAGTCTCGGTTATCTCTATAACGAATTTTCGAAAATAGCTCTCACTCTAGAATGGCGCAATAAAC
The DNA here is from genome assembly GCA_947359355.1 of Acrocera orbiculus. Lineage (NCBI taxonomy): Eukaryota > Metazoa > Arthropoda > Insecta > Diptera > Acroceridae > Acrocera > Acrocera orbiculus. The sequence goes on from OX375759.1 coordinate 15,483,256, forward strand.
GCGATTGTATAAATTTTTCTAAGCGCTCTCTTTTGTTTCGAAGCTCATTTCTTTTTTCTAATTGCCCTTTTAGATTCATTTTTAACTTTTCCTTCTCATTTCTTATAAATTGAAGCTCAATCTCCTGTAAATAGCATATTACAAAAAAATTTAAAATTTTTCAAAATATTTGACAGGATACATACAGCTTTTGATATTGCCTGCAGTAAATGATTTCGATGCTTTGATTGAAATTCAATTGTTGTTGAAAATGTTTTTAAGTCTTCCCACGGACGTGGATGAAAAAGATTTTTATATTTTGGCAGCATTTTAGAATTTATTAATTTTCGGCCAGCTTGCTTTTTACAGAAATAACAATCGTAACCGTTATAATTGACTAAATAATAAAGATTAAAACTAGTGACTAAATATAACATCAGTAATACTTTACCAGATTTCAAACAGCTTTCACAAAAAATATGAAAGCAAGATAGCAATATAAATTGCTTTTGTTTCCAACAAAATAACTCAAAGCACTTATTACAATGAATCCAATATATCATTTTTCAGAAAAATAAACGATAATAATCGTACACTGTCAAATTTATAGTGCCGTAGCTATAAAATAGATTGGTGAGCCTTGTTGAAAATTATAATTTCCAGATATTCAAATGTGTGTGTAATCTGAAAAAGCTTATTGTACTTAAGGACCAGAAAAAATGAAATACAAAAAAGGGTTGTAAGTCTTTTATAACCTTTGATTAATTAAAATGACATTCTTTCAAATAGCACATGTATTTAATACTTTTCTATTTCACCACTCTAGCGCTGATAGAAATTCACAATTGAAAGTTTGTAGCTGTCATTTTATTTATAACATAAGAAGTGGAATTAAAATATATTAAATACATTTTTTATAATATTATTTAAGAAAATAATAGTAGTTTATTGATAAAATAGACAATATTGTACGAAGTAATAGATGATAGCTAAAATAGAACATTTTTCAGCATAAAACTTATTTTTTATGTTTGGATAAAAATTATAATACTATAAGTTTCTTTATCAATTTTTCGATAACCAAAAGAAATCGTCATTCACATTAATATATTTTGATTTTTTTTGAGATATTTTTCGGTTTTTAGATTGAAAATATAAAAGTATCCATATAAATACTAATTAAGAATTGAATAATTATATAGCTATCAGGTGGTACTATATAATCGTATTAATAGAGATATAATTGGATTGATTGTGCATTTTCATACTCATGCATATATATTTTCTCACGACGTTCCTATAGAATGAAAAAAGAACATGACGTTTCGGGTATTGATCCCATAGATGTCAGGAGTCAAAATTAGTCTCTGGACCGTCGTCATCTTCCTTGTAGGGCCTATTCACTATTTTTTCCAACTCGTCAAATGGCTCTCTCGTCCCATATAAATTATATGGAAAGGGTCATTTGAGAGTAAAAAATTAAACATGTTTAATTTTCTACTCTCAAATCGCTATCGGTTTCTTTTGTATTAGTCCTTTACTAATACATACATGCCAAAAAATCATTTCCATTTTGCCTTGGAGGAGTGCACATCGAAGAAAACATATGAATCTGTCAAAACAAGCTGGGTTATACAGCAGTGCGTTTATACGTCAGAGTTGAAATTATGTTTTAAAATAAAAATATGACAAAAATATGTGTAATTTTATCAATTTTACTTTGAAAGTGTAGCTCTCTTGAATATACACACACAATTATAAAATTAGTCCACACCATTTTAAAGTATATATTTTACACTATGTACGTACACGAGTGGTAGGAGGTAAGCAAGTTTTGACGTCAAATGGAAAAAATAGTGAATAGTCCCTATTGGAAATGCTAATCTGTTTTATTTTCAAGTGTTCTCAAATGATTTATTTTTCATTGTTTCTGTAGTAATAATTTTCAGTGAATACTTTCAAGATGGCGACACTACAACTGTTTTAGTAATTATTATTTGTAATATAGTCAAGTGTCAAAGGTGTTTTAAAATAAATTATATACATAAATGTTTAAGTTAATTTAAATTTCGTTAAATAGTGAAAGATAACGTTGTATAAGCGTAGGACTATTTCAAGAATTTTAATAATATTATTATTTTAACAATGGCCGAAACGACTGTTTATCCAAATAATATTACTGAGAAAATATCCGCTTTAACAAAAGAGGCAGAATTACTTAAAACAAAGCTGGAAGAAGAACGTCAAAAATTAAATGATGTCAATCGTAAGTATATAATTCCCTAAAAATTATATTATTATGCGTAGAAATGTATAAAAATAAAAATAAATCAAATATGTACCAAATTTAGGCTATTAAAGTTAAAATTCCTTAATTCTTTATTTCTATGTAAATATATTTTTATTTTTTTTTTCCGTTTTATCCTTTTTAGTTGCTTCAGTCGCTGACCGTTTAGAAATGATTAACTATATTAATATAAAACCTCGGCGTGTTTTAAAAGGACACCAAGCAAAAGTTTTATGCTCCGATTGGAGCCCCGACAAAAGACATATTGTATCATCTTCACAGGATGGTAAATTAATTATTTGGGATGCTTTTACTACAAATAAGGAGCATGCTGTAACAATGCCAACAACATGGGTAATGGCCTGTGCATATGCTCCATCGGGAAATCTAGTTGCATGCGGGTTTGTATTAATAATATATCTGATGACTGGAGAATTATTTATTGTGTTTCAATTTTAGTGGATTGGACAACAAAGTTACAGTCTATCCAATTACTTTAGATGAAGATATGTCAAGTAAAAAGCGTACAGTAGGCACTCATACTAGCTATACATCTTGCTGTATTTTTCCAAATTCTGATCAGCAGATACTTACTGGTAGTGGAGACTCGACATGTGCTCTGTGGGATGTTGAATCTGGACAACTTTTACAAAGTTTCCATGGGCATACCGGAGATGTAATGTCTATCGATTTGGCACCAAATGAGACTGGCAACACATTCGTTTCTGGGGTAAATAATAAAAAATAAAATAAGAATTAAACTTAATATTTCAATTTGTTTAGAGTTGCGATAAAATGGCTTTTATTTGGGACATGAGATCTGGGCATGTTGTCCAATCTTTTGAAGGTCACCAATCTGATGTAAATAGCGTAAAATTTCATCCAAGTGGAGATGCAATTGCAACTGGATCGGATGATAGCACGGTAAATTTATAGCTATAATTTATTATTTTTTGAAACCCTAATAAAATACAATTGAGTTTTTCGTTAAAAAAAATTTCACGTCTTTTGACTTGAATATTAAAAGAAAAGCGAGTTTTTGAAATTTATAATTTATTTTATAATGGTATAAGCAATATGCTTCTTGATCTTGATTTCGTATGAAATTCATGGAATTTATGGGCTATTAATTACCTAAGTAAATATAACAAAAGGTGAATACTATTTCTAATACTATTTTATTTATTTATAGTGCCGTCTTTTTGATATGAGAGCTGATAAAGAAGTAGCAGTGTATTCTAAAGAAAGTATTATATTCGGTGTAAACTCTGTTGATTTTTCTGTAAGTGGAAGATTATTATTAGCTGGTTATAATGATTACACTGTAAATATTTGGGATTCGTTAAAAGCCCAACGAGTTTGTCTTTTATATGGACACGAGAATAAAGTATCTTGTGTACAAGTATCTCCTGATGGAACTGCTCTATCTACGGGTAGCTGGGATTACACAATTAGAGTAATTTATTTAACTTTTATTTAGAAATTTTATTAATTAAAAATATTTTAGGTTTGGGCTTAATAATTTTAACAGGAATAATCTATTTGTTCCTTCGTTTTATACAAATAAAAACTAAGTAATTGTTAATATATGTATATCATAGTTTCTAGTCATTTTTTCATAGAAATACATATTTCTAAAGAGTGTTCTAATTAAAATTGACATAACATTTACTAAATTGATTAATAAAAAAATAATGATTAACATTAAGTAAATGTCATGAAAATTGTTTTAATTTGTTATGCACTTAAATTAAGTAAATAAAAAAATGATCTCAGCTAACATTTTACAAATCTTTATTGATTATATAAACAATTTTTTAAACTTTGTTAGTTTGAATAGAAAAGTTCTATTTTTTTTTTTTTTAAATACTCTTAAAATTCTTTTGGAATTGTTAAACTGGGTTTAAGAATATTAAATGTTTTTTGCTAAAACTAAACCAATTAAATAATTATTATATATTCAGATTAATATATTTATGAAAACGAGAGTAAAATACTTTATTTTAATGTTGTTATGGCTTCTTATGCTTCAATTTGTTTTTTATTTTTAAAATTAAATAAATAAAAATTAATAATAAGTAGTAGTAAAATGTTATCGACTGTATAAATATAGCCAAAAATGTATTATTATATGATTATTATTAAATGAAAAGTAACAACTTAATAAATTCTTTTGAATTTAACCCTGTTAAAAAATTTCATAATAAATGTTTCCTTAAAATAAATTTTCTATTACAATTATCAAAAATGGACCTTAGTTCTGTAAATAAACTACTGTTTTGATACTTAAGTGATATTAGTTATAGAAAATAGTCATTTAGTGGCAGCATAAAAATTGTTTAACATATATATAACTCAAAATACACAATATACACAAATTATTAAATAATGTTCTGTAGATGGCATATTTGAAGGCTTGATATATTTGTTTAATTTAATGAGTAATGAAACTTTTAGGAATTACTTGCGTTTACATAATATATCATATACATTTTAGATTCAATTAAGCATTTGGTTACATTAAAATTATTATTCTGATGAAAAGTTATTTTAATAAAAGCTATTTGAATTAAAACAAGTTTAATTAATTTAATTCTATAGAATATCAAATAACTGAAAAATGTAATTGTTAAATTAACTACCAATTAGCAAGGCCCTTTGTTGACTTTACTACTTAATAGGGAAAACCAATAACTAACGCCATTAAAATAAATAGATTATATCACAATTATCTTCAAAAATTACTCCAATACTGTTTATACTTTTTCAATCTATTAGAAAAGTACTCTCAACGCTTTATTCCAATCTTTAAATAATGTTAAGCAAAATTTAGTTTGAACCAAAAGAAAATCAGTAAATATTATATATTCTTCTAATATATCATATTAACAAATTAAGGTAATTATATAGTTTTCAATAAGTTATATCAATTTTTATCAATCACTGAATATGATTAAAATTAGCATAACATTCTCTAATCATAATTTAAACAGCTTTTTATAAGAAATAAATTTTTATACCATATTAAAAAGCATGAATTGATATCAAAGCTATAAAAAATTATAAACAATTATTATTAGATTGTTCATATAAACCATTTAAACTGTTTTTATTTGTTTTTCCAATATTGATATTTTTCACCATTACTCAAAGAATTTGATAAGCTACAAAAACAATTCTTTAAAATATCTGGCACTCAAATTTAATACAAGCCTATTGGCTTGCTATTGCTATGTATCATTTGAAAACCTGTTAATCAAATGTTAGAGCAGTTAAGATAGAATAAAAACCTTATCTTTTCGTATTTCGTAGTAGCATTTTGACTCAGTATTGATTTTGCCTTTGTTAAGGAGTGGACGTTTCTTAGAGAAGTAATGGAACGTTGGCATAGCAAAGTTGCTGTTGTAACTGGAGCTAGTTCTGGTATTGGTGCTGCAATAGTTAAAGATCTAATTAAATTTGGTCTTATTGTTGTGGGGTTAGCTAGACGAAAAGAACGATTAATTGAATTACAAAAAAATTTACCAAAAAATCTTCAAGTAAATATGCATCCAATTGAATGCGATATAACTAGCAAAAAAGATGTGAAAAACAGTTTTCAATGGATAGAAAATAATTTAAATGGAATAGATATTCTAATAAATAATGCTGGAATATATCGTCCAATTGAATTAGTGGATGAAAATAGCTCTGAAATTGTAAATCAAGTAATAGCTACTAATATAACGGCTGTTGTGGATTGTACCAGAGAAGCTTTTAAATCAATGAAAAAACGTGATGTTTATGGACATGTTGTTTTAATAAATAGCATAATTGGTCACAGAATTCCACAGCCTATGCCAAATGGGCCACCCCTTGGTATGTATCCATCATCAAAATTTGCAATTACAGCTATGACTGAGGTTTTTCGGCAAGAATTTCTGAGAGTTGGTAAAAAAATTAAAATAACGGTTGGTAATAGTTCTTTTTGATTTAATATTATCTATTCTCTATCATAATTCTATCCAATTTTTTTCTGTTATAGAGTATAAGCCCTGGTACAGTTAATACAGAAATTTTTCCTGTTGAAATTAAAAAATTTATGGAAAATTCCCCAATGCTACAGCCTGAAGATGTATCAAATGCTGTTATGTATGTATTGGGAACCCCACCACATGTTCAGGTAAAATTTTTAAAAATAGTAAGAAAATTGTGTTTATATATAACTATTTTCCAAGGTTCATGAATTGACTATTAAGCCAATGGGGGAACAAGTTTAAAATAAATCAAGGATTAAATAAAAAGCTATAATTTTTATATTTTTTTATTTAATAAATTAAAGATAAACCCAACCTGATTTATTGTTTTTATCTTTTCATCTTTTGATTTCTTTTTTATTTCATACATTTCATAGAAGAATTATTATTTAATAGTTTGGGCATTCAACTTTTTGGAATGTTCAAGAAAATTTTCAGATTTCTCATAATTGTTTTTTGAGTTTTTGTTCGCAATAAATTTTCGCTTGATTGTGATTTTAAATAGTTTTAGTAAACGAGAAGGAAAAGGTATGTTAGTAAAATACAGGGATGCTGTCAAACTCTACTAATAAAGAATTAACCATAGTTAACTGTTTCGTAAAAATTTAGTGATAACGAATATATTTGTCATACACAGAGTATGTTTGATATGAAAATATTTTACAATGAAATGACTAATATTTTGTTGTTGTTATTAATTGCATATAAATTTTATTTATTTACACTACACTAGCTTAGAATATATCTGTTCTGTTATTTTTTTCTATAATAATTATTTGTAAAGTTTTGTTAGTCCTTTTTATTTCGAAATGGCCTCAAAATATTCTAAACTTCTTGCAGTTTACGAATATATTTTAGTTTTTACTAAAATTGCAAAATTAAATGTCAATGTATGTAGTTGTATAGACCGAGACAGAAAAAACCGTATGCAAACACATTTTACAATACGAGCAGAAAAAAAGATGCCTTGCTCTTATTTATTTCATGAAAAATGCTAAGAAAATAATATTATATGCTGAATAAAGCTTATAATTTAGAAAATCAGGCTACTACAACCATTTTACAAAGGATCGTGATATAAGATACGTTATGTAAACCTTTTAATGATAATACAAAACAAGGATTTAAAAGCCTTAAAACTACAACCCAACAAGTTGATTAAAAACATCCCGCTTCAGTGTGTTTTTAAAAAAATTTTGTAAGTTATACATTTTAAATTAAATTATTTATTGATGTGTCTTAATAATTTTTAAGACAAAAAGTCTTAAGAGATAAGGGTCTAATCAAAATAGTAAATAAATCGCAGTGAAAACAACGCCATTAAAAAAAACCCCTTTCATTAGAACCGTTTATTTTGATAGTGGCATAAGTCACTTTGTTTTTAATTCGAGAAATCGTAGGTTTGCGTTTTAACACGTTTAAAAATATTGATATGATCTTCTGAAAAAAATTATTTATAAATATTATCTGAACATCATCAAATTTTACTTAATACAATTATTTTCCTACAATAATTAAAAAATCATCATTTTTCATGACTGTAAAGTGACTTATGCCACTTTCAAAATAAATAGTTAAAAACAATTATTGACTTAGTGTTTTGAAAAACTTAATCAGTTTGTTATTCATATTTATTTACTTATATTTGTAACATTTATTTTTTTGTTAATATCTATAAAAGTTTTTAAACATGTTTTCCTATTTTGGTCTTCGTAATAGTAGTAATGGTCTCCTCTAAAATTGTATTCTTCTCCAAGTTTTTGAAATAATGGTGATATATGGTATATGATACGGTAGCAAATCCATCATATCCTTAAATTTTGACGTGCTTACAGGCCGAATACAATTACATAAAGGACTCAGTTCTATTGCTGAAAATTGATTTGGTCGTCCTTTTTTGGCCGTAAATCCAAAACTAAAAACTCCTCTTTTTCATCTAAACTTATTTTATAAAACATTTTGTATTGTATGTTGTTGTAGAATCTTATCCAGCGAATTTCTAACTAATTGATTTTATTTTGTTTAGTATTCACTACTCTTTTAAAAACACACTGTCCAAGGGCTTGGGTTAAAATGAAGTCGCTTTTATTTATTTGGTGAACTTTAAAGGTTTTTCTACAGCAAGTAGCACTTCGTTTTTTCAGAGCCATTCCTACTAGGCCAAAGTCTCTATCATTTGGTAAGTATGAATGACCTGGAATCAAAACGCTAACGCCAGTTTGATGTTCCGGTTTTATGCAGTACATGCGCTACTATATGCAATAATATGCTTTTGGGTTGTGACACCTTAAAGATGCTTTATGCAACATGAAGCAACTTCTTGAGCACTCTTAATGCAATTGTCTCATACTCATATACACATATGTCAGTATTATCATCATGAAAATTATGATATCCTAAATTCATGACGTACATATTCTCTTGTAATACAAAATCGAGTATGTGAGCTTAAGAAAGGTCAATGTTTTTTAAAATCGAAAGAAAAGGCGGAATATTTATGTGGATTTCAGCTACTTTTTTTTGGTCACCTTTTAAGGATGAAATGTGCAAAATACTCATCTTTCAATAGAAGTTTTTTATGTTCTCTCTCCCATGCATCAATTTTTATTTCAAAATAATCGCATTTTCGACATGTGTCCTTTCTAGGTTGATGAAATTGTAGATTGAATTTATTTTAAAAGATTTTTCTGTAAATTCACTCTTTAACATGGTGCTTATTTTTATTTTCGCAATGTTCTAAGTACAAATTATATATTTTTCTAATGTTTAGTTGAGGGTTCAAATATCTAATATGAGGATTCTGGGCTCTTGTGTAATGACTTGCATATGCAGGGAGGCTTTGTATATGCTCTTTTACAGCATTTTCAAGAAAGTCTTCAGTTTTCCTCCTTGAATTTTCATTTTTTCCACGGATTTCTTCTCCAGGAATATCTTTTTTCAAAGCACGGGCTAGGCGACCTTCCGATATATCAAAAATGTTTCTAAAAAATATTTGACAAAGCAAGACACTGTTATTTTTAGTTGTCAAATAATATTTAAAATGGAACTGCCTTTGTTGGGCCTTGTGACTTCTTGGTCTTCGGTTTTTCCTTTTTGACCAGAGTGTTTAAATACAAAGTTTCCTTACTAAAGCTTGCTATCTTTCAAAATTCTACAAATGTAGCTTGCCGATCTGAAAAACTTATTTTATTTTCACAATGTTTTAAGCAACAAGGTCCTTTTTTGATTTTCTTAGAAAAAATAATTTTCAAATTCGCGGTTGCATAACTTTGCCCACTGTTTCTTTTACTTTTATTTTCATTTTGAAAATATTCCTCTTCATTTTTGCGGCCACAGAAATACATTGTTTTATTTTCATTTGAAGTTTCATCTTGCTCGTGCATGGAAGCTATTTCTTCATCCGATGGAGCGAAATTCATTTTACGGTGAGCCTTTCTGATGCAGTGATGCAGCTCTAAATATTTCTGTTATATAAAATATATATTAAATACACTCAATTTCAAAACAAAGATATCTTACCTGATTCATTATCTGATGACATCATAAGTGTTTTTAATATAAAATTAATAACTTCTAAACACTTAAACTGCTGTTTTGAAATTAAATTTTTAAATTTTAAGAGTAATTTGGAAAAAAATTATGCATACATATTGAGTATATATATAACATATTTCAAGTGGCAAGTAATTAAGTTGCAAATTTCTTTGCTTATAATATTTAGAGGGAAAAGACATTTGTTTATCTAAATTTTTGGGAATTAAAAAGGATTACCCCACCCCTTGAAATAAATCCCTTTATTATATGTCTAAAGACGTCAATTGTATTAAATATTGAAGTTAAATAATACTATACCTAAGATAAAGTAAATTGCAGCGACTTTAAGTCGCTTTTAACATTTTTTAAGATTTTTTTTTTTAAATTGTAAGATCCCTGTAAATTGAAAGTAATTCAATAGTTAACTCACTTATGCCACTGCCAAAATAAACGCTTCATTGGTTTTTATGATTTAAAAATCTTAAAAATAACAAAATTTGTTTCTAGAGGAGTATAGAACAGTGAGTGTAACTGCAATCTGAAGTCAAAAAAGAACAAACTACAAATGTTATTTGATCCTGATGTTCGATTTTGATTTAATGAAAAAAATTAAAGAATGGTTCAGAGACAACCTTACCAATACATATTTATTGATGATCTCAAATGAGGTGAGTTTTATAGTATAATTTTGGGTTTGTTATACAAATAAGTTAATAGATTTTAGCAAAGCTCAAATCAAAGCTTACATGGTGAATATGTTGAAATCCATTATCTCATTAACACTTTTCATGGAAATAGAATGTAAAACATTCAAAGAATAAAACAAGGCAAATTTATTAATTAATATAAATTTTAGATCATCATTAATGGGATATTAATCCAGCATTATGTTTAATACATGTAGATTAGGTCACTAAACTTAATTATTTAAATATTTCTATTAAGATGAATATTATCAACAATTTTATAGCGAAAAATTTTTTGGTAATTAAAAAAATTCATGTTAAGATCTTTAGGTAAACGATAATAACAAACTTGTATTACAGTTTAAAAAATTCATAACAATGATATAAGTATACCTGCTTAAATGTGGAATAATAGCACAGGTATTTTTTCAAAAACCATTGGAATACTCAATGACTAATTAGAAAACATAATAAATTGTAGTTATACGGTTTATATATATATATATATATATATATATATATATATATATATATATATAAATTTAAATAATAAATTGGGCTCAATGTTAATTATTTTTGACCAAGAAATCGTTCTAGAAGGAATTGTCCCCTCAATCATCAAAATGTATTCTTATATATGGTATATGGAACAAGAAGAAACTTAACAGTTGATATCATGCAGGTGACACCTTGGATGTATGTACATAGTAGACGGTTGAAATAATCTTCAGTTGTGAAATTTCTTCTGACCGACTAAGAAGTCTAAGTGTATAGTTCCAAACGTGTTCTAAAAAAAGATTTGAAAATTCAAAGAATTAAAAAAAAAAATATCAGTTATAAACTATCAGTTAAGCATTTCAATTAAATATAATAAATAAATATACTTAATATATTCACAAAAGGATTAGTAAAGTAACGGTAAGAAAATTTATAAAAATATTTGTTTTACCCTACTTTTGGTTTATGTTTCCTTTATCTGACATAGTTAAAAATCTTAAGAATAATAAGTGAAATTAAGTTTAGTTAACTTTCTTTTAAATTAAAAAATATTGGTTTTTTTTATATATAACCGGTCCTTTTAATTATATGTAAAAGAAAAAAATCCTTTTATTTGGCTGCTTTAAAAATATTTATATGTATTAAATTTATTATGAAGTTGCAAGAGAAAGCTATACCACCTACATCGATTAGAACTGCTTGAATTTAATAATAATGCGATTAACTGTTATTCGTCGTGCAGACCCATTTTCTTTACTAAAAGAAATATACATATATAGCATTAGGCTGTTCATTGACCCGTAACAAATACATATGATTGATATTTGTATGCCATCTTTTACGATGGTGTTAATTTCATTCTGCTAGACTTTTTCATTTAATAACAGTAATTTTCATAATTTTTTTTATATTTTTGCATTTTTTTTTTTGTTTTCTTTATTAGATATAATTAAAAAAATAATATATTAATTTAATTAATTTTTATATTAAAGTTATGTCATTTATGATTTTGCATTGTATAGTTGATAACGGTTAATTGAAAAATAAGAATTATAATTATATAAGCAAAAAAATTTCCATGTTTTTAAAGCTAAAATATTTTTGGATAAAAAGTATTATTAATTTGTTTGCTTGGACCAAAAATGTTTTTTTGTTTTATTTATTTTATGTATTTCATACTACTAAATAAAATAATGGTGGTTTTTGATTTTGGATTAACTTCATTAGCATATTTAAAATTGATCACTTGAGTAATCCAGGAGTATTGCAGTTTTTATGACAGCTTTGAACTTTTATTTTAATTAACGATCGTTTACTCTGAGAGTACTTCAAAGATAATTTATCCCATGTGTAAAAAGACCCAAGCCAATATTCTAAATTAAATAATTTATTTATGAATAAAATTCTACTAATTAATAGTAGCTATGAAAATAAAATAATTTTGATTTACTAATACACTCCTCTTTTATTTTTCTTTTCGATATATAAATAAGTATGGTGTATTTAAAATGGATATAATTTTCATAGTCAGATGTTATAATACCTTTCAAGATAATGAGCACGAAAAATTGTGTGAAGTGGCTCATGAAGCGATGATAATTCATATTATGATATTATTCTAAGTGAACCGGATGCAAGGAATATGTTTACAGTATTTTAATACATAATTTTTCTGCTTCATGACAGAACTATACTTCAATTTTCTAACTTCGAATGATATGCTTTGTTATTCCCTTTATTTAGCTTTCAATCCTGTTGTTTTTTTTTTTTTTTTGTTCATATAGAGAAGAGTCTAAAACTCTCATGGATTAGATAGAATTAAAATTATAAAATATATTATTTACTCAGTAAATTAAAAAAATTATATAATTGGATTACTCTATGCCATTATATACGCATTGTTTTTAAGATTGTTAACATTTTAACAAAAACTGTATAATTATTATTTTTATAATTTCATTAATATATCAACTTGAAATTAAAATTAAGTTTAATTATTTCTAATTTTATTTTATTTTATGTCGTATATTGTATAAAAAAACAAAAATTTTGAAAATAAGACAGCAACTGAAAGAAAGTTGTCAAACCGGTGAACTTAACTAGATAGAAGGAAAATTATGTCGATGACATGACAGTTAACGGAATAGTAAAAAATTTTAATAAAATTTATATGAAAGGGTCAAATTATATGAATATAAGTGATACAACAAAAAAATATATGAAATAATAGGATATATGGCTTATATATAATAGATAATTCCGTTATAACACGAACTAACCTAGATTTTTTGTTTTTTTTTATGTAGCTTTCATAACAAACTGTATGTTGAATTAATGTATGCATAAATATATATTTTTAATTAATACTATTCGAATACTAAAATTGTTGTTACATTTTTAATTTATACATATATATACATTTGTATAAATGTATTGAAATAATAGGAACATTACTTTGCAATTTTTTGTTAAAAAAAGTAAACAAATATTATTACTAGTATTCAAGATTTTAAAATTCTCAAAAGCAATTTATTTTTATTTAATTCTTAATAAATGATAAATTTAACTAATTCTTCATTACATGAATTTAATTTTATATAGAAACTAATATTATTTAATTATTTATATATTTACAACTAATTTTTTTATTTCTATTTTTTTTTTTTTTTGTATTTTAGACAATATCAAAGTTTCAAAACAAAATAATATGTTTTGGATAAAAGTTGTTAGTCTTATGCTTGCCTTAGTACAGGCAATTTATTGTCATCCAGGACATCGTGTGCCAAATAATGAAAAAACAACTATAGAAATTACAAAAACAGAATCTACAACAGTACCTAAAACAAATATTGATATTCAACTAAACAACGCCAGGTACATAGATCATGGTGCTGGATTAAATAATGATATTAAAATTAGTAATAAAATTATACCAAATAAAAAATTAACTAGTATTGATGTAATTTATAATTTTTTGAGAAAAACTATTCCTAGTTTAATTAATAATGAAACTAATATAATCACATCAGAAATAAGTAAACAATCTTCTTGGCTACCACGTAGTACTTCATTAATACCCACAAATGTTGATGAATATGGTAATTATCATTATACAAATCCTGAAATTCATGAAATTATATCGAAATGGCCAAATTATGATACATTGGAATTTGTAAATCCAATTGATACATCCTCATTATCAATACAAATAAATCCATATAAGAAAAATATGACAAATATTTATTCAAATTTAAAATTTGAAAAAAATAAAAGACTAGGAACATACGGAAATTTTCATAGTGAATTTCTAAATGGTTTTTCAAAGCCAAACAGAACACAGACTACAATTGATAGTTCTAATGTAATTCCTTTAGTTTTAAAAAATAAACGTAAAAAACATCCTAATATTTTAACATCTTTTGGATCATCTAATCTAAATACCATATTAGTTTCAAGTAATAATAATAATAATAATAATAATAATAATAATAATAATTTCAATGATGAAAATTATGCTTTTGTTCCGATTACTTTGAGACCAGAACTAGAATTAGAAAATACAATAAATCAGGGTAAGCTTTGTGCTGGATTATCAACAAATATGTTTTGTAATTATAATCAACGAAATCAAAGTCAAATTAATGAGAAAAATAATTCTATATTAATTAATAAAATACCAAGTTCAAATATTCAACACTATAATAATCCAAATTTAAATTCCTTTACAGCCCTGCCAGAGAAATTTTTTACAACACAAATTCCAATAATAGCTTTAACTTCACTTCCTAGCTATGCTTTGCAAGGATTAAATCCTTTTTATGGTAATCATATATCAACTTCATCAATAAGACCACCAAAACACAATTATTCATTCTTTGATTTTAATAAAATTTTAACCACTTTTACTAGCTTGGTTGCCTTTTTTACATTAACAAAGCCATTTACAATTGCACTCTGGGCCATTATTCTTTTACCAATTGCTATAACATTTGTAGGTACTACAGGTATAGCTATTATTTTTTATCCTTTATTATCATCTTTTTTATCATTGGCTCGCCTTCCAAAGGCTACAGGACCTACTATTGTAATACATCGACATCGTCTAAAACCAAAAATTAAACATATTCATAAAAAGAGACCATGGAAAAAATTCAAAAGTAATAAATATCCATTTTTTAAAAATTGGCAAAGACAAGAAGAAACTTTATATGATAATAATATACCTCCGTTTTTAGTATCAAATAGAAAATAAAATTTATAAAAATTCAAAATGAATTGAAGAATTGAAATTTTTAAAAAGTGCCATTGCTAACATTCTACTAATTTTGATTAATATTTTAGAATACAACACATAAATACTGAAATTCTATTAATAGTATTAACCTAATAACAGTCTGAAGATACTTCAATTCAGTCTTTAAAATCCTGTGTCCAAATTTTAATTGCGTAATAAAAAGAATAAAAACGAAAAATTAAATTTTAGTATATTTGTTACATATTTTATCTTAAAATCTAACTTTTTCATTTTCATTTTCACTTATCACGAAATTAAAATCTTGCTGAACAGGGAAACCAAAAGCAAACAAAGTTATGTAACAGGAAAAAATTTGGATTTAAACTTTAAGAAAAAATTCATTTTATTCATTAATTAAGCACATCTTTCAAATTATTAACGGTTTGCTAAGCTAAGATCTGTTGAATAGATCCGATTCTATCTTTGGTATATTTTTTTTGTAATCTTTATTTTGAATGATCATTTTAAAATAAGAATTCAAAAACTATTTTTAGTACATATTAATATTATCAATAATAATTATTGGTAGTGGACTAATATTTATTTATAATTTACTAAATTGCAAATATAACTTAAATTTATTTAAATTAGATCATAAATAAAAAGAGCTTACTACTTATAATTTACACGCAAAGCATGCTTATATTAAGCTTATAATTGTCAATAATTTTTCTTAAAATAAATATTAATGATAATAAAAACAATGGCTAGGGGGAAGTAATGTATTTGTAACTAACATTAGGTAAAAGATATTATCTAAGGAAATATTTATAAATAAAATAAAACTAAAAAATTCTAATGAAGAGTTTTTTTTTAACCCATAATATATTGTTTCATTTTCATAATTAATAACATAAATATATATATATAAGGATTTATAAAATATCCTTAAAAAAACTATACGAAATTTTTTTGAAATAAGATATTTTCTTATTTTTTTATTCTAGTTTCAGAGAAGTATCAAATAAAAACTTACAAAATACTCTACAAGCCTTTAAAGTTGATAAAAATAATCATGATACAGGTAAAGCTCATATGGGGATAGCTGTACCTCTTGCCCCTGATGATGCTGAATTAGAGCTAATAAATAATGATAAATTTTCAACTGATTCATCAACATCAAAAGAAGGTATTTCAACTTGGATACTTTTAACTGGAATTAGTTCAACAAAAGAGCCTCATACAAAAATTCCATATCTTAAATATGATGATAGAGGACATCAACAGACAAATAGCCGTACAACAGTTAAACCTAAACAAAAATTTATTTCAACTACCATGAAAATTCCAATTGAAGAATCAATTAATAATATTGATAATAAAGATATAAATGATGGAAAATATACAAGACCACATGATATAATACCATCAATAAAACGTAAAAAAACAACAATTGAACCACGACCCATTTTGGTTACAAGAAATCCAAATAAAAAATCACCAATAACAACAAGTACCACTATTATTCCATCTAAATCAACAACAATTAATTATTCAACAACTTATGAATATAATAATAGTGCTAATGATATTACATCAGCTGTAACACCAGCAACAATTGAATCAACAACTTTTCTAATTTTAGAACCTAAGGAAGCTGATTTTGATATACCACAAGATAGATCACCAGGGATAACAACTAAAAAACCAAAACGTGGTACTCTTAATAAAAATAATAAAACAAAAAAGACAAATAATAAAATAAAAGATGTTATCGATAAGAAACCAATAAAAAATTCACAGGATAAAGAAAAGCCATTAACAACAAAAATTTATAATTATTTAGCTAGAGAGGTTATGCCAACTGTTGGAGTTGGTATTGTTGGATTAGCTTTAACAGCTGGCTTAGCTACATACTTTTTAGGTCCATTTGGTGCACTTAAACGTTCCTATGATGTGGCTGATCGTAAAGATGATATGTACTTTTATAATAATGATGAATATGCTGGAACTGATGGTCAATCCGAAGAAGAAATTTTTGGTAAAGTAATTGCTGGAATGCCAGCTAATTCACCATATCGTAATAATATTAAATACGGTATATATAGACCAAATTATCCTAAACATGGACAACCACATCCATTACGATATGAACCTAAATATCAAAATGGTCAACGTCCACCACAATATCGTTTTAGAAATCCAGGATTAGGTTATCAGCAGCCGTCACATCATACAATTTATAATAAAGGTAAACAATCTGATATACATTCTCAACAGTTTTTCCGTTATAATACTGATGGAACTAGCTATAGAACAAATCCACAAGTGGTATTATTGGAACAAAAAAATTTTAATACAGATTCAATAACAAGTACAACATATTCTCCTAGATTAAATATAAATGATGTTACAGATCCAATACTTGGTGATAATAATGTATTACAAAGACGTTCACAATTTGTTGTTGGTTCAGTTCAAACAGCTGATATACCATATATGGATAGTTCAACTTTAAAATCATCATTAGAAACAATTCCTGAACATGGTCCTAGAAAACGTCGTGAAATTTCGATAAAATCTACAACATCTAATTATATTGGGAATGAAGGTGATAATGAATTAGATGCTGAATTATCTAAAAATAAAATAATTGAAACACAAACAAAATCTTTTATAAATACTAAAGAAATATCAAATAGTACTGAAAAAATTGAAAAAACTGAGAAAACTGAAGATAATTTAAAACCTTCATTAATACCAACTGATAAACCAAAACAACAAAATATTTTTGATTTAATTCGTAGTATATTTGAAATGAAACTTCGGATGAGTTTAAAACTTTTACAAAATTCAGCAGAAACTTTACAAAGGTATTTAAAGGAAGCTGAAAAACGAGTTACAGTATCTTAAATCAATTTCAACAAAAATTTATTTTACAAAAACTAAAAACAAACAAAAAAATGAAATTTAAATATTCAATGATATAAATTTACATAAAACTGAAAATTTGAGTATAATTGTTTTTTTATCAGAGATTTGTCCTCTTTCTTTACCAATAATATGTTGATCTCTTTGATGAATTTTTAAGAAACTGATTAATAAATAAGAGAGAAGGAACAACCCCTGATATTATCTTTACTATAATTATATTATATATATATATACATATATATATATAATATAACATTAATATTTTTTTAAATCTATATTTGTATATATTAATTTTAGTTTAACAACATAGAAACATTTTTATACCATTAAAACTAAATTGTATTAAGTTCACCTTCACCTTCAGGTGTAAAAATTAAAAATATATATTTATTCTAATATTTTAATTGTGTTATTTATTGTTATTTTAGAAATATACTATAAATTCGCAAGGACTGAAAAACAATCCATAAATTAATGCTTTTTAAATTTATACTATGTAGTATCGCCCAACAATATAAATTTCAACAATACATCGAAAATAACAAAATGGTCACACATCTTGGTGACGTCACCTTTCGAATGAAATCGGTTTGAGTGAAATCAATTAAGTGTGAACTCCTTAAAAAGGGAGGACGAGAAAACGCCTTGCATATTAATATATAAATTTATCAATTTTATGCTTTTCCTGACAAACGAAAATTTTGTGATATACAAAAACAAGACACACACAGCTTATGTCAACTTTTATAAGTCTGAGTTTTTTTTGTCAAAACTTTTACTATTTATTAATTAATTTAAATAACTTCTGCTTCCCTGTGTTACAAATAAATAAATTTAACTTAAAAAAATTTCAGAAACTAATGTGATATTTTATTTTACTTGCGGTTTAAAAAATAAAAAACAAATATAAATATTAATAATCAAATAATTAAATTTTTTTTAGAGATTAACATTTCTCCTTCAGAAATATTCACATCACGCTTTCTTCGTCGTCCAATTACAACAGGCATTAGCATTGCAATTGTGGCTGGTACCATACCAGCTGCAGCGGCTGCTAAAACAGATGTTTTATCAGCATTTTTATTTGAAATAGAAAAAACTTGAACTACTTTATTATTATTTTTATGTTTGTTATTATTTTGTTTATTTTTAATTAATGTCGATTTTAAACTTTCTTCAACAGTCTGTTGTGGATCTTGAACTTCAAGTAGACCACCATGTGATGTTGATGGTTTGCCACCATTTTTATTAATAGCTGGTAATACTGTTAATTTAACTGATTTATGTGTACGAAATGTTTCATCAGTTATATTTCTATTTAATCTAGATATATCTTGTTGTATTTGCATTGGTAAATGATATCCTTTTGTTGTTGAAACAAGTATCCATTCACCTTTACCCCGATTTGGATATGATGATGGATTTATATTTGTATATTTTTCATTATTAAATGAATATGTTGGTATTTTTACTATATTTGTTGGATAATCACTTATCATTATATTATCCTTATTCGATTGATGATTGTTTGTTTCAAAATCTGGCCGAAAACCATAATCATACCATTTATCTTGATTCTTTTTAATGTCAAAAGGTATTCTTAAATTGGAATTAATTAAAATTGGAAAAAAAAATTTTATTAAATTATTTAAAAATTTTTACCTATAATTATTCACTTGATTATTACTATTTGGCTTAAGTTTTTCATAAAAATCATGTCTTGTGTTAGAATATTTTGAAATTGTACCAAAATTATTTAAATTTTCTGAATTTGTATCCTCACTAGATGTTATACTAAATTTTCTTATTTGATTTGATGGAAAATTATTTATAGATGGTTTTTTTACATTTATATTCGATTTCCATTTTTCAACTTTACTTTCAGACCATGGTATAGCTTCTAAGGATATCCAGCCTTGTTTATTAGTATTAATATTTGTACTAGATAAATTTGGTTTCCTATTATATTCAATAGATGTTGAAGGATCATAATCTAAATGTTCTAAATTTGGTTTATTAACATCATTGTCTAGTTCTAATAAAAAATTATTGCTTTGAGAGTGCTTTTTAAAATTTGATGTATACTGTTTCATAAATTTTTGCAATAGACTTGGTGCAAAAACTGTTTTTCTTGGCTTTTCACTAACACCAAAATCATTATTATTAATTGTTGGCCTTGATCTTTCTTGATTATTATTTATTTTGAATTCATTATTATGATTTATATTCAATATATCATCATTATTTGTATTACTTTCAATAATTGAAATTGGATCAGCTTCATTAACATCAACTCTATACGTGGTACCATTTTTAACATATTTCAATTGATTTGCTGAATTAGTGAAATGTATTGTTTCACAATTTATAAAAGATATAAATAAAATCACTAAGAAAATAATTATTTTCATTTTAAAAATTTTATTGATCACCAACCAACAATTGTAAAAACCAAAGACACACTGATTCTGTTTGCCATTACTAACCTACTAATATAGTTTTTTTCAGATTTTACTTCTTTAAATTAGTTTTCTTTTTTTTTTTATATAAAAACAAAATTAAATGAAAAAAAGAAGAAGAAAAAATTCTATCTTGATTAAGATTGAAATAATGGTATAATAAATATTTCTCTATTACTTTAATCGTTGTTTTCATATTTCAAATGCAGTTTCAAGTCTATTTATCAAGTCCATCAGCTAAAAACGTAGACAACATTTAATGAAATTATGTCTCACTTTCAGAATCAAATCATGGAACTATGGCATTATATTTTTATTATAGTTAAGCTATAGCGGCAAAAATTTTCACATTATTATTATCAAAAACTGGAAAATTAATCTATGCCTTTCTTTTATTAGTGACTTACTAATGTATTTGTGAAATTTAAAGGGAAAACCAACCTCAATACTTGGAGACCTATTAAATTTCCAAAAAGACAATCACCTAGTATAGAGAAGCTTTCGTTTTTTGTTTTTTGTTTTTCAAATAGTTTTCACGGCTCAGAATTATCGTATAATTTTTTTATATCAGAAAAGTTTATTTTGATTGTGAATAGAAAAAAAAACTTCTACTCTGTAAACCAATCTTCAGTTTCTAATTTGTTTTTGTTTTTTTTTTTCTTTCTGCAAAAACAGATTTCCCAATTTAAGTATATACTCGTATTTATTAACCATCAACTGTTTTTTAGCTCTTAAATTAACATGTATTAAACCCATAACCTTAAAATTCCTGAAACTTTTAAGATAAAGACCTTTTTTTCTTATTTAAAGGCTTGAATTAAATGTTTATTATAATCTATCCAACACAATCACTCAAATAATTTTTCTATATTTCTAATTCTTTGTTTTATAATGAGACTGATGGAAGTCCGTTCTATTTAGCTTTCTTCCGATTTTAGTCTCCTTTTAATTATTTTACTAACCTCAAGTGTTTCATGATAGAATCTGTAATTTTTCTTTAATATCGTCACAAAATTCTACATTAACAAAATGCATTCTAGATCCTAAACAAATAATATTTAGATAATGCTTAATTTTTTAAATGTGTGTTTATAGGATAGTTATTGTAATTTTTCTGAAATAATGAAATTTAAATGGGAAAACTTGATCACAGCCGATTTTTTGATTTTATTATAAAAAAACAACATTAAGTTTATAAAAAAACACAAAAAAATAAATGAAAAAGACAATTGATCTGACAAAACAATTTTGGATGGCATAAGAGAAAGTTAAATAAAAGATTGTTGTTAAAACCATTTTTGTTGTTTACAAACTATGGAATCATAAATTAGATACCATGGTACTATAGTTAAATACTTTCGTGAAAATTAGAAATGTAGCAAAGAAGAGCATTAGTAAAACACTTTCAGTTTCAGTGAACCAAATATATATATATATATATATATATATATATGTAAAAAAAGAGATTAATGTACATAAAGTGATGTCTAAACTTTTATTTTATTCAAACTATAACAACAAAAGTAAAAAATTTAGTTTTATCTTTTCAACAATTTATGAACACACTTTCTTTTGTTTTTTTAAGTCTCATTAACCTAAGGTTATTTGAGGTGAATATTTCTTACAAATTTGTTTAATATAACATAATGACATAGCTTTAATTAATTTGACTTCGAAAATAATCAACATAAAATTAAATTTTACATAAATTAGGCTAAAAAATAAACGCAATAATAGGATACAAATCTACTAAAAACAAATGCGTTAAGGAGTTATATCTAGTTGTTTGAATTAAAAAAATAAAATTTTTTGTCAGACATTTTCCTTAAATATCATAAGCATTTCAATACTAGATAGAAAATAATTAATAATCCCATTGTACTTAAAAGTGATTTATAATATTCTATCAAGGCCCTTAAATTTATTGTACTTTATTATAACAATTAATTAAGAAATCATTTCCTGTATAAAACTTATGTAATTTGCTGGATTGCCACTTATGATTTAAATATTGTTCAATATTGTAGAGCTTTTCAATAGTTGGAATTATAAATTCATTTATTCAGAATTCTATATACTATTACTAGACTATATTAATGCTTAACCGATAATGTAAACCCCGATTTAGGGGCTATAACCGTAAGTTCCTATTTTCATCAAACATCTGTGTATGTTTTAAGATTTACTACCTGACTGGATCTTATAGGTCATTTCCACACGGGAAAACATATTACCGGAAACATTTTGTTTTTAGGATAGAGCGGCAAGGAGTAAGGGGTAAAATTCGCAAAATTCGAAGTTCAAAATGTTTCCTGAAAAATTTTGGTATCACGAGTAAAATTCCAACACATACAAGAAGTAATTTATTTACAGGGAGGGAGGTAAGAAATTTTTCTTGTGCATTTGAATTTTATTTCAATGTCATGCTTCTAAGAGGTAAGTAAATTTATGTGAAGGATTATATACATACATATATGGTAATAAATGTAATCAAAATTCACACACACATTTATATTGTTCTATCTGCACATGAAATATTTCAGAGGAAACTTATTTACCCGTGTGGACACAAAAATTTGTTCGAAAAAAAACCATTCTATTACCGAAAAAAAACCAGTTTATTTTGGTAATATGTTTTCCCGTGTGGAAATGGCCATAGAGTCAATAAATTATGAAGTTTTTTTAATGTTAAACTGCATCATAGGCTGTACTAAAAGTTTCTAGCCTGGCAGCCCTAAAACAATATTTTGAGGCTAACTTCAATGCTATCGTAAAACATTTTTCCGATCAAACGTATTTTACCGCTTGAAAATTAATTAAGTTGATTAACTCGTCAACAATACAGAGATGAAATGTTTTCTATTGGTGTAATGATAGACCGCCCCTGGAAACAATAAAAGCATGGTACAATGAATTCACCCAAAACAGCTGTAACTGAAAAAAACATCACTACAATTCGAAAACTAATTGAAGAAGACAATCGAGTTACTGTGCGTTTTCTTCGTGCTTCTTTAGGCATTGGCGTTTCCCAAATCAACTCATTTTGCACGATCATTTGAATGTTAAAAAAAAAATTTGTGCTCTTTGGATACCCCATAATTTAACATTGACCTAAAAAGACGTACGTGTGAAATGGTGTAAAATAACAATTAGACGATTTGACCGAGGACTCTCAAATGCTATTTGCCTAATTTTTACTGGTGACCAAAGTTGGATATATGCATATGAGCCTGAAAAGAAAGCACAATCTCGTCACTGGGTGTTTGAAAATGAAGCAAATTCAAAGAAAAAGCAACGTGCACCCAGAATAAATAAAAAAAAACGGTAGCCATATTTTTTTCTATTAATGGCCATATAGCTACTATTGGTCTTGAGTCTAGAGCAGTGATTCCCAACCGATGGGTCAAGACCCCTTAGGGGGTGGCGATGGTTTTCTAAAGGGGTCGTGGACATAAGAACATAAACATAAAGTACTAAGGTAAAGGTATTTCAGGAGTTTGCTATTTCATTTTCAACTGTTAAAAAACGTGTATATCCAATTTATTAGTGAAAGCGAATTTTTCTCTTTGGTTATCCAAAGGAAGCGTTATTGAACGCGTCTATGAGTTAAAAGAAGAGCTTAAATGTTTTTTGGAAATGCAAGCGAAAAAAGATTTTCTGACATATTTAACTAATGAAGATTGGATTCAAAGAGTTGCTTATTTATCAGACATCTTCAGTCTGTTGAACCAATTTAATTTGAAGCTCCAGGGCAAGGATTTGTACATAATTAATTTCAGAGATAATCTGAATGCCTTCGTTTTTAAGCTTAAAAATTGGAGACGTAAAGCTAATCAAGGAAATTTTGCAATGTTTGAACACCTTTGCCCTTTGGTTGAAGAATCAGAAAACTGCATAGCGGGGAATCTTAAAGAAGAAATTGAAAATCACTTCAATCCCTTGAAAAAAAAATAAAAAATTATTTCCCAGAGCTGTGTGAACAAGAACAGATGCAGTCCAAGATGAGTTTTTAGATCTTCGGAATGATTCTGCAGCTCAGGATTTATTTCAAGAAAAGCCACTAGCTGAATTTTGGTGTGCTATGCATCGCTCTTATCCTAATGTGGCGCTTCTTGCTTTTCGGGTACTAGTACCATTTGCTTCAACATATCTACTTGAAACTGGATTTTCAACTCTACTTCAAATAAAAGCGAAAGCAAGAAATAGATTGAATATTGAAAATGACATGAGATTAGCCTTAACCCAATCTCAACCTCAACAAAGTTTGAAATTAAATTATATACAAGTTTCAATATATATTTAAAACGTTATATTTTCGCTTTTCACTTTCTTTTCATGGCACTTTTCCTGCTTCAATTAAGTATTCTATTATACAAGTAAGTATCTCTAAAGCCAAAATCTTTTTGAAATTTTTATAGGACTTTTTTCACTTTTTTCTTAACAGCCAATTTTGTCGGTGAAAAAGTATTACTCAAGTGCATTATAACTTAATACGGACGTATTTTTCAGTATACACTTTTTAAAAGCTTTGTTTCTTTAATTCTACCAATAAAAAGAACTAGGCGGTCCTGGACATCCTAAGGAAATCTAAAAGGGGTCGCAACTATAAAAAGGTTGGAAATCAGTGGTCTAGAGGATAGAAAGACATTTAATTCAGAATGGTATACCACAAATGTTTTGCCAGTTGTCTTGAAAAAAATGAAAAACCATACAAAAGGAAAAGCATACTGTTACATTATGATAATGCACATCCACATTTTGCTGCTGCAACAAAGGCATTTTTAATTGGGAAGAAAGTAGAACTATTGGGTCATCCACCTTATAGTCCTAATCAGGCACCTTGTGACTTCTTTTTTTTCCCAAGTATAAAGGATAAATTACGTGGAATACGATTCAGAACAGCAGAAGCCGTTGAAGAATACAAAAGGCTCGTTTCAGAGGTACACTCCGCAGATTAGAAAATTGTTTTAAGAAATGGTTTGAAGGATTGGAAAAATCTGTGCAATTAAATGGAGAATACTTCGAAAAACAGAAAATAAAGGAACATTAGAAAAATTAATTTGTTTTTTGTTTAAGGCTAGAAACTTTTAGTACAGCCCTAGTAATTAGCTAAATTTTATTTTTTTCTAAGTACATAGCTAAAATTTCCCCTTAAAAAGCAAACAGAACAGAAATATACACTTTTCTAACCTTCAATTTCATATAAACCAAACCAGAAATAATATAATTTTTATGTTTTCTTATACAAAAATATAATATGCAATTATCATGACCAGCAAACCATTCAAATCAAACTTTAATACATATGAAAATAATTCAATTGTTTTGAAAAATTTACAAGTAATTGTCCTCATGCTTATTTAACACACTAAATAAATAAAAAAAAAGAAGGAAAAAAAACAAACGGTATAAGAGTCAATAAAAAACGATTTCTTGTTTTATTTTGAAAATTTATTTGCTTGAGTATACATAAATCATGTTTTCTAAAATATTCATTTTTATTTTTAATTTTATGTATTTTATAACGGCTTTGACAACATATGAGACAAAAGGTGATGATCAAAAAAGCTTAGAGCTATTTAACAATTCAATTGGTTTTAATAATCAAAATATAAATCTAAAAGATAGTTTTGACTCAATGTAAGATATAAAACTAAATTTTTAGTAAAAAAAATTAATTTGTAATCAAGCAATTGATTTATTGAGTATTTACTTAGGCAAATTCATCAACAAGAATCTGATCGAAAGGTTTATTCAAAGGAAAATGATTTATCAAAACTGAGTGATGGATACCAGAAAGAATTATCATCAAATACCCATATGGATACATCAAATGAACATAGGTAAATTGAAAAGCATAATAAATATAGCTCATGGTAATAATATTACAATAGTTTTATATAAACACTAAAAAAATCTACTTTATTTTCATAATAATAGCTCAAATTGGCCTTAATAACAGCTGCTGTATTGATTATAGACATAAAAACCTCAAAATATCAATAGTTTTTTTGTTTTTTTTCCCTTGAAAGTGTCAATGCTTTATTTCTTTTAAAAAATTTTTATTTTCAACCTCGAATTAAATTTTTTTTAAAAAACAGCTGTTTAAATTTGAACATTATAAGTGGATTTTAATGTAATTGTCTTAATGTAAAATCTGTTAGTATAGATATTAACAAATTTTTTTGTTAATTACAAATGAAATATTTAATTTTTCTGTAATAATAAAGTTAAATAAAATACTCATAAAATGTACTATTATCTATTTTTAAAACTAGATATGTGAAACAAGAAGAAGAAGATGTAATTTTTCATGGTAATGGTTTAAAAAATTTTGAACAAAAATATCCAAACAATTTCAATCCTTCACCAGAAATGAGAAATATAATATTTTCTAAAAACTATTCTATTGATAATGAAAATTTTCAACCAATGAAATCAATTTATAATATTGATACAATAATTCCAAAAGAATTTATACAACAAGAATATTTATTTGATAATATTGTTTATAATCCAGACAATAAACAACAATATGTTAACCCTTTAATTGATGACAATATCAATATTAAAAATCAGATAACAGAAAACCAAGAAAATTTTAAAGAAACTACAGATAAAAACAAAGAACAATATAATTTAAAGCATGTAAATAATAATATTCCATATTATTTTGCTAATCCAGATCTAAATTATCAAAGTACAGAATCAACAATAAAAATTGTACCAACAAATGGAATAATTGATCATCCATATTCTTATGAATATATTAATGAAGATAATAATGATAAATACAAATCCCATAAATATCCTCCTCAAGATGATATTATACAAGATTATATAAAAAATAAACCAGAACAGGTACATTCATATAAATTTCAAGAAAATTATGTACCAAATTATACAAAAAATATCCAAGAGCAAGCACATCCACACGAATCTGTAACATTATCATCTTCTTTAATTTATCCAAAAAATTATCCAAATAAAAATCTGCAATCACAAAAGTATTTAAAGGTGTATTAACTTTTAGAAAAGAAATTATAATATATTGCATTTATTTGTTATTTTAAGGCAATGGAAGAATGTAATTCAAACACTTGGGGTACTAATCCCAATTGGACTGTTCCTTTCTGCAATTAAACCAAATGTTATTTTTATTCATCCAAATGCTACAACAAATGTGTAAGTAAAAAAATTTTAAATTTTGGAGATCGAGTATATGATCGTAATATAAATGTAATGCGGTTGTAAAATATATATATATATATATATCCTCAGTAAGTAAAAGGAAAAATCATATGATTATTGTTTCTTTTGCTAAATGTTCTTATTTTGCACCAAAATAAAAACAAAAGAACAACAAAGATAATAAAAAAAACTTTTAGTGTATTATTGCCATTAATAAGAGAAAGTGAAAGTAGAAATTAATTCAAATTTTAAATTGCATCCAAAACTCACAGCTATTCGCGAAAAGTTGGAAATCAAATGGAATATTTTTATTTTTGTTGATATAATAAAAAACCAACTAAATTAATTCCATTAAATAAAATGATATTTTATTATATTAATTATTTATTTTTTGTTGTTTTATTTTTTTCAAAAAATTATGAAAGTGAAAGTGTTTCTCTTTAATAAAATATGCTTAAAGTTTTAAACGAAATTTATTCTTA
The DNA here is from genome assembly GCA_947359355.1 of Acrocera orbiculus. Taxonomy (NCBI): domain Eukaryota; kingdom Metazoa; phylum Arthropoda; class Insecta; order Diptera; family Acroceridae; genus Acrocera; species Acrocera orbiculus. Next base: position 15,511,556 of record OX375759.1, read on the forward strand.
TAACAACTTTTAGTGTTATAAGGAGTAAAATGTTATTTTCTTTTTTGTATTATATTTATATTTATATTAATAACACGCCCCTTGATATTAATGGATAGGACTTTACACAAAAGCATAAGCATACACTTGTAAATACTTATATGTCAGAGTTTTCAGATTTTTCTTATTTGATTTTCAGAATGTAAAACTTTTTAAAAATATGTATTGTGTAAAAATTTGAAATGAATCAGAAAAAAACTAACGAAGATACAGCGGTAAGTTTTGCTACCTGCCCTACAATAAACATTCTATCGAGAAAGGGTTTTTCCTACAAGTCACGTTTTCAAAGTTGATGCCCCTCATAACTTTAAAACTACAGCACCGATCTTTTCGAAATTTCGAACACTATTTTTATACATAATTTACGAGGTAAAGCTTGAAAGTTTTGGGTTTTTTTTCAAATTTGTTAATACTTTTTATTTTACAATAACAATTTAGACGATTTTTTCACAAAAATCGTGTTTTTCACTTCAAACCCTCCATTACCTGAGAAAAGCGATTTTTTGAATGCAGATGATCGTTATGAGGGGCACCGCCATTCTACTTTTTTCCAAGACTCTTCCAAATAGTTGCACAAATAATTCCAATAATTGCAATAGTTGAAGAAGTTTCTTTTATTGGTTTGGTTTTCTATTTTTCCAAAAATGCATTGTAAAAAAAATTTAATTACGTTAAACTTATTTTTAAGAAAATCTAAGCATTTACATTGAAAATTATTTATTGATTTTATTGAAAAATTAAAAAGTTATACAGTAAATAAATTTAAATATAATCATTTATCTTAAATATATTTTCAGATATCCAAGAAATGCACTTTCAGTAAGACAAAAAATCCATCAAAAAGCAATAAATATGCCAGGCAAAAATATACTAAATGAAAAGCTTGACTTTAATCAATCTTAAAACATAAATGTTAATTTTTGAAGTATAAAGAAAATTATATAATTAAATATTGTGAAGTTTTTGTTTAATTAAAAAATTATTTACTAATATTTTGATTGAAAATTTTCAATTTTTAATGATTTAAATTACATATAATGAAAATAATTTTGAAAATAAAACATTATTTTGAATAAAACAAGAATGACTTGTAATTGTTTCTTTTACACATAAATAACTCACAATATATATATATATATATATATATATATATATATATATATATATATATATGTATATATCTATTTTTTGGACTATATATAATATGGATACTTATATTCCCAAATTTAATTTAAATGTTACTAAACTAGGACTAAATGTACTATTTATCTTATAAATATCATTAATTCTTATGAAAATCCCTATTTTACAAAATAAATATTTTATTGGTTAGTTTAGTAAAATACAAATATTATATTTTAAGATAAGTATTTAAAAAGAGTTTGTTTTTTAAGTGGAATTTTTTTTTAATTTTTCCAAGTGTTTCTCAGCTAATTTTTATCAAAGTTTATTATAGATGATATAGTCAACTAAATTTAATCCAGTGTATATCAAAAAATTTTCAATTTATTCATATTATTAAAATTTCAAGACAATGATAGATCTTATATGATCCTTAATACGATAGAATCATTTACCAAAAAAAAAAACACAAAAATAATTTAAGTAAGTATTATGCTAGCCCTGTCATACTTTGCAGATATTGGTTGACTTGTGCGCCTGCTATATTTTAAAGTTAAAATTTTAATCCACATATTCAGAGTTTTGGCCACTTTATTCTAAATACTATCTTTAAGTTCAGGGTAACGAGGTTCATAACAAATCCATCTAGTTTTTAAAATATCATGTCATGTAAAATGTTAAAATATTAAAACTGTATAAAAAAATTTAACAAGCTAATTAAAGAGAAAACTTGGTAAAAAATAAAAACAGTAAAAATATTTATAAAATATTTTTCAAACCTTTTTAATTTTTTAATTTTGCTACATAGAATCATCAACATTAACATAGTAACTAGAGTAGACACTTACAAATTACAAATTACTTAAAAATTACATATAGTAAAAAATTACATATGATTTGAATTTAAGAAAATATCTCAACTTGAAAATTAAGTACAAAACTTAAATAAATTATATTCGATTAAAAACGTTATGAAAAAATCCATTGAACTCTATTTGAATCATTCTAATTATTATCATAAATTTGAAGCTTAAAATTATTACTTTAGTACTTACTTTTACTTTTTATTTATCATATTAAGATATGTCGATAAAACCTAAAAACAAATCGATCATTATTATTATTTAAGCTTTAATTTTATATTAATCATATGAGTAAAGTGTAAATTTATTCAGATAAATGTATATAAATCTCCATGTATGCATTTATATATAAATACGAATTTATATACATATATTTATATATATATCTAGTTAAAAAACATAATGCAATTTTTAATATAAATGATTTCTGTGGAAATACGAATGTAAATGTTTGAAGTGGGAAAATAAAACGGCTTCGATATCATAGTTGGCTAATATTTTCAGTTGAAGTAAGGTACTCGACCGGTATTAAGCTTTCAGTAAGTTTTACTTGAGTTTTGTTTGTTCAAACTATCGAATTAACTAAATATGAAAATTGAAAATAAATAAAGTTATCTATTTATTTATTTTTTTCAATTAAATTTGTTGAAAAAAGTTAAAGATATTGAATTGGTGAATAGTGCAGATATTTTTAAAATATTTGGGTCAGAAAAAAATTATAAAAATTTAATTTAAAAATAATTTCATTTAATATTTGTATTTTTTATTATTCTACTTACCTTTTTTTCAATTAATTAAATATAAATATTCTATTCTTTTAATAACCTTAGATTACTAATCATGACTACATGACAAGAAAATTTTTGAATTTCCTTTACGATACTGTAAATTAACGTTTTTTTACTTTAGTTATTATTGGATGGTCACTTTGTTTTGTAATGTATTGAAATTACAAAATGAATGAATTATATCAGTTTTTTTACTTTTTATTTTTATGCTTTTAATGGAGACAATATATTCCCTATTGTAAGGATTATTTACTTATAGACATATTAACATACAGTTAGAATGGAATAATTAATTTTTAGATCCAGTAATAGTAATAGTGTCAAAATGTTTCAAAGTTTGTATATATATATATAAATACATAAATTGGTAAATATATATATAATATATATATATATATATGTATGTATATATATTAAATTCAAATTTTTATCTTTATCTAATTATATTTTCGTGATATTTAGCAAGGCTATACTAGAACATAATGTTCATTAGTTTTCTTTTTTATATCAAGATAAGATCTGTACAATTTGATTAAAGATTGTGAACGTTGTAAGTACTTCATGTATTATATATAATGCTATATTAAGGATTTTAGAAACAATCCTTTGTAGTTATTGTAGTTGTAGTTTTGTGATATTTTATATACTACAATTTAAAATAATTCTACCACAAATTCGTTCTTCCTTAAAATTCCTTATTACATAATTCTTTTGTTATTATTGGGAATTTAAGCTATTAACATTGTTTTCAATTTACCTTTATTACGTAATAAAATAGAAATCATTTGCTTTTGTTCTAATATAAATTATTGACAAAAACAAACTCTTTTCCTATATGATAAAAAATTTGACCTCTTAAAACAAATAAAATAAATTTTTTTATTATTTCTAGTTCTATAAAAATTAAAAATATAGAACAAATAAATTCAATACTTTAGTGACAGTAAATTTAACTATGAATGTTTTCTTATCAGGTATTCAAAAATAGTTTTGAGCAAGCGTATGATTAAAAAGTTTTGCAAGACAAACGCTTGCTTGTAAAATTAGAAATATGAAACAGTCAAATTTTAATATATGTATATATATAAAAAAAGATTTTAATAATAATATTTCTTCTGTAGTATGGGATATGAATCGATTAATAAGTAAATATATTTTTTGTTCTTTCCTTACAAAATGAACGTATTTAAAATTTTATAAGAATAAAATGTCAAAGAAAGAAATCGTATTCAGGGTATGCTAAAGTCAAGGGTACTTATGCATTATACATAATAAAAAAAAAAAATTATGAGTTTTTAAATTACTATTAAATTAATTTTCCTTATATTGAAGTTACCCTAATTAAATTCAATTAAATATTGAATAACTCTCTACCATTGATCTTTTGAAAAATTTAAATACATTAATAAAAGCTTAGATGTTTGAAAATTTATTTTTTCAATATGACTTAATACTAGTTAAAGAGCAATAAGAATTTTTTAATAATAATATCAATTAAAAGTAGCTAAATTTTTACAATTTTATTATCAATTAGTTTACTAATTCTCTAGTAAAATATTCATATAATGATAATAAAAAATAAAAACACACAAAAACATAATTATCACTTAAAAATAAATAAATTTCGCTATTTTTCTTTACGAATAAATGTTTAGTGAAAAGCAAAATTAATCTTGTTTATAGCTTTGCACTTGTAAAATTACGCATTAGATCGTAAAAAACAAAAAATAAATAATAAAGTAAAAAGAAACATTCCTTTACTGAATAATTTTTTAACTTAATGAAATAATTCATGATTTTCGAATAAGAAACACAAAAGATAAACGAAGAAAGTAGTGAAAGTTTTTTAAATTTTTATTTCGTTACACACAATTTACTTTCATATCATTTCTCTTTCCTTTAGAAATCAACATGGGATTATATGTAGTATTTTTGACAATCATGACAACACCAAAGTTTGGTATTTTACTAACAATACTTCAATTAACAATATTTAATAATGCACAAGAATCAATAACATATTCAAGAAAATTCCAACCATTAAATCTACGAACAGAGCTTAAAGTTTCACGATCTCTAAACCCTGATGAAATGGAAAAAATAAATGTTAAATCAAATACCGGTGAATATACGTCGATTATAGTAAAAAAAAGGAATGGACGCTATCCAAATAGCAATATTTTTACAAAAAAAGTACCAGATTTCAAAGAAAAAATGAATCCTATACGAAATAATTATATCCGCTTCAATGATGTTAATAACAATGGATCATCAAATGATATAATTAAATCTTTTATTGATCATATAAATAAAATTAATTTGAATATAAACAACGAGTACAAACCCAGTTTAACAGAATCTTCTATTACAGATGATAGACGTTCTGTTAATACTGATTTATATAAAATGAAACCAAATGAAAAAAACATAAAATTACCCCCACCAGTAATTATTCAATCAGCACCAACATTTGTTAAAGATGTAGAAAATCATAAAACCAAACGAAGTAGATCACTTGTAGCTTTAGATTCAGATGGAATACCAGTTATTGAAGGGATTCGAGTTCCTGATGATGAAGAAGATAAATATAAAACTTGGAGAAATGCAAGAGTTATTAAAGGGGAACTTGTTCCATATGAAAGAGGTTATAATCCACAAAATGTTGAATCATCAATAAACAAACGATCAAATAATTTTATTTTTCTTGATAATCAGAATCAAAACTTTAATAATTCAAAATTAAATAATATACTAAAGGAGCATTCAAGAAGTGTTGGCCCATTTACAATTAAAGATAATAAACAAAATATTCATGAAATTGAACAACATAATATTGGTCCTTATTTTATTTCTGATAATGATCGTCAGACAAGTATTAAATTTTTGGATTTTCTAGATAATACAGGTATCACAAATCCAAAAGAATATATACAAAGAAGTTCATCTCAAGTTTATAAAACCAATTCCGAAAATAAATCCAATCGTAGTCAAAGGCTTCAAAGGAGGATGCTTAATAATAATGATAATTTCATGGCAGATAAGCATAGTAATATTATTCCAATTGAAAATAGAGTGCCTATATATGAGTATGCTCATCCAGATTTAGGTGTTCAATCAACTCAAACTCAACCCCATTTGTCTTCATCACCTGTAAAAAATATTCAATATTATAAAAATACACTTGAACCAAATGTATTAAAAAATATTGAATATCATCAGAGAAAACCTTATTATGAAGTACAAGGCTATAGATTACCAACTAAATATCCTAAAAATTATGAATATATTAAGTATAGAAACCGTCCCTTTTGGCAAAAAATTACAGATCAATTTCGTGATACATTCAACAATGGTATAACAACTGTTGAAGCAATGACTAGACCTGTAATTGCTCCATTAATGCAGGCAGGTCATCAGATTTCTAAAAATTTAGGTTTTTCAAGCAGATCGGATGTTGTAGGAGCTGAAGATAAAATTGATGTTGTCGTCCCTGCTGTAACACCAAATTTTATACCAACTTTAGGATTAATGGCTAGTGGTGCTGCACTTGGAATTGGTGCAATTGCTGTTGGTAAATATTTCGACAGTAATACTGTTAAAAGTTTCAGTGATGATGATTCCATTCTGAATGCTGAGCATAAGCGAATTTTAGAAAATGGATATAAATATAAAAATTTATACCCAAGTTCAAATATAAAATTGACAAAACAAACACAAAATATACATTTAAAAAAAGACAGACCTTTTAAAACTAAAAAAAATCCAAAACCCATTATTTAAATAAAATTTCTAGCGATTCAGCGAAAATTTATTACATTTAAAAGAATCCAATTGCATAGGAATTGATATCGTATCTATCTCTCAACTATCTTTAAAGAAAATATTATAGTATATGTACATAAATATATATTTTATTTCAATAGTATTTTGCTATATTTAAATTTTTATCTATAATGCTGACACGATTTTTCTTTCAATTTTAGCGAAAAAAAACCAAACCCCACTACTCCTTTATATTCTATCGAATCTAGTACTTGAATTAGAAACAAAAAATAATAATAAACATATATTTTTTATTAAAATAATTTTCTCAAAAACTAAGAAATGATGCTCTCGACAAAGTAAAAAAATAATTGAATTGTACAAAATAGAAAATACAAGTCAATCCTAGTTAATAAGTAAAATATTAAGTAAATATAATATAAACAAATTAATATGTTAATTAAAACACAAATTTTTAATTTTAAATACATTCATATTCATATGTTCAATAAACAATTTATTACTTAGAAATAAATTTCAAATATTTTTTTTTTAACTTTGATAGTTATTCCATAGTAATTCCATTCCAAGCAGGGCTATTCAAAGTGAAAATTTAAGAGGAAGCAGTGCTTACGTTTTTGTTACTAGTTGAAATTTTATTTATAACAAAAAAATTCATATCTTTTTATATTTTGGAAATAGAGCAAAGGAACGATAACCAATCTACTGTGTTTGGCTGTGTACCTAGTAAATGTCAGAAAATTTCTTTTACATTCACCTAAAATCTAACCATTCGTCAATCATTATACCACTTGCTTATTCTGTAGATTTTATAACTTAAGTGAGCTAACTTAATGCCATAAAGTTTAATTATTAATTAGAATAAGTTGCTGTTTTAAAGCCATGATCTTCATTTGAACTCTTCGATTTTTTCTTTTGGATTATATTCTGCAATATATATATATATATATACATAAAAATAAATTGTAATTATTGTAAAAAGTTAAATAATAATATAACCTGAATTTTTTGCCATTCTCTGTCCAATTCAGCTTTTTCACTTTTTTCAGTTTTATGCTTTCTTGTTTTACGTCCATCTTGCATTTTTACTCCGTATTGAAATGCTGCTTTCGGTAAAGCCTCTTTGGTACTCATATATTCAGAATATTCTTCTTGTGTATCAAAATCCCAACGACCAATAGGACCTTTTTTATTGCCTAAATCCATTTTTGTGTAATCAACTTCATCATCTGAATCATCAATTGCATCATTCATTTCTTGGAGACCTGGATAACATTCTGCATATCCTTCAGGCTCATTTGTAAACTTAACTACAAAGCTTGATGAAATTTTAGGTGGTGGTGGAATTGTAGCTTCAAACTCTACATCATCATGTGTACTTTTATCAAAATATTTACGAGACTTTCGATAATTTTCTTTAACTCTTTTCTTAGTTTCACGTTCAACGTCTACATCGTTCTGATTTTTTTCTTTATAAACAGGAGACTCTTCTCTATATTTGCTTTCTCGATTTGGAAGATATTCACCAATATCTTCATATATGCAATCAGAGGACAATTCGATTCTTTCTTCTCTACGGTTTGCAAAAAGTGGTTTATCACGATCTCTTTTTCTGTTTTTCTTAGCTCGTCCACCTGAACGTAAGTATGATAGTATTTGTGACAGTTTATTAATAACAATATCATTTGTAGTTAGAGTCTGTACATCAACTATTGATGTAGGAATTTCCGCTTTGGATCTTATTGATGTTGTGGGTATATCAGTTTCATTATTTTCATCTTCTAAATCAATAACATATGCCATTCTTCCTGGAGCAAATAATTCATTTCGTACTATAACTTTTGATCGAAATATGCTGATGAGATTTAAAATATTTTTTCCCATAACAGACTTAACTTCAAAATCTTCCATAGTATTTTCTTCAAGTTTTTCTGGAACTTCTTCCTCTTCAACTACCATTTCTATTTCTTGGTCTTGTTCCTGTTCTTTTGTGTTAATTTCACTACGAACTTTTTGCAAAAGTGCATAATCTAAGCCTTTTACTAAATGAGTATGTTCCATGTCTCCTCCTAAAAATTTTGATTCTTGAATCATGCGCCGACGTCTTTCAGCTGCATCAAATCCAGATTTAAGATCTGGAGCAACAGCTCTGTATGCACTGTTTGTGTGGCCAGGTGTTTCTACAATTTGGTAATCCGGATTATTGCCATCACGACGCTCGCGGGCTCTGTCTCTGTACTTTTCTGAGAGCTCAGCAAGTTTATTATCTTCCTGTTTCTTGAGAGCTGCATAGAAATTCTTTTTTTTACGACGAGCTTCATTTTTTTCTGATGGGGGGCCCATAACAGTTTTCTTTGAAATTCTTGCCATCGATTCACGCATAGAATCTGTTATGCATGGGGTAGATGACGGTGTCGATCTAGGTGTCATTAAAAGCTTGCGAAAATCTTCATTAGTAAGTCTCTGAGACAATGACTCCATTGAATTTGAAATATCTTGTGCCATTTTGATAAATTAAGAAATTACTTTAAATAAAAATTGATTTTTTGCTGACTAAATTTTAATTACACACATGTCAAATTTCTGACGTAATACCAATTACAGTTTACCAACTAACTGGTTGGCATTCTCAATTACAAACTAAGGCTGAGTTTATTTTTAAAAAATGCCGTCACAAGCATTTTCAAGCTTTGCTTTGGAATTAATGCGAAATAATCTTTTTAAAATTATTGAGATGGATTAAAATTGAACAAGAAATTGTATATTGCTTTAAGCAGTTTAAAAATAATAAAATCTTTAATTTATCCCTACTGAAATACTTGGTGTCTACATTAGTGATTTGGTCAGTGACGTCGGACATTGTACGAGTAAATGCCCTGTAGACGTCGGACATTCATTTGCCCGGACTTGTATCATTTTTTACTAAATATATAATTTATAGTAATAATAACATGAAGTTGAACTTTTAATAAAAAATGATTAATTATGAAAACTTTAAACTTTTGATATCATAATGAATACCAATGTTATTTTGTGCTGTAATCTTTCGTTGCTATCTTCATGCTATTAAAAATGTATGAAGCTGTCATTATGTCACCGTAAGCACATAATTTACCCGGACATTGCAGCGGACCTTCAGATTGGTCCGCGGACATTGCTCTAGAGTCTAGACGAGTTAAATTACCCCGAACACGGACAACGTTCCGGACAATGTCCGACGTCTACTAGGGCCTTTATAGGTGATATGAGACGCGGTTACACTCAGAAGTTAATTGACTGCAATCATTAAATTACGTCTTTCGAAAATTATAATTTGTGCCTTTCAACTAATTTTATTGTATTTATAATGCATTAATATTTCGGCAAGTCAAATTATAATAATAAAACTAGCTAGAAAGCATAAATTATATATTTTCAATCAAAATGTCAAACTCAGAAAAAGTATTGAGTATAACCGTCCCTCAGATCGCCTATAATAAATCGCTTTCCAAATCACAGCCTGAATGAGAAACACTTTTCGCAGTGACCTCTGTTTAATAATAATTAATCTATAAGAATTTTGCGAATTTATTTTTGGTTGAAATCCACTTCTAAAGAATATATTAAAATAAAATGGTAGTGTTTTTGACATTTGAGAAATATAACCTCAAATATAGTCAAAATGGCAATTAGAAATGTTTCTACCCATTTTAAATGTCAATTAAAATTGGTAAGGTTGAAAAAGTTTTCAATTAGATCAAAGCATACAGTGCTGGGTATCGAAACATCCTGTGATGATACCGGTATTGCCGTCGTACGAAGTGACAAATTAATTTTAGGACAAGCATTGTCATCCCAACAGGGTCTACACTTAAAGTATATACGTTAAATGTATTTCATATATTTACTTAATATTCTTTACAATCGCAAGGTATGGTGGAATAATACCTCCTTTTGCACAAAATCAGCATAGGAAAAATATTGAAAAAACATTTGATGCATGTATCCGTGACGCAAAAATCGACATCCAAAATATTGATGCAATTGCAGTAACAAATCGGCCAGGTAAAACGTCTTTGTACATTTAGTTTCTTATAAATAAATTTTATCTTCAAGGATTACCACTAAGCCTTGCAATTGGAGTAAAATATGCTAAATTTCTTTCACGAAAATTTTCAAAGCCTTTAATACCAATCCATCATATGGAAGCCCATGCTTTAGTCGCTCGATTGGAAAAAGAATTCCTATTTCCATTTTTATGTTTGCTAGTGAGTGGTGGCCACTGCCAACTTGTTTTCGTTAAAAATGCTTTAAGTTTCTATTTGCTAGGAGAAAGCATCGATGACGCTCCAGGTGAGGCATTTGATAAAATAGGACGCCGCCTTAAATTAAGAAATTTACCGCAATATTCTGATATGAATGGCGGAGCTGCCATCGAATATGCTGCAAGTCAAGCTCAGAACACTGATAGATATTCTTTTCCTTTACCTTTAACACGATATAAAAATTGTCAATTTAGTTTTGCCGGTTTAAAAAATTGTGCTCAGAGATTTATTTTTAAAGAAGAAATCTCAAACAATTGTGCCCCGGACGAAGTCATTCCACATTATAAAGATTTCTGTGCTAGTTTTTTAAAAGGAATTACACGGCATATTTGCCATCGAACACAACGTGCTATTGAATTTTGTTTAAGAGAAAATATGTTTTTAGGATCTCGAACCTTAGTTGTATCAGGAGGTGTTGCATGCAATGATTTTATCTTCAATAAAATTAGCAGCATTGCAGTACATTTTAATTTTCAGATTTTTCGCCCATCAAAAAACTTGTGTACTGATAACGGAGTTATGATTGCTTGGAATGGTATAGAAAAATTACTTTGCAGCAATTCGTGCTTAGAAAAAAATATAGATTTAATTGATATAGAAGGGAAATGTTCTTTAGGTATAAGTTTAATAGACAAAGTAGCTGAAGCTAATATTAGTTGCAAATGGCTTAAAATTCCATACTAAAACTAAAATACACAATAAACAAATTGAATAAGCGAAAAATATTTGACTCCAATACTTTATACTTTTTTAACTTTTTATTGTTTTATAACAAAAATCTTAAGTTTATTTTTTAAATTTTTTTTCACTTTTAGAAAATCAGAAAAATTTATCATGTAGGTCGAAATTCAATAAGCAAATAAAGAAAATGTAATTTATTTTATTATTTTCATAAAATATATAAATTAAATAAAACAACTTATATTTATAATCAAATATACTTTCAGATTCAAGTTGAATTCAAAACTAGAATTATAAAGAAACCTTAATTTTGAGTAATCCATAATTATTAACAAAAGGCACATTTCTGAAAAATTTTTCAGTTAAATATCTGTCGCTTTGTAGTTTTCTCTTTTAAGATAAACAATTGTTATTTCTTTAATATTAATAAATTAATTAAGGTAACAGCATAAAAATTTTAACAAGTACTGCATATTGGTTTTGCTTTTATTCTAAAAAAATAGAGCAAGTGATGTTTAAAAAAGCCTTAGAAAATATTATTCTTTTATATTTGCATTAAATATAAAACAAAAAACTTACTTCAATTGTTATATTAATTAATATTATAAATGGTATATGTTCCAATCTTTGGTTTCAATGTCCAGAATTTTACTGACAGTTGAAAATTCATTATATATTGAATATGAAGATGACATGGATTTTATTGTGTTTTATACGAATTGAACTGCATTATAAAGTGTTATTAATTGACTTAAATACTATGTATTTTTCAATAAAAACGAATAAATTTGATTTATCGTTCCTATTGTACTTTTAAATACAATACTTCCTTAAGAGTTTTTTTGACTTATAAATTTATGAAGTTGTTTAATTGAGACGCTCAGTGCACAAATCGACTAACTCCACTTTTTGAATATTAATACAAATTAATTTCAAAGTACTTGATTGCCTCCAAACTGTACATATTCAAAACAAATTTCTCTAGTAATAAGTAGAAATACCACTAAATGGCAAAATCGTATTTCTGATTTTTTAATTTAAGAAGAATTTAAAAAAAAATATACTATTTCATTATTTTTCTCGACTTCTTGTTTTATGGAGATAATCAATTTGTGCACTGAACGGCTCAATTATGAGCACATTACATTTCTTGTAATACTGAATTATTTTCTCTTTATCTATAGTATTAATTAGAATTAATAGAAGTCAAAAATTTATAGACCTGAGAATGTAATTGCTGTGAATCATATAAAATAAATAATTTTAGCACCAACTTCAATTTTGAAAATACACAAAATTTACCACAACAACTTTTAAGAAAATAATGGATCACGAAATATTTTTATTTTAGTGGTGTTAGTTATAAAAGCAAACAAAAATTTTTGAATTATTAAGAGTTTAGGTATGACATTATTTCACCTCTTGTTTTTCCAACATTTGCTGTAGGATATATAAATTTATTTGGCGAAGAAACTGAGTTGGGTAAACAATCTTCCATTTCCGATTTCCAGCATATAGAACAGTAAAAATCTGTTGATGAACTACCATAAAACAAACAACCAGGAGTTCGGCAGCGCTTGGTATTTGATTGAGATTCTAAAGTTGGGCCAGAAATTTTTAATCCTAAATCGGTCGACTGCACTTGTCCAATGGAAGGTGAAGAAAATGTATGAAAATCAGATATTAATGATTGATCTAAAACATTTAATGGAGACAATATTCTTTTGCCCATATTATTTGTATCTTTAAAATCAAGTTTTCTATTATATTCATGTTGTCTTACAGAATCCCGATGTACAGTAATAAGCTATAAACAAATGTATTAAAGTCCACTTCAATTTTTAAAAATAAATTATAAAATTTAAAAAAAAGTCAATTTCAAACTATAAACTAACCTCTGGATTCACGGGTAGTGTATCATTATAAAATGTTGAGTTTGATAAATAAAGAGTTTGATCCATTTCATTTAATCTACGAACTGGAGGCAAATGCCTAATACTGTCATGGCTGCTGTTATCAGCCTGTGTGTAGAATTTTGATTTTCCTGTTTGGTACCTTGGAGCATTATTTAAATACGCTATAGATTCACGTTGCTTTTGTCTTTCGAAACATTCGAGACAGAGATAACTAGTCTCTGAGTTGGCATATTTACTACAATTTCCGTTTATGCACTTAACTAGATCATTGTGCTTATAATCATTATTAACTGTTAATAATTCTAGCTGCTCAACTTCTTGCTCTAATTTTCCTTGAATTTCTCCAGACCCTAAAAATCTAGAATAAGCAAATTCCAAATAATTTTGTATCATTTCTTCCTGAAAGTCATGCCGTTTTACACGCAAGCGTGCACATAAAACATGGGCATAAGTACAATTTTGTGTTAAGCATCCAGATGATAGCATATTTCGCCTTTGACGATTTCCTATTTTTGTTATTGAACCAATATTTTTCTTTATTTTTCTGCTCATTGTCTTTCCAATACTTCCAAAATGTTTAGCTACATTTTGAAATTGTTTTGGTGTTTTGCTTTTATTATTTTGAAATTCATAATTGTTACTTTCTCCTGATGATATTATAACTTCAGAATCCGTAAATTTTTTATCTGCTTCTTCATCTGTTAAATCATCAAAAATATCATTATCTGGACTACCAGTGCTTCTCATATGGACAGTATCCAAATATTCTTTTAAAAGTGCTAAATGTTCTACTTCAGAAAGTAGCCAATTTCCGTCACTACCATCATAATCTCTCCAGCTAAAATTTTCACCAGGATCTATACAATATTGAATTGGTAATAAAGCCTCTTCATGATCAATTAATGGTATCAAGCACAATGGATATTCAGTTTCACATTCCATTGGTACCAAAGCTGAAAAATGAGCCATGTCATAGGCTAAAAGTAATGGTCCTCTGTTACATTCACTTGAATTTATTTCGAATGGAAGATAAACTCCACCAAAAGGTATCGGTGCCATAGCATCACCATTCATATCTCGTAAAAGTGTATCTGAAATTACAATAATTGTACGTCGTAAAATATGAGCCAAAGCCAAAATATGAATTTCTTCTAAACTTTCATATGTAGCCGAATCATCAACAGAGCCTGTATCTAAAGACTTTGTACTTTCACAAGCAGAAATTCTTTTCCGAATATCCTTTTGTAAATTATTCGTATTTCTTGGTTCGGGTGAAGACATTGCTACTATTTGTTCCCACTCTTTAGCCCATTCGGTTTCCGAATAAACAAAGCCAGCTGTTTTATTGTTTCGTGTTTGTTGAAATCGCCAACGACGCCATAGAGCGCTACGTATTTTACCTTTAGATAGAACATCAAATAATACTTTTCTTAATGTTAATTTCCTATCGTGAAATCCCCACATTCCTAACGAAGCAGCATGTAAAAGACAGTTTCCATCTCCTAAAAAAAGATAATACAAGTATTCTATTAAAAATAATTAGAAAAATTTAAATTGACGTCTTTTACGGTTTGTTTAAAAGTGTCCAGTCCAAGAAGCTAATTTATTTTAACTATCATCAAACTATGTAAATTATAAGATCATAAATCGTATACATTATAGTACAGAGTTATTATGTCCCCGATATAACACTTAATCAATTACTTACAAAACAATATTAAAAAATTATTCGAAAATTTAAGTTTTCATTGATCAATAAAAGCAATAACGCAAGTCAACAATTGTGTTGTAGTTGGCGACAATGTGTTAAAAAAAGCTTATAAATTTTTAAATTGATGAAATTAACATTATATTAATTACAAACCAGTTGTTGCTAATGGCCAAAGTTTGCGACATGTTCCACCTTCAACCCACCAGTTCAGCCTATTTGATTGTTCAAGAGCACTCAAAGCAGAACAATCAATTAAATCTTTTTCCAGAAAACATCGAAAAGCTTCAGGATACTTAAATATATTCGGCAAAATGAATGTAAAATCTGGTGTATCGATAGATTGATTGTATTCATTATCTGATTGATAATTACTTTGAAAATCCATTGCAATTTCACTACGTGCTCTAGAAACTATATTAACATTGTCTGTTGCTCGAGAAATTCCACGTGCCAGTTTTCTATCTAAAACATAATATATACATATAAAAGTGAATTATAAAAATGATATCAAAAGTATCAATTATGTACAATCAATTTCAATTGCATCGCATTTAGTTAGTTTTTTGGAGTTTCTTTGTGCTAAATTCATTTCTCCTTGAATTTCTTTACTAGGTGTATCTAAATATATGTGCAAATAAATATGTAAAATATATAATGATAATTTAAACAATATACCCTTATAGTCTGTCAATGCCTTTTTTAGATCCCAATTCCACGTCTTTAGGCATGAAATGGCATCAGTTTCGCTTGCCCCAGTTTTAGTAATAAATTCGGATATTAATTTTGATTCCATTATTGTTGTGAAAGTTTCAAACAAACTAAAAATTGAAATTAGGTAAATTAATTAGTTTTTATGCATCGTTTTTCATGAGATGTAGTTTTAGTTTTTCTAGTAAAAAGAAACTTTTTTCACACTTTTTGTTTGAATTTGATTTCTTTCGTTAGCCGAGCTCTTGTTTACTTAATTAAACCCTATCTGGCCTACACACATCATGTACAAATTTCCGTTTTGTTTTCTACTAAATATATAAATATTTAAAACTAGTTTTAAGCTAATGTTCTATTAGAATTTCAATTAAATATAATGACCGTAGATTTAGAATTAATACAAAATTTCAGTTATAACTTATAAGCTATAAGTATAATATAATATGAACAAAAATCAATTAAATATGAATATATTTTGCAAACAGTTGTCTCAATGTTCTGTTTTCTTGTAAACGATTAAAGTATTCTAATACTATCATTTAATACACTACTTATAAAAAAAAATAAATTTGATATTCAGAACGTATTTGGCAATAGTTATTGGTACCACCAACACAAATATTAATAATTTTAATAAGCTCAAACTTATATGCGCATCAAATTAACCAGCGGTCAAGGTTACGAGAAACAATTATTTTTTCGCCAAAATTTGGAACTACATAAGTATTTATTCTATTTTTGTAAATTTAAGCATAACAACATTTTTAAGATTATAGCATATCTAAATTGACATTGAAATGCGCTATAATTAAATAATTAAGTGATATATATTAAACAATAAATGCTGAAAATGTGTGAATGATGATGAGGAATTAGAAAAATAAGCATTTGATAATTTTGAAATGAGGAGTTGAAAGTTTTCCAAAGGAAATGTGAAAAGTTAAGCCCATTTAAGTATTAAGCCCATAAAATTGACATTGAAATGCTCACCATTAATTTTTTTGAATATTTATAAATTTGACACGATATATTAAATTTTAATTCAAAAAATAAATAATGTCAAATATTCATAGCTTTTGTTAACTAAAATAAAATCCTTATTACTTTTATCACCAGGGAAATTACTTGAAAATAATAAATAAACAACACTGACAGTTCAGTGATGTCATTTTAATTTCAATTTTCATCTTTTTTTTTTATATAAGAAAATTAGTAATGCCCCGACTACACTCTTAAAATTAAAATAAACTCTCAAGCACCCAGTTATTGGATTATAGAAAATAATTATACAGTTCAATTAAGATTTGTAGAAAACTGTAATTATATGTAGCAAATTAAATAGGATCAGCAATAAAAGACAAACTCAGGAACAACTCATCTGACTAATTTGCAAGAAATATAAATTTGTATCATAACAAAATAATTGACACTTTTTAACTGAATGATTTAATTAAATTGAGAATTCTTTGAACAAAAGTTCGATTAATCGGAAGTTAATATTTGCCTTAATAAAAAAACGTACTCACTCATAATATATCGTTCTTCACTAATAAATTTTAGCCTTCTGTCAAAAGTAAATGTCATGCTCAAAATGTATTTATCCGGAGTGTAAATAAATAGTTATAAGTAAAATATTAAATAATATCCGATAATAATAACATTCAAATAATGCGAGTTAAGATCTTATGCTTCCTTTGTAAAAAGGTTCATATGCTTTGTTTTTGAAAATGTCTCCTTTTCGAAGAAAAAAGGTGAACAAATCATTTCCTGTTAAAGTGATAACGTTTGATTCAGAATTGGAATTCGATTTAGAGGTATAAAATATATTTTTCTTCATGGAACCCTTATACAGGAAAATCCTTTTAATAGCATAGAGCGACAGGCCAAGATTTATTTGATTTAGTTTGTAGAACAATAGGACTTAGAGAAACGTGGTATTTTGGATTACAATATGAAGATTCAAAAGGCGCGATTGCTTGGTTAAAAATGGATAAAAAGGTCAAAGACCAAAAAATTAATTTGAAGGATGAGGGATGTGTTTTTAATTTTTATGCGAAATTTTTCCCAGAAAATGTAAGCGAAGAATTGGCTCAGGAAATAACGCAACATTTATTTTTTCTTCAAGTAAAACAAAGTATTCTATCAATGGATATTTATTGTCCTCCAGAAGCTTCAGTATTATTGGCATCATATGCTGTTCATGTACAGTTTGGTCCATATGACTATGAAAGCTATAAACCAGGTATGTTGGCTGAGGTTGCAAGTGACTTATTACCGCAAAGAGTTATTGATCAATATCAAATGACACCTCAAATGTGGGAAGATAGGATAAGAATGTGGTAATTGCATGCACTTTAATACATATATTATTAATAGTAACATTAATAAAATTAGGTACGAAGATCATGAACCAATGACTAGAGATGAAGTTGAAATGGAGTACTTGAAAATAGCCCAAGATTTAGACATGTATGGTGTTAATTATTTTCCAATTACAGTAAAACATACATGTTTATAAAGGAAGAGATAAATAAATATTTCCCTTACAGAATAAAAAGCATTCAGAACTATGGTTAGGAGTGACTGCTATGGGTTTAAACATTTATGAAAAGTCAAATAAGCTTACCCCTAAGACCACTTTTCAATGGTCTGAAATAAGGGATGTTAGCTTTGATGACAAAAAATTTACAATCCGACCAGTTGATATTAAATCACCAAATTTTGTGTTTTACTCTCAAAATTTAAGGATTAACAAGCTCGTAAGTAAAATAATATTACAAAATAAAATAAAATTTGAAAAATGTCATTCTAATCAATATAATTATTTTTTTTATATTTCATGCTAT
The DNA here is from genome assembly GCA_947359355.1 of Acrocera orbiculus. Taxonomy (NCBI): domain Eukaryota; kingdom Metazoa; phylum Arthropoda; class Insecta; order Diptera; family Acroceridae; genus Acrocera; species Acrocera orbiculus. The sequence goes on from OX375759.1 coordinate 15,530,317, forward strand.
AGATTTTAGATTTGTGCATTGGAAACCATGATTTATATATGCGAAGAAGGAAACCAGATACAATGGAAATCCAGCAAATGAAAGCTCAGGCAAAAGAAGAAAAACAAAGACGGCAAATTGAAAGAAGTAAATTTGTTAGGGAAAAAAAACTAAGGGAAGCAGCAGAAAAAGAAAAGATTGAACTAGAGAAACAGTTGCAAAATTTGCAAGATGAAATGCGTTCTGCAAATGAAGCTTTGGTAAAAAAAATTTTATTTTATCATTTGTTACTAATTTTTCAACTTTTAATTAAAGCGTCGATCAGAAGAAACAAAGGAGCTATATTTAGAAAAAAGTCGATTAAACGAAGAGCAAGTACAACTAACAGAATGCAAAGCGAATAAATTTAAAATTGAAATGGATAGATTACGCGAAAATCACATAAAGACTGAAAAAGAAAAAACAGAACTTGAGAACAAAATAAGAGATGTTGAGTTTTATGTGCAGCATTTGACAGAAGAAAAAGAAAAACGGGCAGCTGAAGCTGAGAAGCTAAAAAAGGAATTAATTTGTGCACGTGTTGCAGAAAGGGAAGCAACAGCAAAGTTATTAAGCTTTTTAAGTCATAGTGTAGCACAATGTTCTATGGAATCAGTTGTGTTAGTGCCATCCACCACAACAAATACAAGCGAATCACCAACCCTTGATTCAGATATGTTTTGTTGTGATTTAATAGTGTCATCAAATGATATGGAACAAATCACAAATGAAATCGAACGGAACCGAATCGAGTATTTAGAAAAATCTAAACAGGTTCAAAATCAGTTACGAACTTTACGATCAGAAATCGAGTTACTAAAAATTGAAGAGAACCAATGTCCTTTGGATATAATAAGTGCTGAACAAATAAGATCAGGTGAAACAAAATACTCAACATTAAAAAAATTGAAATCTGGCTCAACGAAAGCAAGAGTAGCATTTTTTGAAGACTTATAACAAAAGCAAATAGTTTTTATAATACTCGGGTGTATGTATGTATCTAAAAATAAAAGAAAATTTAATATTTTTTTATTAATCGAATAGATATGTAATATATCTGATATTATTTTTAAATTTTGTAACTTGTAAAATATAATGATTACGCTTAACAATTCAGATATTAAACATCGCGTTTTTAAAAACTAATTGTTATTATTTTTAAATTCGAAAAATATATTAATAGAAATATAAAAAACTATGAAGTAATAAATATTCACAGTTTCGTTTTTGTTTTTTTTTTTTTAACTTGATAGTTTTATTTGAAAAGGATTACATTTCTTGGCTAGAAAGGAAGGAAGTTTTAAAACTTATTAACAGAATTTATCTTATTACACATTTATAAAAACTAATGTAAATACTGAAAACAGCATTTTGTTAATATAAAATTTAATAAATACAAATTAATTTTTAAACGCATTTTTAAATTGCTCGCCAATTTTATCAAAGCCGTTAAAAGATATTTTATAACCAGCAACTTCATTCCCAAATAAAATAGCATCTTTGGGTGATTTTCCAACAGCCATTGCGTAAATAGTAGCTGCACAAAAAGTATCTCCAGCCCCTAATGTGTCAACAACATTTGTAGGAATGAAAGGTTTTGCAAAATAATACTCATTATTTGCATCTAAAACAGAAGATCCAATGGATCCCCAGGCACATATCATTGTACATCTTAAATATAAGAAAATACATCAACAATTTCAATTAACTAGTTTTACTAACTTTTTTCCTATCTTTTTTTTCATTTTATAAACTGCTTCTTTTGAATTAGACCATTTGTAGTTAGCAGCTACATCTTTTGAGATAAAAATAACATCAGCCCAATATCCTAAGTTTAAATTATTGTCTTTAATTTTTTCTATTTCTAGAGATATTATAATTTTATCGTTTAGATTTTTGTTATTATATTCAACTATAAATTTCATCATTTTAAATGTTTCATCGGGACATCGTGCCTGAAGTTAAGACTTATACTATAAAATATTACAAATATTTTATTATGAAAACCTCAAAATGTATCCAATTATAATTATTTAAATTTATTTTTCGAAAATCTTCATACTTCAAATATGGGAAATTGCAATTTGAATGGATAATCGTGCGAGATTTTTTTTCTTGGTTTAAAATTATTGAGGAAAATGGCGGATCTTGACGGACATTTGGACAATTAACCATTTCTATTCCACGAAATCTGAGATCTTCTTTTAAAAAATTAAATACACTTGAATTACTTAGAATGCCCAGAAATTCACATGAAATATTCAATTGTTGCAAAACCGTGCAATTATTTGAAGCATTCCCACCGCGCTGCCAATAACCATTTATGGATCTAAAGATAGTCGATTTGATATTCATACTATAATTACATTCTGTTACCTTTCTTTAGAATCTTCTTCTGGAAAGCTTTTACAGGAATGTATCATGTCAAGTACACAACACCCTACACACAAAATTCGTTTATTATCACTCATATTTTATGTTCTTAACAAGAAAAAAATTAAATTTAAGAAATTTTTTTTAGTTGATATCGTGTTCATTACGAAAAATGACATTAGTCAATAACTTTGTATTTTCTTATCAAATTACACCAATACAACTTCATATTGCCTAGGCATATTAAATCAAGCAATAAAAAAAGTGATTACCTATAAAAATACAACTAAAGTACATCGAAATTTACGGGTTTTGATTAATGTTTTGTTGTTTATCATTCTCGTTTTAATTTAATTCCCTCGTAAATATGGAAAAAACTTACCAGAGTTCTAAATTAGAGTGATCTTGCTAGAAATTAAGCATTAATACAAGCCAAAAAGTTCATTTGATTTCAACCTGAAATAGCTTAAAACAAAATTTTCTTTTAAAACTCCTTAATTTTTACATTTACTAAAAAAAATTACCAAAACTCTTTATTATGAATGCTCAAAAGTAACATTGTTAACAATTCTTTTATTAGTTTATACAAATTTATTTAATTTAATATTTTACTAGATCTTCTTAACAAATCGAATGTTCAAATTGTTATTGGTTTAATAAATTAAAAACGTTATCATCTATTTGACTAGCTAATTAATTGAAATTTTAATTTGGCTTAATAACAAATCATAGCCAAATGTAAATATATATATGCAATATGACTTATATTACTTTCTTTACAATTTCTTGGTATTATTTTAAAAACCATAACTTGTTTTATTGTTTTGTCATCATTATTTCCAGGTTTTATTTTGTATTTAAAAATATATTTCAATAAAATAATGCCTGAATAAAAAACTTCCTTTTGTGCTGTGTTTCAATTTATATTATTTTAAAATCCTCTTGTATTGCTGTCTAAAGAATTTATATCAAAGTCTTTTTCATTTTAAAACTATTATCACCGGAATAATATCCTGTTTGACGAGTTTTCATTGCTTTCATGTATAAAAATCTTTTAATTGATTTTACCTAAGAAATTGAAGTTAATTCTTGAAAGAAAAAACAACCTTAACTTGCCAAACTCTGAACATTATAAGCCAAATTATTACAATATATCACTCGTTATTAGAAAGCAAAATCTGTATAATGTACAAAACATTTGATAGTGAAAATAAGTCGACGTAATAAAAAATAAATTAATTAGAGCAAATCTTAAGATATCTTGCTGTATTACACTTGCATTGTTTTTACCTTCAAGATAAAAGTATCCATGTTTATAGAAATTCTCTAAAAGTTCATTTTTTTCAGCAAATCTAGTATAAAGCCAATGTGATAATGCTTGTTCATCCGTCGGTATCTGAGTAACATTAATTCATATTGAAATTTTTCTTTATGGCATAAATTTATACTCACCTCAGAAACTTTATACAATCTATAAAGCATGTACGTTTGACATGGTTCTCTAAGTCCATGCACAATATTTGGTAAATCTAAGGGCACTCCATTAGGATAAGCTATTGTTATATCAAGAATATATTCTAGACAGCAATTCCCTTTTGAATCGTACATTTCACGAATCGTTGTTGAATCATTTTCTATCACATCCCCGTTGTTTATTGAATTCACTTGATTGGTTGTAATAGTTCCATTTATTTGAATTTTAGACTCTATAGACATAACATCTAGAATCTCTTTAAATGCTCCAATTCGTGGTAGTGTTACATTATTCAAAATTGGTAAATTATTCTTTTGTGCAAAACGTTTACTTGTTTCTTTTCTTTTACGTAAAAATCCTCCCTCTGGAAACAATACCATCCAATTGCGATTCCGTATTAAAAATGATGATTTTATATGGTTTCTTAAGGCTGTCAATGAAATCTGTCGATTTTTTCTTCCCTATGTAACAAATAAATATTTAATATACCATCTCTTAATTTAATGAAAAATGTCATCACATAAAGCTTTATGACATTAATGTACTGAAAGATATTATCTTTAAGCAATCTTACATATAAAACTGCTTTTGACATGGATAAAAATATTACTGATTATACAAATAATTTAGTTTTGGAAAATTTAGAAAAGTTGATTTTTATAGAAGCAAATGTACCTCTTTAACAAGTTTGCAGTTGTAGTTTTAGTAATATTTTAAATTATTTAAATTTATATTTTAAAAGCTTAAGTAATAAATCTTGAAAAAAAACTTACCGATGAAATAAAAAAATCTTGATGTATAATGCTTACGATTCCAAAATTTGTGTATTTGAATAACCTATCCATTATCCACATAATATTAGGTAAAATATTATCCTTCGCATTAAAATTTGCCATCAAAAGTGGTACGTCTGCAGTACTCTGATGGTTAGCTATCACTAGTGTTTTTCTATTTTTACATTTAGCGATATCATCACCACACTCTACAACTGTAAATTTTAAATGTAAGATTCTAGATGCAAACATCTAATGAAGCGTATATATTTACTATCATAGCCAGCAGAATATGACCACATGGAAACTACAGCTAGGAGCCAATGGAAAAATAAGCCTTCAATTTTGTAGTAAGTATCAGGATGTAAGCATTTTAATGGTATTAACATTGTCATCCATACAACATATGTAGGTATACAGTATATATTATTTATAATTACTATAACTATACGGCCCAGTGCTGTTGGATACTTCATTAGCTTCCTAAATTTATACGGTCTAGTGAAATAATTTCATTATTCAAAAGCATATAACAAAAATAAAAGTTAAATAGTTCTCTCTAATAATGGGCTTAAAAAATAATTTGCTTTGTAAATTTCCTTACAATAACTTAAAATTAAAATAAGATCTCCAAATAAATAATATAAATTATTATTATTTATTTTTATAAATTAACTTTAGATTCAATTTTCAATTTTAATTAATAAACTCTATATTGAAGGCCTAATTCAATTATTAAAATAAATAATATTTGTCAGGTTAAAAAAATAAATAAATAAAATTTATGTAACATGATTTATCTCTTTGAAAACAAGTTTTTGCTTTTTGTAATTGTTTAACCATGTAAAAATAGTGTTTAAACTTACACTGCCAAATCGTTCATCATAATTTTTCAGTACATATTATTTTTAAATTTTTTCATTAAAAATCCCTTTTGATTTGATATAAACAGTAAAAGCCTCGTTTTCTAACTACGAATTTTAAATTGGATTATAATTTCAGCACTACCTTCAGCATTTTAAAAACCAAGCGAATACATATCTGAAAACCATAATTGAGCGTTTTTAGATTAGCCATATTTATTTAACTAAAATTAACATTAAAATCGCTTAACATTACAAGTATATATTTTGAGATTTAAATATTTTGCTTTAGGTTAGGTTTTTTATAAATCATAAAATTAACTGAGACCTTACTAACACATAACGTCAAAATATAGATCTGCTTGATATCCTTGATTTTAAATAACACTCTGCTCTTAAAATTTTATAATATAATCATGGTCATATTGCTTTTAGGATCAAACCGACAAAATTTTTATTTAAAGATTATAACATCATTTTTAAAATTTTGCAATTATTCGAATCAAAAAATATCGACAAACTACCGCAATTTTTTCCTTTCAATAATGACTAAAATTTATGCTAGTTTAGAAAATTATATTTTTATCCAGTATAGAGCTGAAGTAAATACATTAATAGTAAAGCACATCACAGTTAACTAGAAAAGATAATGATAAAATTTTACAAGATGGAAAATCAATAATGCATTAATTGCATTTAAATTAAATTATAGTATTATTTTTTAATGCATTTCACGAAAACAAACTTAATCTAGAAGCATTGCTAAAATATAATTACCCAGTTGAAATTAATGTAAATAGCAATCTTTAATTGCACAAGATTAACCTCAACATTTGATAATTGAGTAGAACATATATATATATAATATAATATACAGCAGCATATCATATGAATTTATTAACACACACAAACTGATTGTTTATAGATTCTGTATAGTAGTAAGTTTTGTACTTCAAAATTTTATGCAACATGCCTTCATATGGCGGCTAAATTTTTATGTTGGCAAACCTGGAGTAAATTTCATTTAATTGATAAATTCAGTGGCACATACTTGACGTTTTTACGTATTTAAAATTAAAGAAATGGATAATTTGCAAAATCGTTTAAGTGAAATATGTTTAACTGATGCACAGAACTTTAAGGATATAAAAATATGGGACATAAATTTAAAAGAATTATATCGTCTTGCTTTATACTTTTATAAAGGTTTGCCTTTGAACTAATTTTTGCATTATTTTCATATCTAATTGTTATTACTTGAGGTGTTTATTTTATAAAAACAATATATATATTTTTGTATATAACTTGTAATTTTTACATTCAATTTTATACATGTCAATTTCGATTTTCACAAGTTGAAGTTCTATTTGTTTCAGAAATTATAAAATAAACATTTTAATAAAACTTTTTGAATATATCATCTTTCTTTTAATATATTGATTAAAAACCATGATTTCAGATCAATCAGGGAAAGCATTACATTTAACTTATGAAGAAAATTTAAAATTAGTTGCTTTTACACAACAAGCAACTCATGGTGCTTTTGATATGGAAAATTCACCACCATTAGGTGTTTTAGATGTGATTGGTCGAGATAGAAGAACTGCTTGGCAAAATTTAGGTAATATTAGCAAGGATGAAGCAATGGAGGCTTTTATCAATTATCTAGATAGTCTATGTCCATCATTTAAACCTTACATTGAAGCAATTAAAAAAGTAAAAGAAGAAAGAATACGGATTTCGCTAGAAAAAGAAAAGGTAAAACGAGAATGTGAAGAAAAAGATATCAAATTAAAGAATGAACAAAACTTAGATGATCAACAATATGAGAAGAATCTACAGCGCGAGCAATTGCAGGATGCACTTAACCATCAGACGTATCATCAGTTTAAGGTATAGAATTATTTTGAAAACCAAATACAATTTTTGTGTTTTTAGGCATATTCTGAAAAGCAATATCCTGGTAATCCTGAGCAGCAAGCAATTTTGATTAAGCAACTACAAAATGAACATTATCATCAGTACATGCATCAAATATATTCACAGGGCCCTATTTCGACAGAAGTAAATTTATCTAATGAAGAAATACAACAAAATATAATGAATCCAAGCACTGATTCAAATGATAATGTTAAAGATAACATTGAAAAAATTGAGAACTCCGATGATTCTGGGGAATACGTTGTTGTTAGTCCTGCAAAGCTATGGACGAGACCAGATATCATAACATTTAAGCAAGAAGTTTCTGCTGGCTGTGGTGATGGTGTTATTAATGTTGGACATGGTGATATTGTGACAGTATGTAATATATAAATTTTATGTTCACAATTTAAAACAATTGTGATAATTATAGGTTCGGGTACCAACTAATGAAGGAGGATCATGTATATTTTGGGAATTTGCAACTGATGATTATGATATAGGCTTTGGTGTATATTTTGAATGGGGTAAACCATCTTCAATTGATGTTACTGTTCATGTTAGCGAAAGTGATGATGATGAGGATTTACTTGAAGAAGAAAATTGTAAAATATTTAGAATTTAGTTTAGACTAAATTCGAATATATTTTATTATTTATGTATATATGTATATATATATATATATATGTAGGTGACGAAATTTTGAATAATGATGATATAGAAAGTGGAACATGCCAAGCGGTAGCCAACAACTCTGTTTTTTCGATGAATCCTCCCATTTCAATAATAATCCCAGTTTATCGCCGTGAATGTCAAAACGAAGTTTATGTTGGTTCACATAGTTATCCCGGAGAAGGTGTTTATTTACTTAAATTTGATAATTCCTTTAGTATTTGGCGGTCAAAAACATTGTACTATCGGGTTTATTATGAGCGGTAAGTATAAATATGTAATTGTATGTTGATTTAATTAATTTCAATCAATAAAAGTCAGGTGACAGAAGCTTCAATATCAGATTTAACATATCCAAAAGTGTCTGATGATTAAAATAATTAAAAGTACAGCAGTCTAAAAAAAGTAATTTTAAAATAACTTCATGGCCACCAACTATTTCAAAATTTTCAGCAAAATAGCTGTAACCATTTCTCTTATAAATTGGTGATATATAATGTCTATTTTCACAATTCTGTCTAATAGTAATTTTATAACGTAATGAACAGTCATCTTAGCTATGATTGTTTCACACTTTCCATCCTGTTGGCATATATTTTCTTATATGAAAAAATTGTAATATAAAATATGCTATTAATAATTTAAAAAAAATTGATACACTTGATAAAAACTTGCAGAATATTAGTTTAATAAAATTGTTTATTCCTATACATAAGTTCTTTCATTAATTTTGATATTGCATGGTACTATTCCTTGTTTCTTTAATATTTTATAAAATATACAAATTATTGAAAATTATCTTGATTTAAATCCTGTTTTACATAATTCTATAAATATACACACAAACAATATTCATATAACGTACAAGATAAACTAAAAGCAGTGATTTTAAAATATTGAATATTGGTAAATATATTGAGAAATATGCTCAAAGTGTTCAGAGTGCAAGATTTCTAAATTAGGTTTTGCCTCTGGAATTCTTTATGCTTGCCCTTCCGAAAAACAAGAAGCTCATCGATATCACTTGTTGACACAGGTTTTATAAAGACTTTAATTTTTAAGAAATTGGTCATTGAGTTGTTTATTGTTTAATTTTGTATTTTTATTACTTAGAAACTAGATATCAGTTTTATATTTATAAAATTTTTGAAAAGGTATGTTACAAGAGCCTTCTAATATTAATTTTATAAAATTGAGTGCGTAGCCACTCTATTGATAGAGTGACTTTTAGTTTGCGGTAAGGCTCTTAAAACACGGATTAAAATACTTTTTAATTGTACTCAAAGACCGGAGACATACATAGTCTTTAGATATATATTTAAATAGTTTATGTGCATTTGATAATTTTGTATGAAAGTCAGTAAAGTATTAAGGCTGCCTTTAGAGTGCTGGTTTACTGCCGAGGTTACGCCGATTCCGATACCGAAGACTATAAAGTCGTTATGGGTAGATCAATAGGAATATGCTCAAAGTGTTCAGAGTGCAAGCCTACCTAAAACCCATTCTCCACCGAAGCTTATACTCATTATTACAATACAACAACGGAAATTTTGTATGCAGGAATGGATAAAACACGCGTATTAAGCATGTCGCAATCCTGTATAAAATACAGCCCTTTGAAGGGCTGCATAATACCCTTTCTTAACACATGCCTGTACACAGCATTTAGTTGGAAAAAAGACACATTTGTATGGAAAAATCATGTACTTCACTTGTTGGAATCGTGTACGCAGTACAGCCTTTGAAACGCTGTACTCCGCCAAAATCTCACATCTATTGTGAATTTTAAGGTTGTGTACCAAATCAAAATCAAAATTCCGTATGGGCTTATGTCAAAATTATAATGCAAAAGTTGGCAAATTTGTAAGTATATTAGTTTGTTTTGTTTTAAAAGTATATTTTGATAAATTACAATATAGATTAGTGATTTTTACAGTGACTTATATTTCCTATTAGTAATTGATTGACAGATCCGCGTAGACATTCCGATCATATGTTTTAATAAGCTGCCATGTTGTATACGGTTTCTCTGTTAAGAATCGGTTTTTTAGAAGGAGGTGTACAAGCATGTACATAGCGTCAGTCAAGAAGGGGTATAAAGGAAATTTTGCCATCTATTGTGAATTGACAGGTTGTCCAACAATAGAAATTCTCAATTTATTGTGTCAAAAAGAGAATTAGATGGTGGTATTTTTGAATTAATTACTTTTACAAGTAACGATTATGTACTTGGTGTCTAGATGACCGTTTTGGACAACGCTTTTATAGGAGTTTTGAGAGAAATTTAATCTCATGACTGCAATAATTACATTACAAGTTTTTTCGAAAAATATAATTTGTTCCTTGAAACTGATTTTTTTCACATTTTTTATTTACAGTAAATCAATTTGATATAATAAAACTAGTTAGAAAGCATAAATTATATATTTTCAATCAAAATATCAAACAGTTATTGAAGTTAATATACTTCTGAGTGTAAACTTCCGCTGGCAGCTTTAATCACAAATGCAGGATTTATGAAAAATTTTATAACGCAAATATATGGACACACTGGTGTAGAGGTTGTGTTTTGATAGAGAAATGTCATCACATGATTCGAGACGGAAATACTCTAAGATATTGAAGTGCATTAAATAAATTATACAGTTTAAATTCGGTGGAATTAAAACATTTATAAATTACTACTTACTTTAGTTTGTGAAAAAAATAGATTACAGCTTATGGGTGATAAAATGGAGAAACTCGAATATGCATTTAATCTTCTAGAGCACGGGTAATGTATAAAGTTTGAGCGAGATTTAATAATAATCTTTATTATTACAAATTTTTTTATTATTATAATTATGATGACATTTTTTTGAAAATTCCAATCGGTATATTAGTTATTAATGATTGTGTTTGAATGAATTGGTGCATTCAAATGATTGAAACTAAAGCTGTTTCATCTATTACAGAAGTCGTGAAGGTGAAAATATTTTGCTTACTACAATATGTAATACTTCACCTAACTCCCATGAACTTTTATTATCTGAAAAAGACCCATCTCAGTATGAAATAAAAACGAATGAACATATGTTGCAATATCGATTAGTAAACACATCAAATGTAATTAAGGATGAAGGCTTAAAAACTGAAGGAAATGCTTCAGCACAAGAACCTTTTCAAACGCTGAATAATAAGCTTTATGTAATTGGTAGTTTAACAAATACTGGAACATGTCTGATTAATCCAAAAGTTGACGACATGCATTCAACCGCAAAAAAAGATACACATATAGGTCCAACAAAAAAGGTTAACTTATTTTTATCTAAGTTTTAGGAAAAATTTTATTACAATACATTCTTTTTTAATAGCGGGATGAAAAAAGAAGGGCATCTCATAATGAGGTTGAAAGGCGAAGAAGAGATAAAATAAATCAATGGATTTTTAAATTAAAAGACTTACTACCCGAAAATGGAGATTGTAAAAACAAAGCAACAAATAGTGATTCTAAGGGTGGAATACTTATTAAAGCTTGTGAATATATAAAGAATATGCAGCAAAATAATGAAAGGTTAGTTACTAAAATTATAGTTTTACAAATAAAGTTTATTTTTGCATTAAGTCTTCTAGAGTGTCTTAAAAACAATGAAAAACTAAGTCTAGAAAATAAATTACTAAAAGAAATAAATGAAAAATTAAAGAAAGAGAATGAAAGGTTAACTGTGCTCATAGATGACAGAAATATCAAACATGAAATTGAATATCAATACGAATCTTCTTAGTCTTTTTTAAAGCCAAAAATATTTAACTCAAGCAATACAATACTTATTTGGAAGACTAAAAGGCCTTAATTTGTAGAGCTATATGTGAATTGTTTTGAAATTCATATATGATTAATATTAATCAAAATGTACATGAATATTACTCTTATATAAATAAGATTATGTTAAAATATAACAAATATTGTTGAAAAAAATATTTTATTTTTCATGGATTAAGATTGTATTCCTCATCCTAAAAACCACAGAAAATAATGTAATTCCTATATGCTCATTATTTATTGAAAATTCTCTAAATTAAAATATAATTATTGTATATATATACATATATTACTTATTATTATATTATTATATTATTTATAAACTATCATTTCCCTTGACTGGTCTACATATATAGCTAATATCAAGCATAGTCACAATAGTATATTTGTATAGATACCCATTTATACAAATATTCATATTTTACACAGGTATTCTGAAGAAAAAATCTTCATAAAAAACCCCATTTGCAGAAAGGGATATCAGTAAATTTTTCATATTTAAATTAGTGACAAATTAAATCGTGTTATGTCTGTTACTATTCCTTTTTTATAAGAACGACATACTTGACTTGCTATGTTAGTTAAGAACATAAGTGTGAGACAGAATAAGAACAAAATGTATTAGTAAAATTTTTAAAAGTCAAGCGAAAAAATTATTGGGAAGGCTAAAATTCTCTTTATTTTATCAAGTTAGATTAAAAATTAGTTAATAAACATTTGTTTTGTCAATGCTTCTTTGTGAGTCAGTTATGATGGCCATGAACCCAAAAAACAATAAAAATTGGGATCATATTAAAGTAGAATGGAACATATAATTCATATCTTTCTAACAAATTAATCTAAAACGAACTTTTTATTTAATATTACAAATTTCTTCGGAAGTTCTTTACTACATACATATGCGTACTTGTATTATTATAATTATATATATTATATATATATGGAATGAAGTTTATTATTATTTCATTGACCTAGATAATGACGTTTATTGCAATCTAAGTGCGTCACATCCACGTATGGATAATATATATATATATGCATAAATATGTAAATGAATGTCATTTGTCGGTAAAGGAGAATAGATTTGATATAGAAGTCCAAAAATCAAAATTTTTAATCGGTTAGTTACTTTTCTCCTTTCAAATAATGAAAGATGTTTAATTATAACTTCAGTATTTGTGCTATAGAATTATTGAAATTTATTTGACAGTAGAGTTAAAACATTTAATGAGTAGAAATAAAGGTTGGATATTTTATTGAATAGGTTAAGCGTCTTAGTATTCTTTTTTAAATTAGTAAATTTTGCAAATTGAAACTTCCACCTGAAAATTATATTCAAAATTATATATGCACAAATGGTGCTGGTATATGTACCACTTATGAGATTTGGAAGTGAGTAAAAAAAAGCTAAAGTGTAATATATAATTGATTGATATTATATGTTAATTAAAAATGAGTTTTCTGTTATCAAATAAATTATTTAAAATATTTTATACATTGATGTTTACATTTTAAAGGGGTTTCAGAAAAAAATATGATTGAATCAACAAAGAATCGATATGAAAAGCTTAAAGAACTATGTTATATAAATAAGAAGTATTTTAAAAATGATAGTTCAAAGATAGGAAGAAGAATCTATAATCTATTTTCAAAGCTTCTAAATCAGATATCAAATGTTCAAGATCTTGTAGAAGAAATTTCAAAATTCTCACATAAGTTTGATTTAAATGATTCAACCAAGGGAAATGGTTATCGAAGTTTCATTATAATAACAACATCATTTGTTGAATATGGCATCAAATTATTTGAAAACATAAAAAATAAGAAAATAGTTTTTATAATGCAAAAATGTTGGTATGAGAGGAATTTAGAATCTTACACTGATTTGGTTGAAAGTTTATTTAATTGCCTTAATTATTTAATACTAATGAAAAATGCATGCCACAAAGGAGAATTATTTTCAAAGAAACTTGATACAGTTGAAAAAATTTTTGAGTTGGGAGGACCAATTAATCAAAGTCCTTTTTATGGAAAATTTGTTGGATTCCACTATTGTAGTTCTATGAGAAATATTTTATGGCTTATATCAATTTTTTTGGCTGGTTTTTCAGAAATATTTTATGCTAAATATTCATCATTTTTCGGAAAAACAAATGCTTGGTGGAAGTCTTGTAAATATTTCTTTTGTCCTGAACTTCGTTCTTATTATTTAGCTAAAATTTCAAAAGAAGTGAATATCGAGTTATGTAAATCTTTTTGGTTTTTAGCTGAAGGAAAATTTATGCATACTTTACCAAGTATTTTTGGAAATTCAATTGAAGTCAATAAAGTTATTAATATTCCACCAGAGGTATTAGAACTAGAAGACCAATCAGGTAATGATTTTGTTAGAGTTCCTCCTCCCAAAAGCTATCTAGGTTTAGGTTCTATTAATGTTAGGCTACTTAGTGATTTTAAAAGGCAAGGAATGATCGGTAATGGTAGAAACATTGTAAAAATACGTCAAAAATCAAAAAAACTTGTAATTCATTGTCACGGTGGAGGCTTTATAGCACAAAGCTCTAAATCACATGAACTATATTTAAGAGAATGGGTTGTAAATCTTGGTATGCCCATATTGTCAATTGATTATAGTCTAGCACCTGAAGCTCCATTCCCACGTGCCTTGGAAGAAGTACTTTATTGCTATTGTTGGGCACTCAAGTATTCTGAATATTTAGGATGGACTGGAGAAAGTATTATTTTAGCAGGAGACTCGGCTGGCGCTAATCTTATAGCAGCAACAGTTCTTAAATGTATAGATTTAAATATAAGAAAACCAAATGGTTTGTTTTTAGCTTACTGTCCTTTTAATATAAATTATACTCCAAGCCCAGCTCGTATGCTATGCTTAATGGACCCTTTGTTGCCATTGAGTTTTATGGCTTGTTGTCTTAAATCATATCAATTAAAAGTAGATGAAAACTCATTGGTAATTGAGAAATCCAAAGAGGAATTTGTTTATGGCTTACAAACTTTAAAATCACTAATTTCAAAAAGTGAAAGTAAGCAATTTGTTGTAAGCTTCTTGAAAAAATATGTAAACAATATAAGAAACAAAACTTATGAAAAATGTAATTTATCATTGGATAGTACTAATGCAAACAGGAAAAAGATATTCATGTCTGAAGAGAAATTTACAAAAAAAGTAACTACCTCAGATGAAAAACGTGAAGATATTCATTTAACTAAGCCCACTAAATATGTATCAAAAGAAAATTTAACTTCTTATATAAAAAAAAAAGAAAAATCACATGAATTACATGATCATTTTAATAACTGTGTAAGAAATCCGTATATGTCTCCATATTTTGCAAATGAAGAATGTCTTAAGCAGTTCCCTCGGACTCATTTATTGGTAAGCGTCTAGGTTTGTTTTTTTTTGTTATTAATGAAAGCTGTATTTTAGACTATGGAAATGGACCCATTTTTAGATGATTCCATTATGTTCGCAAAAAAGCTACAAAAATTAGGAATTGCAGTAGATTTAGATATACTTAAAGGACTTCCACATGGATTTTTATATTTCTCAAAGGTTTAAATAATTGAAATAATTAAAAAAAAAAATTATTTTTTCCTTTTTCAGTTATCAAAAGAAGCACATGAAGGTTCAAAATTTTGTGTAGAAAGCATTAAAAATTTATTTAAGTAGAATAAAAATAAATAAATAGTAGCAAGTAATTCCAGAGAAATAATTAAATTTAAGAGGGTATCAAAGATTTTCTGAAGGTTCAGACTACACCTTTTGAAAAATAATAAATTTTTGTCAAATTTAAATGCATTTTAGATGAGTTTTTGAAAATTTAACAAATTCCCTTGTTCAAGTATATTTAATCTTGATCTTTAACTTATTAAGTTATATGTAATTTAAGAAGCAGCATATTTGAATACAAATATAAGCTGAAAAACTTTTACAGGATTTTAAAAAACAAATGTATAAAATAAATAAAATAAAAACAGCAAACCTGTATAGTTTATATAGCCTTCAACCCATTCACTATTGATTTTTAATGTATCTTCTAAAAGTTCTCCCATAAAGTGGTATATCAAAACGGTTATGTTTGGCACAAAACCGGCGGTGAAATTTGTTATATTTTAATATAAACATCTTCTCTGAAGCATGTTTATAATTATACCTAGGCAATTAAACCTATTTTTTATTAAACAAATGATTTAATTTAGAAGTTAGTTCACTTAAAACTAATACAATTATGAATTTTTGCTAGTAAAATATACAATTAATATAGATGTGTATTGCTGCCTTTTTAATGACATGCATTTTTCGTCTTTATCTGAAATTTACAACTGTTCATATATAAACCTACGTAAGAAAATTTTGATGTATTTATTGAATTTATGCTTTCACTTTGGTGGAATACGTGTCGTCTCTTTTATCACTAACATTTAATTGTGAACAATGATTATTTTGAGAGTTTTGTAAGACTGTACTGACTTTGTCATTAGTATTTTGTGAACGTAAATTTTTTTGCAGCACATAAGCATCAGCAGGCTCAATTCTTTTGTAGTAATGTTCTTTAGTTTCCACTATTTCAAAACCGAATTTTTTATAAAAATCGATAGCAACATCATTATTTATCTGTACATGCCTGTAAATAATTAAAACATATATTATTTATATATTTTGCAACATATCTCAATTACAGAAAAATACTGTCGAAACTTCCATCTTTTTCTACATAATTTAGTATATGATTGAACATCACAGTACCAATTCCTAATCTTCTATATGGATATAAACATCCCAAAGTCATAATGTAAAGTCTACGCTGATTATCAAAAGTGTCTACACGACAACAAACGGCGCCTACAACGATGTCATTATAATATGCCAGTTTTGCAAGCTCTCCGGCCTCCAAAACATCAATATAAAATTTATCATTATAGGAAACTGGAAAAACAACTGTATTTAGCTTTTTTAATTGTTTGATATTGTGTGGAGTTACATCGCCAAGTTCTATATTCGATCTGTTCACAAAAAAAAACATCAAAAGCTAAAAATACTTGATATTATTATTTGTAAATGACTTTTCCTACCTTGTCATAATTTTCTCTGTTGTTTCCTTGCAGTCAATCAATTATTATAATAAAAATTCTTTCTAGGTGTACAGGTTAGAAAACCTTAAAGACTAATAGAACATCTCAATACAGTTTTGCCATCTGTACAAATATTAAATTATGGTAATAATATTTTTTGTAAATTGTTTAAATACTAATCGACCTGTGAAAAAGTGTATTTGACATTTATAAAAGCAGAAATTATTTGATTAATTTTATCCTAAGCGATTATTATCATTGAATTATATTATATGTTCAATCAAAAATAGAAAACCAGAAAATTTTGTATGAAAAGTACTAAAGGTGGCAGTACTAAAATGAGAGCCATCATTAGAATTATTCAAATACATATATATATATATATATATATGCGCAAAGCTATCATAGATTTGTGTCAGCTGACCTGACAGTCGCATGATTCGAAAGTGAAAAATTCAATATATTTGAGATACTGCATTAAGAATAAATATTTTAAGTTCCTTCAAAGATCATCATCGAGTTTTACGGAAGGTAAAGTTTATATTTCCCTAAATGTTTAATGATGTGTTTTTACAATAAGTTATTAAATTAAAAATATTTTTCAGAAAATAAGTTATTAAATTTAATTATTAAAATGTATTAACTTCATAATACTAAGCATAATAAGATTGGTTAATAATTTTTTTTTTGAAAAATATATAGTCACATGACTGTTTTTCAAACTATTACAGAATTAAATTTTAACTCGTTTCTACATATTTTGCAAATACTATTACTGCATGAATATTTTTATTTTATTATGCACAAATAAAATTTTATCAAAAAGTTTCTATACCTAATAATATTCTTAATAAAAATTTCTCGAGCACATAGTAAATAAATTTATTTGTTGATTCTTGTTAATAGTCTTTTTCAAATTTTATTGTTATTTTCAGAATTTTAAATTTGTGAAATTTCAATAAAAATGTCAAATTTAAAGAAGATATCTGATGAAGATCGTGAGTCTCAATATGGTCGAGTATTTGCTGTTTCTGGTCCTGGTATTATTTTTTTTAAATATAACACTTTCATATTAATAATATATTATTGTGTTAAAAACTAGTTGTCACAGCTGAGTCAATGTCAGGATCCGCTATGTATGAATTAGTACGTGTTGGGTATTATGAGTTAGTTGGAGAAATTATTAGATTAGAAGGTGATATGGCAACAATTCAAGTTTATGAAGAAACATCAGGTGTAACAGTAGGCGATCCTGTTCTAAGGACTGGAAAGCCTTTATCTGTTGAATTAGGTCCAGGAATAATGGGTAGTATATTTGATGGAATTCAACGTCCACTAAAAGATATTCATGAGACAACCAACTCAATATATATACCTAAGGGTGTAAATATTCCAAGTTTGTCACGTACATTAACCTGGGATTTTAATCCGCTTAATGTAAAAGCTGGTTCACATATAACGGGCGGTGATGTATATGGTTTTGTTCATGAAAATACACTTGTTGAGCATAAAATGATTGTCCCACCAAGAGCAAAAGGAACAGTGCGCTATATAGCTCCAGCTGGTAACTATACGGTTGACGATGTTATTTTGGAAACTGAATTTGATGGTGAAATTACTAAACATACTATGCTACAAGTTTGGCCAGTTCGACAACCCAGACCTTGTACCGAAAAACTTCCAGCTAATCATCCTCTTTTAACTGGACAGCGTGTACTTGATTCTCTTTTCCCTTGTGTACAGGGTGGAACAACAGCTATACCAGGAGCTTTTGGGTGTGGAAAAACTGTTATTTCACAATCCTTATCTAAATATTCAAATTCAGATGTTATTGTATATGTTGGATGTGGTGAACGTGGTAATGAAATGTCTGAAGTATTGCGAGATTTTCCGGAATTATCAGTTGAAATTGACGGAGTAACAGAATCAATAATGAAGCGTACTGCACTTGTTGCAAATACTTCAAATATGCCTGTAGCAGCTCGTGAAGCATCTATATATACAGGTTAGATAAATTTGTAATATAAGACTTTTTTGTTAGTTTTGGTTTTTACATTAGGAATTACTTTATCTGAATATTTCCGTGATATGGGTTATAATGTCTCTATGATGGCTGATTCAACTTCACGCTGGGCTGAAGCACTTAGAGAAATTTCAGGACGGTTAGCTGAAATGCCTGCAGATTCTGGCTATCCAGCATATTTGGGGGCACGTCTAGCTTCATTCTATGAAAGGGCAGGGCGTGTCAAATGCTTAGGTAATCCAGAAAGAGAAGGATCGGTTTCAATTGTTGGAGCAGTCTCACCGCCAGGAGGAGATTTTTCGGATCCAGTAACTTCTGCAACATTAGGTATTGTTCAAGTATTTTGGGGTCTTGATAAGAAATTGGCACAAAGAAAGCATTTCCCCTCCATAAATTGGTTAATATCATATAGTAAATATATGCGTGCTTTGGATGATTTTTATGATAAAAATTTTTCTGAATTTATACCATTAAGAACAAAGGTTAAAGAAATTTTACAAGAAGAAGAAGATTTATCTGAAATCGTACAGTTGGTTGGTAAAGGTTCTCTTGCTGAAACTGATAAAATCACGTTAGAGGTAGCAAAACTTTTAAAAGATGATTTCTTGCAACAGAACTCCTATTCATCATATGATAGATTCTGCCCATTTTACAAAACAGTTGGAATGCTAAAAAATATGATTGCGTTTTATGATATGTCAAGACATGCTGTTGAATCAACTGCTCAATCTGAAAATAAAATTACATGGAATGTTATTCGAGATTCTATGGGCAATATTATGTATCAATTGTCTTCTATGAAATTTAAGGTAAATTTAAAAATAATACATTATTCAAATGATATAAATTGAATTTTTTTAAGGATCCAGTAAAAGATGGCGAAGCAAAAATTAAAGCGGATTTTGATCAGTTACATGAAGACCTGCAACAAGCGTTTAGAAATTTGGAAGATTAAATACAAATGTATTCTTCAGTTTAAATATCACCGAAACAATAATTAGTTAAGTATTATATCAAAAGTAGGACACTTTTGAAAAATTATTATTATTATTTTGAAGCTTAAACATTACAGACATATATTAAAGCATTTTCAGTTTTGTGTACTTGCATTCCAGTTAATTAAATAAGTGGTTTACCATTTACTGTCAGATGTACTATTGAAAATTTTATAAATTTAAATATTAAAAATGTATTTGTTTTATCAAACATGTTATAAAGTTAAATTTAAAAATAATATTGCATTATGTAAGAATGTAAAAAATCTCTTCCAAGTGTAAATTTTGTTTATTGTTGTTTTTATTTCGTAATTAAATGTACTAAAATAATGCCTGGTGTAAAAATTAAATAAATTCTATTGTTTTTCGTTAAAGATATATATATATATATGTATGTGTTTCTTTTGGTATACCAAACTTATTTTTGCAGTGTATTTTTTTTATTAACTATCAAAGTATATTTTTTTATTATTATATTATTAATTTAAGTGTTGTAATATATTACAGTAATTCTTTAGTAATATACTCTCAAATTTGAGGGAAAAAAATTCCTTTTGTTTTTTAACTAATTAATGAATGCAATGAATAATATCGTACTTTATATAACCGCAAGATAATTTATTTATGTGAAGCTAAAACATTATTCGTGGTAATAGAAGAGACATGAGGTAAAGGGGAATGAGCTTTGTTCTTTTCAACAATATCCAGGCCTCACGTTACAGCTAAAATACTGCAATTAGAGAAACAATACAGAGTCTTGCAACAATTCCGTACAACTATAGATTTTGAATTTTGTAGTGCTAATTCCTTTAATTTAAATACTATTTATCGAAATAAATTCGGGTTTTGCATTGACTTAAAACGATAACATTTGTAGATTTTTCTTTTTAAAAGTGTAAAAAATATATTTAGAAGAATCTTTAATATTTTTAAAATTAACATTTATTATTTTATATGAAATAATTTAAGTATTATAAAGAATTTGATTAAAATTTAATTTAAACTAATAGTGGTATCCTTTATTACCATCCAGCGGAACATCATAACTTGAGGCTCCGTAGTAATTGTTTCGGTTATCTGAACTGGATATCTCTGTTTCACTCTTATTATTATCTTTATTTGATTTTGCTTGAAGTAAATTCTGAGGTGCTGAAAATTTAATTAAATTACATATTACTTTAAATATTTTTATATTTTTGCTGTTGCTCTTTACCATTTTTTTGATGATAATTCACTGAATAAAGTTGACTTTGGATATTGGTAAGTCTGTACTGATCAGGAATATTTTCATAAGGTGGAAGTAAAGTTAAAGGAGGAATTTGAACATTCGGTACACTTGAACCATGAGATAACATGGGATACCATGAGTTTTGTGTATTTATACTTGATGGTATTTGGGCAGTTATTGTTGGTGGTGTTTGAGTAGAAAAACCAAACGATAAAGAATTTAAAGGTAAAGGAATTGTTGATGTTTCATGGTATGGATAATTTAATGGTATGAAATGATTTTGAGATATAGGTATAGTTGGATTTTGTTGTATATTTGGATAAATTTTTAAAGGTTTTTGTATAATTAAAGGATTATATGAATTTAATAAGTTATTAGATAATTGTAACTGAGTAGAATACTGATCTGTATATATATGTGGCCTCTTTAAGTAATTTAAATTAAATGAGGTAACAGAAGCCCAACCTGGTCCAATTATATAAGGTGTTCCAGCTAAAATAGTATTTGCTTTGATATTATAAGGATTTTTAAAATATTTATTAAATAAATAATGATTATGATATCCATAAGGTAAATTATTATACTGCGATTGATGATAGATATCATTATCAATTTGATTTATTCCACGTTTTATCAAAAGTTTAACACTATTATCGTTTTTATGATTTATTAATGTTTTGGTTTTATCATCACAATTTATTTGAATTATTAAAAAATGAATTAAGTAAAATATATTAAATTTCATTATAAAACTAGTGAATAATTCCGAAAAGAAACAAAAAAGAAATGAATATAATATATAGCATTTGTATGGTATATATATAGGGTGTTAAAAATTTGATGGAAAAATTTGTAAATATTAAAATGGGGATTCTTCATTTAAATTCAGTGAGTTATTTCTTTGCAATAATTATGTGCAAGTACTACAAATTTGCAATAGCTAAGCCGACAAATGTAATAGCCGTAAGCCTCTTTAAAGAGGAGAAATGCTTTCACTTATTTAATTCGTGACATGAAAATTTTAAAACAATTTTACTTTTGCTTCTTTTTCTTTTTGGTTCTTTAAATGTACTTTTTTTCCAATATAAAATTAGAGATTTGAATTTTAGTATAAGACAGGGAACATTTTCAACTAATAATTTTTCTTTAATTGAAGAATTTTAATTATCATTAGCTTGTATAGAGAATTGATATATTCTTTGAATATTTAAAAAATAAAGTAAGTGGCATATATTTTAGCCTTCACTTTCTACAAATAACCCAAGTTTCTTTTTTTTTTGTTTTAAAGTATAAACTAAAATTGATTTTGCACTTGATTATTTTAATGTAGAGTTAAGTTTAACCACACCTCTCCTATTCAATAATTGCATAACTTTATAACAAGTTCATAGACTACTTTCAAAGAATTTTTTTGCAAGTCTTACTCAACTAGATCTGGTGACTAATTTAAAAGAAATAATAATAATTTATCCAATATAAAAGGCTTACGGTATTAGAAGTTTAATTTTAAGCTTTATTTCAGTATTGAATTTAGTTCATTCAAGTAGTCTTTAACCGTGGAAAGTTAAAATGCGTTTAGTATATCTGTATCTTTTGCAATTAGTTGTTTTACAAGTTAATATGTTACCAGTAAATGTTAAGCGCGAAAAAAGGACAATAATTACACTTGGATCATTATTAAAAGGTTTTGCATTCAAAAAAAATTTATTTAATAAATTATCAGTTGTAAAATCACCGACTATTATTGATCAAAAACAACAGAATATTGTTAAGGAATCATTTAGTACTTTTTTAACATCTGGACCAACAAAATTCTTAATTCCATTTAGTCCATTACTTATTAATTCTACAAAAAGTAATAAAATATCATCGAATTTAATGCCTGAAAACTCAACAGAATTTATTTTGAATTCTACATTAAAATCATTAATAAAAACTTCATATGAAGCAAATGAATCTATGGAAAATAATTTAATAACTAAAAATCCAAAAAATAATTTATCAGATATATCAAGTAATCAAAATAATATATATGAAAAAGATATCAAAAATAATACTAATAATAATAATAATGAAAATAACATTCAGGATAATAATTCTTTAAATTTTGAGACACAACAGCCTCCAATAGAATTACAAAAAACCAAATTAAAAATCAATAGAGAAGAAACAAGTATCAATTATTTGGATCCAATTGGTCAGTATTAAATAATTTCTACTATATTTTCTTTGAATTCATGAATTTTTTTGTTTTTAAGATACGCTTAATAATAAAACCATAGATAGCATAGATCAATCAAATGATTATTTGCTTGAAAATATAACATCATCAGATATTAGATACCGGCCAAAAAGTCAAAGTTACGTAAAAATGCATGATGGAACTGAATACATAAATTCACATGATCAGTATACCCCATTTGTTTACCCTCATCTAATTTCTTATCAGCCATTTTATGCCGATCCAAGTTTTCAAGAATTTATATTGCACTAAACATGTGTAAAATAAAGAAAAATAATCAATCATGCTAAATAATTTAATATTATTTTATTCATATTACAAATGTTGTGCAATAAAATAAATGATAATAATTTTACTTTTTTTGATATCATTTTACAGGATTCAAAATAAATTAATATTTTCTGCAAAGTCTTTAAAATATATCTTATTGTTAGTCAAGTTTTAAAATGTTTTTTTCAATATTTTTTTAATGAAAAATATTGCATTTTAAACTACATGAGCATATTTACAAAAAGAGCAACAATGGACTACTCCTCTAGTATTTGAGTCGTTATTGCATAAAGGTGTGAAATTTCAAAATTTTATCTTGCTTCACGACCACCCGGTCGTATGAATTTAAATAATCCAAAAGTACTACAGGATAAATTATTTGTCATCTAAATATTCATATTTGTTTCAATGTATGAACCTCCATTAACGTATAACAAAACTCTATGTTAGTAAAATTAATTTTATTATATCAATTATCCACTTAATTCTGTTTAAAAAAATACAATATTTAAATAATTTTTATGTACTGTATCAAGTTAATTTTGTAAAAAAGAAAAACAGAGTTTCCAAAAAACATTATAAAAAAGATATTTGTAAAAAATCATAAACATATTCAAAAATTAATAACATAATAGCACCACCTGGACCCAATCTTAAAATTTTCGGTGTAAGACCTTTATAAAGTGCTTTAAATCCTTCCTCTTTAGCTATTATACAAATTGTTTGTGTTGTTTTTTTATATTTTATAATACCATCATTTGGCTGTGGACCTTGTATTCTAGATTTAGCTACATCAAATGGTATATTAGCTATAGATGCAAGTATCCCCGATGTAAAACCAATTAAAAATTTACAAGCAAATTGTTTACTTTTATTCTCATTTGATGGAAATATTTGTTTAACACTATGATAAAATCCAAAATAAATCATATTAAAAATTCCATTACGACTCATTGTTGCTGTAATACCCTTGTTTAAACCATTTAAACCAAATCCATTATTATTAAGTATTTGTTTAGTTATTAACCAAGAGGATGGAGTAGTTTTGATATGAGAACGATCAGCTTGTTGTGCAATTTTTATTACTTCAAAAGGATTAACAATAATTGCTTCAGTTAGTCCGGCGCCAAGGCCAGCAAGTGCAAATGTCTAAAATAATAAATATCTAAATAAAAATAAATATGACTATAATCTTTTTTATATATATACCAATGGTGTTGGATCTGATTTCCCAAACATAAAATATGGTTTGTATTGTTCAAAGCAAAAAAATTTTAAAGCTCTTTTAGGGGTTTCAATCATAATTGGTGGAACTATCCCTTTCCAAAATGATAAAATACCTTCTTTTTTATACATATTTGTAAAGCAATCAATTAATCCATTGTAGTATACCTTTATACATTTATTATATATATATATATATATATATATATATATATATGTATATATATAAATATAAGAGCAACTTAACCTACTTCTAGAGTATTCGATTATAAAACATAGAAGAATGGAAGCAAAATGCCCCTACTTCTGTCCTATAGATGCGAATACTCCACAAGCAATCAAAGTGGTAAGCTGTCCTTCATAAAAAAAAACGGTTTATTTATTATTCTTATATCCCATCGCAAGCGGGTGAAATTAAAAACAAGGCAAAACTTTAAAAATTTGTAGTACATATTTGCTTCCTTCTGTTTGCACTTATGAATAAACATTTATTATGTCTATATAGTTTCTTAGGAAATGGCTAAGGCTAGGGACACATAGACATAATTTACTCTCAGTAAAATTCTACATTATTAAAAGTTAATTTTTTGTTGAATATCGTGTAACTTAAGAAAATTTATAGCATTTAATCTTGTTTAAATTCTACTGACTAAAATTGTCTATATATTTTTACTGTAAATTTGAAACATTAATACTACCCGTTTGCGATGGCATTATTTTACTTACTTCTTGTTTAATTATAATTTTTGATTGTAATTGAAGACGAGTTTTAGCAACATCTAACGGCTGCATAATACAAACTTCAACAAAACCAGCTGATCCGCCAGCAATAACCTGAAGTATTCCATTTTTAATTAAAGAAAGCTCCTTTTTTGTTTCAACCATTATTCTTTAAAATTAAATTATTTTATTTAAATCAAAGTTTAAACATTAATAATTTAAATTAAATTTCTTTATTATGCGTTTATTTTGCACATCTATTAAAAAAATTTATTCCGTTTTTAAAATAATATACAAAAAAAATTAAGTTACTTAATTATAATCATAAATAAACAACACTTATTCATTTATATATTTTTGTTTTTCACGTACACATTTTATTATATTTAAGTTGAAGTATATGATAATATACATATTAAACAAATTTTAGCTAGCATTACAATTAAAATTATTTGTACTCATTTCCAAAATTTGAAATATATTTAGAAAATTGAAATAGCAAATATTTATTTAATATAATTGAAGGCTTATATGATGAACAAATCTTATCAAATTCTTTTAACAACTCCTATTTTATTTTTAGCAGGATCAGTGTACATATTTACAAAAAGCTGTAGTGGTTTTCTTTTTTTTATTCAATATTCTAATGGAAAATGCTTTTATACTTTCTCTTAAAAGCCTAAATTACTCGCCTCTTATCATAAAAAAAAAACATTTTGATATTGCCTCAATATACACTGAAAATATGTAAGTAATGAATATATATATATATATGTATATATATATGCGTACCATTTGGTATGTTTAAATTTATTTATAGTTTTTTAAAAGTTTTTTTCTGTCATTTCGGCTTTGATGAAAGTTTTTCTTAATAATTTTACTAGAGGTTTTAGATATATTATAATAGAAAATAAGCTGGTTTTTATTCATTTTAATTTATAATATAGCACCAAAGTTTAGTTAAAAAAACTAGCGTGAAAAAATTGTCATTTATAAATAGATTTATTCCTAATAAGTAAAGAAAAAAGTTTTTTTTTTCATTTGTTTGAAATGGAGAATTTAAAAAATTCTGAAACATTTTTTAAATATTACTTAAATAAAAAGAATAGTTTAATTCCAGAAAATTTCGAAAAATTTTCTTATTTAAAAACGGACACTGAAAGATTTGGATTTGTTCATCAATCAAATAATGTAACGAAATTAAATCCAATTGAAAAAAAATTTACTGGAAAAGACTATAAAACATCTTTAATAGAAAAAAAACAAGGGAATATAGAATTTCTTAATAAAAATTGGTTAAAGGCTGCCCAACATTATACTAAAAGTTATATATCAATTCCCTCTGATATTTATGGTAATATAATTTTATTTTTATTTTATAAAGCAATATTTATTTCTATTTTATTGAATTAAAAAAAAAGAATCAGATACTGCAATAATAGTAGCTAATAGATCAGCAGCTACATATCATTTAAAATGCTACAATGATTCATTAATTGATATAGAAAGGTCATTAAAATTAAACTATCCAAAGGAACTTCATTATAAATTATATGAACGAAAAGCAAGTTGTTATCTAGCCCAAAAAAATTATCCAGATGCTATAGAAGCCTTTAAGTAATTTCAAAATTTTATAATATTATTATAATTAATATATTATGTTGTATTTTTTTTTTTTAAAGAAAAACAATAATAATGCTGGATTATGCTAAATTAACGGACGAAAAAAAAAATAAATTGGAAAAAAATTCTGCTATAATGATAAAAATGCTTGAACGTGATACAACAAATATATCCAAAAAGTCTAAAAATAAAGAAGAAAAAATAAAATTTTTTATTAGTGATTCACTTAAATTTGAATATAATGATATTGAAGGATATTTCGCTAAGTCAAAAAAATCAATTGATGTTGGTGAAAAAATTTTAATTGAAAAACCATATAGCTTCAGCCTTTTACCAGATTATTGTTTGGAGCATTGTCAAAACTGTTTTATAAGGTAAAATAATTTAAAAAAATTTTAATATGTTTTTTTTTTGTTCAATATGATTTTTATATTCCCAAGGTCATTAACATCTATACCTTGTCCTAATTGTGCAAATGTTGTATTTTGTTCTGATATTTGCCAAGAAGAAGCATTAAAATCATATCATAAATATGAATGTGGATTATTAGAAGGAATTTGGGATTCTAAAATTTCAATTAATTGTCATATAGCATATCGAATAATAGCTAGTAAATCATTAAGCTATTTTAAATCTAAGAAGGGTAATTTTACTGAGACTCTATCACCTGCAGAAAGTTTAAAGTAACTATTATTAATATTATTTTGAAATGAGTATACTTTTGATACAAATTTTAAAATTAAATAAATAAACCAAACTTAAATTTATATTACTATCATTGAATCAAGGTATAAAAATTTATGTATATATGTTCCAGATTGGATAAAGCAGACTATAGTAGAGTAGCACATCTTGTTCAGCATAATGATAAACGAACTATATCTGCTAATTTTCAATACGCTATTATGGCGGATTTTTTATCTAATTGTTTAGAAAAAACAGAGTTTTATGGAGAATCACCAAATATCGATGATATCAATTTGATTGGTGGACTATTAATAACTAATCTAAAATTTTTGCAATTTAATACCCACGAAATCTATGAATTACATGAATCACCAAATGGAAAGGTACATAAAACAGTTTTTATTGGTGGTGGAATATATCCAACATTTGCCAGGTTTAATCATTCCTGTGATCCTGCAACTACAAAGTTAGTAATAAATTTTAAAACTTAAAATGAAAGCAATAAATTTTTATTTATTTTAGATATTTCATTGGGAATATAGCACATGTTCATGCTATACGACCAATTGATGCTGACACTGCAATAACAGAAAATTATGGGCCATTATATTCTCAGCAATCACGTAAGGAAAGAAAGGAAATCTTAAAAGAGCTTTATTGGTTTGATTGTAATTGTATAGCTTGTAAAGAAGATTGGCCACGATTTGATGAAATGGACAATACCGTAATTCGATTAAGATGTGATTCTAAAAAAGTATACTGTAATAATATTTTAGAAATTCCAGCTTCATGCAATGATTTTATGGTGAAATGCATGAAATGTCACGAATTTACAAATATTTTTAAGGGTTTAAAAGCTATGCAAGTAATAATTTCAAAATATATTTTATTAAACATATTTATTCATTTATATATTTTAGGATGTCGAAGCAATGAGAAAAACTGCTGAAAATATTTACTATGAATCTAAAAATAAGCATAAAGCATTAAAGAAGTTTATTGATATTTTAAAAATTATGCATGCTGTACTTGCCCCCCCTTTTACTGATTACTGCCTTTGCCAGCAAAAAATTAAGGACTGCCTGGTATATTTTGGGAATCGTTTTACGAGCATGGCCTTAAAATAAAACTGATTCTCTTAACATTGTTTATTTAGTAATGTAATTAAGTATCTCTAGGATTGAGTTATAATTAAAATAAAAAAAAACCGCATTGCTTGAAATTGGCAACAAGTCAGGGAAAATGCAGGTGTGAGCTCTCTCAATAAGTTACTACAAAAAAAAAATACTTAAATGAATAATAAATTGGCTCTTTTAGTAACCATCAACTTTTATTAGAATTAATAATAGTTTCTTTCTCAAATACCTACAGAAGCATCAATTAAATAATCAATTAACTTAAATTGATTAAAAATCATATATCAGATCAAAAGCATTTATTGAGTCTAAAGTAATAACATAGATGTGTACAAAACATAGCACAAGTGTGCAAGGCAATTATGTAAATATGGCTACTTAAAACTATAAAGCCTAAACTTATGTGTAAAGTGGCTAGAAGAGTCCCAGTATAATATAACAAGTAATCTGGTCAGGCTAGTATGAATGCTTATAATAATTGGCGGCTTGCTTCCGTCTGCCAAATGAAATCGTACTAGTAAGTTAATCTGAATATCAAGTATTTTCAACAATTCGTCCAATATTGTCTAAATAGTAACTATAGAAACCCTAGGGATCCACCAAAAAATTTAGGGGTTCCGCGTGACAAATTTTATTTCTTTAAAACAAAATAAGAATTGTTTTTAATATATGTATTCACATTTTTGTTATATTGTACGTGCATTCGAAGTCGAAGCCACACCCTTATGATGAATATATATATATATTATATAATATATTATGAAAATAATAATATAAATAATATATTTGGAAAATTGAGCGAATTATGTTTGGCTCTGCAAGGAAAACAAGTCAACTTATTGCAAGCAAAAGATAAACTGGTTGCCTCTTCAAGGAAAATACAATATTGAAAATCGTTGATGGTATAAAAACACATCTGTCCAGCTTACAACAATCAATCAGTGATTACTTTCCAAACCTAGAAAATTAAGATAATTACTGGGTGCAAAATCCTTTCAAACTAAAAGAAAAACCAAAAGAATTTTATTCCATGGATTATGAAAATTTGATTGAGTTGAGTTCGGATACACTATTAGAATCCAAATTTAAAACATTTTCACTATCCTGTTCAGATTGGCTACTAGAATTCTATTGCCGTTTGCAACCACTTATTTGTGTGAAACTCTATACGTGATTATACCAAGAAACATGAACAAAAGATTGCTACATCATACCAATACAGAAGTCATACACTGCTGGACACAACGAATCAGATTAGGACACTTCAACGAACAAAGCCACATGAATTAACAATATAACTGCTGGGAACAGATCAATGGACTGGCAACCCTCACATGTCATCACCTAACAATGGGTGGTGATACACGAGTTGTCATGACATGCATAACTTTTCGAAGTTACGGGTGAGACGTATAAAGAAAAGTGACTTTGCAGTGACTTTGCAGGGAGCTCTTTATACGTCTCGCCCGTAACTTCGAAAAGTCATGCATGTCATGACAACTCGTGTATCACCACCCAATAGGTGCAACTGAACAGTACTAATAAATCAATAGTAGTATTGGGAGTTTCCACACGAGGCAGCAAGTTAAGTGTAACACTTTCGTATTTAGGAAAGAACGGCAAGAAGGAAGGGGTAGACTTATAAAATTAGAAGACAAATTTGAATCCAAAACCATTTCTATTTTACAGGCAGCAAACTAATACATATAAGCAGAAATATGAAATGTCAAAATGCAAAACATATGTGCTTTTAATATTAAATGTCAGAGTGCAAATTAAGCAATTTTATTCGATATGGAAAAAAATTGGAGTAGACATGAGACAATTATGTTGATTCAACTTCTGCATACACACATACATTTACATTGCCTATCTGTACATGAAATATGCTTCCAGGAGCAGAAAATCCCCGTGTGGTAATGATACTGTGAACAAACCGGTTTGATACGCGTAACAATGCTCTCAAGTGTGGAAACACCCATTAAGATTGTAGTAAACTAAATTGTAATAAAAAAACAAAAATCTGTCAGAAATCTGTCACACACAAATGTGTTGATTGTGTTAGTTTTTGTGTTAAGTGAACAATTAAATAATTCAAAATCATATCAAATTAAAATATTCTTACCTTTTATTCAATAATTATTGTTGACATTAACTAACTTCCACAATTATTCACTGTCAAACTATTACCGAAGAAAAAGTTCGAAAAAATTACTCAAAATTTCCCCTCCGTACTCCATGAGTTCTCTCGTACATTAGCAATGAACTAAAAAAGCAAACTAGACTTAAATTAGTTTATTAAACTATAGAGATTTCCCATACAAATTTAAAAAAAAATAGTACTAGGTACTAGGTTCGATGAAAACGCACTATTACAGTGACTTTATTACCTAGTACTAAAATTTTTCCATATATAAAAATAAGTGTTTATATACTGGTACCTAGTACCTTTTGATTGATACATATATTTCTTTGGGGCGATAGTGTTTCACAAATTTAGTTCTTTTTCTCATAGGCGTTTCACACAGAATTGATATTACAATTTCGATTCCGCCATTTTGTAAATTTGTATGCAAAATTCAATCTTCTCTAATGTATTGTAATATTTCAATTGCAATATGAGGGCCTGTGTGAAACGCCTAAGACCGTTTCGGCAAACTACTGGCAGTTCCATTTTAAACTAATCAGGGTATTCACATTGAGTCCGGTAACATTTAAATTTAGGGTAAGCGGAGGTGAAAGGTAAGACGGAGTTTCGCAAATTTCGAAAAAGCTTTTACCCCTTCCTAAATCAGAAATATTTCGGACTCATGCTTGGTATTAGTAAGATACACTTTATATACATTTATATACACATGTTATCTGTAATATTTTCCAACACATATTCACATATTTTAGTGGACTGAGAATGGTAGGGGAACATTTCCGAAATGTTACAAGCCTCAATGTGAATACCCCCAATGTCATGCTATAGTATACTTTGAACGTACTCATCTGCTGAATATCATTCAGCAATTGAGCTTGTCAACATTTACAGGCGTTGTGTTTTTCGTAGGAAGGCATTTTTTTTTAACGTCATATTTTTATATTGATTAAATAGGGTAATTAGAAATTTAGATGGTACTTGTAGGAGAAGTTTGTAATGAAGGGAATGTAAATAAAAAAGATGAATGCAAAAAAGAACCATATGCGAACGAAAATTATGATCAAGAAGAATCTAATGGCAATGAGACTGAAGGTTTAAGTTTTGGTAGAGGATCATTACGGTATAAGTTTTGATTAAAATAGGCTAAATTTTATAGCAATATTTTTAGTGCTAGGTCTTGGAATTCTAGTAGCTTGCAACATAGATTTCGTGGTAGAGGTTTTGGAAATTTTGAACCAGGATTAATGCGAGGTAGAGGGGGACCGCCTGCTTTTATGAGAGGTAGAGCCGCACCACTTTCGGGCCGCTTTCCATTCGGTAATAATGATTCGAATTGGAGTGGACAACAAAATGCGCCAAATGCGAATTTTTGTGGACAAGGAAATTTTCCCATAGAATTGTGGGTTGAAACAAAAACAGATGAAGGGAAATCGTATTTCTATCATGCTATTAGCCGGGAAACAACATGGACTCGTCCAGAAGGGTCTAATGTTAAAGTGATGACTCAATCAGAAGTTGAATCAATTAATGCTAAGAATCAAGAATCTTTAACAAAAGAATCTGATAAAATTAATTTATCATCCCCTAAACAAACACCAACAACAAAAAGTGAAATTGATGATCTAGAAAAATCTACAGATAAATTAGAGCCTCAAGTCTTCAATAAATCTGAAACAAATCAAATTATTATGCCACAACAGCAACAATATTTTCCTCCAGCTCCACCGCATTTCCAAAGCCCACAATATGGTATGCCTCCACCAGGTTACAGTGGGTATTCAGCAGCGCCATGGGCAGTACCATGGGCTTCACATACACAAGATCAACCTGCAAAAACACTTGTTATAAAACCTGGTATAATAGATCCAGCTATCATAGGAAAAGCTGCAGAATGGTCTGAACATAGAGCACCAGATGGAAGGCCATACTATTATCATTCAGGGCGAGGTGAAAGTGTTTGGGAAAAGCCGCAAGCAATTCGAGATTTAGAAGGTTAATTTTAATAATTCTCTTATAGATTTTTTTTTTCTTAATACTTTATAAATTCAGCTGCAAGAATGGCAGCACATTCCGGAGTCACTCCTCAAACAGTTACAACGCAAAGTTTAACAGCAAATATTGGTTCTATACTGCCAGTACAAAGCAATCAAATTTTTGATCCCCTTAGCTTCACAGTGAAGCCACAACAGCTAGATACATCTATAACCAAAACAGAAGATAAAGAAAATGACGATAATAAAAATGCTGAAAAGGAAAAGCTTAAAAAAGAAGATGAAGAAATTTTTAAAACACCTAGTAAACCTCTTGACAAAAGTAGACCGATTTCAAGCACACCAATAGCTGGAACCCCATGGTAAGAGAAGTTTAATTTTTATAAACTGGACTCATTATTATATTTATCTTAAAACAGGTGTGTTGTTTGGACTGGTGATGGGCGTGTATTTTTTTATAATCCATCTACTCGCACTTCTGTTTGGGAACGGCCTGAAGAACTAAATGATAGAAAAGATGTAGATAAAGCAATTTCTACACCTCCTGATAATATCGCTGGAACATTTGAGAAAGAAAAAAAGTTCGCACCACAAATTGAAATAATTATAGAGGTAAAGGAAGAAGAGAAAGATTATTCTGATGAAATTCCAGCTAAAAAATTAAAAATAGCTGAAGGTATGTAATTAAAAGCAATTTTACTTTTTTGTATATTTTGCAAATAGTAGCAAAACTTTAAATTTAAATTTGATTCAATATTTATATTCATGTAGAAACTAAACCTAATGAAAAGAAACCGAGTGATGTTAATAAGGAAGCAGCAATTGAAGCAGAAGTTAGGGCATCTAAAGAGCGTGCCCTGGTGCCATTGGAAACAAGAGTTAAGTCATTCAAAGAAATGCTCAGGGAAAAGGATGTAAGTATAAGTAAATATATATAGAACTCCTTATTTGTTTGCTTTTTATAAATCAAAAACTAAAAATAAATAGTTATTTTTTTTTTTTTAAATACTAAATGTTATGGAAAACAACTAAAATATCGCCATACTCCATTCACTCAGTTTCATAATCCAAGCTTACAATTCTAATTGTTAGACTGCGGCCCCAGAACATCAAAATTCATGTGGATATTAATTTAGCAACTTATTGGCACAGTAAATCTTTTGCCAAAGAGAACAACTTCTATTTTTAAATTATTTTCATATTGAACCATAATTAGTAGGTTTCATTTAAACTAACATTAAATATTTGAATTTAATAAAAACCAAAAAAGCTCAAAAAATATTTGAAATGTTTTAGAAGATATTAGCATACTTTGTGATGAAAATCGATTTCCTAAAATCGTCAGAAATATTAATTGATCTATATTTCTTTTTCTTCGAATAAGAGTATAAAATACATGCAGTAAACTAAAATGAAAATATTTTTGGCTTGGTTAGGGTATTTTAGTTTTCAGTTTTTCGAAGAAAAAGGCAAATGAATAAAATAAACCAATTCGAAGTACACAATTATATTGCTCTCCTTCTTAAACATTTTTCAACAAATTATTTTAAAAGAAGGTATCAATATTTAATGCTTATCATTTTTACAGAAACAAACAATAATTTTTAATATTATTTTTATAAGGTGTCTGCATTTAGCACGTGGGAGAAAGAGCTACATAAAATTGTATTTGATCAACGTTATTTATTGCTTACTTCACGAGAAAGAAAGCAAGTTTTTGAAAAGTATGTCAAAGAAAGAGCTGAAGAGGAACGTAAAGAAAAACGCAATAAAATGCGCCAAAAACGAGATGATTTTCGAAAGCTTATGGAAACTTCTGCTATAAGCGGAAAGTAAAAAATATTTTACAAGCAAAAAAAAACGATTTTTTAATTTGAAATTTTTATAGAACATCTTTTAGTGAATTTTGCCAAAAGTTTGGAAAAGATGACCGATTTAGGGGAATTGAAAAATTAAGAGACCGTGAAAGTCTTTTTAATGAATTCATGATTGATGTTCGCCGCAAAGAAAAGGAAGAAAAATTACATCGTAAAGAACAGGTTTGTTTATCTTTAAGAATATGTGTTTAACAAAAATGAAATAATTTTGCAGTAGGATTTTAATTAATATTTAAATATGCTAGGAAGTTTTATTTTGGCAATAAGAATAGAATCTGTTTAAATTTACAAGGCTTTTTTCGAAGAATCAACAAAACCTCATCATAACTACTGTTGCTTAAAACTATGGTGGTGAACGTTCTTCCCCTAGTCCGTATGAGGTGAGGTGCAATTGTTGGATATTGCTGTCATCATCTGAATCTGCTGTTTAAATATAAGCTAGTGCTCATACCCAACCGAATAAAAGGAAAATGGTACATTTCGTTTTCGAAGATTCGTTGACAAAATTTTGTTAAATATTAATTATAAATAGTTGATTTTAACGACAAGTTTGATAACATTCAATAGTACAAAAATTATATTACATATTTAAAAAGTTTTTTAAAAATGTTTTTAACACAAACTTTGTTGTTAGAATTATTCCATGTTTGTCCGTTACGTTAAAAAAAAATTATTTTTTATTTATGTAACAGACATACAAAAGCCTTACCCTTTAAAAAAAAGTATATTAATAAAAAATTTTAATATTTAAATATTAACCAAAGTTGCTTGTTCGTTTTAGATAAGAAAAGATTTTATACAGATGCTACGAGAACGTGCTGACGTCGATAGGCAATGCCGTTGGGCTGATATTCGCAAGAAATTGGATTCCGATTCACGGTACAGAGCAGTTGAAAATTCAATGCTAAGAGAAAATTACTTTATGGACTATTGTAAGATAATTAAAGACGAACGGCGAAGAGGTAGGGAACGAGAAAGGGAAAAAAGAGAAAAAAAGCCTGAAAAACCAAAGGTAAAGAGTAATGGGGAGCACAAAAGTGAATTAGAAAGCAAGGATCGAAGAAATAAAGATATGGTAATATCAAATAATTTTTATATTTTTTATCAATATTAGAAAAATCAAAATGATTTTACTGCAGGAGGAAGATACAACTGAGGAAGAAGCAGAGAAAAAACAAAAAGATCGAGATCGTTTAATTAGAGCCGAGCATAGCATTAAAGAAAGAGAAAAAGAGGTATAGCGATCTTTTAAAACGGAAATATAACTAGCGACTAAAATCCTCTCCTTGCATGATACCAATGCTTGGCACGCATAAATTTACATTTATCGATGAAAAATTGGTTTACACATGTCAAACAAAGAGATGATTTTTTTAGCTAGTGCGAAATTATTTGCTTTTAATATTTTAAGAGATAAATGGTTTTGCAAAGATTTATGGATAACTAAAACATTGAAATTTTTTTTTTGCTTGAAATACCAATTAGCAAATTTAAAAATATCATACGAGATATCCGTTAATTTATATTTAACTAATAAAATCTAAATTTTAAGGTTCAACGAACATTAGCCAATCATTTACGTGATCGTGATAAGGAAAGAGAACATCACAAAAGAGATGAAGCTGTCAGACATTTTAACGCTCTTCTTACAGATCTTGTAAGGAATTCAGATTTAACTTGGAAAGAAGTAAAAAGGCAGCTTCGTAAGGATCATCGTTGGGATCTCATTGAAGATTTAGATCGTGAAGACAGAGAAAAGTAAGAGTTGATTAACATACATTAAGTTTAAATTATAAAATGTTTAAAAATTATAAATTTTTGTTTCTATAAATTTTTATTTTATAGAATATTTAATGATCATATTGATGGACTTTCACGTAAAAAAAGAGATAAATTCAGAGAAATGCTAGAAGAAATACCCACATTAAACCTAACTAGTTCGTGGAAGGAAATAAAAAAGGCAATAAAGGAAGATCCTAGATATTTAAAATACAGCAGCAGCGAAAAAGTATTTTTATTAATATTTATTTACTTTAAATATAACTTTAAAATTATTTAGTGTGAAAAAGAATTTAAAGAATATATTAAAGATAAAACAGTGACAGCGAAAACTTCATTAAAGGAACTTTTACAAGAATGTAAATTTATAACACATAAAAGTTATGAACAATATCAAGAAAATCAAAATCATTTTAAAGAAATTGAAGACATTTTAAAAAATGATAAACGGTAAAATTTCAATTGTTTTGTTTGAAAATTGTTTCTAAGTTTTGTATAATATTTTTATTAGGTATCTTGTACTTGATCATCTTCCAAGTGAGCGAACTCAAATTATTCTTACATATATGGAAGATTTACACAAAAGGGGCCCACCACCACCACCTACCGCTAGCGAATCAACTCGTCGTAAATAAGTAACTAAAATATTTTGTTTTTAAACTTTAAATATTTGATTGCATATTATTAGAAATGGTTTAGAAAAATAATTTAAATAATTAGAGGAATTCAAATAATGAAGTGTAATGCACTGTGAGTTATATTAATTTAAACCAAGTCTTTGATAAAAAGTTGTTTTATATTTACGAAAATTTTAATTTTGGTTGATTTAAATTTAATTGTAATAAAATTTTAAAGTGAATTAGATATAGTACAAGTAAATAATATTTCTTCTTGTTTTATGGAATGAATTATTTTACTTTAGTTTAATAAAAGTGGGACGATATAAATTTTATACTGTTGTATCACCGAAAATAATAAATTAAGATTTAACTTATACTAGCTTTTTATTTTAAAACTACATTACAATTACCTAAAAAATATAATTATTTATAACTTTGAGCATAAAATTAAATATATAAAAGTAATTTTAACCTACTCACAAGTCTACATCGTAATATTTTCAAACACCAAATCAATTTAAAATAACTTTTTTATGGTGATGTTGCTTATAATTCCTGAAACTATTTCAAACATCTGATGCTTCAAGTACTGCTCCAGAATAAGCGAAATCCCAGTAATGCTCTACTTGGTGCTTTTGAAAAAATTCTCTAGCCATTTTTTCCATAGGGAAATTTTTGAATTTTATTTCTCCAAAATGACGGCGTTGACTTATTCCTTGCCACACTAATACACAAGAATTTGGTACATCTTTTCCATCAGCATTTTTAACAGTATCTTCGGCCCACTTAATTCTATGAATCATTAATCTACGAAATTTCTTCTGTTGTTTTGTGCCTCCTTCTACTACTACAACACAACAATCGCGAAAAAGAACAACAACTCCCGTCATATGTAATTGTTTTGCATTGGTTTCTACCTTAAATTTTTTACTAGCATTATCATGTAGATCACGTATACGATAAACATTAACATGAACACCTAAGGACGTATCTTCCTTAAGTTTTCGAATTTTCTTTTCTCGTTTTTGGTCTACTGTAAGCTTCCTAGCATTATTAGCATCTTCATGAGCCTTTTGTCTTTTTGCCATTTGTTCCCTTACGTGTGCTTCCATTTTAGTAGGATCCTGTACAGCCTCAGTTCCAAGAACTCTCATGAGATTAGATATTCTTAATTTTGGTTCGGGTGGAGGAATTAGACCTAGTCGGATTTTTTCTTGCTCTTCTTTCCATGCTTCACGACGATTCTGTCTTCTGAGTTTCTTTTGCTC
The DNA here is from genome assembly GCA_947359355.1 of Acrocera orbiculus. Taxonomy (NCBI): domain Eukaryota; kingdom Metazoa; phylum Arthropoda; class Insecta; order Diptera; family Acroceridae; genus Acrocera; species Acrocera orbiculus. The sequence goes on from OX375759.1 coordinate 15,569,135, forward strand.
CTTTTTTGTCAAAAAAACAGGTAAATATATTGACTTTAGAGGTTCATCTAAAAAATATTTATAACATTTTTAAATAAAAAATTTTAATTTGTTGTATTTATATGAATTAATAATTGAAATCCCTTTATATTACATAAGAAATAAATGATATATACCATGCACATAGTCTTTTGTTACCCTATAAGAGTTCATGTCATTAGCATAAAACGAAAATTTCAGTCGGATTTAAATAGCTATTCTGTTGTTTATTTAAAAGTTTTGAATGCAATACCTAATGAACTGTTAAAATACAAAATTCTTAATGTGTACGTCATTTTTTTGTAGATGCGATTAAATGCCTGGCTAACAATTTTGTTATATACAAATGAAAATATATAAGCCATATCCGTCCGTCTAAAACTTAACGTGCAAACACAATGCACGCGGAAGCGGTGCGGTAAGTGGTTTCATTCAGGGTTCTGCTTTATTGTCACAGCTGAATTTAGGAATATCGAATTAATCCGCGTTTCGCAATGCTTCCGCGTGCCTTGTGTTCGCACCTTTAGACAGTTTCTGATAATCTAATTTGCTTAAATCTGGTTTAACTCTGAAACAAACGCTAAGAGAATTTTCGAAAATGATAAAAATTTTACATTAATATAATTTTTCAAGCAAGTTGACTATTAAATAGCACGTAGATATTCAATTAATTAATATAATCTACTAAAAAAAGCAAAAAATTTCTTCTTTATTGTAGCAAAAAACTTACTTGGAGGTTTCATTTGCGTTGGATGCTCTATGAGGTTGGTTATTGCTGTTTGCCTTATAGAAATTTTTCCTTCCGTTTTAGTGTTAAGATCATTTGTTAGAATTACTGAATCCCACCATTCCATGATTGGTACATCATCAGCATGCGCATCTTGTTTTGGGGCAATCAAAGCTAATTTAGTAGCCGAACTTATTCCAGTCTTACGTGCTATTTGTGAAATTTCATTTTGCAATTTTTCTAATTGCGCTTTCATACGAAATCGTTCGGCCATTTGTTGAAATTTTCCAGGTTCATGAAAGCGTAAAGATCTTTTAAGCCTAAATGCTGATTTAGCATTTAAACGATCATCAAAAAATGTTGTTGTTTCTTCAGTTGAAACCTTTTCTGTAACTTGATTTTTGTTGAAAATTTCACGTTTTTTAGCTCTAATATTTGCTTTAAGTGTTGGAGCTACAGTTGGTATATTGATGGTTCTACCACTTTTGTCTATGGTTCGGCCTTCATCATCTAAAATTAATGGTTTTGGTCTTTCTTGTATAGGGGTTATTATAGTTGAAAGTGAACCAGAAAGTTTTGCACGAATTTGAGCTTGTAGTTCAGCAATTTTTCTAGCCCTTTCATTATCTTCTGGTTTAGATGCCAAAACTTTAGATGCCATTGCAACAGGTAGACCAATTTGTGGAACAGAAGCTAGGATTGGATCTTTTGCCTTTAAACTGCTTAAAGCTCTTTTACGTTCTTCAATTTCACGCTGGGCATTAACCATCATCAGTTTTATTTGTGTAGTGGATAAGTTACTGTTTATTTTTTGTGGAATTTCAGTTATGTTAAATTCGCCATTTTTCTTAAAAATTTGTGAATTCCTTTCGTCTAAACTCATTTTTAGTATTTTTGCGTCTTTTTCATTTAAATCTTCTTCATTAAAACGCTTTTTAATTTTCTTATTATTGCTAAATGCAACCAAAAATTGCATAACTTTTTCAGATAAACGATACGCTTTTTTAGAATCCAGCAATGCTGATAATTTATCTTCAATCCTTTTTTTATCATATCCATTATAAAGACAGTTCTCTATTGCGTTTATAACTGTTCCATCCAGATTTCCTGCTACACGATGCACAATATCACTTATATCAGAATGAAATTCCTCAATTTCCCTTCTAGTGTAATATGCCATTTGTATTTATTCTTTTTTTAATTAATATTTGACAAAGCACGATTTAACAAAAATAACACGTTCTTCTTATATGAAATAATTCATAACCATAGCTTTTCAAGAAACTACGTGCATTACTATTACCATAGTATCACACGTGGTCCCTCTTGTTTCGAACTTAATTCACGCTACCAATAAAAATTAAATATAAATCGCGCTTTGAAATCGCCTCGTACTACAACTCCATTGTATTTGCTTCGGAGAGGTTTAAAAATTTTGAAACTGTTTTACCTTTCACATCTTTTACAATAAAAAAGCTGTAAACGGCCTCATGTGATATTGGCCTTACGTATTATTATTTTTTTATGATAGTTTATTAACATAACCTTATATTTAGTACAAACACATGGTAAAACTAAATTTGAAGCTTTTATAATAAACTTTGTTCACGAAAGTTATTAAGCATTATATTTTAGCGTATAATATTTATATATTATTTTTTTTTACAGTTAGGGTTGGATAACAAATGTGAAATTATTAGTATAAATCAATTTTTTATAAGAAATTAATTAATTTAGAAAATTGTATTCGTGTTGTTACCTTGCGCCATATTTTTGCCACGAGTGTTTTACGGCTATATTTTTAAGTTGTATATATTTTTCTTTTGAAGAAACACAATTGTTATTATGGGGGAAGAAACTTCTGCCGACCGTAATGTTGAAATTTGGAAAATCAAAAAGTTAATCAAAAGCTTGGAAATGGCTAGAGGGTAATATTTTTTTAAAATTCTTAAAAAATAAAAGTCGGTATGCTGCTATTTAATGCAAAATTAAATAGCTCATATTGTAATAAACAATATACTCCTAATTATGTAAAAATAACACATTAAAAATTTTTTATTTGTAATATCTGATTCCATACTCTTAAAATTATATATATAGTTGTAATTTTTTGTAATGTGACTTGACAGCTTTAGAAATTAAAACTATAAAAATTTTAATATTTTATTGAATAAGCTTTGTTGTTAACCAGAATAACTCAATTTTATTATTTATAAAAATATACACTGTTTGAATGAAAATACATTTGCTCTAGAGTTCTTCTAATTTATAGATTTCATCCTTGACCCCAGAATCTGCAAAACGTCGAAATATATGCTTCCACGGCTGCTATTGTATTTATATCTCATGAAAATCGTTTACCGTGTATACATTTTTTGATATATAAAAGCAGGCAGAACTTAAAGGGATCTATATATATCTACAAATAAAGTAGATGTTGGAGTAATTCGTACTTTAATTCATAACATTCCGTAATGGTTTTGTGTGCTATGTGAGAGGGTCCGTTATCTTCAATAAAAAATATTTTTTCTTTTGTTAACAAGGTGATGAATTCTTGCATTCAGCCGCTCAATAAGGTTACAATAATAATCTGAATATATTGCTGTGTCTGTATCAAAATAATAAATCAACATAGCTTGGACAAAGCTATTCTTGGATTCTAACTCGCGTTAGACTACCACGCTCAAAACATTCTTTAGATGCTTGTTTTGATTAAAGATTATCATGGCAGACATGATTCTTATTTATATTAATGTGTGACACTAGTTGCTAAAACGCTTCAAATGTTGCTGAAAGAGACATATTCAAATGGATTTTTTATTTCATTGTTAGCGATATCGGCATTTATTGTACCCATTGTTCTCTGAAACTTTTCTCAAAATAATGCTCATTAATTCCTAATGAAATGAATTTTGATTAATATTTAATTTTCTGTAATTTTTTAGGAATGGAACAAGCATGATTTCGCTTATAATTCCACCAAAGGATCAGATTTCTCGTGTTAGCAAAATGTTAGCTGATGAATTTGGAACAGCATCAAATATTAAGTCTCGTGTCAATCGACTTTCTGTTTTAGGCGCAATTACTTCAGTACAACACCGACTTAAATTATACACCAAAGGTATATAGAAAGTATATCGACTCCTGATCGTATTTTGATGTATGACATTCTGATTTTAAAGTGCCTCCAAACGGTTTGGTAATTTACTGTGGCACAATTGTTACAGAAGAAGGAAAAGAAAAAAAAGTCAATATTGATTTTGAGCCTTTTAAGCCGATTAACACATCTTTATACTTATGTGACAATAAATTCCATACAGAGGCCCTTACAGCACTATTAGCCGATGATAATAAATTTGGATTTATTGTAATGGATGGAAATGGTGCTCTCTTTGGAACACTACAAGTAAAATTTTAATTGAATAATACAATTTAAAAAACTTATATGTATATACAGGGGAATACTAGGGAAGTACTTCATAAGTTCACTGTAGATTTGCCAAAAAAACATGGACGAGGTGGGCAATCAGCACTCCGTTTTGCCCGTTTACGTATGGAAAAACGGCACAATTATGTGAGAAAAGTAGCTGAAGTGGCTACTCAGTTATTTATAACTAATGACAAACCTAATATAGCAGGACTAATTCTAGCTGGCAGTGCAGACTTTAAAACCGAACTTAGTCAATCAGATATGTTTGATCCTGTGAGTATAACTAACTAATTTCATTAAAATATATAACTCAGAAAGATACAAATATCAAAAGGTTTCAATAGGGTCTTAATAATGTTTGGAAAATATTTTTGAAAATTTTAATGATATTCTTTGATTTTTTTTAAGCGACTCCAATCTAAAATTATAAAATTAGTTGATGTTTCGTATGGGGGAGAGAATGGTTTTAATCAAGCTATTGAATTAGCCGCAGAATCATTACAAAATGTTAAATTTATCCAGGAGAAAAAATTAATTGGAAGATATTTTGATGAAATATCTCAGGTAAGATAAAAAGATATTTATGTTGTAACTGTCAAAATAAAAATATAATAATCAGATCGGGAAACACTTCTGTATAGAAAAATTGCCAATAATTTGGTGTTTTGATTTGTGACAACTATTTGTATAAATTTGCTGTGTGACATCAACTACTTATTCAATGTTCGATGCTATTAAACTAGACAAAGATTGTTTTCGGTTTCCAGCATGTTTATATTGTTTTTAATTTGATATCATAATTGTAGGATACAGGAAAATACTGTTTTGGCGTTGAAGATACCCTAAGAGCACTTGAACTAGGAGCCGTAGAAACATTAATATGCTGGGAAAATTTAGATATTCAACGTTATGTTTTGAAAAATCACGCAAATTCCACTTCAACTACAGTTTTACATTTGACACCGGAACAAGAAAAAGACAAATCACATTTTACAGACAAAGAGGTACTTATTAACATTTTTTCAATTAAATCATTTGAACTTTTTTTAGAGTGGCGTAGAAATGGAACTTGTAGAATCACAGCCTTTATTAGAATGGCTAGCAAATAATTACAAGAACTTTGGGGCTACCCTTGAGATTATAACCGACAAATCCCAAGAAGGAAGTCAGTTTGTAAGAGGTTTTGGTGGTATTGGAGGTAAGATCATTTCGAAAGCTTCAGTTTAAATTGAAAAGCTAGCTTATCTAATTAAAAAGCTAATCAAATAAATTGTAATTTAATTAATATATATTATATATATATTTATATATATTTACACATATACATACATATATATATATATATATATATACTTACTTTCCCAATGCTGCATTCCTGGCTTTTGCTGATGCGTCATTTTTACTAACACGAAATACTTGGTTTAGGAATTTTGCGTTACAAAGTAGATTTTCAATCGCTACAAGCGGATGAGCCATTGGACGATGTTGATCTAGACGATTACTAATTTTATTTATCTTTTATACCTTTGAAAATTTCATTTATAATTCTACTATCAAACCTAATTTTGTTTGAATTCTCATTAAATTTTCTAAAGGTACAAACTAAGTGCATGCTCATCTGTTAGTTTTTTAAAATGTATTATAATTTATTAATACTCATTTAAAGGATGCTCTATTCCTTTTATTTTTATGATATCCAGTAAATATGTACATGAAATATTAGACGTAAACATTATTAATATTAAATATTATAAATAATGAAAAACATATTATTTGAATTAGAAAATATTAACTGGATATTTGATAAAATTACCATTACTTGGCTAATGTAAGATAAATAAAGTACATTTTTTGCTACACATTTAGCATTAGATCAAATTTAAATTTTTTAAAATTGAGTCTTAAAATAGTGTGTTAATATTTATTGCATAACATATTTAAATTTTAAAAATAATATTAAATGCTAGACACCAATACTTAAATTGAAACTAAATAATTTTAAATTCATTATAAAATAAAATATTTCCTTTGATTATTAAAAGAATCTTATACGTGAAAAGCACTTAATTAGTTTAATAGTTTCTAATTAATTACATTATCTTTAAATTATTTTTGTTTTTTAGTAGTGACATATAAAATAAAATAAAAAGTTACTATTATAATTGCACATTTATCCATCATATAATTCGTTTTGTATTTGTTGTGAATTCATTTATTATATTTCATATGATAAAGTGAGCTAGATTTAAATAATAATTACTTGCAATTCCCGTTTTTTGATAAGTAAAGTAAGTGTAACTAAATATCCATGAATGACTTTTATTAATATGTAATATTTTGTATTTAGAAATTCATTTAATAAAAAGAAGAAAAAAATGCTTTAAAATGTTTAAAAAAAAAAAAAAAAACAAATAATAATTCTTAAATAAGCCGTTTAATTAAATCAAATGTCAAAATTTTATTTTATTTCTTTTATTATTAATGCCTTTTTTTCTATTTAAAAAAATTTCAGTGTAATTTTATGCGTTTTCAACTTATATTTTAATTTTTTAACTAAGAACTGACTTATTTGATTCTTTTATAACAAGTAATTTATGTTTGTATATATTTTTATTGCCATGTTAAAGATAGAAATGGATTATTATTATTATTTTTTTTTTTGAATTTTAATTTATTCTTAAAATAGGTATACTACGCTACAAAGTAGACTTCCAAAGTATGCAACTAGATGATTTGGACAATGAATGCTTTGATTTAGATGAATATTAAAAAGTCATAACATCAACTTTTATACTACGAATTGCAACTATTGTATAAAAAATTAAAGAAGGAAACTATTCATCGCAGCATAATATATGTAATTTAGTTATATTGTTCAAAAAAGACTTTAAAATTTTACCTTTATTTTATGATTTATGCCTGGAGCATATTCGTTACTCAATGCAATCAATTAATTTTTTTTTAGGTTTTCAAAGGGACACAGTTTTGTTTTATAAATTTTTGTAAATTTTTAAAAATTATTTTGTTGTATAATTTTTTGCAATGGAAAAATTTAATTTGAAATAGAATGTGTAAATTTTATTAATTCAATGTTTTATTCAATTAGTTGTTAAATTAAAGTTGTCAAATTTCATTTATTTAAATTAAATAAAGTATGTAATTTTACAAAATATACTTTTTTTTATTTAAAATAATTCTATTAATTTCAAATGTTTTTAATTATCACTTTGCATTAAATTTTTATTTTAATAATGTAAAACAAAAGAATTGATATTTTACAGCTCAAAGTAATGTAGGAAAAACAAAACAAAAAAATGTATAGTAAAAATGTTGATAAAAATGGAAATGGTAAGATATAAATCTACATGTATAGTTTATTATCTGATAATAATTTTATTTTTGTAATTATCAACGTAATTTTAGAAAAATCAAAAATCTTTAACACTAACTTTTCTGAAGTAATTGAATCGGCCTTTTATTTTAAAGTAGCTAAGGAACTTATCTATTTAACTAAACTTCCTGTTTAAAAAATATTTTAATTCAGAAAAAAAGATGCATAGAAAAAAAAATTGTTGGTTATTATTTTTAAGTAACCTGATGTTATAAAAGAAATTTTTCCTAGAATTGAATAAAACTAAAACGAAAGTTGGAAAAAGCTATATTCTAAAAATAGATTTCTATTTTTAGTTATAAATTTTAAAACTCATGATTATAGTGGGCACTACAATATTACAATTTAAAAGTCTCTTGAATTAACTAAATAATAATGTTGCCCTACATTGTTTGTCTTTCATTTGTGTTGTTAGTAAACTTTTCTTTTTGTATATCTTTGGCCCTATCTAAAGGCAAGATCAAAAAATAATTTTTATATAGTTTAAGTATAAAAGTACGCTTGTATATGTTTCATTATACTATAAAGTTTTAATTTGTATAGAATTAAAGGAATCAAAGAGAAATTAGATTTCAAAAATTAATCAAGTTTTAGTATAATGAAAATTAATATGGTTTAATTTGTGCATACATTTTTCAATATTTTTTAGATGATATATACAATAGGCAGGATCGGCAGAGAGCCTACTGTTCAATAAAAGCGGGCGATATTGAAGCTAGCGCTGAAGCTTATATCAATCAATCTTTGAAAGAAATTTGTAGTTTAAGTATAATATACTACAAATTGAATTCACACATTTTCTTAAATATGTTATTTCTAAGGTGAACTGAATAATTTATTTAAATTATTGGAGAATAAAATGATGAAGGAATTTCGTGAGCTTCATACAATAATAAATGATATGCACAAAAATTATGAAATTCTTGAAAAAAAATGCAGTTCTTTTAAAGAAAATTTACAGGCGGAAAAGGCAAAATCAGAGGTATCCAATTTACTTAAAAATATAGGTCACTTGGAGTTAAAAACTAATAAAACTTTCATAAAAAACATTAAGAAGTATATTTGAATTTTTTTTATAAAATTATCAAAATACTATTGCATTTTATTTTTAAGCTACAATGAAAAGGAAAATAATGAACTTAATGATACAGTGTTAGTTAAAAAAGAAACAAAATCTTTTCGTTACTATTGGAAAATTCATAATTTTCCGGAAAAATTGAGATCGAACATCACAGTGGAGGCAAGCCCCATTTTTACTGTTGCTGGTAACCATAAAAAATATTTTAATGAAAAATACTATTTAAAGTAAAAACAGGTAGACATATGAAAATAAAAGCTTTTCTAAATCACTTGAATAGAGATTTTTTCTTTGTTCAATTGGATCAAAACGCGGATGATAATCAGCAAAATAATGGTAGCATAGTACTTGAAACCGATGAATTTTTTAAGGAAATAACGAACAAAGTTCTCAAATACCAACTAGCGGTTTTGGCGCAGGTTTGTAATACCAAATGCTTGTTTTAAGTTAATTAATTATTTTTCCGAAAACTTGTGTATTTAATTTATCCTAATTTTCTTATTACGTAGATAGTTTAAAATATATAATTCTAATTATGTGAACTTTAAAAATAAAACTATATATAATTAAAACACCCTATAACCTGACTTTAAAATAAACTCAACATTATAGGGAGGAGCTGGCAATGATCTGATTTCCAGGCAATTTTTTAGTGAAAGTGATGGATTTTTGTTGCCGAACAATGCTTTGATGTCATCTTTATATCTCGTCAACGAAACTATATTATTACAAGTTACAATTTATTTATAGCATATAAACTATATTTTATTGTTGTTTTACAAACAACTTCAAATTAAATTAAATTAATTATATTGTGAAAATAAAGATATTTTTACATATTTTTGCTTTTTTTCATATATTTAAAGTTTGCTACGTCCACCTTTTGGAATAATATCTAAAACAGGGCGTACAACTGGATATAATTCCTTAGTTGATTTGAAAATGAAAAGATCATCAACTCGTATATGATTATTTGGAGTAAGAACATCATCATTAGTCTCTTGGTTATTAAGATGCTCAAAATTACATTCCTCAGATTTATCTTCTTTCTTTATGTTAGAAATAATGTGAATGGAAAGAAGACGACGTTTAGGAGAACCTTGAAGTACATAAGTCTGAAAAAATGTAGAAAAAAAAATAAAAACTTCTAAATAACACATTTCTTTGAAAAATATTGCTTAGATAAAAATCTAATTCATTTTCTAAACTTTTATCCGAAACTTTTTGCAAAATTCAACAAATATATTAGCCAAAATTACATTTACCTTATAAAAATTAATAACATCAGCTTGAGTAACTTTCCTAAGCAAAGCGGCTTCAACTTCACATCTTTCGAAATGATATTGACATAATGCTATTTCAGTCAAATATCGATTAAATTGTGCTGACAATTTTTTAGGCTTTTCTAGCTTTTGTAAAATCAAAGCATCCTTATACCTATTGAATTCATCAGTCTTCATTTGAACTAATTTATCCTGTAATTTAAAATTTGAAATTAATTATACTAAGAATACAAAAAATTACCATCATGCTATGTAAAAATACTTCAATTCTTTTTTCTATGTACATTGGTGAATACAAAGACTGCACAATAATTCTTATGCCGATTACACCATAAACCTTTCGAGATCCACAAAATACAATATAGCCTAATTGTTCCTAAAAATTAAATATAAGTGATAAATAGAACTAATAATTACTATATTAACTTTTGTCCTAAGAGTGTCATAACATGGCTCACTTAAAATTTGGACAATAAGATCTGTTAGAATAATTGTATTATCGGTTTGAGGCCCACATTGAATATATATTTCGGCACAAGAGCTTGTATGATAATCATTAGTGGTCTCAAATAAATAACTGTCCCCTAAAAGAAATCTAAGAGTTTTTAAAGTTTAATAAATTTAGTTTTTACCATCAGGTAGCTTATATTCCCTTTTTTGTCCAAATTGTCTTGCTAATAATGGCAAAATAACTGAATTAGTTTTCTCTAATTTACTTTTGACAATATCTACTACATCCCAAGTTTTTTGCTTGTTAATGTTACCATAAATAAAGCATTCTGCATGCAACCGCGAAAGCAATTCTTGGGTGAAGGTACATAGCCGATCAAAAGTAACAACTGAAAAATATAACAATAGCTATATAAACTGCTGATATCTCAAGCAGATCTATAATTACTTTTTTTTACAATTATCAAATCACGATATTTATCTTAGAATAAGATAAATTGAAATAATAAAGACTCTTAATTTATAGTTTAAATTATAAAAATCATATATAAAATAATCATCTACATACGTTGCATTGCATCTAATAATTCCGCTTTTGACCAGGCATTATCAGTCAATATCAATGCAAGATAGTATATTGCATGTTGAAATGGCTGTTCCGCTTTAAAATTACTTAATAAGCGATTGTATTCATCTTTTAAAATGTCAAATCTTTTTTGTTCATATTTTAAATTAAAAAAATCATCTATTACTTTCTTTAAAAGAGTTTCTTGCTTGTGCGTGTATCCATTGATAGCAATCTGCGAAGGGAAATTTTTAATAATTACCTAAAATACACATATTAAACATACACTTATTCCCGATGTAGTATTTGCAACAGCAAACTTGAGTCCAGCTAAATCAGCATTATATAAGTATTCATTTAAATGATCTCTAAACATCATTACAAGCATATATGATAAATTACAATTAAGGGGATCTGAATAAATAATCGGATTAGAAAAATCAAAATTCATATAAGTTTTTGGTTTTAGAAATTCTGTATCTTGCTTATGCCAGACTCTTAAAATAGATGAATCATATATGATAATAGGATGTTTAGCAAGATCCGGATCAGCTGGATATAGAGAAAAGTTTGTTGGAATGAAAGGATTTGGCTCTGGTAGTTTGAGGCTCTCATTACGTACACAGTTTTTCCATTCCTAAATAATAAATTATTTTATTTATATTGTAATTATATACAAAAAAATATGTCAAAATATACCATTATTGTATCTGAAGATATTTTTTCTGTGTGAAATTTCGTGTTGTACCAAGGCTCAATATTTTGTAAGATTGGTTCTATGGATTCACCAACAATAGTAATTCGACAATTCTCAGGAACTAAGTATTCTAAAAGATTTTTAATTAAATCTTCTCGCCATTCTGTATTTAAGTATGGTGCTGTCAAGACTTCATTTAATGGATACATCTAAAGAAATTATAAGTTAAATCTACTTAAAATCAAAATAATATAAATATGTATAGCATTCAAACTTAATATTTAGCATCTGTGTTTTTAGAGCAATTTCTAAATGTAAAATTTTTTCCTTGAAAAATTTGTACTAACCTGCATGCAATGAACAACATTGGTAACTAATGTTAATGGGTTTTCTTTATCTTTAAAACGGAAAAGCATTTCATTAATATTTTGGTTTTCTTCAAATATCCATTTTTGCAACCCTTCTTCCTTCAGCATTTTAATATACTTAATAGAAAAAAATGATTACATAATATAATTTAGTTTTAGAAATACATACTTGAAAAACTGTTAAAATTATTTTATCAATATTTAAAAATCCTTCCTTGGTCAAATCAACGGTTATTTCAAAAAAGCCAAATCCTCTTGGTGTATTGTTATGGCCAGCCAATAAACTTTATTATAATTGCGAAGAAAAAACATATGTATTTTAGATTATTTTTAATTATAAAATATTACTCGTTACTCCACCCTTTTTCACGCAGATGAGACAAAATACTACCCTTTCCTTCATGGCCAATTAAATGACTTAAATACTGTTCGGGCTTAATAGAAAATTGTAAATAATGAAATTAAAAATATAAAATAAACGTACTGTAGCCTTATAATATTTGCTAATATCTTCAGTTGAAAAACTAATAGTTAGAGATTTTTGATCTTTAATTGGAGTAATGAATACTTTTGTTTCATACTGATCTTTTTTATAAACATTTGGTGACCAAACTGGGAGATCAATTTTCTTGTTTTCTATATCAATAAATTTTGCCACAATCATCTCCTCCAGTTCATCTAATGACTCTTTTGTCAGTAAATTTGATAGATTTTTACATAATATAAAAAAAATTAGTATACACATAAATATATATAAAAAAGTATTATTTACCTTTACCAAATACTGCTAAAGACATTATGTTTGCTGAATACCATTTTTTAAAAAAATTTTTAAGCTCTTCAGGAACATTGATATTTCGAGTTTTAGGTATTTCATAAAGCGTGGTTTTATTTCCTAAAAGCAGAAGCAATTTTATTTGTGAAATAAATTGTATTATATTATGAGTAAATAAACCTGGGCCGAATTTATAAAACGGATGGCTTGGATCAGCTAAATGTTTATGAACGTGTCTGATTCGCCATACATCACTTGCTAAATTCTTCTCATGTTCCGAATTGACCTATAAAATATTCCTTTAATATTAGAATTATTAAAAAAAAGTCTTCTTTACAGCATTTATTTCTCGCTCAACTCCACTTTCAGAAAATAAGGGCGCAATAAAAAACTGTGCAAATATATCCAAAGCAGGTTCAAGTTTATCAGGAGCAATATCAAAATAATATTTTGTCATATTCGAATGTGTTTCTGCATTTGAGTTTCCTTTGTTTTGAGCAAGAAAATTAGAAAATGCATTTTCTTCAGGATACTTTTTGGTTCCTAAAAATATCATATGCTCACAAAAGTGAGCTAAGCCATGTAATTCTTCAGGGTCACTCATATGCCTAAAATATCATAGTAAAAATTATTAATTATTAATAACTATTTTTTACCCTATTTCTACAGATAAAGCTGCTGTAGATACATCAGTTGTAGGATCACTTATTAAGAGAACTTTAAGTCCGTTTGCTAATTTAAGACCCCTGTATTCTCGTGAGTCTTCTTGTGATTTTGCTATATCAGACCTAAATTATAAAGGTATGCATATAAATTTATTGAGTTCATAAATAACTAATTACCGAATCAGAATACTTGATTTGAAATGCGTATCATCTAATGATGACGTGTTTTTTAATTTCGTCTCCATCGTATAAAACCTGCTCAAAACTTTTGTCTGATCTTTTGTTTTAATATTCAGCCAGTTTCTGAAAATTGAAATAAAATATAAAACTACTTACTTAGTTAGTAATCCTGAGTAATCCTTATATGTATATTATTACGTCTACTAACGTAACATTATTTGAATAAATAGTTGGTTCTTTATAGTAAATTTATTAAGTTATTGTCATAAGCTTATATTTGTTTTTTAATGTAAATAAATTTAAATTTTTAAAAAGTTAAAGTCTGTGAAATGCCTCATTTACTATGAAAGGAATTACGAATTAAGGAATTTTAGAAAATTACTTAAAAATTTTAAGCAAAATATATAATTTTTTGGCTTTAGCTTATCGATTTTTACACTTTAAATATTTTAGAGTATTGAGGGTTATAATATTTAGCTATTTTTCGATAAAACATAAACTTTAATATTTAAAAAAAAATTTGTATTAATACTTTGAAAAACCATTTCACATATTAGTCGTTAATAATTCAATGAGCTTTTTCTTAATATTGGTTAAAGATTTTTTTTAGTACCTTTGGAATCTAAATCTAATATATTCAATCAAATAAAAGTTTTTATAGGGTTTAAAATTCATTAAATTTCTAATACTGTCGGTTTTGACAGTAGACGAATTAAGAATATAAGGCAGCCCTGTAGTTGAAATGACAGCCTAAGAGGCACTGGTCACATTTATTCAGTATATAATGTCAAATTTTTTGAACTTTTGTTGAAATTTGCATCCGCAGGTTAAATAAATAAAAATAATAAAATAAAGTTTTTTATTGTTCACACAATAGCACTTTGATTATCAATATAGAGTTTGGGTTCCAGATTTTTATTTAATGTCAATTCCACATTAATTCTTTTATAGCTTGACATCTTGCAATATATTCAGATTCAGTTGATGATGTTGAATCTGACTGCTGTCTTATAGCCGCGGCTTACACCAGCAATGAAACCATGGTGTGGAGACAATGTATGAAAATTTCAGAAGTATAGTTTTGCAACGTGTGGTTCCAGACTGCCTTTGAAAGTTTCCGTAGTTTTGTATAATGAACGGAGCCAAAAATATTTTCGAAGTCAGTTTTCGCAATTGCTATTTTCCACTTTAAATCCGTCAAATCAAAAATTCATAAATTTGTGTAATAAAAATTTATAAAAGTTCATTAAATTTTACTATCACCCCAATAAAATATTATAAATTATTATATTTAAATTTAACTGTATAAATAAAATATTATAAATATAAAAATCTATATGGTCTTCTCGTCTTATAAATAAATTTTAGCTATTTAATTAAAAAATAAAATTCAATAATAATTAAAATAAAATAGTCTATATTTCATCACAGTTAATATAATGCGACCGTTTAATTTATCACTGGGCAGACCCGACTTTAAATTGTATATTTAAATTAATTTAGTGATGCATATAAAATGAGCAGTGGATTTATCTGACTACCAAAGAAATCCGTAGTCGGATTAACAACTTGTCGAAAAAATATAGGTATGGTGCACTTTTCTTGATATTATAAATGTAATAAAATTTTCTTGCTGAAAGGAACGTATTGCTGTAGAGCCAAGTGGAGAGGTAAAAATACAGGGTATTTTATTAATAAGTTTCTTTTATTTATATTAAAATAATCAATAATTAATTTTCAATCATAGAAACACCGTCTCCGGCGGAAACAACATCGAAACCTTCCGCTTCCAGACCTTCGAGTCCATTGCCATCTTCCTCTCCGAGTCCAACACCGTCTTCCTCTTCAACGACAGCAACGACTAAAAAAGGAAAACATGAAAATATTAGTGCAAATTTTGAAAAATTAAAACAAAAATGCTGAGAAATGCCTCGACAAACTTTTACCAACGATTAAAGAATCTGAGGACCGTCAAATTTGAATATTAGAAAGAATCACCTAAAGCTTGGAGCAAAAGTAATATACTCACATAAATAAAACAATATATAAATAAAAAAATATATATATAAATAATAATAATACTCACATAAATAATCTTTAATTGCATCCCTTATTTTTACCCCTGTCCCGTCCATTGATCTGTCAATTAAACTTGGCGCGGTAACATCTGGCTTAATTAGTTGTCTCCGTCTTGAAGTTTGCCTCCCTTTTCATTAATGTGGTCGTTATTATTACTACAAATATTATGCAATATGCAGCATGCTTTAATTATGAGGTTCGCATGAGTGATATTATTTTCAATGCCTTTGTCAAGACGGCGAAATCTGGCCTTTAAATGACCAAAAGCATTTTTCAGCTAATGACACCAGAACCAATGTGAAACACATAACCACTGGTTGATCTTCTTGTTTCACTATCTCCGGCAAAATCTGCATCACTATATCCAACAAAATCTATTTTATTAATACTTTCATAACAAATGCCTGCTCCAATTGTTCCCTTAAGCTATTTTAAAATCCGTTTTACAGCATTTATATGAGCTGCACTTGGATGTTCTAAGTACCTACTCACAACTCCCACTGCATAGCCTATATCGACTCTTTTTCCAATTGCTAAGTACATCAAGCTTCCAACTGCTTCAAGGTATGGATATTTTAATTCTTGTCTATATTCAGAAAATCGCCAAGGTTTCGGTTATTACCCATTGGAGTCGATACACTTTTACACTCCATCATGTTGAAATGTTGAAGCAATTTATTGGTGTATGCTTCTTGGTGTAAGCATATTGTACCGTTTGACAATCGTACAACTTCAATACCAAGAAAGTGTTTTACCTCAAAAACCTTAACTTCAAATTGTTTCTGCAAATATGAAATTATTAAATCAATTTCATTTTCGTCATCTGATACTATTACTCCATCATCGACATATATAGCTACAATAGTTCTTTTATTCTTTTCTTTATTATGATGAATGAACACACGTGGAGATACACCTTATTGGAGCTATATTACACGACGGGTAATTGTCCGCCATATATATATGTCCGTACGTTGTCGCAAGTTAACAGGAAACAAGCTTTCGGTAAGCTCATCGGTGTCGCCTGTTGACACGATTTTTTCTTAACACTTTTAATTAAACCTGAAACCTAACTGAACTCTATTTTCTGCCAAATACCAAAGTTGGATTAATTAAACCAACTTGATTAAAGTGCTCATTTGGTGAGAGAGATGAGAGTAAGAGTAATGCGTTCAGAAACTCAACTAAAATATGTCAATTGTGAAGGTGGTTAAATTAACCAACTTGGTTGCTTTGTGAAACGCATACATTAATTTCTTACTGGGGTGGTTTTCGCAAATCATCTGAACTGAACAAATAAGGACTATTCACTATAAATTTCTAAACCGTCAAATAGCTCTCTCGTCCCCTGTAGAGTATATGGAAATGGCTATTTGTTAGTAAATTTTAAAACATGTTTAAATTTTTACTCACAAATCATCATTTCCATACACTTTTCATTGAACGAGGGTCATTTGACGACTTGGAAAAAATAGTGAATAGTCCCCTTAAAATGTGCCTAAGATCTGGAACGAGGCGATAAATTTGAGTGATAAGTATCAATAAATTCAATCAAAATGGAAAGTCATCCACTATTTCTTTTTTTTTATAGTAAAATATTATACATAAAAGCAAAAAACTAAAAATTATCTCCTCTTTTCGTAGTCAGAACTCACAAAATAGACGCACGGTTTAGGAAAATCATTGAATTTTTTTAGGCTATTTAGATTTAATTATATTTGATTTTGCACTTGAAAAAAAAAAACATTACTCAGAATGAAATAAGGCTATATGAAAATCAAAGTAATACAAAAAAACAAACACTATTATTATTAATTAATTTCTAAATTTATTTTAACTTTTAGAAAATAACAATAAATCAAGCATTTCGAAATGTTAATTTTTTTGGACATAATGTATGAAAACCTATAATACTAGAACACACTTTACCACATTCAATTTGGTGTATGTCGTTTTGTAGATTTTAATAACAAGGCCCAATACTTAAATTAACTCAAATCAATTACTAACATATGAAAATGTGAATATTAATCAATAGAATCTGGAGGGTTGTAGTTTAAATGAATTAGACCTGTGGATTTCGCCTAAATAAAGTATTGTAAATATACAATTAATAAATATATTATTTAAATTTTTATACCACGCCTAGTGTAATTGCAAAGAAGAGAACACCAGTTCCCAGGATCATATTGTAGCCCATATTCTTTTTTTTATGAGCTTCATACCAGTCTCCTTGAGGAATTGGTAAATCATCCATTGTATTAGTTTTCATAGGGCCAGAAGATTTATGGTAAAGCATGCCAACTTGTCGGCCTGTAAAATATTACGTAATTTAAAAATATTTTTTATAAATAATTGCATCACTTGATGAAAATATCGTTGGTATAAGTTTTCTAGCTGGAATCAACATATCTAGATCCAAAATATTACACGATTAAATAATGTGTCGTAAAGCAGAGAAAAATTATCTTGATGCCAAGAAAACTAAAGAGACTGCGCTTTTGATGTTTCGGATTTGACAATTTAAATTGTGAGTGCAACACTTACGCTATGTTTCCACTAGAATAAACACTCTTTTTTAGGTTTGATGATTTTTAAATTGACTGAGCGAATAATTTTGGATCAACAGCTAAAAAATTAAATAATGCATTGCTCAAAGAATGAATAATAAGAACAATTTTTCATAAAGGGATTAAGGAAATTCAAAAATTTTGAATTAACCATACTTTCCGTTAACTCAGCTTGAAAAAATATTTTTTGATAAGGAAAATTATTATATATATTATAGCATTTAGCAAGTTATGTACATAAGGAAACTCGCCAATTTAAGATCAATAAATTAGATACCAAATAAGAAGAAAATATTTAGTTTTCTCAGAGTAAATTCTTAGCGCTCTCAGGGTTCATTCATTAAAAACATTTATGCAAGGGAATATTGTTTTCGTTTTTAGCAAAACTCTCAATGCTAAATGGTTTCTACTAAAATAGATTTTAATGTAATTGAAATAAAAAAAATTTAAGTTTTTACAACGTAATTTATTTTAATAATTTAATTTAATTTAAACTGTAGCATAATATAAGGGCAATACAAGACTTTATATTTTATAAAATGAAAATTAGCAAACATTTTTAAGACAAAAACAAAAAATTAACGAAATGAACTTAAAAATTTTTTATTCATTTCTTGTTTTAGCTAAAAAGGTATGAAACAAGATGGGAACCTCTTATGTATGTACGAAAACTAAGCAGACTCATTAAGACTTACTAGACCATAGAAAGTAAATGTTTCTATAGAGCAAAATTTATAAGTATATATAATATTTTTACTTTAATTCTTTATATACATACATACACACATACATACAAGGCAAAAGAAAGTATAGTGATCTTCATAATAAGATAACTTCAAGATGAAAATACTACTAAAGCTGTTTGAGATTGCATCTTCATTTAATTAAATCCAAACCCGAATTTCTCAACTTATTTTAATAAATCGTGTTCATTAATACTTTATTTTAAAAAAAATTTTTAATTGAATAAATAAAAGTTGTTTTAAATATGGGTTATATTAAAATATTCAATAAATCATATAATTATAACATTTTTTTAACAAAACTTTCACTACTTAAAGTGTACAAAGAAGTTGCATTTTTCTTATTAAAATATTATAAAATGCTATTGTATTTAAAGTACATATATATCTTAAGATTTGTATAAAAAGAAATATTAAATGCCATATTGCAGACCCAATATTTTTTGAGCAACATTTCTTGATTAATATTTATAGGACTTTATTTTTAGAAATTAGCTGCATAAAAATATTATCGCTAAAGCATGCTTTTATAATTGTATTTATTGAGATACCATCATATAATATATTGCTTCTATTAAAAACATGCAAATAAAAAATAATAATTTCACTTTTTTAGTAAACCAATAAACTATTAAATAAGTATCTACATTTCCTTCCTTGAAAAAAAACAGTTGTGCCAAACAATAAATAATTATTTATAGATTAATTAAGTCATTTATTATCGATTATAATTTTCACGAACTCACGCGATCTCTTTTTAAATCAAGAACGCAAAAGAGAAACTTTAAGATTTCATCCTTTGAATTCTTCAATACATCATTTGAAACAGTTTTATATTTTAAAATCTGCAGGGATTTAATTTGTTTAAGATTAATTTATATGAAGAAGATATAATGTGTCCTTTCATTCTATCGGAATGTCTCATTATATTGTTTTACAAATTTAAAAATTGAGCTACATTTTCTTTATTTTTTTTAGTATAAATAAAGAATATAGTACTTATTTTATATAGAAACTTATTTAAAATTTAAAAGTTAAAAGGTTTTCTTTGTATATTTGACTATCACAAGTATAAAATTGATAAAGTAAAAAAAAAACTGTTAAACAAAGTAATGATAATTTTTCATATTGATATTGCACTAAATTAATATCTTTAGTAGTACAAAATGATAAACACAATTATGTATAAATTTGAAACACGATTAAAATGCTTAATATTGTACATATAAAACAAATTAACACTGGTAGGATTACAAAAAGTCGAAGTGATCTGCAAGAAATACATTATTATTATTAAGAAAAAATTTGAAAAATACCTCCAGTGTTCAGTGGCCGTATGTCAAAGGTTAATGTTAAGATCATTTTCCAAATCGATATGGTTTGTGGAATTTGTTCTGCTGTTATATATATGATTTGCAATTGTACCGGTTTGATGATTCAAATTGAATGTGGTAGAGCGATGTGATTTACCTAAAAACCAAGAAAATACTATCCCCATTTTTTTACATTAGAAAGAAATTATTTAAAGCCTTAAAGTATACTTTAATCATGTCTAAAAAATATTACATTGAATATAATTACTAATGTTTTAGATTTATTAAAACCTTTTAGACTTCTAAATTCAAATTAAGAAATATATTAATATAACTTTAAATAAAATCCAGGGGTGGATAAAAATATTAATAAAAGGCCATCAGTTTATTTTTACGATAAAAAAATGATTAATGTAACATTAATGAATGCTTGCTTAATGCAAGTTATGGCTAATTTTACTTGTGCCGTAACGGTTAATTGCTAAATAAACCATAACAAAAAATAAAGTTATATTAATTTCGTGTTATTTTATGGCTTGAGAAATTGTTTCCAAAAAAAATAATTAATACTTTTCGCCTTAATGATTTTAATATATATGGTTAAAACATTTTAGTTAAAATCAACCGAAATTCAACCAATATATCAAATTCAAATTTAAGATAAAGCCTTATGCAATATCTAAAATATTAAATTTTCTAATAAATAATTAATAAAAAACATTAAAAATTAAACTTTTTAAAAAAAATAAAAACCATATTAATATATGGTTATTTTAGATATACATAAAATAGATAAATTTCAATATTCTTACTTCCTGTAAAACAAATGCAACCTCTATCTTCGCCAGAAAAGTCTGCTTTTCCTTCACGTATTTCTTTATTTAAATCGTTTATGCAACGTTGATAATAATCATAATCTTTTAAATACCAAACAGGTGGCCAACGATGTTCACAAAGATATTCTTGGTTTTCTTGATGCAATGCTTTTAGTGTTTTTAGGGAAAGCTTACAAATCACATTATAGTTAACACATAAATACGACATGCACCATTCAGCTAACTGATGCGCATTATGTAACTGAAAATAAATATTATTCCTATTAATTAAAGTTATTTATGACTCACTAAATTGAATTTTATGTTAGAAAATTCTTCAATTTGTTGCTATTAAAAATATAAAAAATATTTGATTATGTACACCATTTCTTTATCATAGATGAAACAGAACTATTTTAACAAAATTAAAACATAAAAAAGTTCTAAATTTTTAAGTTTAAAACAACGGTCGTATGATGCAAACAATACAATTAAATACATTAAATTAAATTTCAACATTAAAAACTTTAAATACCTTAACTGCTTCAAGAAGTTTCAAACAATACTCTACAGTTTCGTGAGTTTCTGTTTGTGATATCTTAGTCAAATCTTCTATAATTCGAACTTCAATAAGATTTAATAATCGTGGTAGACATAGTCGATTAGCCAATTCTAATAAATTTAAGCATTTATCTGCTGAAATAGGTGGTATTTCATCTGTATACAAATAACACAAAAATTTGTGAAATGTATAAATTGTTACTCCTGGCAGTGATATCTTAATAAAATATTATTAACAGTTAAAAAAAAATAAATTACAGTAAATTTTTAAAATATACTATAGCAGAATGAGCTTCCCTGAAATCACCTGTAAGCATAGCTCGCATTACGTCACAACGAGCAATTAGAACTGCTCTATGTGATTTCATATGTCCATCGTCTAATTCAAAAGTAACATCACCGAAAAAGCCATCGTTTATACAATATTTCTCTAAATTTTGCTTCATATACTGAAATTTTTAACAAAAAGCCAAAGTTTAGCTTTCATTTGAATAATTATATATAAGAATATTTCGTATAAAATTAAAATTAACTTACTGGAGCATAGTAATGTGTACAATCAGTCGGCTCAGATAAGTTTTCCTTTGATAAAATCCTAGCAATTTGTGGTAATTCAAGAAACTCAGCAGCTTGTTTAATTTCCTGATTTAAATAAAATTTATTAGAATCCTTCGAAACTAGACTTTTTTTGAAAAACTTTTGATAAAGTTCAAAACAGATACTAAGGAATTTCTTAAAATACAAGTTGACACAAAATTAATTAATTGAATACATATTGCTACTAAGTTTATTCTAATAGCTTGATTCTATATTTTATTTATATTTAATTTATCAATTAACTTAGAAATATTATAAATTGCAGAATTTTAACTAACTTTTATATTCTGTAGCTGTATTTCGATACTCCCCGTATATATGTATTTTAAGCATTGATTCATTGCTTGCGGAGTTATAACTTTTGTTAAAGTAATAATTGTTTGGGTTGAACTAAGACTGCTTTCTGGATCCATCTAATAAAATTATATAATGATAGAAGTTTATTAAATATTTTACTTAATTAACCAAATTTACCTGCATGGTTCGAATGTTTTGAAAGATTGGATGGTGAAGGTCTTTGAATAAATCTGTAGTTTTTTTAGTTTCAAAAAGTGGTAAAGCTTGATAGCTTGATCTTCGTTTAAGTTGTTCCCACACCCTATTTTTTGAAAAATTTCGTTTAAATTATATTTAAATTATAACATTTTTTATCTAAAAAACATTCATATAAAATTTCAGATTTTAAAAATTAATTTTTAACTTTAAAAGCCGATTTTAGTTAAAATTTTATTATGATAATTAATTAAGTCTAATTTTTAATTTATTATCGTGGTTTTTTTTATTAAAAAATTTTTTCCAGTATATATAAAACGACGGTACAAATAATATTCGAAATTATTCCGAATTATTAGTCAGCAATACTGAAAGTTTTTTAATAATATAGAATTGAAACGTATTTTAATTGTCTAAAAAAATTAATAACTTATAACCAAATTCATTTACGTCTTTAACAAAAATATATAAATATTTACCTGAATGTTTTTGTTTCATTTCTCATTAGAAATTCAGTGTCATCATTGAAATCGGCCACTGTAGCCTCACCGAATGTTGAACTTACCTTGAAACAAGTATATTTCGTAAATGATTCAAGCCAATTTTTTTTTAAATTTTGGATAGTTACCATACTTGACTCGCTGCTACTTCTGGCACCCATTTCTGATATATCAGTTGTCAATAAGCGATAAAAAGTATTTGACGAAGATGCTAACATGAATTTATGTACAGAAAATTTTACTGATCCAACTATCAAAACTAAATCGGTATAATTTTGAGAAACAAGCATATTATACATATCTTTCCTGTATGTTCCTTTTATGATTGAAATTTCTGGTGGAGGAGGTTTAGGCGGTCGAAAAGGGACCTACAAGTAATTCAATATTATTGTATACTTTATTAAAGTATTTTAAATTAACCTGTAAAAGTGGTCTTTGAACTTTTTTTAAATTCGTCATCCAAAATCTTTGTTGTCTTCTTGCAATAAGAGCTGCTCTAATTGCGTTTTCAAAGACTTCATTCACTCCGAAATAAGTAAAAACACTTGTTTCATAATATGGAAGACCTAGTTCTTTTGCTAAACTCCTAGCTTCATCAGGCATTACTAAATCACTTTTGATTGCTGCCCTATGTAAAGCTTTCAAAATTGATTTTTATTAAAGATTTACTTTTGTTTACCTTAGAAATGGTGACCTATCTCCAAAATAAGAAAGATAGGTTTCATCTCTATACATATATCGTAAATCATTTTTACATCCTACAAGCAACACTGGAGTATCCGGACAAAATCTTCGAATTTCTGGAAACCACATTGCCTTACAATTTTTTAATGACATAGGATTTGCAATAGAAAAACATAAGAGTACGACATCTGATCTAAATATTTAAAATACAATAAAAATAATTACGTAAACAGTTAAGTCTATATTTATAGCAAACCTTCCATAAGCAAAGCGTCTATCTTTATCATGGTCTCCAAAAGTATCCCAAAGTCGTAGAGATACACTAACACCGTCAACAACTTCCCATGATCTTTCAAGAACCTACAGAATTTATAATAGTATTATAGATGTTATAATGATATGATGAATCTTACATCTTTATATATTCTGTACTGATCTATAGCCCAAACAGTGGGAACATGAGTTGATAATAATTGCGATAGTGAAACATGCTTATTACAAGCTCTTGCACATATTAGCCGTGTCTTTCCGACAGCAGTATCACCAACCAAAACACATTTCACCAGTTCTTGGTGTGGTTGCTCGTTGTCCATTATCCCATTTCATAAGAAAGTTTTAATTGAAGGATTTTCTCTGCCTTAGGTAAAGTTTTCTGCTAAAATTATTTAATTTTAGTTTTATTTCTCCATTATTATTTAAAAGATATATGGTATGACAACAACTTTTGGTGTTGTTAAAAATAATTAGTTATAAGTTAGGTTAAATTTAAGAAATGTAAAAATATTAATGCAAAACAAAAAAATTTTTACAAAAGTTTGTATAGAGATATCATACTTTGGCGTTTAAAGCCTGACGGTTTACTGATTGGATTGAAGTCAGAATGTAGCAGTCATAGTTACTGGAAGTAAAGTGAAAATCGAAATTATGATTAATATTAATAGCAAAGCTATTTTCTTAAACTCTCCTTACATAAAATAATAGTCTGAACAAATTACATTTGTACATAATATTTTATTATTTTTACTTTATACATATATACATATCCTGCGAAGATTAGAATTAGCATTTCATGTTTTCTCTAAAATTATAAAAAATCAAATCATAGAGTATAAGTATGAACTGATTCAACAACTATAACTAATAACATTTTTACTGATACCCTAGACTTCAGGCACCTAATTGATAATTAAGTAAAAACTTAAATTAGTTTAAACCTTATCCTTCTTTCCTATAAATTGATATATCCAGAAGTATTCTAAAAGTAATTTCCTATCATATAAATAGGCCAAATGAAAGTAGTAAAATCCCTAAAAAGTGAACAACGACATGAGTACTTATTTAAAACAGTTATATAAAAGTCAATAAATTATTTTGAGTGTGTTTTCAACAAAAATTTTGCAGAATTCGACATTTTTATGTATCAATTTACTAAATACGATACCTATGTTTTCCTTAAATTTCATGCTTTATTCCTATTTTTTTTTATTGAATAAAAATTAGTATCTATCTTATGCCTAGGACTCACTAGCGCTTAGCGTATGGAACGACTTAGCACAGTAAAAATGCAGAGTTTTCTTAAATACCAATCGGAGTGGACTCACTAGCATATTACTGTTTTCATTGACAAAAATTCAAAAATAATATATCAATAATTACCTAATAAATTAGATTTAAATTAAATTTTGGGCTAATAAAGAATTTATAATTTAATAAATTTCAACAATATTTAAAATATTTAAATAAAGATATGAAGTAAAATCTGTTCTTCCCAAATTAAAATATTTCTTTGATTTTCTTTGAAAAACCGACAAACTAGCGCTAACTAGTCGCTAATTTAGGCTATATACCAATTCAGTGAAGGAGACTAATAATCTCCATACAAAATTTCCGTCGTTGTATTGTAATAATGAGTATAAGCTTCAGTGGAGAATGGGTATAAGCGCTAGTGAGTCCTAGGCATTATGGTGGTCGACATAATATACCAGTGGTGGTAAAATTTTACCGGGTAAATTTCTGTGTTTACCTAGCTTTAGCATGACTGTTTAACAAACTTTTCCTAGAGAATTAAAAAAATAAGAACGTATGAAAGAAACATCAATTAAAAGTAATGAATCTAAAACAACATTTTTTGTCCAATAATCGAGTTTTATTTATGCATTAAAAACTACATTTTTACTATATCTTTATCAACAGGTTACATTTTTACTGAAAAAATCGACAATTTCAACAAAAAACAAGCTTGACAAAGAACTATTATTTTTCATTTGTTATAATTTTTTAATATTTTTGATAGATAAAAATTGTGTGCGTTAAACAATAGAATTTTAATTTACAGTTTTACTTTAACAAGAGATTTTCAGGAAAATAAAATACTTCATCTCTACTAATTACACTTGAATAAATTATAATTTTGTTGAATGGCTTACATGTAATTTATTTAATTATATATACTTACAGTCGAAAGAAAAATGCGACATTTATTATAGAAACACTTTAACATCACACAACTTAATAGTTTTTAATTTTAAAGTAGCTTTAAATGACGACTTAACAAGGTAATCTTTTCGTTGGAATTAAAACAGTTCAATTGGTTTATTACTGGGTACATAGAAATCAATTTTCTATCTAATAAAAATAACTATGTTTTTCGATTCATTATTTTAATTATAATGCTGTCATATGTCTACGTTTGGTGTCTAGATTAGGGCAGCGATTTGCAGAGCAGAATTATAGGCGATATTATAGTAGTTCTGATGCCCAGTTATACTCAATAGTTTGTTTGAATTTGACATTTTGAATTTATGTTTACATTACAAATCTTTTAGAAAAGTATAATTTGTAGCCTTCAACTAATTTTATTGCAATTATTATTTACAATTTACAAAGTCAATTTAATATAATAAAACTAGTTAGAAATATAAACGAATGAAGCCTGTATATAGTGTTCATGACCATATATGTGTATAAAATACACATCCTGCTGACAGTTTATACCTTGGCTACGATGATATATCGCACCTCAGGTGACAGCACCTAAAATTTCCCAATTGTTGAGGAGTTTGTAAAATGGTGGAAGACTATTTTGTTTTTGTTTTTTTTTTTTGAATAATTAATTAATGATTGACTTTGTTTTTCTCGTGAATTTTGTAAGAATATCTTAAAATCAATTAAAACTTAATCACATTTCCTTTTAATTATTATAGTTAGTTAGTTTCAAAGCAATAATTTTGATATCAATATTTTATTGTGACACTTCTAAGCTTTTTTGTGAAGTGTTCAAGTGTTTGCGGTAAATAAATGTCGTGACCTTTGATTATTTTAAGTAGAGGGTAAATTTGCAAAACTTCTAAAGACTATGTTATATATAATTTTCAAGTAAAAGATGATTCAAACCACTTAATACTTTTGAATTTCAATGGCAATTAAAATTAATTATGTTTTCCCTGTTTGGGTGAACTTCACAAAAAATATATGCTAGCATTTGAAAAAAAAACTTCATTAACTTATATTATGGAAGACGTACCAAAATGGCACGTTTGTAAAGGTAAAACGGAAATAATTTTTATTTTAATTAAATTTTTTTCACACATGTATATATCTATGATTTAAAACTAATTTTCATTTCAGAAGTTTATTCAGTTAGTATTTTTTAATAAAAACAATATATTTCAACCAAAAGTACGCACTTTCTCTATTTTTACTTTTATTATTTTCTTTTTAAACTAATACATTTGCAGGAAATATACTCGATGTGTGGTAATGGCAAACAATTTCTCTAAATTCTTTAATTTTTGGAAATTTCTAAATCAATTAAGTGTTACATATAATCAATACAAATTTATATATCTTGATATTAAATTTTAAATACAAGAAAATAGTTTTGTTGTTCTTTATTGCTGTGTTGTACAAAAATCACTATTATATATTTTTTTAAATATAATTAATTAGCATAAAAGTTTATAAAATTCAACCCTTTCCTTATTAAATAAATTCTTATCTCGTGATTTATTCAGGTCATCATGATGCAACAATTGATAAAACATTTATGTGTGCTTGTAAACACTTTTCAATTTTATTATTATTTTTTAACAAGTGCTATAAAAAAATATGTGATTACTTATAGGAATAAAATTTCAGTAACAAAGTGCAGAGTTGTATAAATTTTATGCAAACTTTAGCACTTTATATAAATGAGTTTTACTTACCTAATTGCATAAAAGCTTTTTTGTTTAATTAGAATATGAGTTATTCGTGTTATTTTTCAAATTTTGTACACATTTAAATAAAAAATTACCAATAATCTAACTCTTGGAAGTTAATTATAAAAAAGATAATAAATAACGTTTTCTTACAAAAAAATTAACAATTTTTAATTTATTGGTCGATTTTATATTTTAACGAGATTTAACACATAAAATTAATTTGTGTATGTATATTTTATATATACATTTTTGTTTTTTTGTGAAACTATAAAAGTAGCGAAACTACTGCTAAACGGATTGTATTTTCAAGTCATTTAAAATACATAAAAAACGATATATTAAGAAAGTAAAACACCATCTAACGTCAGTATTATAAATGAATAATATAAACCTTTTAGTATTTTAGTTTAAGGTTTATTGTTATATTTTGAAAAACTTAAATAACTAACTGGAAAACTTCTTTAACTGTCGGAATTCTAAGTCTAAGCCCGGATCGGAGTGTTTTTTTTTTAGATTATTTTGTTTTCTTTTAATATTACAACTACTAATCAAGTCTTAAAGTAATATATAAATATTTATCACGCGATCGAACTTGAAATTTTAATGACTTTAAATATGAGATTTATATTATTGTCTAATAAAATATATTTGAATGTGAGCTTGATGTGTGTTTAGTACAAAAACATATTCTGATTTGTTAAAATACTAAAATATGTCTCCTGGTTTAAATTTAAGACATAAAGACAAATCTGGCAAAAGTGATTTACTACAAATATTTCCCCAAAGAATAATCGAGTTTGATCTTTATCGAAATAAAAGTGATATTTTATTTGAATGTAGGTTAATAATTATAAATTTAAAGATATTTTTCAAAATTCTTGCTTTTAGCTATGCCATGGTTTGGTATGGATATTGGTGGTACTTTGACAAAATTAGTATATTTTGAACCAAAAGATATTACAACAGATGAATTAGACCAGGAAGCAGAAGTTTTAAGAAATATAAGACGATATCTTACAAAAAATTCAGCATATGGCAAAACAGGACATCGAGATATGCATTTACAAGTAAGCTTTTACGTGAGCACAATTTGACCTTTTAATCTGTTTCTATTTTGTAATTTTAATTATATTTAGTTTACCTTCGTGAGCTATTAAAATGTTTTTTTTTTTCCTCATTTAAAAGTCAATTTTCTTTTTCATTTGCAAATAAAGGTGAACTCATAATATTTTACATTAAAATTTTACGGATGTTTAATTTAAAATTTACTATTATTTTTTTGTATCTCAAGGAATAAAAATATAAGGTTGGAAATATTATAAAATTTTTTTTGATGATTTACGGTGTTTATAATTATTTCTAAAAGTTGTTAATTTTTAATAAGAAAGGAATTCAATTTTTTTTAAATATAATATACAACAATGGATAACATTCAGACAAAATGTAATTTTTTTGTTTTATTGTAAAAGTAATATTCCTGAAATTTAAACTGTTTTAGCTGGACAATATAGAAATAAGAGGAAGAAAAGGTTCATTACATTTTATCCGTTTTCCAACTTCAGAAATGGGAAATTTTTTGTCGCTAGCTAAAACAAAAGGTATGGCTGAACTTGTAACAACAGTTTGTGCAACAGGAGGTGGTGCATATAAATTTGAAAACAACTTTCAAAAAGTATTACTTTATTAATTAAAATTATTGATTTTTGTTTTGTTGTTTTTTATTCGATTTTTAGGAAGTGAATATGAAATTAGCCAAATTCGATGAACTTGATACACTAATTAAAGGGATATTATTTGCTGAAATTCAAAATCCAACTGAATGTTATTTTTGGGAAAATGCAAATGATATAAGGTATTAAGTAATATTTTAGTATTTTTTTGTTCAACTAAATTTTTTATTTTTTTTTGTTAGCAAAAGTGCAAAATGCGCATTTGATTTCTCAAAGCCTTATCCTTTTATATTAGTTAATGTTGGATCAGGGGTATCAGTTCTAGCTGTGTATGGACCAGATAATTATAGACGTATATCCGGTACTAGGTAAGTCAAGATAAAAAAAAAATCTGTATTATTCTATTCATTAAAATTAAAAATTAATTTTATTTTGGTATTGGGCGCTTTTACACTAAAAGCATAATAGAAATGGTTTGGTAACGAAGAACTGTGTGTGGTAACAAAGTTAAACATCATCTGAACAGAAATTTTTTAAATTATTGTATACTCTCACAAAAATAAATTTTTTTTAATAGCCATATTTTTGTTTTTAAAAGCATTCTAAGAAAAATTTGTTTATTTGATGATAAGTTATTTTAATTTTTTTTACTTATATTTGTAAATTATATATTATTTATGATAAATTTAAGTTTTAAATGAACAAAAAAACTTTGTTATTTATTTAATTACTAATAGATGGATGATAAGAAAAACGTGCATGATAATTATATACGCTAATTAATTTTAAAATGATAATTTTACTAATTACATATATGTGATTTATTAAATATATACAAATACTTAGTTCCATTATATAAATAAGTCATATTTTGCACAAACTGTAGACTTTCTAAAATTTAATCTGGTTATTTATTTTATTTTTCTGTGTATGCATTAATTTGCATGATGGACTGAACTGGATTTATTTACATTTTCCTCATCTTTAAATACAATTTCTTGCTACAGTATAAATTAAGAAAGAAACACTAATAAAATGTGAGGTTATTTTACATAAGTGAGAATTAGTAAAAAAAAAATTTTTTATTCCTGTATAAATGCTTAATTTATATATGCTATAAAAGTGTTTTATTTAAATATTTATTAAAATCATTTAAATCACTACAGTAGTGAAGTGTTTTTTCTTTTGCTAAATGCGCATCATTTACCTGACGAACCACAATTAAATCTAAATTAAAAATAAATGTAATCATAAAATTAAGAATTTATTACTTCAAGCATAAATCAATCTTGGTATTTTCCTTGCTTTTTTCATAACAGCAATTTTTATCATTTGTAAATTTGTTCGTTTGTAAAATTTTGCTTATGAATTGTACATTAGTGATGTGAATGCCAAAAAGTTTATGTGACTAAACGGCCTTACACTATAAATATGTATAATTTATAATTCGAGCCAAATTTTTTGTTAATGGAAAAGAAGATAGTAATATATAATTATATTTAGAAAAAAACATTTTATTTTCAGTTTAGGAGGAGGGACATTTCTTGGGCTGTGCTGTCTATTAACTGGATGCAATTCTTTTGAAGAAGCCATACAATTAGCTACAAAAGGAGATCATACAAGAGTAGATAAATTAGTTAAAGATATTTATGGAGGTGATTATAATCGTTTTGGATTACACGGGGACCTTGTTGCTGCTAGGTTTAAAAAAATATTATAACTTTATTAGACATTTTATAAATAATTTTAGCTTTGGCCAAATGAATTCAAAAGAACGTCGTGCAAGTATTTCTAAAGAAGACTTAGCAAATGCAACACTTGTAACTATTACAAATAATATAGGATCAATAGCACGAATGTGTGCTGTTAATGAAAAAATTGATAAAGTGAGAATTAGTTTGTTTTTCACACATAAAACACAGCCACTTTTCAATTTCAGGTTGTATTTGTAGGAAATTTCCTTCGTGTAAATCCTATTTCCATGAAATTGCTTGCGTATGCTATGGAATACTGGTCACATGGCACATTGAAGGCTTTGTTTTTAGAACATGAAGGATACTTTGGAGCTTTAGGATGTCTTTTGCAGTTTAATGGCGAACTGTCTGCTGCTATGATGGAAGGGGAAAATAATTAGGGTGATGGATATATTATTATATATTTTTTATAAGTTTTAATATTGTTGATATGATTTTATTCATAATTTAAATACTTTGAATTTTAAGTATGGATTTTGATATTTTTATAAAACTGTAAAATTTTTAAATATCACTTAATTGTTGAGGATATATGTGTATATATATATATATATATATACATATATAAATATGTATATAATATTTATGACTTTTTTTTATTTTTTATCCAAAGGTGAATATTGTTCAAATAATCATTATGTTCTCTACCAAAAAATGCAGATTTCTTCAAATACCTTTATTATTAATTTAAAATACTTTATTTACTTATATTTTGATTTTTCTTGTATGTTAAATATTTATATTTAAATAAAAGTTGAATTCTTCTATTTTCTTAAACTTGAAAATCTTCAGATACGTTTCCTTTAGTCCGTTAAATTTAATTGAACTCTCTACTTTTATAAACCTCGGTTGAACTCTAATTAGATCAAATTGATTTTCTTAATAAATTCTGACAGCACTTTTAAACATCAAAATATAAATATTAGCTTTTTCAATTATTTACATAGCTGTTTAATGCATTTACACATTAATGAAGAAATTTGAGGAACAGGAATGTAAAAAAATTCCTCTTATCATCTGGGAAAAGCTAATGGGAGCTGTTGGTCTTACTTCTGCTGTAGTGGGAGCAAATTTTTGTGTATTATTATGAAATAATATCTTCCTTTTCTATAATATTTTAGTTATATATTTTTCATTTTTCAAATCAATAGATTTGTGTGATTTTCAAAAAAAATTATATGAATTCAAAAAAATTAAACTAATTTTTCCACTTAAAATTTCGACGCCTTTTGACAATTACATTTTAATAATTTGTATATAATCTTACTTATACAAATACTAGATATGAATTTTCTTCTAGAAAGCATATAACCTTCAAAAAGCCTTGCATCATGAGCCTTAACAAAGAGATTTTTCTTATAATCTATCTAAAAATTTTAAATTAAATGAATTTTTATAATCCATATTGTTTTATTAAATAAATAACAAACACAAATAAATTTAAAGAATAAAAATTAATTTTTAAAGGCTATATAAAAGGGAATAGCTTTAGTATTTAAGTTTTAGGAACAATTCAATTGGATTGACAACAGTTCAGTGTTAAGGATAGTAAGATATTAAATATCTAAATTTCTAAAAAAAATTTACATAACATACAATTAAATAAGTATAAAACAATTAAGTAACTAATTATTCAACACTATTGGATATTTAATTCAAGTTACAGCATAGCTTTTAAATTAAAATGGATCCTATATTTTAAATAAAAGACCCCTAAAGAAATTATGAACAGAACATATCCTGGATATTTTCAAAACCAGTGTTTTAATATGTAAGCAAAATCTTTGACAACACCCCACTTAGTTTCAAAATTTAATATACGCAAATTATAATCGGTTGTAATGAACATATAAGAGGAGTCACAAGTTAAACTATGTATATGGGAATGATCATGATCTCTTGGAATGTACATTTGTGCACAGTAACGGGGTACACGTATATCATATAAGTTAATGCGACAATAACCTTTCATTCCACAAAGCACACCATATTGACCATCATATGCTAATGTATTCATTTCAGCAGTGTATGGATCTTCCCAAATGCTTTCATCTCTATTTGTACGTCTGTCAAACATATGGAATGCCCAATATGAATTTGCCGTGAATACAATGTTATCATCTTTTAAAATTATATCTAGTATAGACATTGCCTGGGAATTCAGTACATTTTTTTGTTTTCTGAAAATACATTTATAAGAATTTATAGCAAATATAATGTCATTTAAATACGTTTCAATGTTAACTTCTAGCAATGCTCTACGATCACGGTCCATAAATTTACCGGCTATAAATGTTTGACGATCATTGGAAATTTTGAGGCATTTAAAAGACTCAGAAAGGTCATAACATTTATCTAAGTACACCATATTAAACTCTCTGTCTCGAGACCAAACACTAGTCTTCTTGTGTGTGCTTGTAACAAAAGTATTATCTTTGAAATCAACAGAAGTTATACATTCTTGATCAGGATGTAGCCACTGCTCTACTACATCATCATTGCCTTCATTTATAAAACAAGAACCATTATTTCGTCCTGCAAAGATTGTTTCATCTTTTTTAACAAAATCCGTTATACTACATTTCTCATAAGAGCTTATTTCTTTAAGATGTCTGCTATCAACTATATATTTCACACAACGCTTATATACTCGAATACAACCACGATGTGACATGTAAAGAAACGGTCTTTCAAGACAAATTTTTGATGGATAGCTGCTATGTGGAAAATGAACTGATTCTTTATAACGACCAATAGCCCAATTTTCACCAATTCGTAATCTTTCATAAAAAGGAAGTCTATAAAATGCCCTGAAAACAATAATAATTAATTAAGAGCTGCTTTTCAAAGATCTTGTACTAAGTTATATAGCAGGCCTGAATAAATTATATTGCTTTTTGTTCAAAATTGAGTTAAAAGATACCCTAAAGTCGGACTCAAGTCCTCTATTCATCATGTGCCTATTTCTATTACGATGTAATGCCTTTGTGAGTATATTCTATTTAAACCCTGCCTGCATTTTCGTCAAAATATTTGCTCTAGTCTGTTATATACTAGTTCTTTTTAATCTAGTTAAATCTTAATTTTATAACATTCAACTTGACAATTTAATCTTTCAATGTATTTTCAATTTTGATTTTTACATAAATTCTTAAAAAATATAAAAATGCTAAAAAAAATATATGAATTAGAAGTTTTTAATCATAAAATAAATTTTTATATAATTAAAGGATGTTATTTTCAAATTTCTACGTATTTTAAAATATGTACAAATGGGTTATTTATGGTATAGAATGAAATGTAAAAGTTTATATGTTTAGTTAATTAAATATAACTTTTTTTTACCTAGAAATATTCAAAAATGCCTTGTGACCACTCATCATAGTGACCGCACTTCGTTTTGCCATAATTTTGTCTGCGATTCGCTTGAAACGATAGCAGGTATCTGATAAACTTTTTAATTCTCTTCTACCACACATTTCAAATATTTCTATTAGGCAATAGTCATTTAAGTCTTGGAATTTCATAATTACTTTTAAATTTTTTTGATTTTAGCACATACCACTGACTGTAACGAAACTTTTAACAATTATTTTTTGGTACAAAATTAGTATCTTCTTTAATTTTACTTTACTTTTGAAATCATTTAATTATACAAATTTCAAATAATTCTTTATATACAAAATGTCATTGATTGTATGTGTGACTTGTGAACCTTTACTTGGTGTTCTGAAAGCGTTTTGAGGCACGATTACACTCAATCAGCTATATGTGACGGTACCTCATGAGACAGTATCAAAACTGTCAAAATTCGAGAATGGCTATTTGACGGTACAACAGAGGCAGCATCAAAATTTTGTGTTCATGCAAGTTTTCACATGTATTAGTAATTTGTAATATTTTAAAGTTCTGCCTAGTGTCAAAAGTGTATAAATTTTTAAAACGACGCTGAACACTGAAAAAAACTTTATCGGCTTTCACCCAGCTGATTTATAAATGTCAAAACAAAACTTGCTTTCTGTGCATATTGGTAAATCCACCAGTAGGTCAACCATACTTTCAGGGTATTCACATTGAGTCCGGTAACATTTAATTTCATGGTAAGCGGAGGTGAAAGGTAAGACGGAGTTTCGCAAATTTCGAAAAAGCTTTTATCCCTTCTGCCTCATGCTTGGTATCTTACTAATACACATTTATATACACATGTTATCTGTAATATATTTTCCTACACGTATTCACATATTTTAGTGGGCTGATAGTTGTAGGGGAACATTTCCGAAATGTTACAAGCCTCAATGTGAATACCCCCTTTCTGTCTCAAACTTAACTACGAAAATTAATTTTCCCCTTATCAGGTGTCTCCCTAGCCTAAAAACCAAAATGATGCTGCTCATGATCGTCGTCAAATATAGCTGAATATTTTGTTTGAGTTTGACATTTTGATTGAAAATATATAATTTATGCTTTCTAACTAGTTTTATTATAAATACAATAAAATTATTTGAAAAGCACAAATTATACTTTTCGAAAGACTTGTAATTTACTAATTGCAGTCAATTAACTTCTGAGTGTAACCGCATCTCATATCGCCTATAAATCGCTATCCAGATCGCTAATATAGACACCAAGTATAAAAGCGCTGTCGAAAGCGCTAATCTAGACACCAAGTGAAAACGCCGGAGATATACCGTGGTGCCTCGCAGTACAGTCCCATGCAATCAGCGGGGTTTTAAAATCTACGCAAGCGGTCACGGTATCAAATTTGCTCCCAAGTTTTCTTGCTGCCTCGCTAGACCAATTCTCTACTTCTACTGGGTCGTGTTAAAATTTGTATAATATATGTAATTCAATTTTAATTTAAGGGTTTTTATTGATTACAAGTAAAAATTAAAAAATTTAAAACAAAAAAACATCAAAGCATTTAGCCCTTAATAATAACCGTAATAATAGCATTATTATTAAAATCACAGCCATTTATATATTTTATTTCTATTCTACTTAGCATTATACTATATGCTTATTATAAAATAGATATATGCGTCATCACGTTTCATTTGCCGTTGACAGATTATTTGCAATGTTTCAATTTAATTGAAGCGTCTTTTTATATTTTATTAATTTCAAGTTACTGCAAATGTAGTTTTGAATTGAAAAGATGTCCGATAAAGAAAATAACAAGTCACAGGATGATATTGGAAATTCAGATGGAGTTTGTGTAGTTTGCACAAAGGATTGCAAAATATATTCAATTGGCGAATGTGACCACTTCATTTGTTTTGAATGCTCAACTCGAATGAGGGTGTTATGTCAACAAAATAGCTGT
The DNA here is from genome assembly GCA_947359355.1 of Acrocera orbiculus. Classification (NCBI taxonomy): domain Eukaryota; kingdom Metazoa; phylum Arthropoda; class Insecta; order Diptera; family Acroceridae; genus Acrocera; species Acrocera orbiculus. The sequence continues at coordinate 15,606,065 of OX375759.1, forward strand.
GCTATTTGCCGTAATGCATTACCAAAGGTTTGTTGTTTATATACGAATATATTTAATTTAAAATTAAAACAGTTTAAAAATTATAAATTCCTAAAGTTCTCGCTTTTAGAACTATTTTAGAATGGTACTTAATAATATTGAACTTTGATAATGTTTCATTTCTATATTAAGATCATAAGACTTTTGAAACCTAAAAAAATACAAGACACTTATTATTAATTGTAAGTTAGCGAAATTCCTAAATATTATTTCCAATAGAAATTTAATAGTTTTTAAATAGTTGAATAGAAATCATTTATACTTAATTTTTCTTATCAATAACTTAAAATTGCTCTCAAAATGTAGAAAAATAATTTTTAGATGATTTTTGAGTCAGTTTTTGTTGTTAAAAGTTTTCACTTCGCTTCGACATTTAGGCTGTCGTCATAGTGAAAGTAAGTTTAGAGTAATAGCGCTTCCACTATTACAAAAGTCGTATTTATGTAGTATCCATTATCTTATCACAGTATTCATATTAAAGTATCGTCATTTTGATTTAAGCCTGTATAAAGCAATCATTAAGAGCTTACGAGATAAGTTAATTATTATCTTATTTAAATACAAATTTCTAATTTAAAAAATTTTTGATGAAATAATTTTTTTTCGTGTTTATAATTTATATTTTTATAAATATTTAGGTTATATTTACAACTGAAAAGAAAAGCTATCGTGAACTAAAATCAAATAGCATGGGTCTTTATCATAAGCAATATAAAATATGTTTTGCTTCATTAGAAATACAGAAGAAGTTTTACAAACTCCTCGAGCACTCTTGCTTAGAGTAAGGAATAAGTCTTTTTTTTTTTTTTTTGAAATAAATAAAACAGTTTTTTCTTAAGATGTAATTCTGAAACATTTGCAAGTTTCAACTTATTATCTGAGCATATGAGAAGAGTACACGAATTTCATTATTGCGATATTTGTACTGAAAATTTGCAAGTATTTTCTTCTGAAAGAAAATATTATACTCGACAAGAGCTGGCTACTCACAGACGTAAAGGTGACCTTGATAATAAATCGTATCGTGGACATCCTTTATGTGAACATTGCGATATACGTTATTTTGATAAAGACGAACTCTTTGCTCATCTTCGACGTGATCATTTTTATTGCTTCATATGTGAAAGAAATGAAAAAAATGAATTTTATGTGTAAATAATTGGATTAATAATATTTTCTTGAAAATTTTAAATTTATTATTTTAATATTATAAAGGGACTATAATACATTACGACAACACTATCGTTTCAATCATTTTTTGTGTGAGGAAGGAGATTGTGCTTTTGAAAATTTTACTTCAGTTTTTTCTAATGAAATCGATTATAAGGCACATGTTGCGAATAAGCATTCCCAAGCACTTGATAAGATGCAGGCAAAGCAAGCAAGGACGTTGCAATTGGATATGACAGTAGGTGCCAGGGGTAGGCCAACACATAATGAACAGTCAACACTAAACAGCATACGTGCAACTAGGTAAAAGCGTATCTATTTTTGTTTTTCTTACCATTGAATATATTCATATCCTTTTAGAAATACAGAAAATGACTATTCATTTGATAGAAGAGGATTGAGAAATGTGAGACCATCAGCATGTACAATAGATTCATCAAATGAACAAGAATTCCCTTCACTTGGAATTCCAGAAAATACACAACCTGTATTACGTTCAACTATATCAAATTATAAAAGGCCTTATAACTCATCCAGTTTTTCAAAGACAAATGAAAATTTTCCTGCTTTAGAAAGTTCAAATCCTATTAGCGGTAAGATAAATTGTTTTATATACTAAAAATAACAAATATGTTATAGGAACTAGTACTACCAAAACTGATAATAGTCAATTGCCTTCAAGTGCCGTTTTAAAAAGAAACATAAATCCATTAAAAAGTGGTATAAACTCAATAATACATACGTCAAATCGTAAAAAATCAGCTTATTCTAATAATAATACCCAAACCAATAAAAAATTGGCAAGTAAAGATGAATTTCCAGCTTTACCAAACGCTAAAAACTCTAGCGGTTTTAGAGAAGACAATACTGATATTACTTTTACGAATGGTAATATTTTAAGTGCTAAACACAAGTTACTAGTTAATGACTATGTTTCGGTTGCTCAACCTACATCTAAGATAAATATATTCAAACCAGAAGAAGTATCAAAAAATATGAAATCCATTAAAAAGTCAGAGCTACCGAAGTTGAACAACAATGATTTTCCAGCTTTAGCGACCCCTACAACTATGAATATAAGTATAAGTAAACCATTAAAAAATGACACAAATCTTAAGAAATCCAAGAGTCTAACTACAATCCAAAAGAATACAAATAAGTATGAAACTAGCGTTAATACTGATGAGAGCTTGCTAGCTAAAAAAGTTAAAAATTTGAAGGTATATTCTATGCAATCTGAAGGAAAAGAGGGTAATCAAACCAAAACAATATCACTTAGTAATAGAGATAAACCCATCGCTCCTAAAAAAATTAAAGACATAAACAATTTATTAAAGACAAAAGAAAATCTTTCACCATTAAATGTTTTAGAAATGGAAAATTGCAATAATAAAAGTGTAGGTGCGAAAATCGGAAAAAAACTAAAACCTCCACCAGGATTTAAAAATGTTACTATTGATTCAGTTGCTAAACCAGATAATTTAAAGTGTAAAAGTTCTTTGAATGAAAGTTTCAAAATTGTGCCAAGTCATCAGTATATACCTCCAAAGGATGCAGTTATAAGAAATAAGGTAAATATAATAGCAAAAAAAAAATTTAAAATTGAATTTCAATAAATTGACAAAATTTTAGTATTTATTTATTTCAATGAATCAGCATTTGTATTTAACAGTCAATTTAATTAAACATTTATGTATAATTTCTTTCATTGTAGAAATTAACTGAGTATGTGCGAAGTAGTTTGAATTCAGTAAATGCATTCGAGGAATTTAAATATCTTTCACAAAATTTTCGTCAGGGAACTTACAAATCTGAGCCATATTATGAACTTTGTAAAGCTGTTCTTAAAAATAACTTTGATAAATATTTTCCAGAATTAATTGTGCTCCTTCCTGATATCGTAAAACAACAAGTAAATCAATTTAATAAAAAGAATATAATTTCATATTTACAACAATTTTTTAATAGGAATTATATTTAGTCCATTCAAGAAATATAGAAAGTAAACACAATCATTTTAAAGTTTGTTCGGAATGTCAACAAGTCTTACTAGAATCGGATATGAATAATCATTCTGTATCGCATAATTTGGAAAGCAGTTTCCCATCTTTAGTTAGTACCACTCGATGATATCAACGTTAAAATTTTTCCTCTCATTTGGTGCTAAAATTGACTATTTTTTCTATGTTTACATTGTTCAGAAAATAGTATATAAAAATTTTAATTATGTTTTTTCAGAGACAAAATTTTAAGTTGTTATAAAATTAACTTAGAGTGGGTCTACACAGGACAACTCACAGCAGAAAACTTACAGCGAAACCGGTTTTTTTCATACAAAACTCACAGAATCGCTGTGAGTTTCTGCTGTGAGTTGGCCTGTGTAGACCCACTCTTAGTAGCAGTTGTTGCGATTCCAATAAATGATGCTGCCAAAAATAGCTGTTAAAACAATTTTTCTTTAGAGCTCCAGATATTTATCATTTATAAAATGATAAAATTTATTTATTTTTAATAGTTATTAAGTATTTTATTTAAAAAAAGAATAATCAATAATAAAAAATTGCTAAAGATTATATATTTTCGAAAAAAAATTTAGGTGTCTCATATATTTTATTTGTCCTGAGAAAATTAATGCGTTGCTACATGCAATTTTATAATTGAAAGTCTCACTTATTATAAACTTATTTTCTATCTAAAGCATATACTTAAATATGTCTATAACTTAAGAAAAAAACCATTTTGTCAGTCATTACATTATTTCTAAATTATATCTAACTTATTTTTAGTATACTACAGTTTAATACTGGCACTATATTTTTAACATAAAAATAAGGATATAAATCTACATTGCTTAGTTTTGATAATTTTGGCAGTACAAAGATATATGTGGCAACAATATATTTGAAAACGGATACTTAGAAGTTATTTTAATAAAAATATTAAAAACAAAATTTAAAACACTAACAAAATATCAAAAGAAAAAAGATATTTTTTTAAAGAAAAAGCAAATATGAAATATGATAAAATTTTTTTAACAATAATAACAAGAAGCTTGCATAACGTAATAAAAAGTTATTTTTAGGTTATCCTAAAGAAAGAAAACTTAGGTAATGGATTGAACAGTTTTCTCAAATAAAATTTGTTTCATTATAAATTACATATTAATAATACATGTAAATACTGTATATCCAAAATTATTTTAAGCATTTCAACATATACATCTCTTCTGTTTTTAAAATTTTAAAATTTTTACTAACAAAAACATATCAGTGACAAATTAAAATAAGTTTCAGTAGAAAAACGAAAAAAAATACAACATAGGCCAATTATTCAGTTTAAATGGCATACAAAAATAAGATTACGATTTCAAAATTCTGATAGATAAAATTTTATAATAAATAAAATATATTTAAGTATCCGGTATCATTTTTTTAATTTAAAGCGTATATGAATAAACATTTAATGAAAAAATATATACAAGGAATGATACACGATTATTTGAATTTCGCTGTGTCTAAAAGTGATTCATTTTATTTATTAATGAATATGGAAGTCTAAATTGAAAATATCACATATAAATTAATCTGACCGAAAATAGATAAAATCAAATTATTCTAACAATGTAAAATATTTTATTCTAATAAATTGTATATTAATCTTTTTCATTTTCAATTATACTTTTTAATTGCATGCTTAATTTTATAACATTAATATTTCCGGTATTTTAAAATACGAATCATATTTTTGTTATGCATTTTTAAACTGAAATTTAAGCAAATTTGCAATTTAAATATATAATATCAACTAAAGATTCAAATTAAAAAGTGCTTTTGAATTGAAAATTTGAACTCAAAATTTGAATCGATGAGGTAATTAAATATAATAAAATTAAAATTGAATAAAATAACAATAATTTCTTGCTTTAAATCTATTTTCATTTTATGTTAAACGAATTGAAAACGTTGCCTTACTTGACGAACTAACTTTTTTTTTCCTTTATATGCTACAGTTATATTTGCTATAAGCCGCGCAAAATGTGAGGGACCATCTCTTGCTAAGAGAAACGTATCTCTTGCTTTACTTAAAAAATCAATAAAATCACCATAATGTCTGGGTGAAATATGCGAAAGTCTGAAAATAACAAATAAAAATCATAAGTGATAATATATTGAAATTGTTGTGTTTTTACCTTGAATGAGTTGTATTTACATATGCTGTAACTGCTGCCTCCAATAGCTGTCTTAAAGGTGCTCTATCATATCCTAACTTTTGATAAGGACGCATATTGCCTAAAATGAAGGATAATATAAATATATATAATGATAATTGTCTTTAAATCTTTCTAATATACTTCTATGTAAAGAGTTAAAATGTGAAATAGCAGGTAATGGTACACTACAACTCCTAAGAATATCGGAGAGTACTGTTGCACATTGAACATTTTTAGTTACAAGTGGTATCATATTAGCTAGTTCAACTTTTCCAAGGGAGTGTGATAATGCACAAGCCCAATGAATATCATTGATTGCAGGATGTGTGTCTTGATTATAAGCTAAATGTACATTTTTCATTGCTAACATAGCTAATTTATAAGCTCGCATTGGATAGCCTCTATGTTCCATATAACGAGCGATTGTAAACAGCTGACTCGAATTCATTATGTGTGTTGCAGCATCGATTACAATTTGATAAGCAGTTTCAAAGGCAACAGGATCGTTTTCACACAAAGTTAATGCATTTAAAGCACAATTAGGAGGGTCTTTTGTTGCACACTGCAATGCAAGTGCTCTAGCACAATTAGCTAATTCATCTTGTTGCTATAAATTGAAGAAAAATTATTATATATTAAATAAAATAAATTGCAAAAATATTCATACTATCATATTCAAATTCATTCTAGTAGAATTTGCCATAACTGTACTTGCTACAGATCCTGTAGCCTCTGTTGGTGAAAAATAATGATACCAATTTTGCATGATTGAAATTAAAGCTTCAATTCCTAACTGTGTGGCACAAGTTACCAGCCAACGTACCATTTCTCTTCTTCTCCAATTTACACAAGTTAACGTCATTTTCATGACCTTAAAATAAATAGATATATATATACATATATATGTGTATAATAAAAAGGATAAGAAATAATATTTATAAATTAAACAACTTACTTGTAGTCCAAGTTCAAAGGCAACTCCTAACAATGTTTTACTACGTGGATCTGAGTCAGGGGAAGCAAATCGAAATGCATCTAAAGCTAATTTATATAAATGGGATGAACCATGAATATTTTTTCTAGCACTTTCAAGGACTGAAGTTAACTTAATTGGATCATTTTTAGCTGCACTTAACATTGTTGACCCTAAAGAGCACTGCTGGCTTTCTAAATGACCAAGTATCCACCATCTTCTTTAAATAAATAATATAAATTACTTCCTAATAGTTTTTATAAGGGTAATACCTAGGATATCTTGATGCCATAAAACCATCTCTGCGGAAATTATTCTCTTGTTCAACTTTCGAGGAGTTATGTAATTTTATAGCCTCCTCTAAAATTGGAAATCTCATTGCACGTAGCCCTACTTCATAAGCCAAATCTGGATAATGATTAAGAAGAGATGTAAACAAAAACCTAGCCAATGTGTGCATGGGAAGTGATTCTAAATGAATGCTTTTACCTATAAAAAAATTGTTTTTGTTTCTGACATTAATAATATTTTAATATTTTGTTTTACCAAAACCACTCGATGTTCCACCATTTAATAATTGCAATGTTAATTTTTTTAACACTTCAATAAGATAAATGTCCAAATCAACCTGCCGTAGTTTAGTAATTAATTGTTCTTGTTGCTTGCATAAGACTTGTTGTGCATAAAATCCTTGAGGTACAATTCTTTGCTTTCCAATTGCCAATATTGCAGCCTTTAAGTAAGCATATATATTTATATAACAATAAATAAATGTTTAAAAAATCAACAATAACAAACCTCAAATGCTAAGGTTAAATAACTTTCCTTGTTATCCTTTGAATCTGGAACAGGAACATGACGATATCTAAGAAGCAGAAATAATTATTAATCTTAGTATATTTTAATGAAATTAATAAAAAAGCTTTAGCCAAATATTTTTACGAAATAAAAAATAATATTATATTCATTATCATTTGAAGATATATATCCTTTTAAACAATTTATCTATATTGAAATATTTATTATAAGCTTAAATTATTATTAAAATCTATTGATAGTTATTTTTAATTTACCTAGGTGGTATGATGGTCGAATCATCATTAGCAGTAGATCCATTTATAAAATTAATTCTATTTAAGCTATCATTATGATTGGATTCATTTAATATACAAGCGTCAACAAGGCAATCATAAATGCAGGAAACTGCATCTAATGGGAATTCAACTAAAAATATTTTTAAAAAATTTTAATAACATTGAAATTATAATAAAGTTAATTGATATCATACCTTCACATTCTACAGAACAGTTTGTGCAATTAGATGCACAAGTGGATTTTCGATTAATACTTTGACCTAAAGTTAATTCTTTGGATGAGGTAATAAATGATTCCTTTGAAGTTGATGCTCCACAATTGACAATATTACAACCTTTTGTAGACAACTGAGTTATATCATCTTTATATGGTATATGATTATTTTGGTTTTGTGCACTTTTATGACAATCCTTAATTTTATTATCATTAATATGTGAACAAACTTTACTTTTTTCACAATTTCTACAACTAATATCTAAAGAGAATGGATTTTTGGGACAGTTTTTTTCAATTCTATTTTCGATTTTAGATTGATCAAAAGTACTAATTTCTAAATTTATTTTGCTTAAATCACCATTACAGTTAAAATGCTTTGAATTTTGTTCATGTTGTACAACCGTTCCACATCCATGATTTTTTTTATTTAATGTTAAATATTCACCCAGTCTTGGATTATTAGACCAGGAATTATTTTGGCAACTATTACCCATACGATTTGATGTAATTCTACTATCAGTACATTGCAAACCAGCATTAAAAGTATATGAATCTGAACGCATAGGTTGATGTAGCATTTTACAATTGTTTCCCATACATTTTACATTCGTATTAAAATTATCAAAATAGTTATTATGAAAACGTGAATTTGGATTAAAAGAATGAGATGCTGTTTGAAAATTTGAAAAATTATTATATGGATTATAATGATTTCCGTTAAATGTATCTTTTATATTATTTGTCGAGCCATAACGATTAAAATAGTTTATACGATTATGATTTGTAATTATTGGATCATTTCTTTTATACTCTAAATGAAAATTAGAACTTTTATTATTGCATTTGTCACAATTTTCTCTAAGCATACTATGTCTGTAGCCTTGTACACTTCGATTTGATCTTTCAAAATCATTTCTGCTGTAATTAAATTTGTATTCATCGCATTTCCTTTGACAGGTTTGATTATGACAACAATAGTGTAAATCATCTGACCAATATTTCTTCCTTGCTTTGCTATTTTCACGTTGGCTCCACAAAGCTTGTGAAATTTCTTGAATTCTTCGCATTGTTCTAACAACACTAACAGATAATCTTAAGGCAGCACCAGTATGTCCATGTGATCTCAGAGAATCAATTCTCGAAGCACACATTGCGAGTGGTTCATGCCATAAAGGTTGTCCGCTTTCATTAAATTGAGTTTTAATGTCATTTAAATTTTGTGCATTATTAGACAATTGTGTTATTTTTTCATTATAAATACGTTCTGAAAGTATACTATTTAAATGTGTATCGTCCCAAGACATTTCAACAGCATCTAACGCTCTATGAAAAATACTTCTAGGAAGTTTATTTCTATATAAAGATTCACCATTACCAAGCTTCAACTTTTTGTTTGGTCGACAATTATCTAAACTTCTGTTATTCTCTCGATATGAAATGTTGCGTTCATCGTTATTTTTATTAATTTGTGCTTGTATATAATTTTCTTTTTTAAAATCTTGAACATTATGTTTTACACTCTGAGTACATTCTATGTTAATACTGCTCTTTTGGCATTTATCACACTCCATTTTTGATAGCTCTTCAAACATTTTCGAAGAATGACCGTTGATATGATCTAGTTTTTCTAAATAACATGTACATTTCTCTTTCTGCACTTCCTTTTCCTTTATGTCATCAAATGGTTTTTCTGAGGTTTTTATTTTTTCATCTGATTTTTGCATGTTAGTATTCAACGAATAATTAGGCAAATCATTATTATTTGATTTACAATGAGAAATAATTTTCTTTTCCTCTGAGTTATTACAAATTTCATCCTCAGCTATATTCAACAATGAACTAACAACAGCTTCATCTGAAGAGCTTATGTTGTTAGATGTAGCTTTCAAACTAGATAAAATTGGTACTTTATTATCGAATTCATTACCTCCAGTTACTTCATCTTGCCTTTCTTTTTCATCATTTCCTTTGAAATAGCACTCATCGTCGCTATCATATTCAAATGGTTTTGTGAAAATACATAAAGAAGTTTTTTCGAATACTTTATTATTAATTGAAATCGGAAAACCAAGACCATTGTCATCAACTTCCATTGATTCCCTAGAGCTCTCGTCATCATTTTCATTAGTTTCTGAACCAGGTTCCTCTTGCTGTTTTATATCGATTAAACTATCATACTTCGAGCTGACTGTGTTTTGTTCAGGTTTATGTTGATTAATTTCACAACTTTTCTCAGGTGAATCATTCCGTTTAAGATAATCAAATCTTTCTAAAATGTTATTTCTTTCTTGATTTTCGGCTATTTCATTCTTTTCATCCATTTCTTGATCAGTTTCAGAATCTGATTCAGAGGAATCATAATTTTCTTCTTCGAAATCTTCTCTATGGTTCATATCATTTAATCGATGTTCATATATATTTCTAGAGCGATTTTCATATAAGTTACGATTGAGATCTCTTTCACTTTCTCTTAAAAATCTTTCTCGATGCTGCAAATTAAAAATTTTTAGTTTTATAATAAAATTAAAGCTTATAAGCTTACATTATTTCTAAAAGTTAGAAAGTCTGGATCTTCTGGAGGACAAATAACTCGTTTAGACCACTGTTCAAGTAAACATTTCCAATTACTTTTCTCTTGTTTGGTTGCCCGAGGATTTAAAACAACACACACCCATAAAGAGCCTGAAATTATGGTCATATAATTTTACTACTATTATTTATCCTTTAAAGCATACCTAGTTGATCCCATAATAAACGACATTTATCCGTCATTGGAGTTCCTTGATTTTTCCAAAGGAGCAATCTTGGGTCAGTAAGAAATTGTTCAGTTATCAAAGTTAACATGCGAGCTCCATTTGAATCTTGTGCCCGTAGCATTTCTCTTACTTTCGAAAATAGTGAATTAAGTTGTTTATTTCCATTATAATAACTCCCTTGTTCTAAATACACTTTAACTGCTTCACATACTTGAGATTCATCTAAATGCCAACTATGTTCATCATCACAGGCAGCTCCCGCTGTGGGATCTGGCGCCCCACAAATAGCATTTATTTCTGATTTTTGCTGAAGAATTTCATCTGCAAGTTTTTGTGCTGTCGGTAAAACTTCTGTATGATGTGCTGATATTAAATATTGTACAAACTTTTGCAATTGCTGCCGATTCATTTGAAGCAGGGTTTCTTAGTAAAAATTTTTATAATAAAATATAACTTTTTTATTTAAAAAAAAAAAAGATTAATTTGCACATACCAGATATTGGCACACGAAGTTTAATTTTATGGGCATTCCTAATTCTGTAAAGTGAAAGTGCAACAACATGCTGACACCAAAATATATCTTTAGCATCACAACTACATGTAACTGATGTTATTTTACACCTTGAAAAAAATTTTATATTAATTTTGAATCATACTAGAAAATCATGGAAAATACCGATCAAAGCTTACTGAAACCTTGTACTTTTTATTTTCTTCATAGTTATAAGGAGTGGAAATTGATTGATGATGCTCACGATCAGTAAACAGAGTTCCAGATGTAAGACTATTTCTTGAATATAATATGTCATCATTGCTTTGGTTTACACTAGAATTTAAATTATTGCTTTCAACAGGTGCATGATTCCAGACAATGCCACTCAAATGGAAGCCTGAAATAAAAAATTTCAGAATTTTTTATAAAACAATAATACAATAACAGAAGGAAGAATGATTAAGCTTAAAAATGTCGAAAAATTTACAAAACGTAATTTTCAAAAAAGAATTTTGAATACTCACCCACTTGTAAAACATTTTGAACACAACCTGATTCTAATAACTTTAATCCTTTACAAAAGCTTAAATTTTGTGTTTCACCAGATGTCGTTATCCTAATTAAAATTTTATATAAAAAATCTATGTTAAAATTTTATTTTTTATTACCTTGAAAGTGAGCTATACATATAAATGTCTTTCTCATTGCGGGGGAAAGACCAATAAATTATACTTCTTTGAACAGGTTCCGGAATACGTTCATATCGTTCTTCAATTTTTTGAAAGGGTTCATATCTTGCAACAAGTTTGGCTGTTATATCAAGAAGGCTATAAGGTTGGTATCCATTTTGTATTTTAAATTCTACGGAATCGTCTATACAAATGTTCAGTTCGTTATCAGAAAGTGCCATATTTTAGCGGATTCCTTCAAAATTCATGTATTGTTTAATCTAAAGTAAAATACGATTATTGAACACTAAAAACGCATATTTGAACAAATTTAAATTTATCCACTAAGAATTTGACCTAGGTAACAAAAACTGATAAATAAGACTAGATGTAAATATATGTGACTTCTGTAACGTTATTAATATATAAAAGATATTCCTAAATTCAAATAACATTGTTAGCTAGAGTTTATATACTATTTTATCATATAAATGGTTAAATTAAAACTTATAAAATCATGACTGTAGAAATTATATCAAAAATTCAGTGAATACTACATCTAAAAATTTCATCACTTTGAAAACCATTGGGTTTTATATAAAACTATTATTTATTGTGTATTATTTTCGGGTTGTTGTAAAAATTTAACAAAAAAAAAATCGTCAAATTGGTTTTTTTAAAGTAAAGCCTCAAAATTCTAAAAAAATGTAAATAAATTATAAAATAATTTCGCAGCAATTAGTTAAATAATTTTAATTGATAAAAAAGTGACATTATAATTATAGTTCAATATTTTATTGTACTTAATTTACGTGCATCTTATTTAATGAATATTGGTCTCAATTTGACTTTATTCTATTAAATATTCTTCGCTTAACTAATTAATTCACATAAAATTAAGCAATTTACAGTTTTACTCACCCGAAAAGTAATTTTTGCAGTTTAAGATACCAATACTAGTTTAAAAAAAAACTCCTTTATTTCATAAAGGAATTTTATTCTTTAAATGATTTATGGGACCCCATTGTATAACCCCAAATTTACATGCTAATGTCTTCTAGAAACACAAAAGATGGCAATTTTATTGTAAAAAAAGATATGCTTTGTTTCCATTTACATCGTCTCAGAAGAATATTTTAAATTTTGCATAAAAATAAAATTTTATTAAAAAATATTTTATCGAAACACACAGCTGTATTACAACTTGTTCTTCTTCTTCTTTATTTTTTGAATTGAGCAGAGAGCATCAAAAATTGACAACAAAAGCTAGCTGTCAGCATATATTATACATATCTGTACAAATAAAAAATTTTAGTTAAGACTTTGATTTCATTTGTAGATTAACCAATTACATCGCTTTTTACTATTTAGTTTTTGTTTATATTAATTATTATGTCGAATATATATCATAAATATCTGAAATTTATTTTGAGGTTATGAATTAAATTTATTGCAACAAATAATAATAACAAAAAGACTGGAGAATTTTATAGTGATGTTTTCCATCAATTAATTTAAATATCATACTAAATATTATTAATTCTAAATTAAATTAGTGTTTTTGAAACATATTTAAGCCGGTATTTCATATAATAATATATATAATGTAATAAAGGCTCTATAACGTGAAATTATATTGATGTGTGCGTGAATCTGCTTCCAAAATTATATGAATATATGAATTATTATATATATATATTGTGAATGACATTTTGAAAGCCTGATGTTTATATATTTTCTTATTTTGAAATTATAGATTGCTAAAATTTTATTAAATACAGTTGTAAAACATTAATAATATAATTTAATTGCAAAAGTAAGTGCCAGTGCTTTTTATTATAATTTTATTTAGTAAAAAATCTAAGAAACATGGTAAAATTAACTCCGGATTTAATTAATCAGTCAATGCAGTTCATTAATCCTTGCCGAGATCGAGAACTAGATTTGAGAGGTAGTATAACTAATTTGTTTATATTATTATAACAATATATATTTTGCAAGAATTTTATATGTTAGCTAAGTAATACTAAAATATTTTCATTTTGAAAATAATTCAGGCTATGTCTAGGATTAGCGTTTTGGTGACCAATTTTATAGACGTTTTTTAAGACCGGCTAACAATTTGCGATCCATTGCCTTCGGTAGCTACTAAAACATTCTTTTAAAAAAATATTATTTGTGTTAGCCAATTTATTAATTAATTGAATCACAATGTATGAACCGGTCTCAAAAAATACATATATATCTGCTTACTAGCACTAATCTAGAGGCAAAGTCATCATAGAAGGGCAACATTTTCATATCATGGGACCATAAGATAGAAATCTTGCCCGTAGAAGTTTACAATAGCTTATGAATATTTTTTTTTTTTTTTGAGGTTATAAAATCCCACAAATTGAAAACCTGGGGGCGACATTGGATCAGTTCGACACTATAGACTTTTCCGATAATGACTTAAGAAAACTAGATGGTTTTCCTTATCTACCCCGTCTCAAATGTCTGTTATTGAATAACAACAGAATAGTGTAAGTATATCGGATACTAATTCTTTTATTTATAAAATAATATATTTTTTAAAGACGTTTTGGTGATGGTTTACATCATTCTCTACCAAATTTGGAAACAATTATTTTGTCGGGTAACAATATCCAAGAATTGGGAGATTTAGATGCTTTAAGTAATTTAAAGAAGCTTGAAACACTTTGTTTACTTGTAAATCCTGTTTCTACACGACCATATTATAGAGAATATGTTGCCTTTAAGTGAGTATACTATAATGAACTTTAAAAAATGTTTATATAATCCTCTGATACTAGATTCCCAAATGTAAAACTGTTGGATTTTCGTAAGATAAAACAAAAAGATCGGCTAGCTGCACAAGAATTTTTCAAAAGTAAAAAAGGAAAAGATATGGTTAAAGATATTGCGAAAAAATCAAAAGCTGCATTGAATTTAATTTCTGCTACAACTAATGAAAACAGAACAAATTGTAATAATTTTACAATTATAATTAATTTTTATATTAATATTTAATTTTTGTAGCTGTAAACGGTAATATAGATTTTAACAAAATACGAGAGGCTATTCGAAATGCTAATTCAGTGGAAGAAATTGATAAATATACAAGAATTCTTCAAACTGGTCACATCCCTGATGATCTTTTGAATTCCTTAGGTATTTTTTCATAGTTCTGAAAAAGATCACTATAATCGTTCTTTTCTTTAAGGCAACTTTACTGAATACTAAGCTAACTTTAATGGACCAAAAAAAAAATACATACATATTTGGTATTTTTTGGTATAATATTAAATAATAAAGAAATTCAGTCAGATAAACTTTTATTTTAAAAAAAAATATAGCCTGTAAAATTTATTAGCATTAAATTGAAATAACTAAATATAGTCAAAATAACATGCATAATAATTTAAAACAATAAAATAATTTCTTATAATGTCACAAATACTAATTCTATTTTGAGGATTTTTTGTAAGCATTTGTTGACATAGCTTTGATAAACCATAACATTTTGGGATTTTGTAACAAGCAATATGTTTGCAACGAGGATCATTTATAATTTCCCTTAAAGATTCATAGTCCTGTAAATATTTTTAATAAATAGGCATACCGTTATTTAATTAAAGATATTTTTTTTGTAAAAGAAATACAAGTAAAATAACACTGTTTTTTTAAATATAAATCTCTAATGAATTAAACGAAATGGCTTAAGTTGAATTATAAAATTTAAACTTTTTCATTCGAGTTTTTATTTTCATTTTTAAGTTTAATGGAAATTTTTTCTTTTTAATTTTATAAATAAGGATATTTAAATAATTAAAAGTACGATTTTTAAGTTCTATATAGAGTTGATGAACTTGTACAGTTATACAGTTCTGAATACTTACTTGAGCGAGAACAAATGGCGATTCCAGCGTAAATAATTCATAAAATATACAACCTAAGGACCATATATCAGCTTTAAAGTCAAATGGTTTTCCATTCATTATTTCTGGAGCTTGATACATTGGAGTTCCTAAATTATTTTGCAGGGTACCTCCTCTTGAATTTTTTTAAAAATATTAAAAAAAGCTTCTCATATTTATTTTTACCTTGTTTGAATGCTAGATATTCCAAAATCCGCTATTTTAGGACGGTTATTTTGATCCATTAGAATATTTTCTGGCTTTAAATCACAGTGTATAATATGTCGTATATGTAAATATTCCATTCCAGATAAAATATCTCGAAAAATATTTAAGTTTGCCTGAATTAAAACATTATATGAAAATGATATTACATATATTTCAAGGTCTAAACACCTTAATTGGTAGAGGGCTAATTCTGTTTTTTAAAAAATTTTGTAGATTTCCATTAGGAACAAATTCCATCACAATGCAAATTTGATCCTCCAAAAAAAATGTACTTATATATTCAACTATTCGAGGATGCTTTGCTTGAGATACAATATATACTTCATTTATGATCTGAACAAAGTTTATTTATTTTTAAAATTTGTTAAACTATAATCAACTTACATTCCAGTGATATGGGATCATTTTTATGCAAACAAGATGATTATTAGAACTTCTACACAGCATAGCTTTGCTTTAAAGTAAAATAAAAATTAGTTTTGATTTTTTGAAAAAAAAGGATAATTTCATTTTGGAATAACCTAATTAAACGAATATAATTTTTATCATTTTACCCAAATGTTCCCTGTCCAATTAATTTAGTTATTGTGTAGCCAAATTTTTCCATTATGGGAAATAGTTTCGGGTTTTTAAAGTAAACTTAACCAGTGAGATAAACAGCTTTATGGTAAATAAATAATTCTTTGGTTCAGATCTACAGTTAATGGCTATATTCAAGCATTTAATTAACTGTAAGAACAGTGCTTTTCCGCTAAATTTTAATCTAAATTATTATTTTATCATGCAGTACTATCAATACATGGGCGCCATACAAGGTCAATGAAAACCCCCAATCTAATTTTAAAAATTAGAATCCCCAAATTATAGCGCTTAAATCTTTTTTTTACAAAAATTATAAAAATTGACAGCTAACATTTAAATCTTCTTCTTTCTGCTGAATCCAATTCATTGTGTTCAGTAGAAAAAGAAGTAAAGATTTAGATGACAAGTATGATAACTAAAAATCAAAGTTACAAAATAATAATTTAAATGTGATGTAACCGTTATTATGGGAGAGTTTTATTGGACCTATCACTATCACGAGCTTATTGTAGATTTTCTTCCGGGCTAGTTTAATTTACCTGTTCGTGCCGAAAGCAAATGTGCTATTACTAGCACACTTTACATATTAAATATTTTTAGTGCATTATATCCTAGAAAAGTTTCCAGATACTGTCGGACATCAAGAGACATCAACTCTTCGAAGTGACATATTGTAATAATTTCTATTTCTTGATATTGTCCACAATGAACAAGAAGATAATTTATTTATTTTAAAGTTATATTTTTAATAAAAACTATATTTTTATGCCAAAAATGAATTTTAATTAATTTGTAAAACAGGTCAAAAAATATAATAGCCAAATTTGTTAATTTATAATTTGATTATAGACATTTTACAATTTTTCTTTCATCTTGATTGATGTATTTGATTTTGAAACGACAGGCTTGTAACTTTTTCTTAGTGACGAATCCTGATGAAATTTTGATACATATTTTTTGGTTTGGTCTACATTTTTAGTTGATTGTGTATAAGATCGTGATTTTACAGATTCTACTTTCGGTAGTAAAATTTCCGATGTTTGTAATTTCAATGATTTTAATTTAATTGATTTCCCTTGTTCCTTAAATGATTTTAACTCTGAAGAAGTTTGTACTTTTGGTGTACGTACTTTTTTTTTATTGTAGTCTAATTCTGACATTTCAATAGCACAAAAGCTTTGAGCTTTATTCAATGTGAATTTTTTTGTATTTGTTTTAGATTTAGTTGGTTTTTTGTTGCCTAATGATTTATTAATTTTTGTTTTTTTCCGATTAGTCATTATTAAATTCTCAATCAATGATGTCGTGCTATTTTTATTTATTTCCATTTCTTTTGTATTCATTCCGCAAATTTCATCGGATAATGATTCTTTTACAGTTAATTTAGTATTAGAAAGGCTGTTTTGCATTTTTTCAACCATTTCATGAACCGAATTTACTTTAGCTTTAAGTTTTTGAACATTTTCTAGATGTTTATTAGCATTATCTATAAATTTTTGAAAACATGACGTATTTAAATTTTCTACGGTTTTCTTTTTAGTCTTATTTTCACTATTATTCATTGACTTTTTGAAAAAATTATTGAGGTTTTCATCTTTCTTAATAGCTAAAAAATTAATTAATTATTCATTAATGCTGTTTTATATTTACTTGGTAAAAATAAAAAATAAACTAAAATGATTTTGTATAAACCTTAATAATTAAGTCACATATAAAATTTAAATTTATATTTTTAATTTGTACACATAAATTTTTAATTATCAGACAATTTATTAATTAAATTGTTAGAAAATTGTACGCTACTTACAATTTACTTTGTAATTTTGTTGATTAATTTCATTCTGATTTTCTAATTTATGCATAAAATTCATTTTAAACTGTTTGTAAATTGGATAATGCTTTCTTATTGAAACCTTTTTGAAGTTAAGTTTAAATTTACTTTTAATGACGCTTAAAGATTTACCTTTTGTATTGAATAAAATGCATTAGCATACTATAATCATAATAAAAAATGTCATCGCCAACTTAAAATTTTTTTCATTCAAAGTTTATTTTAAACTAAAATTCGATTACTATTATTTTCTTGTTTATATGTATAAGTAATTTATGCAATATTAAAATTATTTTTTACAGAAATTTAACAATTTTAATGAAATTTATATCAATCATAAAATTTGCTTACAAAAAAAGACATTCGAAAAGCAGCGACTCTATTTTCAATAGACTTATTACATTGAATAAAAATTTTCTGTTCTATTTTGTGGAATTTTGATTGTAGCAGATTAATCACAGAATTTCTTTCCAAAATTTTACACACAAATGCAAATATTTACAGGTTTCTGACAACAAATGTAAAATTTATTTATTGAATTTTATTATATTATTTTATATTTATTTAAATTAAAATCGAAAGAGTGTAGGAAAAAGAAACAGCGAGAAACTAATTATATTCATGATGGGGAATTTCCAGATAATATCAAAAATTGAATTAGAGAGACATATGAGTCGTTCAGAAGCCAATGTGGTTCAGTCCAAAAAATCAAAATTGAGAAAATTAATGTTTCTTAATACATTCATAACACCATAACACATTCAGAGGCTATAAAAAACGGTGTTCGATCTACAAAAAATGAAATAATGAGTAAATCCTTTTAAGACTAAGAAATATATTATTTATTCTATTAAAATTTGCAAAAATCAGAAAATTGAAAAAAAGGACTTAACCACATTGGCTTCTGAACGACTCATATATGGATTGTTTAAATAAAATAATTTTATTAAAAACATTTAATGCAAATCAAAAACTAATAAAATTAACATTCTTTTTAAAAAAAAATTGTATATTGCAGATTGTTTTATAAAACTTTATGTTCAAAAAATTAATCTTGTTTTGAGTGTATAATCATCATAATACTTTTTATGTAGATTTGTGCGAATATTATTTCTACGTAATAATTTATGAATAAATACAGTTTAACAAAATATTTTAAAAACTACACTTAAAATTTTATATAATATACAAAAACGCTCTACTGAGTTTATAAAAAAATACACATAGGTAATTTTAATACCAAAAGTAGTCTATAAAAAATAAAAAAAACGATTTGCTTTTAATCAAAAATAAAATTTGTTCATTTTGTTCTTAAATGCTAGAAGGCACTTTGGTTGATATCATTTTAAATAAAATCTTAAATAAAATTTCCATCATAAGCCTCTTGTTTGGGAAAATATGATGGACAAAGTATATGAATTAATATACCAGTTACCATTAATGCAAAATAAACAATTATAGATATCCACCATAAAATTCTTTCCCATTTGCGTACTTTAAGATTACGTAAAACTCCAATTCCAACTAAAAGACCAGCTACAGCTCCAGATAGATGTGCCATATATCCAACTTGATCTTTTTCATTTGATAAATGACGATAAACAGAAGTTCCCAAATCAGTAAAACAAAATATTAAAAACACAAAAAGTTGAACAATTGCATATTCCATTTCAGACCAATTCTGTAATAAGATTATAAAAAAGTTTTGACTTTTAAATAATATACAAGAAAATCAAAAAAAAAAAAAAAAAATTGAATTTGTTATAATTTAGGATGAAAATTATACTGACGACATTATTCGTTTAGTCGTTAACAATAAGCATATAAGCGTTTAGCGGCAAATTGGCACTAAAATTTTGACATAAAACGTTTCCTTATTCTCAATAACAAAGCATTTAGCTAATTATATCTAATTTTGATTTTAACTTAAATTTTGTTGAATTTACGGCGTTCAAAAAGTTTAAGCAAAAAATAAGTTTACTCAGTTCTTGGAATCCACAAAATAATTTTCAAGCATACTTTATGATATCTTTTAGAAATTTCCTGTTTCAGTGTGTTAGTAATAAAATAGTAAAATCACAAAGTAGAAAAAAATTCTACTGGGCAATTATATATGTTTAGATCTGAAATAAAAATACAGCTACGATTAATTTGAATTAAATTTTTAATACCATTATAATAGTTGCTATATGTGCTGCAATCAACGCATAAACACCACCAGAAGCTCCAGCTAAAAATATTCCAGGTGTTGTTAACTAAAACAAAAAATAATAGTAATAATTATAAATCATTTTAGATCATAGTAAAATTCTTCCGGGAATTTTAAATAGTTTAACTTAAGTTTTATTTGAATTTTTCGATTGTGACGAGACGAACTCGCCTTAATAAGCAGTGTGCAGCATTTTTTCTATATTGAACACAAAATTTTTAGATTAGCACAAATTTATCAATTGGCAATTTTATTTTAATTAATTTTGATTTTCGATGAACATTTCATATGTATAAATTAATTTTTCTCACCGATGTACCCATTGAACCAGCTGCTACTCCAGCTAAATAAACAAGTGATACTCTCCACCAATGATGTACTAATTCTAATGCAACACCCAAAAATATTTGTATTATTAAATTCATAAATAAATGCATTAGTCCAACATGAACAAACATATAAGTAACAAAACGCCATGCTTCATAGCGTCTATATGGATTGTATATAAATAATGTTGCGGCTGGTCCAGCAATACTTTCACCAATTTTTTTATAATTGTTGGGATCATCTCTTTTTTTATGAAAAAAAAAATATATATATACATATATATATATTAGATTATATCAATTAAATAAAAGAATTAAAATTACTTAAAGTGGATAACATCAATTAGAAACATAATTATTTCAATCATTGAAAATACAAGCATTGTTACTGGTGGAGGACAAAATTTCATTTGGCGTTCATAAGCTCCATCTTTAAATTAATTATTGATATTATTAATGAAATTATTTAGCTAAATTTATGATGTTGTAATTTACCAATTTGATCGTCATCTTCTCTATGTGGTGATGGTATTATCATACGACAATAATTTACTAAATATTCCTTAAAAAGCCATTTATGCTGTTCAGTCATTTTAAAAAATTCCTCAAAATCTAATCTTCCATCACCATTTTCATCAGATAATTTTAATATATGACTAGTTACGCCACGAGGTAAATCACGACATCTTCCACTCCTTATTAAATTTTTCAGTTCTTGAAGTGAAAGATATCCATCATTATCAGAATCATACTATAAATAATAAAGGTTTTCAATTTGATTATTGGTCTTCTTAATCCTATAAAATAAAAGATTTATGATATTTTTTCTTTACAAATTGTCAGCAATAGAATACAGCTATGAAAATTTCTACGTTTTGCCAGTAAGGGTAAATACACCAATAGTAATTTAGCAGATTTGAGCGAAAAAATATAATTTTCAACATTACTGCATATATAAAAAATGTTAAGGATCAACACTTGACCAATCGAAATATTAGCAACAATAGATACATGTTAGAAAATCATAAATATCATATAAATAATAATCGTATTTTCAAGAGTTTTGAATTTACTTTAGGAAAAAATACGATCAGAGTATTAGAAG
Source organism: Acrocera orbiculus (assembly GCA_947359355.1). Lineage (NCBI taxonomy): Eukaryota > Metazoa > Arthropoda > Insecta > Diptera > Acroceridae > Acrocera > Acrocera orbiculus. The sequence goes on from OX375759.1 coordinate 15,627,886, forward strand.
TTCGATTTGAACTTACTTCAGTCTAAAAAACAGCCTCGCAAGCTGAAGCCTCCTTTCTTGTGTATCACAGATTATGAAAAGATTTGTGTACTTTGACGTTTTTTGTAGGCTAGAAATTATTTGCTACATATAAGTATAAATTTCGTACACATGCTAATTTTTCAATTTTACTTCAAGTCAAATTATTAGAATCTTTCATCTTAAAATAATTCTTTAAATTACATTTCTCTGAAAAATTTTCTTATCAGAAATGAATTTTAAAATTTTTTCGAGTTTTAAATTACTTGCAGTTTTTTTTAAGATATTAAGTCTCAGATAAAGAGTTTTATCAAATTTAGCTGATAAATACAAAAAACACTAACTCTAAATTTTGGTAAATCTGACATCATAAGTTTATTTGATAATGAATCATTTCCCAGTTAGATAATATGTAATCAATCAATACTACAACTTAAGATTATAATTTTATGATTAGCTAAAATTGAATTGAAAAAAATTGTTAAACAATTTATATAAAATATAAACGATAGTTATGCATCAGATATTTTTTTAATCATATTGCATTTATTTTATTAAATGAGACCAAATTAAAGAAAACAAAAACGCTGTTAATGTAGTCAATGAAAGTAGAAGTTTACCTTAAAATCAGATTAATGAATGTACAAATCAATCATTTTAATTATCCTTCATTTTCAAATGAATTCAAACAAAAGTTTAAACAGCTTCTTAGTGTAAATTACTATTAAATTATATTACCATATTAAGTTAGTTTAAAAAAAAGAAACAAAAATAAGCCAAATATAATACCTGTCTGGTATAAATCAAATAAAACTACTTTATTTGGAAATGTTTTCGTTTTTAAATTTAAAACATACCTTTGTAAAAATAACAAACATATGCTGGCGTTGTGGATTATCTTGTTGTGACAAATTTAACCTATTTAAAGGAATTTCTTCTTGGATTTCTTGCTGTAATTGCCGCTGTTGTTCCAAATATGGGTTTTGTCTACTAATTTCTTGTTGAGCCATTTTATAGATGTTATAATTTAGTGTATTTATTAAAAAGCTTTTAAATTTATAATTAATTAATTCCTTTGTTTATTAAAATTTATAATACTGAGATAGTTGTATAACTTTTCAAGTTCTTTCCATATTCTTTTTACATTTATAAACACAATATTCTCAATTTAATTCCATTTATTTATTAAATTTCTATATGAATGTATTAAGTATTTTTTGATTCATAATATTTTATATATTAAACAAAAAAAATAAAAAACCCGTTAGCATCGTACACGCTCTCTTTTCTTCTTTTACATTACCAACAAAACACTAAAAAAACTTTATATATATATATATTTACAGGTGCTTATACTCAGTTTAGGGCTGCCATATAAACTCTTTACTATTTAGACATTTGTTAACTGCATTTTCGACAAAAGTATAAAAGAACTACTATAATATCGCCTATAATTCTGCTGTCCAAATCGTTAATATGAAAATCTTTTCTTTTAATTCTATTTACCTAATTTTTTATATTTTTTTAATTATTTTACATTTTTCCAGCTATAATTGATAATTGTTAATATATTCCATTAAATATTTATCATAAATTGTTATAAAAATTAAATAAAAATGATTTGATTTTGATTTTTTAATCGAAACGAAAAATGTGTAAATGGCAGCTAACTTTACAATTGACATATGTATTTTAATTGAGTTTCTGAACTACTTGGTTTATTGTACTTGGTTATTTGTGAAACATACCATATTGAGGATAGAGGAGGCATTAGAGGAGAATAATATATTCATATTTCTGCTTGCAATACAAATGTCTGGCAGGCAGAAACTTAAATATAAACTCGGCTTATCCACGCATTAACCGAATAGACCTGAAGAGAGAAAAAAACAATAAAGTCAAAGCAGAGCCGTTGAACAGCAATACTTCAAATGTTCATATTAATGGACTTTTTGCAGTTATTTGGTCATTCATGATCAAATAACAGCCCTCAACCCTAAACCAAATATTTTTTAAATTATTTATATCATTATATTAATTAAAAAAAAAAAACATTAAAACAATATTAAAGTGATTAATAAGTCCATCAATATGAAGTATGTACTGTGTTATGCTGCTACGTAGAATATACATACATAATACACACACAGTACTTTTTTTATTCTGCACATCTTGGCGACGTCACCTTTTGAATGGAATCGGTTTGAGTGAAATCAATTAAGTTACCTTTAATAGGGAAGACAAAAAAATGCCTTGCATATTAATATATAGATTATACCAGGATTTTATACCATCGGGAGTTAAAAACCTTTTGGCTAAATAAAAAGAGAATGTAGATGCTTATTTTCTACAAATTTTATTCTTAACAATAAAGCTTGAATTAACAAATACCTACTGTTTGTTTATTCAGCATAAATTTATTAGTAATTTTTTTAAATGAAAAATGAGGCGCAAGTGGAATTTAAAATTTGGTTTATTATTTTAAATAAAAACTATTTTAATTAAAAACAAAACAAATTTCTTAGTTAAATAAATAAAATCAAAGACAAAAAATAGAGTTAGTCCTCATAATAAAAACTTGATACAAAAATTGAATATAAATTTCGATTACTATAATAATTGTATAGTATATACCATAAAGAAATTTGAAAATTCAATTAATAATCAAATAAATAAGCAGTATTTTTTCTTTTTTTTTTAAATTTTTATAAAATAATCATATTATTCTAAAATAGTTTCTTGAAGTCTTTTTCTAGCTTCTTTATATGCTTTCATAACATCATCTAAAGTTATTAAATTTGTTTTACCTTTAACTTTTTTAATTTTAATTGACTCATTCAATTTTTGTGTACATATATTTAATTTAAAACGGAATAAACCAGTTGAAATAGTTTTACAATTATATCTACTTTGATAATTTTCATTAATTAAATTAAATAAATTTTTAATATTGATTTTTTTCCGACCACCAATAAAATATCTTTGAAATTTTTCAATATATCCATAATCAATTCGGAAACAATTTAAATTAATTATTTTATTTTGAGGATAAATTTTTATTTGAATATATGTATAACCTTCAGTTCTTTCACGACTCCATGAATCAATTGATATTATTTCAAAATAAATATTTATATAATTATAAAATTCATAATTTTGTTCACATATTATTGTTATATTAAAACAATGACTAAATTTCCATATACCATTTGTGGATATTGATGTTTGTGTACTACCATTGAGTTGGCCATATTCTAAATTTATTCCTTTTGGTAGTTCTATATTATATCTAATATGAAGATTTTCATATTCAAACATTTCAGCATCATGTATTTCAAAAAGTAATATTGCACGATATTTATGTTTTTCAATTAATTCAAATTGTTTATTATTTTCATTATTATTTAATAATCTTGTTAAATTTAATTGATTTTCATATGTTGATAATATATTATTACATTTTGATGTATTTTTAATTCCATATGAATATAAATGGCGATAATTTTTATCAATTTCAATAATATAAGGATTTTCATTAAAATCATTAAAATCAGGATAAACAATTAATAAACAATCTTTAGGTATCCATTCAATATAGAAAAGTAATGTATCTGGATTTAGTTCAGCAAAAATATACATTTGTATTTTATTAGTGGATATATTATCTTTGATTAGATTATTTTTTGATATTAGATTAAAATTTTCATTTAATACATAATTATCATCATGTATATAAGTAAAAATTTTTCTTGATTTTTCTTTTTTAACATGATTTCTAATTATATAATCACGATATCCTTTTTGTATATCAGTAACACAATTTTCAATTTCACTAAAATATTCTAATTCAAAATGACTAAAAATTCTTTGTTGCCAAATAATTTCAATTTCTTCAACAGGATCATCATCTACATCTAAACATTTTTCTGAATTATTATTATCAAATTTTGGTATTTTAATCAAAGAACTAATACTTTTAAGAGTAATTAGAAATTTAAAATTATCAATTTTACATTTTGTACGATACACAGCAGAATGTTTACTACACTTTCTCCACATTTTATAAATAAATAAATATTAATTTTTTGTGTTTATTTTATTATTTTCTAACTCAATTCATTTTGATACTACAAATGTCAAATGAAGTTTTTGTTTTTTTAAGGTTACTATGGTAAAATTTTTTAATAAATAACAAAACAAATTAATTTCTTTAGGCAAATTAAACTATATATATATATATGGATGGCTTATAAGGTTTTAGTGGTTATCAAAGAAAAAAACCTAAGATGACTAAGAAAGTGTCTGTAATAATATCCTTTGCCCCAAAATCATAAACAGCTATTTCCACTACTGACTGCAACTATTCATATTTTATTATTAATTTTTATCTTTGTTCTAAACAATCGCATTATTATTAATGTGATAATAAAAATACACTCAAAACGTTCAATAGGAATTTAATAGTCTGCAAACTTTTAGCATATTTTTTTTATTAAGGACTTAATTTTGCTTCTACATTTAATGATATGATACCTATTATTTGCTCGAAGTTTGCATATTTTGCAATAGAAACTATAAACAGTTAGATTTGTCTGCAAGAATCTTAATTCCTGGTTTTCTTTGATCCAATTAAAAATTCAAAAAAATTAAAAAGCTTGCAATCTTTATATCATATTCTATAAGCACTCTTAACAATCAAAAGAGGTCTTACTTGACATGTGGACGACATTAATAAGCAAATGTATTGAAATTGAGGGCATTCCAGAAATATGAAAGCACTCTGAAATCAAAACTTTTGTACAAAATTCAAAAAAGATACAAATAATCGAAACTCTTACAGAGGAATAGCACTTAAAAATACTCACAATGATCTTTAATACGAAATCAACGGTTAGAATAAACCTAAGGAAAAATTTAGATTCAGGAAAGCCAAGAGCACTTATTAAGCAGCAAACCTCCTCTTTGCATTGACTTTGTTCACGATAAGCTTTAGTATAGTTGCGAATTTGCTGAAAAAATTAACTTACCTCTAGAACCCAGAAACTAAACGAATACACAGCATCCTAGCCTATAATATTATATCCATAAATAGTTTTGTATAGCGAAAATTTAAGCCGTGGTTCTAGTGCAGGTAAAATTTGAACAACTTTATTAATTTTCGCTACATTAAAGTAATAATAGCCTTTTTCGTTTTAAAAGAATTTAACAATATTAGTTTCATATCAGGCTTTTAACTGTCTTGTTTTTTGGTCCTGAAATTCCATTAAAAACTTTTATATATAAAAAAAACTTGAATTACTTGGTGACAAGTTGCATCAAGGTAAGTCAAAAAAGCCATATAGTACCATAAAACATCAATACTTTGAGAAAATTGATCACTTCAATCATATACATTGTATGACATACCTTGGCATTCAGACATTCATTATTGGATATTGGTATGACTGGCATTGAAAATTTATTACATAAATATCTGGATGTACACTTATTTGTAAATTATTCTCAAATCTTATTGAGAAATCCTTATATAAGCCTAATTTAAATGAATAAAAAATTTTTGTATTTTAAGTTAGCAAACAAAATTATTGCTACTTTTTAAAAGTAGTTTAAATTGTAATAAATTATTATTGCAATTATTGCATTTTGTCTAAAAGAAGTTTTCATCTAAAACAAAACTAGGATTAGTTTTAATTCTATATTACAATTTAAAGAATAAAAAGTTTATCCTAATGTAGATACCACGATTATTTATAGTAATACAAAAATGATAAATGGTACAAAACATTGCTATGCATAAAGTATTTCATTTATCGATTAATGATTGTCAATAAAACATTAATTAATTGTGATATGGCTTCTGTTTTGCTTTTCGCATTAAAAAACAAGAAAAACAATAACAAGAAAATATTACCGAGTATAATTATTCAATTTGAAAATTTAAATAGAATAAAAATATTTTAAGAAAATCAGTAAAAACTTTGGTGAAAGACAAATTAAATGCATTTTACATCCATCTTTTAGTCACTACATTTAGATTCCAAAACCTACTTTCAAAAAATAATTAATTCCTATTTGATACAATAAAAATATAATAATATTTAAATTTGCTTAAAATTGTAAAATTTTATTTTAAAGAAAATTAAAGATGACAACAGTTTTGAAATGAAAATAAAATTTAACCAAAAATACAGCATCAAAAATTGAAAAGCCAAAATAAAACAAGTAAAATAAAATATCATTACGGGGGTAGATTATGGATATAATTAATACAAACAACAAATAGTCTCATGTTAAACCCTGTCACCAATTTGTTGATAGATTCTAGGACCCATGAATTTAATAAATTTGAAACATTTTCAAGAATTTCGAAAGAATAAATTGTGGGTGGGATATTGTTGCTACCAGAAATAGACTAAATATGTGTGAAATCATTAAAGATAATTTTTGTTAGCTTTCTTTCGTTTTATTTTTTGTTTTTAAAGATGAAAAAAATAAAAAATACAAAAAAAAAAAACATCAATGTTCTATTTAAATTCTTTTATAAATTGCATAATGAACTATTTTTAAAAATTTTAAAGATTCTTTTTAAAAATCAAACCATATAAATTATTTACATATATTATTGAAAATAAATAACTTGATTGGATTAAATTTTATTTTTTAGTTAAAGATTAATTCATTTTTTGTTGTTGTTGTCTTTATTGATAATTATGTTTAGTTAATCTTAAAAAGTATGAATCAAAGACAAAATAATGCATTTTTTTTTTTTAATTGACTAATTTGGAAAAATAAAAAATTATATTATTGATCACAAATGATCACTTTTGGAAATTCTTACTTAGCCTTTTATTTTTTCATTTTTTATTGAATACTGTTTAGTTTTTTGCTTCATTTAAAAATTTAAACGCCTTACCTTGATATTGTATTCATAACTATTGTACAGTTTTAAGAAATTGAGAGAAAACGTAGAACAATTGATATGAATAGATCTCACAAAACGTTTAATAGAACTTAATATACTAGACTGGGAAACAAATTGTAAATTTAACATATCTAAAACATACTTTTAAATAGAAATTTATACAATGAAATATTCGTTATGCATAAATTATCCTACTTTTTACAAATTTTTGTTTCATTTGCTATCATCCCAATTTATACTAGATAACTTTCTTTATTCATTTCAAAGATTTTCAAATTATCAAATTAATATCCACATTTATATAAGTTAATCAATTTTTAATGCTATTATTGTTTAAAAAGGACAATATACTTTCTAGTTTTTTTAATTTGTATTTGCTTTCCAAAATGAGTTAGCTCAAAAGTGAAATGTTGTAGCCATCTGTTTTATTTTTCATCAATTACTTGAAATTTGAAAGCATATACATTATAGAATCATATAAATTTTCTATAGATTTATAACAAACATATCGATTAAACACACACAAAATACTTACAGGCATAAAATATGCCACGCTAAATACATGAATTGTATTAGAATTACAAAAATACCTTCTTCGATCTACATACTCGCAACTACTTAATTAATATTTAGGCTAAAGACTTAAATTTTTATTCATTATGCATTTGATGTAGTCCCAGTAAAGATATCCTTCAAATAAAATATTAACAATTTTAAAGAAGCAAATGAGGCTGAACTAAAATTGTCTTAATAATCAACATAGTTTCTAATGGATAATTGATCCTTTAGTGGATATTCATACGAAATAGAAAAAATAGTTATAGATTGGTGTAAATATTGACGGGAGTAATTCCTACCTGAGCTTTGGTTAACGTTTACAGTAACCAAAAAATACTAGTCTTGAAATACAAATTTTTATATTAGTTATGTTCTCAAGAAAACTAGTTTAAAACTAGTTTTATTTTCTAGTCTTTGGCTAAAAAATACTAAATAGCTCATAGCTATTCATGGCTGGTTTTTAAATTCTCTTCTCTAGATTTTAGGATAATTCGGACTGTGAATATGATGTAAAACACTTTTTACAACGAAAAACAATAACAAATTTTTGATAAATGAAAATTGTACTAATCTAACATAAGAATCTATGTAGATTACTTTTATATATGGAGCAAAAAGTAGTATTTTGGCCAATGTAAACGCACTATTAGCCGTGTCTTTTGGACAGCTTAAATCCAAGAAAAAATCAATAGTTTTTTAAAAAAATATTAACAATAATTTAGGGATTAAAAAATCTAAAACTTCATCGTTATGACTACAAAGATTAAATCTTAAGTCATTATGCATCTACAAAAAATAATTTTTTATCATATATTTCACTTCTTAATAGTGAATTTCTTTAAATATTCATAAAAATTGCGAATTAGAAAATATGTTCATACCGTTAAAGTCTATGAAGAAAACTATTTTTTTGAAAATATTTCCAACCTTCAAGGCCAATGAACATGTAAAATTAATTAAATTATATGCACCAAAGAATTTTCCTTTTATAAATTCGTCTCATTAGCAAAATGTAAAACACTAAACAAAGTAACAAAAGAAAAAATGTCAGTTTATTCCTTTTTAACCATTTGTTCTATCTAAACCTTTATTTTTACTATTTATAAACTTTTACTCACAGTATAAGCAAAAACAAAAAAATGAACAAATAAAACAGCTGGAGGCTCAGAAGATAAAAACGAAGGAAAAACAAATCATTTCCCAGTGGGCCAAACATGCTATATATAACGGTGTTAGCTTTCTACAATATATTTTTTTTTGTATGTAAATATATAATTGTGCATATATTTTTTTTTTGCATCAATGAATGCATCCAACTTAGGTGAGAAAAATCCAGCTTTATATATATATATATACTTTTTATACTCTAAAGATAAAACAATTTTATTTAAAGTTGATATAATACAATTTAAACCTTGAACACCATATTTTATCCAATGCACAACGATTATTATCTGTGTGTGTTGCATGGGTAGCCAACTGAAAACAGATATATATGTCTGTATATTTTTATATAAACAAAATGCAGAAACAAATATAAATAACAGAAATAATAAATTTTTTTTGCCCCCTTTTATCATCAACACAATATAAAATCAGACACAACCTACTCCTCTTACTCAGCTTAAGAAGAGTTTCTCATCTGATGGCAACTAGAGTGCAACGGGATAATTCTCATTTTCGTTTTTATTTTTATATTTTGCGGTGGCGACAGATATTTTGCATTACAAAAGGAAAAATAAAATAAACAGACATGTGTTATGAATTATGTTGGCGTTTATGTCGTGACCTCGGCCTAGGGAAGTAGTTGAAATGATTATATTATAAAAAAAAAAAAAACACAAATAATCATGATAAATATACTTTAAGTAATGAGCTAGCGATGCGGAACTTATGCGGTATTTAAAAAACTTTTAAATATATATTTATATATATTATTTTTCTTATGATTACCAATACAAATATACACACATATGGCACATGTGTTTTGAATTTATATAAAGCAGAAAAAATTTCACAGATAGCTTCCCACATGTCGAGTAGTAGAGATGATTGAACCAAATGTTAAGGCCACCTCAATGCTTTTTGAACGGAGTTAAAAAAACAAAACAAAACTAAAACTTTATATTTGAGACCTAGTAATTTTGGTAGCATACTTTTATTTTGTCGACATTCCCATATATATATATATATTTGCATTATATTATTAGATTTGATTTCAAAGTATAGCTACGAATGTGAAACAGCGATTACAGTTACGAATACAGAAACAGGATTGGATGCGAAAGTGAATTCAAAATTGGATAATTATTTCGTCGTTCATATGCAACTCAAAAGTATGTAATTTTATTTTACATGTTTTCAACCAGACTAAATTGATTATGATTTAAATTTTTATCAAACTTTTCAAAACTATATCAAATTGTTTTTATCTTATATTTTTATAAATAGATATCAAATTTTATTATAATATTCATATTATATATTATTTATTATATTAATGTATTTATATAATAGCATGACTATTTTTATCAAAATGATAGTAGCGTGATGTTAAATTATAAATTTTTCCTCTTCAATTTTTACCAAACTGAAATTTTCATTTCAAAATGTTCAATCATTTTCCTAAATAATCACAATTTAATTTATTTACAAAATTTAATATTCTGTTCTGTAAATATTTGATAGCAAAGATTTTGTTTTTTTACACCTTAAAATAGGCAAAGATTCCCCATAAAGTATGTAATGAAGGTATCGAATATTTTTTATAATAAAACAAACCAAACCAAACAAAAGTGCAGAAAACAACTTGAGGAACGCTTTTTTATACCTTTTTCCGATTTTTTTCCATCCAATCTTTTTTTTAAACTACTCCAACTGCCTAATTCTACTCGAATACGAATACGAATGGTGGCTCTCGTTTGATATCTTTTACTTATTTAGAGATTCAAGATTATAGTATAATTTTTTATACTTCACTACATAAGTTCGACACCGCCACTGGCATCATATATGCTAGCATTTTTTATGACTTTAAAAAATTCTTGCATATCTTCTAAAATATAATAATATTTCTTTAACAAGGGCTCTCTTTCCATAGCCAAAGAATGACTAATGGGTGCGTCTAGAGTAGCCAGAATACCAGACAAGAATACTACCACTTGCTCATATATAAAAAGAAATGTTTATACAGGGCCTTAGTATTCTTAGATTACTACAATTTTTCAACTTTTAAAAACAAAGTTATCTAGTATTTTTTACAAAATACTAGAAGAGAAGACTAATTTTTAATTAGCTCTCTTGAAAACAATACTAGAGCTCTCCCTTTTAATAATTATAAGAATACTAGACTAGTATATACCTAGGGCACTTCGATAAAAATATATTGTTTTGAAAACTGAAAAAAAGTTATTACCACTACAAATACTTTCCAAATATCTTGTTTCCAGTTTTAGTTATTTATTTATTTATAATTTTTTAAATAAAAAATATAATATAGGGTGGCCCATCTAATGTTTGGAATTTGAACTACCCATTATTTGACTTCAAAAACGTCAAATGTCATTCGGTAAGTGACAAATATTTAGTAAAAACTCTGACATTTACGAAATAGGACGCTTTTCGCTTGAAGAAAGTTGGGAGGATTAAAGACTTATTTCCAAAGTAGTGAGTCTTCTACTCATACAGTGCGATTTTTGCGTAAAGACCTTGCCATAAAGCCATATAAAGTTCAATTCGTGCAGCAGTAGCTTAAGCAAATCAATCTTATGCGCCCTATCGTCAGAAATCAAATAATCAGCTAGAATGGTGATGTGACTTGGCCACCAAGGAGCTGCGATTTGACGCTATTGGACTATTATCTTAGGGGAGCAGAGAAAGATAAATGTTACACAACAACAATTAAATACCATTGAAAAATATTGAGTCGTTTTTTTGTTTTTATAGCAAAATGCAATACCAATTTTTAATTGGACCACCCTATATATGATACATGTATGTATATATGTATATATATTTCAAGTTAAAATTGAATAATATTCAAATTTGTTAAGGACAGTCAAAATAGTTTTGTCACATTTGCTGCGACACCCATTCTCCATTAAGGCTCATACTAGCCTCCTCTACAAAAAAATCGTTTCTCTATTGGTAATTTTCTGTATTAGGTAAATTTAGGGAAATTTGATGGAAATATTAAAAAGAAGTTGTCATAAGAATAAATATTAAAACATTGAATCTGCGAAAATATTCAAAATAATTTCAATGTGCTTATTTGCAAAAACAGTATTAAACTAACCTTTAAAAATTATATTAAAAATAACCTGAAAAGAAGATCAATCATTTTTAAATATAAAAAATAATTTTAATATACTTACAAAAAATTTACTTTTTGCTACAATAAATAGGAGAATTTTTAATGTTGGACAACCTGTCAATTCACAATAGATGGCAAAATTTCCTTTATGCAGCCTTTCAAATGCTGTATCTTAAGACACGATTGCAACATACTTAATACACGTGTATTACACATTTCTCTATACGAAATTTCCTTCCATGTATTTTCATAATGTGTATAAGCTTCGGTGGAGAATGAATATTAGTAAATAAATTTTCATATAGCTTTTACCATGGAAATTACACAAAATAAAATAGCTTCCATAAATAATGAAAAAAAAAACTACTTTAATTTTATCAATTTTTCGATTAACACAAATAAAAGATACATACCAAAAACAATTTTTATCCTTTTGGCTTTCATTCGCCACAAATTAAATGCGGTCAGTCTCTTACTTAGAAGTCTATTCGTTATTTTCTTATTTGTGGTTAATAATATTACTATGGAAATTGATTTAAATTTTTTATATTTATTTCTGTTGATCATTTATTTTGATTGAATGAATGCCAGCCAAGTAGCTGAAACGTCATTGAAATTTTGATACCTTGTCAGTGGATAACTATATAGTATGACTGACAGATGACAACTGAATATAACTGTTCATTAGACATAGTATATTTAATTAATATATGATGCAATTTATCTTGTTATGATTTTATTTTTTGTTTCTTTTCAAAATTTATTGGTAAAATTTTTTCAATTAATATTAAAAACACAAACATATTTAAAACATACATAAAAAACAAACATAATAATAATAATTTAAAATAAAATAGAAAAAAATTAGCATATTGGAGATTTATAAATTGTTATATATTAAAATATTTTCCACATAAAAATGTTAATAGCTACATTATTAGATATAAATGACGGTAGCGTGGGAATTTTTGGCATATATATGCACGTGTTTCATGTGAATAATTTATTGATATACAATCATGATATATTAGCGGAAACATGCATACATATAAAGTAAAATTGTATAGTATATACATATTTATAAACTTACGTAAGTTTAATAGTTTTGCCTTGAACTATTGTTAGATTTTGTGATTATAGGCTATTCACCTATATAACAACAACAAAAACTCTCTCTCTCTCTCTCTCACTTTCTGCTATAGTCATCTTTTAATTTATGCATATTCATTTCTTAATGTCCGAAGACTGTTGAATATGTCAGCTATTATCTCATCATTGGAAGAAAAATCTTTCTCATGCTTAAGTTTTATGAAATATAAGAGCAACAAAAGGTCAGAGAAAGCTAAATCTAGAGAATATAAGCTAGTTTTTGGAACAATTCTTTTCTTAATTTATAAATTTATTCAATGGCTTTTAGCATTGTGTGAGATAATACGTTATTTTAATGAAAAATGATATTTTTCTTTAGTAAACCAGGTTTTTTCACACAAATTTTTATATTCAGCTAAATCAAAAGGTTTTAATAACAATCTGACTTAAGTGGTAGTTAACAACAACCACAAAAAGTTCTTCTTGCATAAGTTAATATTTGCTTGACTGCAAATTCTGAAACACAAATCGTTTTAGAACTAAATTATTGAGCTCACCTTTGAGCTACTTAAGCCTTACCTAGTACAGATATTCATCTACTTAATTTAACAAGTTAAGCGCTAATTAAGTTTTTAATTCTTCATCAAGTAAAAATAAAATCTCCATTTTTTAGTATTAATTAATTTTATTTATTAATTTCATAAATTTAGTTAAGTAACAATATTAAATTTGTTTAAATTTATTTTTCACATAACTTCACATAACTTGAATTTATAGTTTTAAATTTTTAATATTTAATTAAATCAAAAAAAATTTCATAAAATAAAAAACTTTAAATTTTGTACAACCATTTAGATTGAAGCTCGGTCCAAAACTGATTATAAAATCTTTCAATTTTTTGTTTACTAATTATCCGATAACCTGGCCCTTTTGTTTTTTGCGAATGGCATCTAAGAAAATTAAATTTGCAGACACTTACGATGCATCATTGGCTTCATAGGAGTCCGTTGTAGTCCGAAACATTTGTTTTGCTGCATTTATGTCTAGGAATTATTGGCGCTTAGCGTATGGGACGACTTAGCACAGTAAAAATGGAGAGTTTTCCTAAATACCAATCGGAGTGGACTCACTTACTGTTTTCATTGACAGAAAGCAAAATGCTAAAGTGACAGTTCTATTTGTCATTTATGTGTTGTTATTTGCTTTAAGTACAAAATCTTAATATTTAATGACTGAATTCTGTCCGAATTAAAATATTCCTTTGATCTTCTTTGAAAAACCGACAGGCTAGCGCTATAACTAGTCGCTAATTCAGGCTATTTAGCATTTAGTGCTAAATTTTGTGCCGCTAAGCGCTAGTGAGTCCTAGGCATTAGAATGCAATTTTGTTGCTATCGTGGGAAGAAATACAAAATAGAATTTTTAGGTAAAATGCAAATTTAGGAAAAATGTGTAAGTGCGGAACTACATAACTCACGTTTATCGAGTATACACATCAAAGCATATTTCTATTACGGTACATTCGACGTGTTTACTCGTCCTCGTTACCATTGACTATGAAAACTATTTTATTATTATTTGACAATTTTTAAGTTTACAATATCAATAAATTTTTAAGTCTTCCTTAAATAAAATTATAGTTTTTCATTTTTCATAAAATTTGGAATAGGACAATTTTGCCCTGCATTCGTCGTGTATACACGTCATCGCTTGATTCTAATTCCGAACATTGCGAGGGGTTTTTAAAATTAAATTCTACAGTTAACTGGTTAAATAGGAATATAGAATCTATATATATAATTAACATAAATTTTATTAAATAATTAAATTATATAAAATTTTTCTTGCTTGTGCTTGTAACAATTAAATTTAAAATTTTTCTAATAAATATCATTGTTAAAATAAATTTTCAGAATTTATTGAAAAAATATTAATATTTATTTCATAATTCTTAGAATATATAATTAGAAAAAATGATTTGACTTTAATTGGAAAACTCTACCTTAAATAAAACAATAACAATAAAAAAATCCTTGAATTTCTTTTGATAAATATCATTCTTAGAATTTTTACCCAATTAAAATCTTTCTAATAATAATATAAGGACAAAAATGAGAAATATTAAATGAAAATAAAATCAACTCATGTCTAAAAATCACAAAATAAAAACATCTTAGCAGCTTCTTTTGTATTTTTCATTTTTCAAGGTTAACATCTTCATACTCAAACACTTTTTTTTCCAATTTAAATTTCAGCCCACCATTTTTTCTTTTAATACTTATTTTATTCCATTTTATATTATGTACATAAACAAAATATTTTAAGTCTAAAAATCTAGGACTTTAACAACTTCTAGTAAAATTTTAAAGCAAAAATTAAGAAACAAAAATTACTAAAGAAAATAATAATAGGCATAAGAATATAAAATACATGGAAACAACGAATCAACTAAAAAGTCGCAAAAGGAACAAAAAATAATAATAACAGCATATTTTTATCTTGTAATTAAAAATCCTACTTAGCAACCTACCTTGATTATAATTAGATAAAAATAAACGCATGAAAAATAAAGAAATATATATTTAATATCAGAATTAGGTTTAATGTAATTCAAAAAAACATTAGCTAGAAATATTAGTTAAAGGGATAAAATGTTTACCCTTTAAGTTTCTATAAAAAAAAAATGTTTGTTTTGTATTTAATAACCACCACTAAAACCACACAAACAATAACAGGAGAAAAAAAACAGGGTTAAATATATATATATATATATATATATATGAATGGGGGTGTAAAGAAAGGTCGATCAAGTTCATTTTAGTTTTTGCTGTTGCAAGAAATTTTTTGAATGGATAAAAAAAAAGTTTATCCAATATTTTCATTGACAGAACTGATAATTGTTTTGACATTCTTAATTGTGATAATAAGACACTAAATGTTGATTATTTTATCTTGTTTTTATTTTAATTGTTGTTGCTATTTTACTTGCTATTTATAAATATAAGACATTTAATATTGATTTTTTAAGGGTTTTAATTGCTTTAACATGAATTAAATTTAATAAAAATACAATTTAAAGTATCTAATATACAATATTTATTTAAAATTAAAAGTTTTTATTGTATATATTTATACCTAGATATTTTATAAGTATGAATATAATTCTTTTATATAGTTTAAGATTTAATTTTTTTTTTTTTTTAGTTAAAAAATATTAAATCTTAAACTTTAAACTTTAGTTAAAAATGGTTCCCATTAATTATCCAAGACAATATTAATGACATAATGACATATTTTCCCCTTGACAATAATCTAATTTTATTTTGTAATTAAATAAAAAAAAACTACAAAAGTATCAATTTAATTATAATTCGTTTCGAGTGATTTAATCATAGTAAAAAATATTTTTAAAAGAATAAAATTTTACATAACCGTAAAGTAGCAGTAACCGTGGTTACTTTAGGAAATTTTTGAAAATTTATTAAATAAAATTATTGAATTAACTTCTAAAATACGTTTTTGTGTATTCAGATTTATAGTTTAGTCCGAATTTTTCTTGTTCTATCAGTTGGTTTTATCTACATATAAATAAGCAAACTAAAAACCTGCAATATATTTGAGCTAAAAAGTATTTTTTTCAAAATATTTTACCTCAATTATATGAACCGTTTTCTTTGAAAATGGTATAAGTATATTTTATTTTATATGGAGATATTCAAGGTTTTGCCTTTGAATAATTTAGAAAATATGGATATATGATATTGCAATAGTTTTGTATTTTTTAAATATTAAATTGATTTAAATTTATAATATAATCATTAACAAAAATTTCTACTTTTAATGACTTCAAAAGGACTTACACCACTTTCAAAGTCAGCAAAAAGTAAAAATCTTACATTTACAAAATATTTACTACGAGATCGCAATTGAAACAAACCTATTTCTTTTTATAAAACTTTTATTAAATTCTTCATCTGTAAAAAAAGTGAAAAATAACAAAATAAAAAGGCTTTATTTCAACATTTTCCATTCAACCAAAATTATTTATACTCTTCCTAACAATTAATAACAATAATTATGATCAATTTTTTTAAAATATTTTCAATTTTTTATTTAAATAACTTCAACAAATAAAATTCAATATTTATTATTGTTGTTCTTTTTTGTTTTTCTTATAAAAAAATTTTATATATCTATCGATTATTTGATCCAAATGTTTAAATGTTTGCCTACTTCTTTACTTCCTAAGACTTAAGTAATGTAAAAAAATAAGAACAAAACATGTCAAGGGGATAAAAAATTATGTTAAAACATTTTTATTCCTTTTATTATCAAAGAAATTTTTTTAAAAACTTTTAAAAACTTCAATTTCAATAGCTAAAAGCTAAAAGCTATATTTAGAAAACAGTTTTCTTAATGATATGTCACAAAATAGTTTATGACCTCATTTAATTAGCAAAGATCAAAATTTGTATAAAAAAAAACCAAAAAATAAGTAAGTTTTGCATGTAAATTTAATTAATGACTTTTTAAGTTTAAAATAAAATTTAAAATACAATTGAAATTTTTTTTTGATAATCATTGTAACTAGAAATTGTAAAAAAATGTAATGAAAATTGATATTAAGCCCCCTAATATTGTTACACGACTGGGGATTGTATCCCTAAATTATATTTTTTGATTATAAATTTTCAAAAAATTCATTGCGTTTAAAATCTTAATCGCGCCCGCAAATTTAAAAAAGGTGATCTTTAATTTCCTCAATTACTTTCGCATGCATCCAAACACAGCCAAGTTGTACAAATTCTTACAAGAATACCGTATTACACCCTAGTCAAACAGATCAAGAATCCAGTTTTTTGTCTCGGCCAATCAGAAGTTGCGATGTACGTGGTTTATGACACGTGGTAAGCCAAGCCTAGTGTATGTTAAACATGTAAGGCTGGCTTACAGCCGAGCTGACGCCGATTCCGATACCGAAGACTATAAAGTCGTTATGGGTAATACATAGGAATAAGCTCAAAGTGTTCAGAGCGCAAGCCTACCAATCACAATGTGAATCGATGTCAGCTCGGCTGTAAGCTTGGCTGTAAGCTTGGCTTAAATTAAATTTCGCTTTTACTTGAAACTTGAAAATTTTTTTATTTTAAATCGATTTCTACCAGTTTTACTGATATCATAAGGTTAGAAACAAGGGAGTGTAACCGTTGACTGTGGACGTTATATTTAAGAGATAGCTGTTTTAGGAAAAAACTGAAGAATATTAACCCATTTTCACATTTCTAAATCCAAACATTAATTTTAGCATAAATAAAGGTTTAATAATTTAAATTAAGAGTCGACTCATTAGAATACTGCCTATCAATGCCCTCTCAAAGATGAAATTCAGGTCTGAAACAGATGTTAATTGGAGATTAACTACCAAAATTAGGGCGATTAACTTAACCAAAAATTTAGCGGAGATTAAGAGATAACGAAGAACTGTAATGCGGTTACAATGGCCAAAATACTGTTCTAGTATTCGGAAATTTTAGAATTTTTTATGGGAACTGTCTAGTATTGTTCTCAAATGTATTAATCTAAATCTAGTTTTCTTTTCTAGTTTATTTGCAAAATGTATTACTAACATGAAGGGGAAATTTTGAGTAATTTTTTTGAACTCTTTCTTTTGAGTATTATTTGATAGTGATTAATTGTGGAAGTTAGGTTAAGTTTGATTGGGAACATGATGTAAAGCATTTCTTACAACAATAAAGATAAGCAAATTTTCAACAGATGGAATATGTACTAATGTAAACGCACTAAAAGGCAAATTTTCTCTTTACGGAGACGAAAGTCAAATAACAAATTGAGAGTCAATTAAGAACTGTGAAATCAAGCGCAAGGTTCGAGCTACAAGTGAAGATCATAAACAAAAGCAAAATACTCATAGACATTTCTATAGAATGAAAAAAGAACACGACACTTTGGGTATTTCCTACATTAGGTGTCAGGAGTCAGGAGTAGTCTGGAGCCATCATCATACATACTTGGAACATTTTCGCTAAAAATTTTGGCAATCCCCCAAATTCAGCTTTGGGACCAATTTGAACATAAACTAAGTTTAAAATTATATTAATTTTATATAATTTTATAAACTGAAAAGCTGTTTTATTTTTACAAGATGGCGAAAATTCAATCTTAAATCTAATTATTTAGTTTAGTTAAGTAAATCTTTTATTTCTTAAAGTAACAAGGGAAATTAAATTCTAGAAATTTTTTTACCAATTTAATGTCAAATTTATCTATACCTTTATAAAACCAATAATAAACACAAATCTTCAAGGGCAATAATAAAAAAAAACATAATTCTATTGAAAATTTTATATATCCTCAATATCCTTTGTATGACATTAATATTAACAAAATTTCAGTTCTATATCCTATAAAAATTGCTTTTTCGACATCAATCAATATAATATAACAGTAAAAAAGAAATTTCTTTTTTTTGTTTTTGTTTTTCTGCCTGACTTCCCGTTGCTACTCTAAGGCACCATTAAAGCTTTTAACATTATATGATATGTAGAATATATATATATATATATATATATATAGAATCAATTTGACAATAGAAAATTGTTGTTAAATTTTTCTTTTTTGTACTCTACACTCGGTCGAGAGAAACATAAAGAACATAAAACAAAAAAACTTAAGAAAGAAAGGAAAATATATATCAAAAATTAAACTCATTCTACCCTATCTATGTTAAAATAATGTAAAAAAAACAAAAATATAGTTACAATTAAATAAAGCTAGGGTTTATAATAATTACAGAAGCATTAACCTCTTTTATTATATTTAAGGCTAAAAATAAAGCCTTAAGGATATTTAGGGTAACCATAGTTATATAGTGTCTATTAGGTAAGGGGACAGCTGAATATAGGTGGGGGATAATTACTCCCCCAAGGCTAGCAATATTTTAGTAGTAATTAAAGAAAAAAAGCTAAGATGTCTAAAGGGGACTACTATTCACTATTTTTTCCAAGTGGACAAATGGCTTTCTCGTCCCATATAATATATATGGAAATGGCCATTTGTGAGTAAAAATTTAAACATGTTTAAAAATTTACTCACAAATCCGTCAATTTGACGACTTTGAAAAAATAATGAAAAGTCCCCTTAAGAAAGTTAACAAAAAAATCATATTACCCTCATTGCAAAAAAACTATCTACGGCATTGTAATTGGAAGAAATAATTTTAATTTTAATTTTTAAAATATGTAAAATAGTCAACTTGCAGAAATCACAGAAATTCATTAAAGATTTAAAATTGTGAAAGTCAACAAATCTTTCTAAAATTTAAGTACATTTAGCGCATTTTATTATTAAATAAATTATTGTTTAATATTTATAATTAAATAAAATCAATAATAAATCCATATTTTTTTTCTTAGCAATTGAATTTGATATTAAATAAATATTCTAATAAAATTTTATCAAATGATAAATAAATAAATAATTGATAAACTATGTTTGACATATTTTGACATTTTTTAGTCTAATAATTACTATATGAACATTTCATTAAATTATATATATAGGTATATATTTTTTTTTTAATTTTAAATATATCTAATGGAAATGACAGCGAAACTTTAATTTTATATGTACAGTACATAATTCAATAATATAAGAACATGCTCTGCTGACACAACGTTATGCCACGTGTATTAGATTGCAATTTTATAATTTTTTAATGTTCTAAAAAAATTTCATTTTAATTAAATCTTTTACAAACAAAACGAACAAAAGAAACCATGGAAAACTAGATGTTGCTTTATTCTTTTTATATTTTTAATCTAACGTTGATGCAAAATATTCTTAAATCTTTTAATTTGGTATTTTTACTATTTTTTCTTAAAAAATAAATTCAAACAAAAGATAAACATACAAATTTAAAATGAAAGGAATCTATAGAAAAATGTACATTTGATAGTTTTTGAGGAAAAAGAAGAAAAAAAACTACATCATACTTTTTTAAAGTTTGCACAATATATTAACTACTTTAAAAGGTTTCCTTTTTTTTTTTTTTTTTAATAAAAATATTATGGTATATGTTAAATATTCTCTTATTAATAACCCGGAAATCCCATCTTAGTAGCAGCAGGCACTAAAACACCTTAGCTATATCAGCATTCCAATGCGTTGATTCTATGCATATTCCACAGCAAACTAGTGGAATCCATATACCTATAAATATCTACATGTATGAATATACATATATATATATATATATGTATATATCTGTAGTAGTAATTGCGCGAACCCAAAAAGTTTACCAAACAAAAAAAAGAAAAAAAGATACCTGACTACCTACCACCAAATGATATCAGTAAAAACAAATATTTCATTTTATTAATATTCATACCCATATATAATATAATATGTAGGTAAGTTTTTTGTTTTTTTTTTTCAGAAACAAAAAAATTGAAAAAAATGAATCTGTGCTTAGCACACCTTTATAACTAGTTGCAGCAGAGTAACATTAAAAACAAACGACGTCTTTTTAAATAAAATAAAATTAAAAAAAGAAAAGATAAAATCATGCATTTACCTTAATATAACTGAATGTCATTTGACCTCCTCCTCTCCGGCTCTTGAAATATTTTCGCATAAATAAAATCAGGCTATTTTCATAGTTATCTTATCTCTCTTTCTAACTGATTAGAATCAAAAAGAATTAAAAATTCAAGAATTTTTAAATTTTTAAAAACAAAAACAAATATATAAATTTCAAGTGGTTAAAAATTTTTAAAACCTGACCATCAGAACCGGTCTAGCAAGATATAAATATTTTTATGTATAGAAAATTTTCATTTTAATCAAGTCACATGGCCAAACAAATAATTGATTAAAAAAAGGAACGAGGCAATTAAAATGAACAGAAAAGGAATGAAATCTTAAAGAAGGTTACTTACCGTAAATTATAAATACTAAAAGTATATTATAAGTCATGCAGAAGGTGAAAAAAGATAAACTAAGAATCAAATATGGGGCATTATTGCTGATTACCGTTATCTGTAAAAGTATTGTATAGTTATTTTTTGATTATAATTCCGACGATTGTCAATTTGGGTGTTGTATAGCTTATTGAAATTATAAATCTTTATTTGAGAAAGTACTCCTAAAAATTTGAATATCTACATTTAAAATATTTCATTTGTAATTCTTTTTAGGATTTTATGGCATAGTCCCATATAGCAAACCAAATAAGTAAACAAATATATTTATATATATATATATAGATATATATGTGTGTGTAATACGATAAGGCAACTTTTACAAAATATTAAAAAAATTATGTACATAATATTTTAGAGAACGCTTCTAAAGGCGTTGTTTGTTTTCCTTTTATACATAAAAAGAATTCTGTATCACATTTAGCACGATTTTGTTGAATTTTTACTAATGCCAAAAACATGGTTTGCATGTTTTGTATTGAAATTTAGATAGAAACTATTTTTATAATGGGATTTCGATACTACCTACTCTTTATTTCAGCTCTCGTATAATTTTCTCTATGAACGTAGCCCAATATTAATTTTCGGGATAAGTTTTCAAAGCGATTAATTAATGAAAAAATAAATAAAAATAATAAATTTCACTAATGTAGCCTTTCTCCATTGAGTCTTATACAGTGTATTAGCTTCCCGTACAAAAAAAAATCGTTTCTCCATTGCAAATTGTCTGTATTAGGGAAATTTGTTGGAAATATCAAAAAAAAGTTGTCATAAAAATAAATATTAAAACATTAAATCTGCGAAAATATTCAAAATAATTTCAATGTGCTTACTTGCAAAAACAGTATTAAACTAACCTCTAAAAATTATATTAAAAATAACCTGAAAAGAAGCTCAATCATATTTAAATATAAAAAATAATTTTAATATACTTACAAAAAATTCACTTTTTGATACAATAAATAGGAGAATTTTTAATGTTGGACAACCTGTCAATTCACAATAGATGGCAAAATTCCCTTTATGCAGCCTTTCAAATGCTGTATCTTAAGACACGATTGTAACATGCTTAATACACGTGTATTACACATTTCTCTATACGAAATTCTGTGTATTGTAATAATATGTATAAGCCTCAAATGGGTATATTAAGAGTTTGAGTAGTTTCATTTCATTTTGTTTCTCTAATAATATAGTTTCAATATTACGCCAAGTTTGGCAATTTCAATACCGATATAAACGACTTATAAAAGAAACTAGGAAAAAAGAATTAACATTACATATAACGCTTTTGCTATTTTTTATAACACAAATTAAATGATCTTTTAGACATTACTGCTGTATATCTAATCTTATTTTTATTTCTTGGTATTTTATCTTAGTTATTTAAAAAAGGTTTTTTTGATTGTTTTTTAGATTTGGTATAGATTAAAATTGATTTTGTGTTACAGCTGTCATTCTTGGACTCCAAAAAATACTAGCGTTTTTTCATAAAATTATTTTTCTGACGATTTTCTTTATTCCAGATATTAAAATTCCTTTGAATGAATTTTTCATTTAAATAAAACGAAATTAATGACTAACGATGATTTTTTCTTAACATTGAACTTAAAGTATTTTTTATTTAAATATTTAAAAAACATACATATCTACATGCCAGCAAATTTAAAATGTCAAATTATTTGAATTTTTTAAGGTTGTAAATAAAAACCTAAATGAAATTTATTTGATTAACTGATACATTGTGTTTAATTGTTGTGAGAATTGTATGAAATTAATTTTATCAAATCTTTAGTACAACTTTCAATTAATATACAATGAGTCATTCGACTGATTTTATTATTTTTCAAGAGTTAATTACAAAAACAAAAAAATAATCTTTAATCACTACAAATACATCATCATAAAAATTATCTGAAAAATTTAAATTATGCATCTCAGAATAGAATATTATAAAATTTTAATAAACTTGCACATACATACATAGCAGCTATAGATACCATTTTGCATAAAAAATTAGGTCAATGAACTTGTTTCCTTGGATCCCCCTTCCCTATAGTAATCAGTCAGCTGATTATTAGCAGACATTTTATGAATAATATATATATATGTATATACATTTATACATTAATACAAAGATATTTTCACTTTTTATATTATCAAATGAAATTTCTAAATCAAAATAACAAAAATACTTTGTGCTGGATTTAATTAAAAAAGAAAACAAAAAAAAAAAACTTACCAACAACAAATAGTTTAAAGCATGAAATGTTTTTCTTTTGATTTTGTTTTTGTATAACAGCAAAACCAGACAACAGACAATGCATGACATTGAAATACAAACTCTGATAAATCGATTACCCAACATTTTGCATATGTATAAGTTATACTTTATATATTCATATATATATATGTAGTTGTGTAAATATTTTATATCTGCATAAAAATTTATTTAATATATATATCTCATGCCTATATATATATATTATATATAGTCTCAGATATTTTCCAGCAGTAAAAAAACAGACATATTAGTCATTAGCAAAGATACTGTGAAATTTTGATTTGTTTACCCTTAAATACCGAACACGTGACTAAGCAAATCAAGCCTACTAAAATATTTTTATTTTTACTTGTTGTTCCTTTTTAAGCTTTTGTATAAATTGGTATTCATTTTTTTTTGTTTTAATTTACTTTTTTTGTTTTTATTTTACTATATGACAAAATACTTTTCTATAATATAGTAATTAAATGTTCTATCTTACATATGTATATAAATAAGCACAATGTGAAAAGTTTTCAAATGAAAATAAAAGAAACAAAAAACGAACTAAAAAAACTACTAAAAATGACTCAACAATGAAAAAAAAAAAGATGAAAAATATGTCTCTAGCATTACATCCGTTCAATTTTTTTTCATATATATTATACTAACTAATACATAAGCATATAAAAATATATAAATATAAAAAAAACTATATGTTGCTTGGTTGGCCTTGAAGAAAAAAACCAAAAAAAAAGGCCTATTGTCTGTCATAGTAAATTTGTGGCAAATTTATGAGAATATCAATCATTAAGTAGTGTTATTTTACTTCCTGGAAAGTTTGAGGTTGAGTTATCTATACATATATATATAGATTTCCTCCTGTTTTTTTTAAATATTAAAGGCATACATTACATATATACATATATATATATATATAGATTTATAATGAATCTCTTTCATAATTTCTTTTTTTTATTGTTGTTAAAGAAGTACATTCAACGTTATGCAATTATATATATCTGAATGTATGTATATGCACATATCTTTAGAAATGAGATAATTTTGATACTGCTTTTTTTCTATATGAAACTTTCAACTGCTTGCATAAATTAAACTTGAAATTCTACCTAGTTTTAAAAAAAATATAAAATGAAAAACCGGTTTTTTTTCTGCAATTTATTAAAGCCTATAATTAAATATACTCAAATTATAAGAACAGGTGATAGCAAATAATGTTTAATGTTTTTTCTTATTTTTTGTTTGTTAATGCTTTGAAATTCAATTAAAAATATTTTAGGAATTTTTTGTTAATTTTGATGCATTAAAATTGTTTTTTAAGCTATTATACTAATACAATTTTAAACTTTATTGGGAAAAAAAAGAAAACTTTTAGAATTTATTTCCCTGGTGTTTAGATTAGCGTTTTGGAAAACGCTTTTATAAGAGCTTTGGGGAAATTTTAAACTCAGACGTATATTGACAGCAATAATTATATTACAAATCTTTTAGAAAAATATAATTTGTACCTTTTAACTAATTATTGCATTTATAATAGATTATTATTTACGGTAAGTCAATTTTATATAATAAAAATAGTTAGAAAGTATAGGTTATATATTTTCAATCAAAATGTAAAACTTAAACAAACTATTGAGTACAACTGCGCCGTAAAACTCCTATAAAACCGTTGTCCGAAACTCTAATCTAGACACAGCCATAATAACTTTATTAATGAGCAGCCTACGTTCTTCAGATTAAAAGAAAAAAAACAAAAGAAACCTAGAAAAGTTTACAAACTTCACATACTTCATAATTAATTTAATATAATTTTATCTAAAAGTAGTAAATTTAATTCGAAATATTTATGAACTATTCATTGGAATTTTTCTAAATAAAAACATAATTTAATTTAACATATTAGCCTTTTTGAAAAATTTAAATCTATTATAATAAATTTAGATTATGAAAATATAAAAGACTTTTTTAATTAAAGAATAAAACGAAAAGTCTTTTATATGAATTAAATTATTTTTGTCGTCATTTAAAAACATTTTTATTAAAATATCGTGTATAATAAATACAGCGTTTAAAAATCCTGTACACAGAGAGATTTGAATATTTATTGTGAATTTACAGGTTGTGCAACAAAATAAAATTTAGTTCCCATATTATTTTGTCTTTAAATATGTTATTTATTTAATTATCTAAATTATTATTTGCTTTCTTTTTATCTTTTTGTGATTTAATTAATTAATTTAAACACTTTTAAGACTCTATCTAAGCACAATTAAATAATTAAATGTTTATTTTTATGACATTTCCGTCATATACAGTGTATAAGCTTTTTTTTGATGCCGGAAGTTAATACAATGTATTAGAGGTTCCTAATTATTGAACTTATTTTAATTTTAAAAGATCGAATTATCTATGTAATACAAGTGTATTAGTCTTTAAAATTAATTATATAGATAATTTTTAGTAACTTTACTTTCTTAATAAATCAGTTTTATCATAGTTCAAGTAAGAATTTGTCAATTGGTAAATCATTTGTGACAATTTTCCATTTACTGCCGAGACAGACAAATACATTTGCACAAAAATATAAAAATATTTAATGGTCTTTTAACATTTAAAACATAAATGAAGAAAAAAACTCTCTCCAAAAAATTAACAATTTTTTTCTAGCTAAAAAAGAAAAGAAAAGGAAGATAAAATAAGATTCATTGTTACCTGAAGCAATTTTTATTTTATTCTCTATTTTTCAAAACAGGGAACTTAAAAATTGTTAGTATTGTATTTAAAACAATTTTGGGTACCCTTATGAGCCAAAAAACTAAAGGATTGGTTTTAGTTTCAATACCATATACATACATATGTATATATATATTTTACTAATTATTTATACAATTAATTAATTAGTTTGTGATTATCTGAGTATTATTCGAAAATTACTGTAACGAAGGACACGACCTTATCAAAATGATTTTAATAGTGATTATTTATTAAATTTAGGATAATTCAGACTGTGAATATGATGTAAAACACTTTTTATAATAACAAATTTTTTACAGATGACAAATACTAATCTAAGAATACTAGAATCTAGTAAAAACACTTTTATTTACATATAGAGCAAAAGTTTGTATTCTTGCCTTGTATTCTGGTCACTGTAAACACATTTTAATTTCAGTGAAAAGTGTTGTTAAATTTCATATATAAATAAAAAAGGCTCTAGTAGCTTAAAGTAGGACAAATGTATACAAAAATTCAACTTAAAGCTGCTTCCATAAGGAATATTTTATATTTTAGCCCATAAAAATAATTGTAAAACTATAAATTAAAAATTAAAATATATATTAAAGTAATAAATATTAATTATACCAATTATAAAAAGTATAATAGAAAATTTTGATTTGTAATACTCTTTAATAATTATTGACCCATTTACAATAATAAACCCAAGTGCTAAACATATTATGCACAAAAGGTAGATACATCTTGACATTCTGCATTTATCGTTATGATAAAAAAAGAAATAAAAAACAAGAAATTTTAAAAAGTATACAACAACAATTTGTTAAGGGATACACAAAGAATAACAACAACAAATATCTAAGAATTCTTCCTTTACATTTAAATGTAGTTTCGCCCATTATTCTATAAACTGCCGGTCACATGTGAGAAGAAATTTATTTATAAAAAAAGGTCGAAATCCATTCACGCCAGTCCAATACACTGAACCGCATACATTTTAAGCAATTGAATATAAAAATTTTTATTAATGATATATATATATATATATATGAATATAAATGCACACAAATAAAAATGATCATATGCAGAGACATATATCTATTTAAGAATTAGTGTTAAAATATACACCAAATAATATTAATTTTATTTCTGCAAAATGTATAAAAACGCTTAACTTCTTTCTTTTTTCATTATATGACAACAACAACAAGTTTAATCTTTACCTTTATAGATATTCCATGAAATTATGAAAACCCCTGCCTGGAGGAAAGAAAATATATGTAGGTAGAAAACAAAAAACAAAAAAACTAAGCCAAAAAAAAAAAGCTATACATAAAAACTTTATACAAATAAACTAATCGCATTCATTTGATAAAAATAAAACAAAATGCATTTGTTAGAAAGAGAAAGAAATATAGTAAAAAATGTTATTTCATGCAATGCTGTCGCATTTAGGTAGAAATTTTCAAAATGGCTGCTGTCAGCCATTGGAATAATCGGTCAACGGGTACACAATTGTTATACACATATACTAACTTAAAAAGTAAATTGTGTAGAGCTAAATATATATATATATATATATATATATCATTTGTTTTTATGATTAAATGTATTTGTACAAAGCATGTTTTTTTTTATGGGTTTTTGTTAGCCTCCTGTTTTTGTTGCAGCCAAGCTTGTGCATACACGGAACTCTCCTCTAAATAGACTGGACTACAGTTTTAATATGTTTAGTGAGTGTGTTTAAAAGGAAAGGAAAAATTGCCCTATTCTTTATTCCCCGCCACTTATTTATATATAAAAATTAGGTTTTGGATAAGGAAATTATATTTCCCTAAAATTATTATTGCCAGATTAAAATAATAAATTTTTTGTTTTGAAAAAAAAAAAAATAGTTGTTTTAAATTAAAATAAAAGTGATTTTTTTTATAAAATATTTTTTAATTTAAATGTTTAATTTTCGATATTCTTTTTAATTTTTTCAAATAATTTTGTCTAATCTATTCAATCGGGTAAAGGCTACAAAAATAGTTTATTAGGCTGTTGTTGTCAGATCGAGACACGTGTTTGTTAAATGTTAATTTGTTGAACAAATTTACTTTTTACAAATATTTAAAATCAGATTTACTTGCACCAAAAATGTTTTAGTTTGGCTTTGATTTTTTTTTCAGAATTTTAAAGTGAAATTCTTCAACATTTTCTTGAATAATATTTTACTAAATGAAAAACAAATTCCAGGTATTAAGTTGTAGGATACTTTAAACATGTTACAATCTTCTTTATCAATATTTGAAATATAAATAAATTCCATAATTAAATATATACAAGAATGTTATCCACTTAAGTGTTCCCCTTTAATCATCTTACATGTGATTTAATGATTATATTGTATGATTTAATTTTTCTTTGAATTTGAGAAGCGATAAATTGTTGAGCAAAATACTTTAGGTACGATACTACATATACGAAAAAATGTGATGATTAAAGAGTCTCTTCCCATTAAATTACATAACTGAACATAAAAGGACTGATATTTTAATATCCATTTGAATTATTTCACAAAATTTTCTGTCATATATTTTGTAGTTTAAACAAATGATTTTCCAAAAATTAACAAAGTAGTTTTGACTACAATCTGGTTGCTAAGTAACAATTATTTTTGACTACTTTCTAGTTTTCTTTAAAATGTGTTCTTTGATTTCGTATGAACACAAGCAAAATACTATTAAAAAAAGAATAAAACCGATAAATAAATTTAATTGATGTAAAATTATATCCATTTTAAACTAAGCATATAAACAAAAAATAAATATTATATATATATATATAAACATATTAAAACTAGAAAAAAATACCCAAAATTTTTTTATAAAAGGAAATTTTATATTTTCTATCTGGCAGTGCTGTTGAAATATATGAAAACCTCTAATAAGTCATCTGCAGTATAAGCACTTGCTATGAACTCAGCCATCAACATACGAATTCTGTTCTTCATCTCCTTCTAACGTAGTAGCATTTAAGCAAGCAACAACCCATCGCACAAAATTCCGTGTACGTACGTAATTTATATATATATATATATTTCCTACAAAATCTATATGCATATATATATATGTATATGGCTATATGACATATAGCAATTAAATAATTTGTGTTTGTGTATGTGCTTTGGGGAAAATTCAAAAAAAATTTTCTTTACCACCTCGTTGTGTTTGGTGAAGAAGACATGAACCAATCTAAGGAAATTTTAATTTCGGAAATTTTTAATTAAATGAAAATCATTTAGAAACATTTTCTAAATATTATTTAAACGTGTGAAAAAAATATAAAACAATAATTTCGAATTTTTTTTTAGTTTTTAGTTTTTGGTTATTTTTGTCAATAAAAAAATCAAAAATTAAGTTTTATATAGTGAAAGAAAAAGTTTTTCTTTTTCATCTTTTGTGCTTTAAAAGAGTAAATTTTTTATATATTTAATAGCAATATGTATATAATTGTATATAAATTAAAATGATAAAAAGTGTTTAAAGTGCTAAAACTGTTGAAAAAATTATGATGTATATAATATAAAAAATTTAAATTGTATCATATTCCTTAAATGGTGTGTGATGCGTCCGTCCATTAGCTTTTATAGTGGTAATAGTCATTTTATATAGCCTTAATTTATAAATAATTTTGTTTTATTATTTTAATCTAAAGCAAGAGAAAAAATTTTCATATTGATAGTGTTTTTGTTTTCCTTAAATCCTAAATATATATAAATAAATTTAGTTCTTTAAATTAATCAAATATTTATTAGTTAAAAAATTCAAAATGCTAAATACATAATATATATATATATGGAAATCCATTTTTGTTCTATTTTATATAAAATAGATATAAAATTTTGTGTATTTAATGCATCAGCAATTTTTTTTTCTTTATTAAATTATTCATAAAAGAAATTCCTTTCTTTCTTTTTTTCTTGTTCTTAATTCAATTGAGTTGCGCTAGTTTTGTTGTTTTTGGGATTCATATATATATATATATATATTTTATTTTAATATCCACGTGGTATTAAATGTGACTCGTGTTTTATTTATTTATTTTTTTCATATATATAAATGCAATTCTCGTGTTTTTAACTTCTTTTTTTACATTCTATTTTTTACATCAAGAGCAATATGTTACTTTACATAAAGATTAATTCCTTTGTTTTCTTTAAATCATCAGTTTCCATTTTTTGTTTTTCTTATGTACGTATATCTTTATTATATCCTTTTCAAATTTAATTTCAATTATTTTATCTATTTAAATTAAAGTGAAAAATAATATTAATAAAAATTAAATCTTATTCTCTGTTATAACATCTTTTTTTTTTGTTTTTAGCACATTTTTATTTTATTTCTTAGATTTTTGTACGCCTTTAAATTGGATTTCTATAGTTAAATTTTCAAGAATATTATAAATTCTGTTATAGCAGTAATAAAATACTTTGTGTCTTTTTTTCTTTATTTAATTAAATAATATAGTTTAATTATATATATATATATATATATATATATGTATTCATAATGATTTAAACTGTGCAAAGTTTTTCTACGCAGTTAATTTGACAACAAAGCAAAAAACAATTTTTTTTGTGTCCAAATCTTTTAAAGTAATTTTATTTTATTTTCAATTATGAAAAATTTTTAAATAATAAATTTTGGGAATAGAATGATTTTTTTTGCTTTAAAATTTTTTTTATTTGTTTTTTTAATTTTTTTCTTAAAGTTTTCGCTTTAAGAGTTCTCTTGAATACAAAAATTTATGCATTTGATATACCTTAAAAGTGATGTTATTTATTGTTTTTTATTTTTACATCGTGTGTTAGTTATGTGTAAAAAGTTAATTTAATATTTAGCTTTAAATTTTCAATTATTTTTTAGGTAGTTTTAATTTTAATTTAAAGTGTTAGTTATTGAAAAGAGAAAGAAAGAAAAGAAAAAATTAAAAAATATATCTGTGCGAGAATTTGATTGAAATAACCAACATAAAAAATAGGAAAAGCTTAGAAGGATAATTAATTGAACTAAAGTAAGTGTTGTTCATTTTTTTTTTACTTTTGTTTTTAGATATTTGAAGAAAAATATTTTTAAGTTAATATTTTTTCATTATAAAAAGTAAAGAAATTTTATAGATTTTTGAA
Organism: Acrocera orbiculus; assembly: GCA_947359355.1. Classification (NCBI taxonomy): domain Eukaryota; kingdom Metazoa; phylum Arthropoda; class Insecta; order Diptera; family Acroceridae; genus Acrocera; species Acrocera orbiculus. The sequence goes on from OX375759.1 coordinate 15,659,974, forward strand.
AATTTCTTAATTTCGCATTCTTTTGCATGATAAAAATAAAAGAAAAAAGCTAAATACTAACTAAAAACAGATGACATATTTATGTTTTCTTTAAAGTTGGCAGAAATCATTTTTCTGTAAATTGTGGTAAAACAGTGCAAATGATTTTTTAAAAGTGTAAAAAGCTAATATTCAAAAGTGAACTACAAAAAAATATCATTAACTCTTTTAAATATCTTGAAATCATAGTGCAGGACACATATTCAAAATAGAACTTGAGCACTGATTAAAACTATTCATTTCCATCAAGAATATTTCTGAATAATCTCTCGATACGGTTTAGCTTAATCCAAATTCTTGCATATACTATATGTAATAGCAATTAGATGTTTCTTAAAGGATACCTTAAGTTTATTAAAAAATATGAATTCTCTTGTAGAGAAGCTAGAGCTAGAGCTAGAGAATCTTTTTTACTACAGCAAATGTTCGTTTGTAACAACGTTCTCAAATTTGGACTCTTGTTATTGAGTTTATTCCAAATCAAAAAATTTCTTTTGTACATTTTGGGTTTAAAAGAGAAGCTCTTTGTTAATATTTCTTGTTCTAATTTGGTGATGTTGAAAAAGGGTACCGAAAAATTACCTTCTGCAGAATGCAGAAATTTCAGGAAAGAATTAACATACCTTTATAAGTAAATTTAAAATTGTAAATTATCGATTATTTTCGGTCAGGTAATAATTTCTGCTGTCTATTTTATTTCTTTTCGTCATTAGTTGTCTCTATGTACCTTGTACAAATTAGTGGCGATTAAATATTAACTTTCTTTCCTATGTAAGCAGTAAAGATGATAGTGTGCAAGCTACGTGTAAAAATGACAGAATATTTAAATATATAGTTACTATACCAATTATTTATTTAGTATTTACGATAAATGACTTAACACAAAAAACAAAAAAAACTATTAAAATAGACATCTGAGCTAGATTAATAAATTCTAATCGATTTATTTAATTTAACGTATCAGCTGTTCTCGTCATTTATTTTGTTGTAGTCAATATCTTTAAGAGTGCTAATTATAATACATTAAAATCCCAAGCAACTGATATTTCATAATATTAAGCAGTGATAGATAAGTATTTAATAAAAGAAAAAACCCTGATTAGCTTTAGACTTTGGGCAAAGTGGAAGTTTTTGTTTTTTGATCATACGACTTATTGATTTCATTTAGTTATTTGGGAAGTATTGATAAATGTGTCCACAGTCTAAGATTACTAAAAAATGAAGCTAAAAACAATTCTTTAATGAAAAAATGACAAAAATCAGGATTAAGGTAATTCAAACAGTTTTAGTTGATCCTCTTTTAACTTTAACAATAGACCCATGAACAAAACTACATGCTATTCGCAAGCGAACACTAAAAAAATACCATTTTATATGGATTATTGTGTAGCAGATGTTGTTCCAAATTATCTGAAAAAGTAATTTGAGATCAATTTGATATTATTCCGAACTGTGTTTGGCAGTGTTAGCTACGAAACATGTCATCACTTTTAGTCAGTGTTCAAAATGTCAGCTACAACATTTGCTATAAGAAAATATATTTAGCGTAGTAACTTAAAAGTAAGATTGACTAAAGAATATGAGAAAAAGTTTAATTTTTAAATATCATCTCGTATATTAAAGAATATTTTGAAATCGTTTTAAAAAGCAACCGAGTGATTTTATGTAGTATTCTTTTACACGGATTAAACTTGAATCAATTACTATACGCCAGAATTTAAATAACAATTAAAGCAGTAATTAGAAGCTGAGAGTTTTGCATAAAAAAAGGTGTTATCTATTTTTTAAATAAATTGTACTAGAAAGTAGCATAAACCGGAAACGGAATTCTACTTTGCTGTCACCGTTTCGGCTCCGCAACCGCTTGCATTGTATTTGAGCCTTTAGGCTTTAGGCACAATAAAATTCAATTTGAAGCGATTTTATACATTTGCGTGACTTCCAGTGTTTAGCAAAATTTTAAATTTTTATAGGATTAATCGACACCTGCCACACAAATGTATGGTATCGATATGTCACATGATCTAAAATTCATTTCCACTGTGCCCATATGTTTTAAAGCACCAATAAATTAATATATTGGCTAACGTTCAAAAATTCTATATTTTTCATTCATTTCACTGATCTATCAATCAGTTTCCTGCTTTTTAGCTGACAAAATGAATTTCATATTTACAGTAATGCCAGAATACTAGGTAAGAATACCACCTTTTGCTTCATATATTAAAAGGAATGTTTATCCTGAGCCCTAGTATTCTTAGATTAGTACAATTTTCATTTGTCAAAAATTTGTTATTGTTTGTTTTTGAAAGTGTTTAACGTCATATTCACAGTCAGTTTTAACCTAACTTTTATCATTAGTTATTATCAAATAATTCTCAAAAGAGAAAGTTCTTTTTGTGTGTTGCCTTGAGTTATCTAGTATTTTTTTTTTGCAAAAAACTTAAAATCTTGAGAACCATACTAGACATCTGAAATAAAAAATTTAAAATTTTAAGAATATCAGATTAGTATTTTGGCCACTGTTATTTTAAAATATTCACAATTCCCCTACGTATTGCCATAAGTAACTCAATCGATTCAGAAGATTCTGGAATGAAAAAATTCACAAGAAAACATTGGCATCTTTTTGTTTTCCTACAAAACTTCCAAAAGTCGCTGTGATATTTAATTGTGAGTATCCACTCTAAACATTCTATAAGGATCACCGTCTTAACTTATTAAAAATTGAAAATTTTATATGATATTTAATGGTTATTTAAAACAACATGAAGAAAATTTTGATCTTTTTGTTTATTAATATTTTATCATTTTCTACAAATTCATAAAATATTCGATTTTACGAATAGAAAACTGATATTCTATGTATTTTTTTGTTGTTGCAAAATTTTAAATTATCATTAATTCAGGAAATTATCCTTAATATATATTAACATTTTTATAAATGAAATAAACAAGATATTTTTTTAATGATAAAACAAAAATAATAAACAAAATACGTAGGTTTTTTTGTCTTAAAATGTCAAAAATTATTTTTCTAAATGAAAAAAAATTTAGCAAAAGCTTTGGCTGGAAAAGGAAAGAAATAAGAATCTTATTTTTTGTAATTTTTTTCGATTAAATTTTATCTATTTTCTTTTCTGTTTTTTTTTTTTTGTGTTTTCACCTTTGAAGTTTGATCACTTAATCATGAGACAACACCCTCTATATAAATAAATTTAAAAATATTGAATATTTTTAATTACAATATAATATTTATACAGTTGTTTATATATATGTATATATGTATATTTTTTATTTTCTTTTTGTTAATACTCGAACTGACTATTTCATTCAAGATTTTTGCCTTTGATCTAAAATATAAAATTCCAAATCAGTTATGTAAATGTTGTTAAATTGAAGAATTGTTAGTGTAATTCAATACCGGAATTGTGTTTATTAAATTTTTTGTTCTTGTTGTTAGGCTTAAGATTTTTCTGTGGTTTTTGTTGTTTTTTTTTTTTTTTTTTTGCTTTTGTAAAGCATTTGCCATTTTATAAATACCTTTGAATACTTGAATTGCCTATAGAATTATATTATTCAATTTTGTTGTTGTTTTTTTGTTTTGTATATGAATTATAACTGTGTTTAATTTGTGTTATCAGAAAATCTTTTTATTTACTTTAAGCTAAAGTAAATCTTAGGATTTTATTTATTTATTTTTAAAATGAAAAGAAATTTTAAATGCAGATAACTTTCAGTTTTAAGTTGATAAAATATCAAAGTTCAGCTGTAAATATAACTGCAATTTTTGTTTTCTTTTCATCTATTTTTATCTTAAAGATGTTTATATTTATAGTTAATTAATTGTTTTATAGATTTATAAATAAATAAATAAATATATATACATATATATATATATATATATATATATTTGTAAAATTAGATTAGATATTTTTACATTTTTATTTTATAATTAAATTTGATCAAAGGCATAAATAAACAAGGTGTGCATCAATGAATTTATCATAAAAGAATATAAATGCAGAAAAAAGGAAGATTTTTTTGTGAGCAGTTCATGAACAAAAAATGCTGTTTTCCATATCCTTGTGAAAATATCTGTTATAATGAATTTTTTATTATTTTAAGACACCTATTGTCAATGTTTTTTATGAGAAATTATAGAAACATGTTAAATTTTACATATTTTTAAATGGAGAGACTCGAGAGACCAATCAATAATTTGGGAAATTATTGTGAATACTTTTGCTTAAGTGCCTAGATTAACTGTGATCTATTAAAATCATAATCCACGTATGGCAAAGAAAGTAAAGAAATTAAATAAGAATGTCCTGTAATTTACCACGTGTTAATATTTTAATAGTATTTAATAAGGCTATTAGAGACATTCTCTTTCAATTTCTTAGTTTTCTTAGTTATACGCGGACAATAATTCATAAATAAAACAAGTTTTGGCTTATTTCCTTTGAGGAAGTTTTCTGAAAAAAATCTTTTACAAACTTTAACTATTTAACAAAAAATAAATAATTAAAAAACAAAAATCATTTAATATCTCATTTAAAGACACCATTTTGTTTTAAGAATTTCAATTTCAATTAAGAATAGGAGCATTATTTACGGCATAACCAACCGCATGCATGACCGCAATATATGCTCAGTTTCTGAAGCCAGTAAATTTATAGCCGAAGAAATTATCAGCCAGCAATATTTAGTTTTCGCCCATCCATCTTGGAAGATATTTAAGATTGTGCCCTTACGATTATAAATTGTATTAGGCTCCCATACAAAAAAAAGAAGCGTCTCCATTGGCAATACACTGTATTAGTAAAATTTGAGGGAAATGTCAAAACAAAGTTTGTTAAAACTAAACATTTAAATCTTCTGATTGTGCTAAAATATATTTTTTAAAGTGTTAAATTATTTAATTAAATAGCAAAAAGGCAAAAAAAAATAAATCCTGTAAATTCACAATAAATACCCAAACATCTCTTTAAGCAGGACTTTAAAGGCGATATTTTATTACACGATTGCAACATGCTAAATACATGATTCTCCATGCCAAATTTCTTTCTGTGTTTAAGCGTTAATGGAGAAAGTCTATGAGTAAAACCTACTTTTCTACTTCTTTTTTTTTAAAACATTTTCAGTCAAAACTTTTCCTGGATATCATTGATAACAACAACAAAAATAGTCTAAACCAGGGATGATTATGAATATGCCATATTTTATTTTTTTAAATAAAAGAAAAAAAAAATTTAATGTGGACATAAGATGCCCTATAAAAAGATCTTGACTAATAGTAAATAAGTAGTAAATATCCAGTATCCAGTCAAAATAAATATTATTCATTTAAAATTTGTTATTTCCAACCCTTGATTTGTTCAGCTTTATCATAATTTCAAAGTTATTGTTGTTCCCGAAAATATTTATACTTTAGACATTAGACAAATGCTATTTTTTTATTGAAGCAAAAAACAAAAATGTTAAAGTATGGCAAGGCTTTAATGATCCCGACAGCTGCTATTTTTTATAGATGAGAGTATTAAAATAAAAGGTTAGACAGAACTTTCGAAAATTTCACACTCTTCTGTAAGACAAATACCCGTTCAGTACTGTTTGGTATGAGCATCTTAAACGTATCCATACAAACTTTCTTTATGAAAAATAAAATAGGCGAGAAAGGTTTTTTTTTATTATTTTGCCTAAATCAGCATACTTTTGAAATTTTTAAACAGAATTCGACCTTAAATCTGTAGAATATTGGTTAATTTGTAGGAAAAACTTTTCTTTTCTTCTTTTTTTTTTTTCATTTTTTTATAAGATGGATAATTTTAAGTAATACTTCTTATGGTTTTTTTTTATGCCTTTCTTTTTCTTTTTTCATAACCAGAGATTCATGATTAACAAACTCTTTATTAATATTTCATCCCCTAACGATATCAGTACATTTAGAAATTTAAATGCTTGAATAAAATTTTCATTATGTTGAGAATAATTCTTTAACTAGACCTAAAGAAATATTTTAAAAAATTTTGAAATCTTTTTGATATAAAAAAAAGTAACAAATTGTTGTCACAAATTTTATTCACTAGAAAAACGAGTTTATGCGACTTATGAAAAACAACAACAAATCAAAATGCAATTAGACAACTTATACCCTAAAAAAATATTTAGTAAGTTAATAATTTCAAAAATTTTCTTTTTGATGATTTTATAATTGAAGTAATAATAAAAAATTTATTCATTTTTCATTATTTAAAATAAAATTTAAAAGAAATTTATATAAATAAAGAAATAAAACACTCTTTTACTATTTGAAATAGTGCAACAGAAAATCGGAAAATTTAGTAACTAGGTCACAATTACTCTGGAAACAAAAACAAAAACAAAAACAAAATTTTGGTTAACAAATATGTTTATAATATAATTCAATAGTAGGGAATAACCATTTTAATATCAAATTTCATCCATTTTACAAATGGAATAATTTTTATTAAGTAAAAATACAGACATAATTTTAAAAAGAGGTTAAATAAAACTAACTGATTATATATACATATATATATATATGGATTTGAAACCATGTGCTTCTTTCATTATTTTTATACCTGTGCAGAACTAGTTTGACTGGTTTTTTTTCGTGTTTGCTTTGACTTTAAAAGTTTGTCTCTTATATATATATATATATATATAATTAATTTATGTACAAAATCCCAGAAAATGTATATAATCACTTGAGTATAATATAGGGCAACAACTTTAAAACAAAATAAAACAAAAAAAAATAATGAAAAGATTCATGAACAAACACCCATAGCAGTTATTCCTATAGATAATATATATATATATATATATATATGGCTTTGTATTTATATGCATGTATATATATATATATATTTCAATAAGTAAAATGAATTTATAGGCATTCAAAGATTACTGTCTGGGGTTAGGATTTCTGGTTATTTATTATTATTTTTTTTTTTTTTTTTTGTTTTAAGTTGAAACATCTAAGTAAGAGGTCATCCGGGAATAAATGTTATTTCAGGTATAGAAAATATGCATAGGGATTGCAACAGCAAAATTATTTATTTGTTAGTTTTTTGATTTTTTTTCTTTCTCTTTTATAGTGAATGACAATTTTTGTTTTTTCTTTAGAATTACTACTCTACACCAGGGCAGGTGATTTCAATATTTGAAATAAGAACTTTTGAAGGGGTTTCTTTTTACATTTATTACAAAGTTTTAAAATATTAATTTTAGTTTTTATTTTTTGTATAAAAAATTTTATGATTCTTATATTTTACTAGATAAAAATTTTATTTAAAGTTTAATAGGATTTTATGAAAAATTCCTAGAAATATGAATAAATTTGTTGTTGTTCTTGAAAAGAAGAGAAATTGATGATATGGTTAAATTTTTGTTTGATTATGATATGAAATGAACTCAATTTCATAATTATTTACACTGAAGAAAAACAAATAACTGAATAAATCGGGGTAAATTACCGTTTTATATGATTTTACTATAATTTATTAATGATAAAGATGAAAAAAAATTTTTTATTTTTTATTGTGTTCATATGAAACCGATTTTTTATTTACATATCTACTTTTGTATATTTCTTTGTTGTAGTTATACTTATTTTAAACAAAAATTTTGTTATATCAAAAAAGAAAGACACAGAATAGCATCTACTTATAATTAAAAATATGAATTTTCTGCATTCTATATTAAATTTTACAATATCGAAATTTTAATTGAAACAAAGAAAAACAAAAATTTTCCATAGCGAGGATTATATTAACGGGGATCATTTATTTATTGTTTAATAAAACAAAAATAACTATATCTGTAATCAGATCATAAAAACATATGCTAACGTAACGTGTAACGTGTATACTAAAAAAAACCATTCAAAATCGATTTTTCAAATAGTATTGGGATATTATTAAATTTTGTTATCTCTGCAAATAGGTTTAGGACTGCTTTCTCTCTTTTTTTTTGTTTTTGTAACAAATAAGTCTTATTATAGTCAAATGTAATCATGTCTCATGTATTGTACTTATGTTATAGATTTTTTTTTTTTGAGTTATTTCAAAATATCACGTGGATATATTGTATGTGTTTATATTACAAAACTGTTAAATGATAATATCGGGATTTCTGCATACGATTTTTCTCTTTAAAGTAACATCATTAGATTACATTTGTCTTTTTTTATTCAAAATGAATAAATTCACAGATATATTTTCGCTTTTTATTGTAATAACTTTATAAATTTATTCCTTCATAGATTTTTTAAAATGTTTTTTTACCTTAGAAGACCCATTCTACACAGGCCAACTCACAGCGAAACTGGTTATTTTCATACAGAACTCACAGAATTGCTGTGTGTTTCTGCTGTGAGTTGGCGTGGGTAGAATGGGTCTTATATAATTTTATAACATATTTTTAGCTAATTTATTATTTAACTTTTTTGATATACAATTTCTCAGAATACTAACAACATAATTTTTAAATTAAATTGTATGTTTCAAATAAGCAAATCTAATTTAAACATTCAGTATTTGTGTTTTTTCTAATCATTTTTTTTTTTTTTTAAAATGTGGTGCATATAAATTAACTTTTAATTTAATATATTCCCATTTTAGTAAGTTAAATGTAAAAAATAAAAAACAAAAAATTTAATAATAATAATAAAAATATAGAATTATTACACATTTTTTAATTTAAAACAGATAAGAATCAATTTCAAGAATTTTCTAATGTCTTTAAAATAAAATTAATATTAAATCAAAAAACAAAATAAAATTCTTTAAATTAAGAATATTTAAAATTGAAATTTGGCAACATTACTTGCAAAATATACGGTACTTCTCTTAAACACGTTTTTATCTCCGCATCTATACATATAGCAATACGCCTCTATATATATTTATTTGTATATGCATTAAGGGCTTATATACTGTATTTGAGTCTTATCTTTTTTTATGAAGTAAATACATATATATATATATAACTTGAAGTTCGAATCTAGCCAAGAATCGCTATATTATAAATTATATTATATATATACGAATTTATGTTTATACACATTTTTTTGTTGCGATATTTGTGGATGTGCATAGTTTCTTGTTTTTTCTGGTTTTTTTAAATTATACATATATTTTTTTACCAGATTGCTTAGTATAGTGTGTACACTATACCTAGGATGTATGTAGTTGTATTTATACAAATTCAAAGTTAAAAGAACTAATGTGTTGGTTTATATATTTATATATATATAAAATGAGTTTAGTTAGGTAACGCCATAATATATACGTTTCATAAAAGAGACGCCATTTTGTCGAGTTTAACTTCCATGAATCTGATGAAAAAAATTTCAGACTTTCTGTACTTTTTGAACATTTCTGGTTTAAGTTAGGTTAACTTTCTCTTTTCAACTAATGGGAATAATAATACTTCAAATATTGTTGTTGGCTTGTGTTGTTATTATTTTCTTTTTTTTTCGTTTGTTTCATTTTTGCAAATGATCTTTAAAATATATCTGAATACATAGAAATTTTTGAATGTGTGTTAAGTCAGCTATATAGAAATATATTTTTATATAAATCCTACATAAAAATTTCTATAGGCATTTATTGCATAAATTTTTTGTTTTTCTTTTTGTTCTTTAATTCATAATTGGATTTATTTGCTTACAGAGTTTTTACAATGATAAATGGAACTTTTTTTTTTTGTTTTGCCTGCATATAGCATAATATATATATATGTATTTTTTTTTATTTTATATTTAATCATGGTATTTTGTATTGATTTGAATTATTTTTTTATTAAAAATTAGTTTAATAATTTTTCATTCATGTTTTACCATATTTAGAGAATAATTAAACTTTTATTGATTTCTTTGAGAATTATTTAAAATTAGATTTAACTCAATTTTAGTTAAAAATTTCATTTCAATTATTGTGGTTGAAGAAAAATTACCGTTTCACAGTTGTTTCGTTAATTCTTAGTTAAATTTATAATATAAATTATCAGATCGCTATAACTTTGTGTCTATTAAAATCATGCATGTGATTCATTATACATAATTCATCACTAGACAAATAAGATTTCGATTTAAGAATAGGTCATGGAATAGTCTTTTATCATTTTATCAAAGAAAATTAGGAAAGTACCAAAGCTTGGAAAATGGGTATTGCATGAGCTATTCGAAGCATTAGCTAATTATAGCAGCAGCAAATAAACATATGTCCTTTGCTTTTATTCCACATCGAATTAGAATCATATTTGAGTCGTTCAGAAGCCAATGTGGATAAGTCCAAAAAATCCAAACTGAGAAATTTAATGTTTCTTAATGCATTCATAATATATAGCACATGCGGAGGCTATTAAACAAAGGGTTTTTTGACCCACAAAAAATGAAAATATGAGTAAATCCCTTTAAGACCAGGAAATATATTATTTATTCTATTGAAATTTGCAAAAATCAGAAAATATGAAAAAATTGACTTATCCACATTGGCTTCTGAGTGACTCATTTAAACCCTTTGGTAACAGGTGAAAAAAAATGACACTAAAGATAATATTTTACATAATATAAATTCGGAGGCACACATCTGATTTTATTTATTAATTAGTTTCTTGACTGTTTACAAATAAATTATAATAATTTACAAAATGAGTAAGGAATACTTTCGTAAAACGTTAGCATTACTAAAATTTTGTTTTTGCTACAAAAGGCAAATTTTATGTAAGGAAGTTGATTTTCATTTTCGAAAGATTCGAATCGGTGCCAGAAGAATCCGAAGGTAGCCTCTAAACATTCGGCAATGAGAAGCAAATTTAGCAAATAAACGAACTTGTAGAGGGTGTATTTGCCTTAGTTTGTCAGTGAAGTTTGTAGGAGTTCGCTCTGTTGGTGAACTTTACACAAATTTATGCAACGCAAACGTCAAAAATGTCAAATGCAATACAACACAAACATCAAAATGAAAATTTCTGATAACAATACACGAATATGTCGATTAAGGCGGTAAAATGCATTTTTCATGAATTTATTTGCAGGTTAAAAAATCAGTATTTTGGAAAGAACACGTTACGCAACTTTTTGATGAATTATTCAAAAAAATTTCCCGAGTGAACCGTAAAAAATTTGTTTATTTACTGAGTAGTCTAAGATCATTAGAAGAAAAACATAATAACTGGCATAAAGCCATTCCTCTGGAGATAAAAATAGGCATAGTATTGTATGTATTAGGTTCCTCTGCTGAATATAGAATTATTGAAAATTTATTTTGCGTAGGGAGAATTACTGCACGAATAATTATTTTAGATTTCTGCAAAGCGGTTTGTCGGAAATGTATTGAGGTTGTTTTAATCCATTTTATCACGTATTACAAAAGAAAACCGAAGAAAACATTTATGGATTCCTAAAATTAGGTTTTCTCAATGTTATGGAATGATCGACGGCTGGCATATAAAAGTAAAATCTGCAAAAGCACAAGCGTCGTATTATATTAACTATGAATTAATCGGTTATACTAATTGCGGGTGTAGATTACTGCTACCGCTTTATATATGCAGATATTGGAACACCTGGAAGATTAAATGATTCAAGTATTTGGGAAGTTTCGAATTTGAAGTATCATAATTTGCATTATGAACTATTTTCAAGTATCAGCCAGCCATAAAATCCAAAAATTTTAAATCATTCAAAGCAGAATATACAAACACTTACCGTTTGTATTGGTTAATATTTATTTATAAAAAGTAACATACTATAACATCCCATTGTTATAATAAAGCTATTAAATAGCTACGGCAAAAAATAAATTTACGCCTTTAGTGCTGCCAAATGATAATTTCAAAGTAAATGATGATAATATTACGTTATTGAACGTAATATTATAAATAATATACTCCGCAAATATTAAAAACAAACAGATAAATATTATCATTAGAGATCTACTTTTCAGTCATAATGCCTACATTCTCGGAGAAAAGATCAATAAATTTTGTTAATATATGTATGGCCGGATAAGTCGCTATCATGGCAAATTTTCTGCGTGAAAATATGATTGAAAAGATTGCTTTTTTCTGCATGGCGTACACGAGAAATAAACTCATGGGTAATTTCCCGACAGGGTAAATAATTTTTGTAATCCATCCTCGTTTTTTTTACAGAAATTAGCCGCTAAAATATCTTGGGATTTGTTTTCTAATATAACGTGTCTATTAAGGAATACAATAGATCTATCTGTTTTGTTTGGATATATCCACTTGAGGTTTTTTTAGTTTTTTGTTATTTGACAACTTTATATGTCGTTTAAAAAGCCTTTTATAATATTTGTTTAATTCTCTTTTATCATTCATGCTAGAAAAGTATTTTAAATTTAAGTAAAAGAAATTTGAGTCAATTTTTCGAAAGAGTAAGTGAATATTTCATTTAATCCGTCCGATTGAGAAATTTAACCCGTTCTGAAAATTTATTTAAACAATTGATCGAATTTTATCATCTGTTAATTAATTAGGAATAGGTTTCATTTGGAATATTCAACAAAATTTTAGAAAATCTCCTTGAATTTTTTTTTGCGAAATTTTTTAAAAAATCCAATTTTTAATTTAATTGCTACCAGTGGATTCTATGAACATTTAGAAGCATAATCATTATTGATTAATCTGTCATTAATTGGTAGACGTAGTTTTTAAGATAAGATATCCAATTTTGCATATGAAGACTTATGAAATTGTTTAGACCAATTATGTGAAAATTACATTTTTCTTTTTCTTTTTTCAATATACATGATAAAAAAACATGAACATGAACAAAAAAAGATATTTTACAATTTGTACTACAAATTATATTTAAGTATTGCAATTTATTGGCCTTTAACAGAGAATGTGACTGATTATCACCAGTTGCACATATGAGCCCTAGACTATTTTAAACTCATCAAATATTTATCATTCAATAAAATTTACACTATTTAACTCACTGTATTTGAATCGAACAAATATTTATTAGTAAAATGACAAACGAAAGATAGAAAAATTTCTGTCTCACGTATGAGAATTTAAAAATTTTTTTGAAAATTTATTCTTATCCAGAAAAAATAGCAACTGTGATTGCGTTTTGTTGTTCTCCTAGCCTATAATATAGATAATTATTTCCTAATTAATATTTTTATCGAAAATTCAGTAAAAAAATTCTTGGAATATTTTTTTTTTATTTTATTTTTCTTCTTTAAAAGATATCATTTTTTCTCGATTAATATTAATTAGCAATATCCTTTATAATTTTGTTTATATTAAAAATAAAGGTAAATAAATCAATAATTAAATTTTTGTATAGCTTTTAATTGTATATAAAAAGATTTCCTTTTGTTAATTAATGAATTTTCTTTATTTTTCAGATTCAGTTCATCCCTTGTACAGAGTTTTTAAAAATAAGAAAAAATAAATGTTTTCATCACTAATTTAATTTTTATTTGTGATTAATTGTTATTGTTGTTGTTTTATTTTATTTTATTTTTTTTTTTGAAATTGAAAAAAATAAAAAAAAAAGTGCGTGAAATTTAAATTATCTTTAATTTAAATAAAATCTTATAAAATAATTGCAACCAAATACAAAACCGAAAAGAAATTAATCACCCCCCCCTATTAACGTTTTTTCCCCTAAATCCTAATTTTAATTTTCTTTTAGATTTATAATAAATATTTTATTTTTTCATAAATATTTTACAGTTAAATTAACTAAAGTCATCAAAAATAAATAGTAATTATGCAATCAAAATATCATAATATTGATGATTATTATGTTAAATAGTTTGAAAATAAAGTTTAATAAAACAAAAAAAAGAAAATTAAATATATGTGTAATCAAGTGTATATATTAATGTATATATGTATATATATACATATATATATGTATATGTATATACATAAATAAGTGAGAATAAAAAAAAGAAAAAGAAAATGTTATCCAGTGATATATCAAATAATATTAATATGGTGTAAATGAAGAGAAAAAAAATTAATTTAAATTAAATATTATATATATTAATATATATATATATATATTAAACTAAAATTAAATAATGATGCTGAATTTGTTTAATATTCTAACGTCGGAATGAGATGGAAGCGGCTATACGCTCCTCAGTGCAGGTCGGTGGTCCACCTACGCCCGGACAAAGGGCATCTACCGTCGATCCTGGTGGGCCATTGTCACAGCAACAGCATCAACAACAGCAACAGCAGCAACAGCAGCAGCAGCAACAACAACAACAGCCACCAACAATTGCTTATCAACAAAGGATACCGTCAGGAGCATCACCAATTCACAGGTTAGCTTTTTTTTTTAAAAATATTATTTAATATTAATTCTATTAATATTTCCTATAGAAATTTTAACTTAAGAAGAATTAAAAATAAATAAATTTATGGTATTACCTGGAAAAAAATTTTTTCCTACAAGGTCCACGGTATTACCAATTTATTGTTTAATAATTTATTACTAATAATTACTAAAAACAAATATATATATATATATATATATATATATATATATATATATATATATATAGGTATTTATTTTGTTTATAGATTTGTGTTTATAAGAACCTAATTCACATGGATGCGTTTTTTTTTTTCGTTGCTGCCTTTATCAAGGCGTTTTTACTGTGTTTTTCTTCTAAGGATGTCTGCAGAGTGCCGGCTTACAGCCGAGCTGACGCCGATTCCGATACCGAAGATTATAAACTCGTTATGGGTAAATCGATACGAATATGCTCAAAGTATTCAGAGTGCCAGCCTACCAAAGATTAGACTATCGCTATGGAAGTCTGTGTCAGCTTGGCTGTAAGCCAGCACTCTGCAGGCAGCCTAAGAGTATTTAAAGAGGAAAAATCTCGTTGACTCAGAAATGAATAAAATAGATAACACATTGCTTCAAAAAATTTAGAGTTAGAAAGCGCAGCGATTGAAAAAACGCCTAAATGTAAATTGTCTTTAAGAGGAGAAGTCCCTCAAGACAACAGGTTTTTCAATGATTTTTTCTTTGTCTTTTTGCAAAAAACTGAAAGTATTTATTACATTTCATTAAATTACATTCTGACATTGATGTTCAAATGTTTATGTAGACACAAATTTTTTTTTTTGTATATAAAATGGCAGAGCTACACTTGGCTGCTTAAATTTCAGGCCAGGTTTTCAATTAAAATAAGTTAATTCGCTTTGGGATGTATCAATTTTTAACTACAAATAATTTTATAAGTAAATTATTTTTGGTAATAATTAATACAAACTTTTAGGTATATCCAAAGAATATGGGTGAGTTCTGAAATGCAGGGATACATTGCAGTGTAATTTTCTAGATACTTTTTACATTGTTTCAACAAAAAATTTGATACACTTATCGCGTGATTCATGTGCATCTAATACAATCGTAAAAGTTTTCGAACTCATGACATTGTATAACATGTGCAGTTTGACATTTATGAACTCATGACAATGCATCTCTGCGGTAGTACTGCATTTCAGAACTCACCCTATCTGTGCCAAAATTTTAAGTTGATACCTTACTTACTTTTTAACCAGTTATAACTGTCGAATTTACTTTTAAAAACCCCTCAAAGTGTGCGGAATTAAAATTAAATTATGACGTGTGTATACACGATGGATGCAGGGCAAAATAGTCCTATTCCAAATTTCATGAAAAACGAAGAACTACATTTTTATTTAAGTGAAACTTAAAAATTTATTTCTGTAATATTATTTATTGTTATTATAAACTTAAAAATTCTCAAATAATAATAAAATAGTTTTTACTAGTCAATATAGTAATGACGACGGGTAAACACGTTGAAAGCACCGTAATAGAGATGTGGTTTGAAGTGTATACATGACAAACGCGCTTAACTGGTTAAAAGTCATATTCCACAGCGAAAAGAACATGTTTTTGAAAAAAAAATCTAGATTAAAGTGTTCGTTATTGTAAACTAAAGTTAATAGCAATTTAGCAATTACCCAAGCTTAATATACGAAGCTAGGATCATAAAGCAAGCGTTTTACTTTGCAAAAATCCAAATATGGCTGAATTATTTAGTTTTTGTGCAATTATGAGATTTTTGGGTAAAAAACTAAAAACAGGTTATTGGAGGTTGGAAAAACTGCGCGTGCTCTCTCGCTCATTCGCTTGCTTACTTTCTTTCAATATTTTCGATGCTTATTACGTCATTTCTAGAGAATTTTTAGAACTTTTTATTGAGCTTTAAACAATGAAAATTTTATTATTTAGGTTGTAAATGAAATTTTAAAGCAAAAAAATCAAAAAGAAATTGAAAGTTATGGAGCGTTTTCCCTCCTTAAGGATTTTGACAAGAAATTATATTCCCCTGGCATCTCAAAAAATTATCTATCCTACTTCCTGGTATCCTTTACTGTACAAAAAAATAAAAATTAAAGTAATTATTGATATTCAAAAATACTATTTGTAATTTCTTCCTAAAATTTTAACAATTTTAGAAAATATATCGTTGCATTAGTTTTTATTTTCATTACTATTAGTTATTAGGCAATTTTTCTTCTTTTTTCTTACAAATTTCATCCTTGACAATCCAAATTGATAAATATACATGTATAATGTATGTTTTTTTTTTTTGCATAAATTCTCTAAATAACTTTTTTAAAACGTAATTTAAAAATTTAGATAATAGATATTTATAATTTTTTTTACGCCACTTGTATTTTATTTTCTTTATGCAATTGATATTTATTTGTTATCAAACAAATTTTAAAAAAAAAAAAAAAAAATTAGAACATTGTGATATCAATTTTTGGTTTTTATCGTAAGCTTTTTGATTTTTTCTTTTTTGTTTGTTTTCAAATTCTCTTAGTCTTCAGATTAAATATATTAATGAAATTCAAAAAGTAGAATTTCATTATTTTATTTTTAAAAAACATAAGATAACTAATTAATTGTTTTTTGTTATTGATGTTATCAAATATTTTACTTAATTCTTTTTCGATATGATAAAGATTAATCTTATAAAATATTAGTATAACGAAAAATTTTAAAAACTAAATAAATAAATAAACTTTTATTAAAAGTTAACAAACCGATTTACTATAGTTTTTTTACGAAATTTTTTAATGTTTAAAAGTTTTAAGATTTATTGTTAAGTACTTGCAAAATGGCGGTCTAAATAAGCTGTGCTTAAATATAATGGTTTTTAAATGCTGGAAATATTTATGACTTAATTGAAAATTCCTCATCATTTTCAATGATTATCACTTTTGAATCCTTTTTTTAAGTTTGAATAAATGAATGAATCTTTTTTTTAAGTTTTTTTCTTTTATTGCCTTTAAGTGCGTTTACAGTGACCAGAATATTAGGTAAAAATGCTACCAAATTGAAGCGACTTTATTCATTTGTGTAACTTCCAGCGTTTAGCAAAATTTTCTACTTTTATAGGATTAATTGACACCTGTCACACATATTCATATATAGTATCGATATGTCGCATGATCAAAAATTCATTTCCACTGTGCCCATATGCCAATGCCTAATGTATTGGTTAACGTTTTAATTCTCAAAAATTTTATATTTCTCATTCATTTCATTGTTCTATCAATCACTTTCCTGCTTTTTAGCTGACAAAATGAATTTCATATTTACAGTAATGCCAGAATACTAGGTAAGAATACCACCTTTTGCTTCATATATTGAAAGGAATGTGTATCCTGAGCCCTAGTATTCTTAGATTAGCACAATTTTCATTTGTCAAAAATTTGTTATTGTTTGTTTTTGAAAGTGTTTAACGTCATATTCACAGTCAGTTTTAACCTAACTTTTATCATTAGTTATTATCAAATAATTCTCAAAAGAGAAAGTTCCTTTTGTGTGTTGCCTTGAGTTATCTAGTATTTTTTTTTTGCAAAAAACTTAAAATCTTGACAACCATACTAGACATCTGAAATAAAAAATTTAAAATTTTAGGAATATTAGATTAGTATTTTGGCCACTGTTATTTTAAAATATTCACAATTCCCCTACGTATTGCCATAAGTAACTCAATCGATTCAGAAGATTCTGGAATGAAAAAATTCACAAGAAAACATTGCCATTTTTTTGTTTTCCTACAAAACTTCCAAAAGTCGCTGTGATTTTTAGTTGTGAGTATCCACTCTAAACATTCTATAAGGACTACGGTCTTAACATATTAAAAATTGAAAATTTTATATGATATTTTGATACTTTTGTAATTATTGATATTTATGTATGTCTCTTTACCTTTTAAACCTTTTTTAATAGTTGGCAACTTTAAACAAGTTTTCCTCGAAATGAGGTTTAAAAAGTTTGTAATTATTTTAATATATATATATATATGTATATATCATCGATTTGGTCAATACAATGAGTTTAGTTTAATTTTGCCATCAATAAATCAAATAATTCTCTATTTTTTCAAATGAAACGATTTATTTTTAACCTTAAGGCTTAACAATTATTTCTTAATTTAAACACTGTTTATCTTAAGGATTTTTAATGAATTACAAACTAAGAAATGTTGCTGTCGCTCTTATTTAGCTAATTTGGTGAATTCTAAGCCATCATAATGGTAAATTAGTGTAATTTTATTATCCTTTTCAACGATTCTTCATTTCTTAATTAAATTGTAATTCCTTCTTCAGGGTCGCTAATGAAGAAAATACTAAAAAAGTTGTTTTTGTTTTAAGTCGTTATCTCCTCTCCCTTTAAATACTAAAAATATGTAGACAATATGGTGACTGGATACTTTTATAAAAGAAAAAAAAATATAATTCCTTTATTTTTTTCTACATATTACACATTGACAATACGATTTTACTTAAGGAAATATTTTATTATTATTATATTAATAAACAAAAAGTTTGTAAAATTAAAAAAGACACACACACACATATACACATACAAAAATCTTCAATTACATAACATTTTAATATTTTCTTTTAAATATGAAACGAAATTTACAACAACAATAACAAAAAACAAATAAATTAAAATGAATATAAAATAATTTTTGTTCTAACAATTTAATAAAATTTCAACAATATTTTTTGAATCAGCAGCTTAAACTTGACCCAACACTTAAAATTTGAGAACTTTTAAAAATGGCCGATATTATTAAAATTATGACAAGCAGAAAACAACAATAACAGCAATAATTTATATATATATATATATATATATATATATTTTTTTTTTGTTTTGGAAATTATATTTCTTAAATTATATTTTCATTCATTTGTGTTGTTGTTTTATTTGTCTGACACTATACTAGAAAATTTTCAAGGCTTTCGTATCCATAGTTCACTTACTCTAAGTTTATTGTACCAGATGATGACTACTTTAGCTCAGAAAAACAAAAAAAAAATAATAAATAAAATTTATGAACAAAAGACTAACAAAAAAAATTTTTACAATAAAAGCAAACCTTTTAATATGGAACAAACATGTTTAAATAAAATAAAAGAAAAAAGCACCAATGCTTAAACCACAGCAAAGTATTGTATTTAGAGAAGAAGCCATTTTACTTATGGTTTTTATGGTGTATATCTTTAATTCTTTTATTTTTTTTATTTTTTTGTAAAAATTTTTTTAGTGATTTTATATTAATATAATGGAGACTTTATTTAATACTTTTCCCTTAAAATTAGTATTAATTAGTTGTTTTTACCAAGTACATCTAAAAATTAAAAAATTTATCCATATACATATAGTATATACATACATATATAAATGTATGCGTATGGAATGTAATGAAATCTCATAATTCCGCTATGCAACGTTAATTTATATACTGTAGATCTGGTTGAAATTTTGCTGAAATTTTAATTTTTTTTAAGTCATTTTTGAGGTTAGTTTACATTTTGTGCTGGATGATATTTTATTAACTGGTATTTTTTTAATTGTTCTGCTGTGTAAAAAAAAAAAGAATACCATATCAATGTATTCATGGGATAGAAAAAAAATGACTGGTATTTTTTTGTTTGCTTTTATCGATTATATTTCTTCAAGTTTTTTTTTGTTTACTTTTATGACACCAACAATTTTTTCCAAATTGAATTTTAATGAAGAATATAGTGACGAAAATCGATTTTCAACCATTTTGCTGTTTTATTATTTTATCTTTTATTTGGAAATAATCTTTCTAGGCCTAGGCTAACTATTGGATGAATTTAGCAAGTTTATTTTGTTGTTGTTTTTTGTTTTTTTTTTGTATCAATTCAATTTGCTTACAAAACAAAAATTGACCCAAAAAAGTTCATCGCTTCATCGTTTTTGTCATTTTTTTTTGGTTATTCTATTTCAAATGGATGATATTTATTTTAAAACTTTTTTGTGACTGTGACTATTTGTAGCTTACGTGTACTTTAGCATCTATATAAAAATTATTGTACATGTGTAATTATCTATCGAACTTCAGAAAATAACTTTATTAAAATCAGATAGAGCTACAAGTCTGGGGCATTAACAGTGCCATATCGATTTTATTAACTTATTTTCAATACAAAAACTAGTTTTTATCGTAAAAGTAGTAACATAGCTTCTGATGTGTACTGGCATAATGTACTAATGCACACAGCAGATTATTGACTAAGAAATACTAATGGCCCAAACACAATTCACGCGATTGCGTTGCGGAGCGCGTTTTAATTCAGAATTCCGAATTTCAGCTATATAAATTCCTATAGCTGTGATAGCTATCGCCGCTTCCGCACCGCATTGTGTTTGAGCCATAAGGACGACTGCTAAGAGATCAGAATGAAAAATCACAAACAACTGTATAGGATAGAAATTTTTCTAACTCTCCTTTGACATATTACAAATACATAATATATACAGATTTAAGTTTTGTGAGATTAATAGTGTAATTTGACATATCATATTTGTTATGTTCAACATGATAGCACTATCTTCTTGTGTTCTCATGGATTTTATAGAAATTAAAGGCAAGGTGTAATTTTGAAATTTTCTTTGATATTTGCGAAACAATTCGAATGAGGTAGCTAATTTACTAGATGTTTAAATTAACGTTTACGATAGCGCTTTTATAGGAGTTTTTGAGGCGCAATTATACTTAATAGTATACTGACTGCAATAAATTGTTTGACATTTTGATTGAAAATGTATAACTTATGCTTTCTAACTAGTTTTATTATTAGTTCTCAAAAGGATTATTCGAAATTCTAAAAAATTTTGGAGTTACAGCTCATTTTATGACGCATTTAGTGCTTAGTTCAGTTCAGTCTTTGAAACTTTAAAAGCGTTTTTCTCGAAATTACTTTTTTTTGAAACCGTGTACACGATATTTCAAGTTTTACTCAACCGTTTCCCTTGAAATTTGGCAGAGATTCTTTTTAAATTAGGCTATCGCGCTACGAAGAGTTTTTTTTACTAAGTTTTGTTTTTTAAATTCTGAAAGGCGATAAAAACTTTTTCTTCAAACTGCCACCATTTTGTGAAAAAAAACTTGTTTTAAAAAAACTCTTCGTAGTGCCATAAGGCTAGAATCGTGCACACCAGGATTTAACCTTTTTTCAAGAGCCCCCCACTTTGCCGGCCTGTAGTATTTTCAATTTTGATTTTTTTTTTTAATATTATTAATTTTTCATATTCTCAACACATCAATAAACAAAAAACAAGAAAATTTTTGCTTAAAATATTAAAATATTTATTGGTTCTTTTTTATGGCGTCCGAAACAACACCCAAAATTTAAGCGTCTAAACCAGAAGACCAGAAGAGAATTTTTATATTTTTTGCACCTATATTTCTTAACCCATCTTTAATTAGTTCTAGCAAAAATTTTTTTACCTCTATCACTGAACATATGAGTAGGTTTTTTGAACAAAATTTTAAGAGATTATCTGTAAAAATAATTTTTAAATGTTTATTTTAATATAATTTTTCCGATATCCAACAAAATTTAAGTTAAATTTAAATAAAAACACAAAAACAAAACAAATTTAAATACACTTTGAACTTTTGACTCATATTGAGTAAAAAAAAGTGTAATAGGGTGTGGTTTCTCTTAGAACACATATGTTCTCAACATATTTATTATTTTAAAAATCAAGAATAAAAAATGATTTATTCATTTTTAATATTGTTGACCAATTAAATTTGATACAAAAAAAAATACATTTTAAGTCTAAATTACAACAATAAACAAAATTTTTCAATTCTATAATTTTATTAATTAATACATATTTACCAGATGTATGTATGTATGTATTGGATATTTGCATTTAGAATTAAATTAAATATTACATATTAGAGTAGAAAAATTAACAAAACACGTTTAAACCTGTTATTTAATGGTTTCGAATTGTTCATTTCATTTAAAAAATTAAGGGAAGATGAAAATTTAGAAAATAGCAAAAGCAACTTTAAACAAACAACAAACTGTAATTTATACTCAGAAGATAAAATTTTGGAAACTACTAAAGCAATAACAACAATAAGAACAAAAAAAAAACAACCAACAAAATAGAGTAAATCGCAATGTCGGGGTATTTATTCAAAAAGTAGGAGAACCTGTTTTATTGGATTGACGTAATTTTATGGCTTTTACTTCGTCTTCAAGTTTTTATTTGTTTCTTCTTTTTTTTTGTTACTGCTCTTGGGCTTTAATATAATATATTTGTTTTTCTTCTTTTTTTGCTGTTATTATTCCATTTTAGTATTATTTTGTTTTTTTGTTGTTGTTGTTGTTGTTTCCTGCTGCTGTTTATCAATATTCAACTTATTTGTGCCTTTCATGTTGTTATTTTTAATTCATTCAAATATGCCCATAGAATGGGATTCTTGGCCTTTTCATACTTAATAAAATGTTTAGAGCTCTTTTCTATGATTTTGGTGTTTTTTGTTGTTGTTGATGGCTGTTGTGCTCTTTTTAAAGTTATGAGGTTAAAAAGTAGATAATTATTAAAAAAATAATATATATATATATTATTGTGTGTATATATGTATGTATATATTTTAAATTAAAAAATTAAAGAAATTTGTAATTAGACAAGAAATATTTATAATATTAACCAGTTAACCTATTTTGGACGTGTATACAAGTAAAACCAAATCTCTATTACGGTGTGTTCGGCACGTTTACTTGTCGTTAAAAATATAAAAATACCATTGCCTATGAAAACTCGAAAGCGGTGTAAAATGTTCGGATACATAGAATACTCTGTAGCCTTAAGACTCGCAGATTGAAAAGTGTGTAGTGAATCTTATGACGTTGAATTACAGTCTTTTTAATGACTGTTATTACGTTGTAATTACTTGCAGTGATTACTAAACTTGTTTCGTGAAATATTACACCGAACTCAATTAAAATTCAAAATAATTTCTTTTTTCTACATATATGTCCTTCTTGTTCATATATTTTATTATTATTTGAGAATTTTTAAGTTTACAATAACAATAAATAATATTACAGAAATAAATTTTTAAGTTTCTCTTAAATAAAAATGTAAGTTCTTCGTTTTTCATAAAATTTGGAATAGGACCATTTTGCCCTGCATTCGTCGTGTATATACACGTCATCCTTTGATTTTAATTCCGCACATTGTGAGGGGTTTTTAAAATTAAATTTGACAGTTATAACTGGTTAAAATATATGTTAAAAAAATTTTTTTGGTTTTATCGTCCCCATCTAATTTTAACTTTTTCATACAGAAACCGACCCTCTAAACTCGTAAAAGATATTTAAAAAATTCTAATTCAAAGGATTTTTATATATAATTCAAGATAGATGAAATTCAGCGAAAAGAAGAAGAAAAATGATTTGTTATTTTTAAAAATCTAGTATTTATTTTCTTGAATAAATAATTTTTAGTAAATTAAAAATAAGGAAATATTTGTATTTCAATAAATAGTTAATTAGACTGATTTCTGGTTTAGTTGATATTTGAATAAGAAAAAAGTCATATCTAGGGTTTAGAAAACTTAATAATGATTGAATTCGTTAAAAGTTCAATTTGTAGTTTGCATTGTTCATTCATCATAATTCAAAGCTATTTAACTAAATCTAGTTTACATGGTAACTGTCTAAACCCAATAAATTATCCGAGTTTACCAAAAAAATTGACTTAGATTTCTCTCTCCAAGAGGCAGGATATAAGAAACAATCCAAGTGTAAGACTAAAATCACTTACAATTTAGCTTTTATAGAAAGAAACAAATAAGACTAATTCCACCAGAAAACTTTTATGTCATCCCTTTTAGAGAGCATTGGCTGATTCTTAACTGAACAGGAAATTTAAATTCCATTTTAGCAGCTAAAAGTTTACCTATGAATATATTGCAGATGATTGCAGTGGGTCGCAGATACTTGAATGTGGTGAAATGCTGTAGTGCTTTGATATCACCTTCAATGTAGTGAATCGCTACAGTGAGTCGGAGATTTGTTATTATCACTTAAATTGCGGTTATATTATATAAGAAATACAGAATATATCCATTCAATTGAAGGATCTTAATAAAATTTTGTCCTAGTGTAATAGATTTGGTAAACTCAAATTGAGTTGTAATATGGTCCAAATAGAATTGTGGAGCTTTTTGTTTTTTGAATGATATGGAGGAGTTTTAATGAAAAGAATTAATTAGTAGGATGTTTAGATCGTCATAGGTAGAAGTCATGCGAGAAAAACCTGATGAAAGTACGAAATATATATATATATATATATATATATATAACATACATACAAACAGTAATTATGTAAATGCCAAAAGTAAAATAAATTAAGGTAAAATTTTATTAACCACTTGCTATTACACTTGGTCCTCAATTTCTTGTATTAACCATGCTGGTGTTTTTACGGGAAAAGTTAAATTTACAGGACTTGCGTTTTGCTAGAACATCAATAAGGCCAGTGTTGTTGATTGCTGGTTAAAGAAGTTGGATGTTGATGCCATCCAAAAATGCGGTCAATGCAGCCATTGATTTTTGCTTTTTTTTTACAATTTTCTTCTTTAGTCTTTTCTCTTGTCGGGGTCACCAATTATGTGGTAGTAATATTTTACTAAAAGATCTGTTGTCATTTTTAAAATATAAATGAACACCGTTAGTTATTTTTTTTTTTTTATCAAATTTAATTAAAAAATAAACTGATTCTCTGGCAAAATTTTTTAACATGCGATAAGTATTGGTCTCATACATTTGAGATAATTCACCTTTAAATGATATTTCAATACCAAAATCAAGATTATGATTAATTCGTTCATTTGGTTTCACCGAAAATGTAATAAAAATTTCTTCACCTTTCTTAACAGTCATATATTCATCAAAATAAAAAAAAGTTTGTTTCCAATGTGTTGTATATGCAGCTTCTGGTGATGTGCTATATCATAAACGTCTATAGCATTTAGTAAAATCTATATTATCATAAAATATGTGACCAAAGCTTGTAAATAATCATTCCTTTTTATAGTTAATTGAAAAACTGATGAAAATTTAATATCCGATTTTTTGACAGTATATAAATCAACTTCTTTACTATGAACGTTATCCCACCAATTGATTTTTTCATCCTTATATTATCTATTCTCAATCGCAGTAATAAAAAGTGTACCTGAATCTGGAAACATCATTCCATCTGGTTTAAGCCACTTATCTCTAGCAAATATCACTGTATCTAGCATTGATTCATAAAAAAGACAATAGCCCATCCATTCTGATATTATTATATCAGCTTCCTTAACGTTATCAGGCATTTTAATTGCTTCCATTTTTCCCTTAATAACTGTTATAATATTAGATAAATTATTATCAATAATAACTTGCTTAGCATAGTCAACAATATTTGAGCAGTCAACAGCACTAATTTTGGCAGCGCCTGCTTTCGCAGCAAACATTGAAAGAATTCCTGTTCCACAGTCAACATCTAATACGACCTTTCCTTTAAGTAAATGTTTGTTGTGTGATATATAGTATTATGATATATTAACATTCTTACTTCATCTTTTAACATTTCTTCATGTATACCAAAATGGGCATAGGAATCAAAATAATAATCTCGGAAGGTCATTTCCTCCGCCGTAACTTTATTTGCATTATTTGTCATTGGTATATCGGCTTTAATTATATCAGTTTCAATCAACAATAAAATTACTGGGTAGGTTTGATTTTGACTATAAATGTTTGTGAAAAGTAGATAAAAGGTAATGAATATTGAAAGATTGAATTGCAAATTTTTAGGAGTATTTCATGTCGCCACAGTATTTACACTCAACTGATTTTACTGAAACCAATTTTATTCGAAAGGTGACGTCACCAAGATGTGCGGAATATCACTCGCAAATGAGTGACGTGTATTGCATGTTTTTTCGCATATAAAATGTATGGGAGAAAAAAACAACAACAATATAGAGGAAAAACAAAACCTTTATATTGTTGTTGTTTTTTTTTTTTTTTCTTTCTTCGGCTCTATTCGGTTAACGCGTGGATAAGTCCAGTGAATATTTAAGTTTCTGCTTGCCATATATATGTATTGCAAGCAGAGACATGAATATAAACTCGGAATTTTTCGCTAATACAACTTATTTCACTCATACAAACAGAGCATAACCAAAATATCCAAGCGAAGAATATATATTCCATATTGTTCTTTTCAATGTATTGTGGAAATTTTCGATAATTTGGCGATCCTAATAAATAATAATTCAGATATAAAGTTTCATACAAGAATAGGTTTAATTATGTTAGCAATAATAATAATTATCTATTTTTCAAAAAGGTTCAAGTAAAAATTATTTTGCTAAGAAAAATTAATTAATAAAATACTAAAAATAATATTTTAATTAATTAACTTTTTATTATAATGTTGAAAAGAAATAAAACTTACTATATTACATTATCAAATTTTAATTATCATAATTTTCCTACAGGAAATGATTACATTAGGATAAAATGACACTTATTTATTATTAAAAATATACTGAAAAAGTAAAAGTTTTCTTAAATTTCTTTAATCTAAACTAAAACAAAAATATTTTCTTTCTTTTGTTGTTGCTGTTGTTTTGGTTTTTATGTTTGTTTTTCTTTTCAAACAAAAATCAATCAATTGATAAAGTCGAGGACGTTTTATAGCTAATAAAAAAATTCATAAAAATTTATGATATAGACATATATATATATATATATATCCTAGACAGGCCCATTAAATGTACAAGTATCGATCTAATTTTTGATATTTAGTTCTTAATAAGTTTGTTTCCATGTTGTCAACAAAAAATCATTAATAATTAAAATAATTAATAGAAAAAAAACAACAACAATAACTAACAGAAAACATATAAAAATTAAAATCTAGTATAAAATCAATAACGTAAAAGGCGTTATAGAAAGAAAATAGAAGAAAAGAAAAAAAAAAAACACCTTTTCTTAATTGCAACCTGTCTACAATTACATTTTTGTTTTATACAATATTTTATTTGTGTTTTTTTGTTGCTGTTCCTTTTTTTTTTTTATTATTTTCAATTTATCTTTCATGTTTTTCTCCTCAAATCCTTCATCACCATTTTCTAGGTATAACAAAGTTGCTATTCTATAAAAACATAAAAAACTATATATACTCTTAACATTTAAATAAAACACCTCTATTTTTGTTTTTTCTGGAGAAGAGTTCAATTGCCCGAACCCCTTTGTTATTATCGCAAAATTGATTTAAGAAAAAAAACAACAAATTCTGCACTATAGTCGCCGCTTGAGGAGTCATACTTCAAGTCCAATCACTGAACTTTATTCATGTTGACATGTTTTACTTTTTTGTTTTATTGCTTTTCAATAGATTTTCTTCAATACATTTTTTTTTTGTTGTTGTTTGTTTTTCCTTCAATTGGTTTTTTTATTTTTTGATAAATAAATAAATATTTCCAAGAGATAATTTTGTACCAATTGCGTAGCTGAATATTTACATTTAACTTAAGGATAAAGTGAATATATTAACTGTAGTTAAGTGTTTATTTTTGTATGTTTAAAAATTAATTTCTACATTTTTTGTTTTGTGTTTTTCAAAAGTTTATATAAAAATATATGTACATTAAATATTTACATAAATTTTCCAGTAGAAAAAATGATGATGTGCAAATCTCTACAGATGAAGAAGTTTACAATAAAAATGCATTGGGTGATTGATTTTTACGTTTTAGTATTGTCATACTAACGCTAAATGCACTTTAATAGGGTATTCTGGTTTAGACGTCCGAATTTTAGGTGTTTTTTTTCGGCCGCCATAAATAGAAACTAATTAATATTTTTACCATCCATTTTTTTACTTTTTATTCATTGATATTTTTAGAGTATAAAATATTAATAATATTATTAAAAAACTGTAGGCTGGCAAAGTGGAGGCTCACGAAAAAATGGTGTGCCCTGGAATGCGGAACTCCAGTTTTTCCAGTAATATGACTTAAAAAAGAAGGATGTAGTTACACCACTACGAGTAGTTTTTTTTTAAAAAACCTTTTTCCACAAAATAACAGCAGTTTGAAAAAGAAGTGACGTTTTTTCCCTTTTTGGAATTTTTAAAAATTAATAAAAAGCTCTTCGTAGTGTATATAAAAAATTTCTTGAGATATCATGCAGGTCGTTTCGAGAAAAACGCGTTCAAAGTTTTAAAGACTGAACTGAACTGAGACTAAATGCTTCACATAATGAGTTGGAAGTCCAAAAAAATTATTCAAATTTCGAAAAATCCTCTTAGGAACATTTTAAAGGGTTGAACTATGAAAGTTTCAAAAAAAAAATCGAATTTTTCGAATTTCTTAACTCCTTTAAAGTTCATTTCTAAGACATGAAATAAGTGAAAATCATTTGAATTGGGGAGTAAACATTATGCGACAAAAGATCCCAATTAAATATTTTTGAAGCATTTTTCGATATATGGTCTAGCATTGTCAGGATGAAGGAATACTTTCGTTTTTGTCTCTTGTAAAAAAATAATAATAATAATTAACTCATGGTAACAAGGAGGGAAAATTTTGAGTAATTTTTCGAACTCTTTTTTTCGAGAGTTATTTGATAGTAATTAATTGCGAAAGTTAGGTTAGATCTGACTGTGAATATGATCTAAAATACTTTTGACAGCAACAAACATTATCAAATTTTTGACAAATGAAAATTTTACTAAATTTAATTTTACTAATTTAATTTGTTTTTTTAACAAAGTTCAACTTCAAATTCCACTCCATTTTTGTTTTTTTCATTTAACTTAAATGAAATTTATGAACATGTTTCCACCGCATGATTACTTAAAAGTTTATTTGTAATCATTAATTTTTTATGAGAAATTCTTAAGTTTATTCCAGTAAATTACTACTGGAATTTCATTATTAAATAAAAATTTACTGACGATCATTAGGCAGCACACAAGATACAAGGGAATTTTTATCTATTAATAAGTTCATTTATCAAAAATATTTTCGATTGCATTTTATTGATTTTTGATTCAATATAAAATTTTCTGTTAAAATTCAAGGAGAAAAGATAATCAAGTAATTATGTATATATATGTATGTATTATAAAAATAGTAAAGCAAAAATTAAAGAGTTTTTAAATAATTTTGAAAAATTGTTTATAGACAAAGTAAAACGTTAAGACAGCATTTAAATTTATAATTTTGACATAAGCCAATATGGAACTTTAATTTTGTTTTGTTGCATAACCTTAAAATTCACAATAAATATCATTTTTCTCTTTATACAGGGTTTGAAAGGATGTACTTACAAATTTCCAACAGATAATATACACAGTTCTCCATACAAAAGTGTCTTTCCATGTATTAAAACAGTGTGTATATCCGTGTGTCTAGAAAGGGTATAACAGTTCAATCATTACACACTGAATTTTATTTTAAGATGAGCAATTAAAAGGATTGAAGGTTGCATTTTTTTAAAAAACAAGTACAGTGTGTAATTTGTCTAAATTTTACTTTCACGCAATTATAGTTGTACATTTTTGAATTTATTTAAAAAAAATCTTTGTAAAGTTTTCTACCAAAATATGGACACCTAAATCTTAAAAGGAATTTATATTAATTTATTAAGGGGAGTGTAAGGTTAATTCGTGCAAAAAAGGCATATTTTTGCGACTCGTTTTATGGACACAGTTAAAATCTTTTTATTAAAAGTAAAAGTACATTAAAGCATAACATTCAAAGAATATTATGTGAAACTTTCATGAGGAAATATGAAAAAATTATTTGAAAGCGTCTCGGAAAAAGAGGGACACCCCCTCATAATTAGGTACTAGATTATCTGAAATCAAAAAATCAAAGTTCTTTCGTTAGATAATCGCTGTTACAAGATAACTCTGGGAGGGTTTTTTAAAATTTCAATTTGTTACTTTGTTGGAACACTTTGAGGTGAAAAAGGCGATTTTTGCGAAAAAAAATCGATTAATTTGTTATTGTAAAATAAAAACTAATAACAAATTTAAAAAAAAAATTTTCAGCGTTAACTCGTAAATTATGTACAAAAAAAGTGTTTAAAATTTCAAAAGGATCGGTGTGGTTGATTTATGAAGTTATGAGAGGCACCGATTTTGAAAACGTAAGTTGTAAGAAAAACGCTTTAAAGTTTTCTCGATAGAATGTTTACTGCCGGACAAATAGCAAAACTTATCGCTGTATCTTCGTTAGTTTTGCTCCGATTCATCCTTTTATACAATATTTTTGAAAAGTTTTCCATTAAGAAAATCATTTAATTTAGTATAAATCTAAAAATTGCAATAATTACATCTCCTTAATTCGATTTGTCTATTAAAACTTCTTAACCCCCAACTAAAGAAGATAATTATTTAAACTTCTTGTTTGTCTATAGTGATCTTCTTGTTTAATAATTATTTGTCAGTAATTGCGTGGTCAAAACGCCATCTTTTATAACAAAAAAAAACAGTGTGGTTATGTATAAAATAGTGTCTAAAATTAAAATTATAAAAAATTACTTTTTATTATTTCTTCTTGAAACACATATTATTTCTGCTTTTGAGCTGAGCTGGGGTTTATACAGTTTCCTAGTTTAATGGTAACAAACACAAATGTTATATACGTATATAAGAAACATTTAATTAATACATTTTTTTATTTTTCTTAAGTTTAATATTTTTATTTTTTCTATTATAATGAAAACTTTTAAAATTAATAATAGCTTCTTGTCTCCTTTAAAATCAAATATATATAAAACATAAAAAAATATACGTATACACACACACATATATAAAAATATGCAAATACACTATACCAATAAATATTATACAGTTGCTTTTATTTCATAAAATTCTTGTTGTTTTTATTTTCTTTTTTATTCATTCTTTTTTATATAAATTAAATTAAAATTTATTTCTAACATTTATATAAAAGCACCTGCCCATTGCATGTCATTGAACAAGTTTTATGCTCCCAACTTTAAATTTAGTAGTATACAAATTCAGTGCCAACAAATATTACAGGAGACAATATGAAAGGCATAAAAAACAAAAACAAAAAATCTATTATTGGATTTTAACATGATTTTTGTTTTTGATCTTCTTATTTTAATACATAATATTGCATATGGCTTTTAAAGTTTTAAAATTGAATAAAAAATTTATGAAATACATGCGCATATACATACATATGTATATATTTGTATATACTTTAATATATATTTTATTCCAATGAATTTCTTAGCCCTTGAAAAACGCTTTTCGAATCTTTAAAGTTGTGTGCGGGAGTGCAATATTTATATATATATTTATATATATATATATATATTGATAAACGAGATGCAAAATGTGGTAATTAAAGGCGACTAACTGAATCACGCCGCCAACTCATCGTTACAACTGTTCATTAACCTTTATCTTTTTGTTGTTGTTTATTTTAATAATTATGAATATTGAAGTTAATTGTTTTATACTTAAATTGAATGGAATATTTCAACTTTCTCTTATGATTATCGTACATATTTATATTTGGATTAGAACAGTTGCTGGCTCATTAAATTGATTAGCACTATTTTTTGGTGTTGTTATTATTGATTTAATTATCATATTTTTCTTTTCTTTAATGTTTATTTTTTTTTTCATTTCTATATTTTTTGTGGCCATTTAAAATCAAAACAACGATTTTAAACAAAAAAAAATTTCTCTATTTTTTTATTTTACAATCCTTTGAATGGTGTAAAAAAACGATGTTATAGTGGGGAGGGGAGGGTTTGTAAGCTTAACTTGATAAAGTTCGATTTGACGACTATTAGGCATGCCTAATTCGCCGGAAGGAGGCAATAAGCAGAATAATTTAACTGTATTGCTTTTCTAATTTTAATTTGGTTATAAATATCTTAATTATAAATATAATAAATAAAAAAAAAAATTTTTTTTTTGTTTATAAAAAGCATACATTTTAAATTTTCTTGTCATGTTTTCTCCGTATAAAGCCCTCAACCACACCCATTTGACTGTCGCTTACAAGTTGAGACCTTAATATTGAAAATTAAGATTTTGAATTATGATTAGTTTTTGTTCTTATTATTATTTTTGTTAGTTATTGTTAATAGTTGTTTTTGGTTTTTTGTTTTGTTAGTTTTAAGGCAGCATCATTCGAAAACATTAATGTTTTCGTCTAAATGTGAGGTGTCAGGTAAGGTTTTGTTTTGCTCTTAGAATTACTTAAGTTTTTTTAAATTGTTTTAAGCTCAACAAAGAAAAACAAGAAATATTAAATTAAACTGTTTAACAAAATT
Source organism: Acrocera orbiculus (assembly GCA_947359355.1). NCBI lineage: Eukaryota > Metazoa > Arthropoda > Insecta > Diptera > Acroceridae > Acrocera > Acrocera orbiculus. The sequence goes on from OX375759.1 coordinate 15,692,785, forward strand.
GTTTAGAGTTTTTTAATTTTTTTATTTTTGTTCATTTATTCTGACATTAAATATGCCAAAAGTCAAATCTTATGAATATGTTATGAAATCTAGTGGGTTTTTTAGTAAAATAATTTAATTATATTCTAGAAATCCAAAAATGTTTGTTAAAATTGACCGTTACTGTTATTTATGATAATAAATCACCTCATGAAATATTTTATCAATAAACTAAAAATTTAAAATTTATAAAATAATAAAAAAAAATATTATTTGTCTGTATCTAATTATTTTTGTTTTTAAATTTAAATTACGAAAACTCTTTAGTGATTTTTCATAGATACCAAAACATCAGTCAAGATAGAAAATTAAAAATTTTAAGGGGGTAATATGGTTAATTCGGCCGAAAAAAAGTATATTTTTTACAGTTTTTTCTAAGGATACAATTAATAGTTATTTATTTCTATAATTATATAATATTTAAAGACTATTCTGTGAAAGTTTCATTAATAAATGTTAAAAAATGAGCCGATGACAGCGAATCTCCGCAGACGTCTCAAAAAAAAGTTGATTTGCGGTGAACATCATAACTCATTACTGGATCAATTGAAATTAAAAAACCAAATTGATTTGATTAGTTGATAAGTTTCCTCAGGTAACGCTGTTGACTTTTGTTTTTGTTTTTTTTTAAATTGATTTTTTTACAAGGCTCGGAAGTCAAAATACTGATTTTTCATCAAAAACATCAGAAATTTTGTTGTTTTAAAAAAAGTTAAAATTTAAAAAGAAAAAAAAACTTGATAGCTTTACCTCGTAATTTATGTAAAGAAAGAGTGTGCGACATTTCAAAAAAATCGGTTTAGTAGATTTTGAGTAACAGAGACTTTGAAAAGGCTAAGTGTGAGAAAAACGCGTTTGAAAGTTTAAAGGAAATAAAAAGTGCTGCTTTTCTTACACTTGCAAGTGTATATCTCCGTTAGTTTTACTTCAATTGCCTTCAAATTTTCACAGAATAATCTAAAGATGTTGTACATCAATAAATAAAAATTGAAAAAATACCCTACTACCCCCTTAAATCAACATTTCTACAACTTTAAAATTAAAGCCTAAACATGAATACTTACCAAAATAATAAATTTTCATAAATCTTATACTTGAATAATGGACAACAGTTAGTGTAATTTCGGTTTTTCTATTATTTTTTTAAAATTTAATAAACAAGAATATTTAGTTTTTAATTTTTTCAAATACAAAATAGCAAAATTTGTTAAAATAATTTTCAAAATCACATTGACCGTGGCCGTTTGTTGTTTGTATTTTTAGCTATGATTGTTGTCGTTGTACACAAATTGTTTGCCATGTTCCGGAATTTTAAAATTCTTGTCATTTTGTTTTAACTAATTTCGAATGCAATTTGCGTGATAAAAGAATAGAAAAGTCTCAGTATTGGAGTGTTTTTATTTGGTATAAAAAACATATCAATTTCTTTGTTTTTTTTTTCAAATGAAATATAATTGTTTCTTTTTTTCTCATATAAAACTCATGGAGTTTCATTGTATTTCGTTTTATTGCAAAATATTCAAGGACAGTTATTCTTAAGTTGTCTTCTTTTCTTTATTTTTTTAGTTTTGTTATTTTGTTGTTGATATTCTTGATAATTTTATATTCTTATTGATTGTATTTGTGTATTATAATATGTGAAATACAAAAAAAAATTGACTTTTTTTCTTTTCGAAATTCCTAAATTTATTTATTTTGAATACAAACAGAAGTATAAAAGTATAAATTTTAATAGTTCAAGAAAATATTCAATTTCTAAATAAAAATTTCGATAAATATTTAAAATCAAAGGTTTTTTCATAATTTAGTTTTCATTAACTGATATCATTTAGAAACATGTTTTTGTTGTTTTTTTTTTTGTGAGTTTTTACAAAAACCAAACGTAAAACAAAAAAATTAAAATTTTTAAATATCAAAATTCTATAAGAATTGGACAAGTTTTAAAACATTTAAATAGCTGGAAGAACAAGCTTTTCATAACTTTTTTTTTATTATTTTTAAGAATACTTTTGCTATAAATAATAATAAAAAGCAAGATAATTTATAATGAATTCTGAGACCCTTCGACAAATGAGGAGATTTCATTGGTTTTAATTGATAAAATTCAAGATAATATTAGCAAGAATTGATAATGAAACAGTTGACCAAAGACTGTGTTTGTATGTGTGTGTGTGTGTGTGTTTGTGTAATATTTTCGACAGAATAATGGAAAAGAAAATATTTATTTAGAATAAATAAGTTTACAACTCTAGGAAACTTCAGGAATGTTAAAAAGAAAAAGAAAATTTAGTTCATATAAATATACATATATATATATAGAAAATTAATATTATTAAAAAAACAACAAATATACCAAATTTTATTCAGATAAAATAAATATATTTAGATAAAAATCTTTGCTTATTTTCATCGGTTTAAGAATTATTCACATTCGAATACATATTTCCTGTTATTCCGTTTTCTAACTTTAAATTTTACTAAGCAGAATGCTGTCTTTCCATTCAGTTTCTAAAGAGAGAATTTATCCTTTTAATATTCTTAGCAAAAAAAGACAGTATTCTGACTTAAAAAATTTACAGATGGAAAACACAGCAAATGAAGAAATGCTTTAATTTAATTCTTCTTTTATCTTTTCGCTATTTTGATTTATGTATGCAAAAATTTTTATCTATTTTATTCCTTTCTAATCAAAAATTGTTAAATAATTTTTATTAAAAAGTTTGCTGTTCAATGAATTTATTGAAGTATTGTTGTTATTATCATTTTACAATTTATTTAAATTAATTATTTTAATTGTTTTTCTTTGTATTTATACTGTAAAAAAATTAACAACTACTTAACCCTATTTTAAATCAATACAATTCAATGGGGATTTTAATACTTATAACCCTGAATATAAAATTAGTTCTATCAACTGTCCACCTAGACATTTAAGTATTTATACTTATATATATACTACATACACAACAACAATAAAATCAAAAAAATCAGGAAGTGAACAAACATTAGTATATATATTATGTAGAAATATTATATCTAAATGCATTGCGTTATTTTTATTTGTCTAAAATTTCAATTACAAAATAAAACAAACCTAATACTGAAAATACAATAAATATAAAAAGAAATTTTTATATTTAATAAAATTGAATTTAATGAAAATTAAAGAAAATAGAAATAAATGATAATTCTTTTAATGCAAGATTTAACAAAACATAGAAAACATCATAAAATATCATTATTTAATGAATTATATCAAAAGAATGGGTCAAATAACAGCAGGACACCCACCAATTATTTTTGGCTTTTAGTAAATTAAAACCAAAGAAAAAAAGAAAAGAAAAATATCATTATATATATATGCATGTATGTACATATGTATATAATGTGATTGTAAATTTAATATAAGCTCGTTTGACAGCTTTGTTGAAAGTCACATTTTTAATTATTGCTATATGTGGGCCACTATCGTGTGGGTAAAATAAAAACAAAAAGGCATAAAAGGAGACCAAAACTGTGTATGTACATAACAAAAATTTGATTCCATATATTAAATATACTTTTTTATATGTCGTCATACATATATATATATAAATTTTTTTGTTGCCATATCAAACAAGAAATTTTGGTTATTGTTTATTTATTTGTTTTTGTTTTTTTTTGGCATTGTCCATTTACAAAGGATAATTTTCTTTTTGGATTTGTAGTGTACATATATTTTGTTTTTGTAGTTATTTTATTTGTTTGTTTGTTTTTGTTTTTTTTTTTTACTGTTTTTCCTTATTCAATTTTGTTTTGCAATTTTATTAAGCTAAGATATTTAAATTGTATAGGATTGCTATGATAAAAAAACCTAAAACTATCGATTTTAATATTTACATTCAAATATACAAAGAAAATGATATCTGCATTATCTTCAGACTTATATTTAGCCGGAATATTTCCTAACCTAAAAACAAATATATATACTATATATATATATAATAAGGGTATGTAAAACAAAAAAGAAAATTTATATGAAAAATTTTATTGCTATTTCAAACATGTCACACAAGTCCTCTTTAATCATTATTATTTAAAAAAACCAGAAGAAGCTACTACTTAATTATGAACCTGATCTAAAAAGAAAACAGAAAAGTAAAAAATAAAAATAACTGACATTTTAGCATTACTGCTAAAACAAAATATCTATTTTATTTTTTTTTCTTGCTATTTTGCTTAATATGCAAGTTTTTTTCAATGATAATTTTTTTGTGTAACTGCTAGAATTGTGCAAGAAGCATTTATAACTGATAAATATTCGAGGTCATTTGACCTTTGTCTTAGCTTAAAACTAAAGTCATGATTTATGTCTTTTTTTTGTTTTTTGCTTTGGTAATTCTTTTGGTATTTTTGTTATTTGGCACTTCGTCACTTGCTACAACTGAAAAAAAAGACGAATTATTTCCGGTTAGTTTTAAAAAATTTATTAATTTTTCTATGTATATTTTTGGGATTTTGTTAGCAAATGTACAATTCCTATTATATTTTTGTTTTTTGTTGTTGGGTTTATATAGCCCAGCTAAGTTATGAACAACAAAAAGCTCTCGTTGTTACCTGGTAAAGTATGTGAAAAAATGGTGTGCAACATTTCAAAACGATCGATATAGTATATTTTCAATTATCGTGAACACTGACTTAAAAAATAACAATTTTCAGAAAAATGCTTCTGCTCACTTACTCCATACTCTTAAGATCAAACTTGTCTCTTTGGTGTTATAAATGGGGTCACTTAGAATTTTTAACAATTGTTTTCAACAACTGGACTAAAGAGTTCACTGATTTAAATTTATATTTATTTTTAATATCATATATTATATACGAATTTTTTGTAGTTTTTTTTTCGATTCATTAAGGCGTTAAATATGTTTCTTTTCTAGTAGGGAGACAAAAATTCATTATAAAACTTGGTGTGAGGATTAAAAATTGAGTAAGCTTAGCAGGTCATTTAATTCACACATTGTAAATAGATAGTTTTAATTAAACTTTCAACATAGATGGTCCCTTTGGGTCTCCGAAAATTATAAACGTGCTTAAAGAACATATAAATTATTTTATAAATTATTTCACTTTTTGAGACGAAGGTGTTAGTTTTCTAAATTTATCAAGATTTGAAACGTAAATTCTAAGCCTTTTTTTTAAGTATCCTTATTTCATCTGGTAATTATTATGTATTATGAATAATGATGTATAATTATAATGGATTTTTTTTTAATTCTTATTGAAAAGAAATCTTAAAGTTTAGCCAGGTGGAAAAGTAGCTTTACTTCATCAATCTACTAGAGATGTACTTTTCAGTCAGAACGTCTACTTTGACGGGAAAAACATCAATTAACTTTTTAACAAATTGTCGCAAAAGTTGACAACATGATATTTAACTAGAAAATATGACTGAAAGGTAGCTATTATGGCTACTATTTACATGATGATTATTCATGAATATTTCACTGGCGAACTTTTTAACATCATGCATTGGAAACTTATTGATGAGTAATTTCCTTATTGGCTTAATTTTAAGGCTAATCTAGAATTGAATTTACTAATAAAATAGATATTATGGATATAAAGAAAATTTTCTTGCATTTTTATAATATTTTCATATTTGTGTAATTTACAGGATATTTCTTTATTTATATTAATCCTTTATTTTATCACATAAGCTAACACTGTACTGTAAGGTCTCATTTTATGCGGTGGATACGCATAAGATACAGAAAAGTGCATATAAAAAATTCGCATTAAAAAAGACTTTACTGGCCTTGAAAACCTAGGGATACGTTCCGTAATTTTCCAAAATGGCATAAAACCAAAACAACGACTTAAAATTAACTTAAAATCGCATAAAAAAGTTTGCTGAAATCAAAAGAAGTAGGCTACTTAATAAATTACTTGGAATGTCTAAAAGAAATTCATATAAAAGCTTAAACGTGTATTTAAACTTAATGCATTGTCAATAATTAACAAAACTTTAAAATTGAGAGATTTTTCCTTCATATAGGCTTCCACTTCTGGTACAAAGCAATTATTGAACCATTCGGTAAAAATAGCTGCTGTCACCCAGGCTTTCGTGTTAGCCATCCAATGCACTGGCAGTTGTTTTAAAATTTTGCCTTTTAGAGCACGTGGTCTAAGATATCGATTTATTATTAGCGGTTTCAACATCCGATATCCCGATGCATTGCTACAAAGTAATAAAGTTACTCGATCTTTACTTGCTTAATGTCCACTTGCAGCCTGCCCTGTAATCTTGATAATATGTAATGCATTTCTTTTTAAAAACCCGGCTAGCCATCCTTTGCTAACTGAAAATTCTTTACCAGCCTGGGAAGTGGAAGCTGATGGCTCTGACTGTTTTGTTGACTCATAAAACAGAAGAGCTTTTTCTTAGATTAAATAACCATTTACAGGAATTCGTCTTTGAATTCGTTCCTCAATCCAAATTACGAGGGCTCTTTCTGTTCTCTCTAATAATACATCCCTTGAGTAAGATGATAATTTGGCGCTTAATTTTGTACCAGAAATGACAGATTTTCTTATTGCGACTTCATTGTTCTTAATTATTTGTTCAAGAAATTTTTGGAGGAAATACAAACCGCACAACTTCAAAATCGCATAAAAATAATCCGCATAAAACGAGACCTTACAGTATTTAATTTAATCAACACGAGATTAGGTTAAATTTTAAATAAAATTTTAAACCTAAAAATTTTACAAGAAATATTTTTTTTCTTGTTTTCTTTTTTGTTTGATAACTTCAGACTCTCTTTTCTATGAAATATATTTCTAATTAAAATGATTTTCAATCATGGATTTTCTGATGAAAAAAAAAAAGCTTACATTTAATTAATTTAATTAAAATTGTTATCTTTTAATGCAAGCTAAATTCAAAAAAATTGAAAGCAAACTTTTTTTTAATACTAATTAAGCTTTCCAAATATACTATGGAAATAGCAACAAAAACCAAATGGGCTAAAAAAGGAAAGGAAAAATAATAACCATGAGATTCTAAGAACGTAACTGTTAAAACAAATTAATTTCATATTTCAAAATAAAATTTATAGACTGTAAAAATGTTTATTTATTAAATGATTTTATTGGAAAAAAATATTTCAATAAACAAAAAAGTAAAAATTTCTTCTTAGAATTTGTGAAAAGGATTGCTTGTTTATTTTTATAGTAAAAATTAAAAACAAAAACAAAAGACTATTGTCTAGTTTTATACAACATATAAAGATTCTCCCTACTCATTATAGCAAGCAGGCAATCAATGCAAAACAAACAGTTTTTTAAATTTTCCATAACAAAATATCCTTAAGATTCTATCATTTTTCTATTGCTTTATTCTAGGAATAGATAAGTTTTGGTATATACATATTTACCAAAGAATATTAATTGAATTGACTTTAATGTTCAAAAAAAATTTTGCTTGACAAAGAGAACATTTTGTCAGCTCGGCTGTAAGCTTGCAATCTTTGGGCAGCCTAAGATTTAGGTGTAAATCCTTTTAGAACAAGTTTCGACAATTTTTGTGCTATTTAAAGCCATTTTTATAATTAAACTAGCAACTGACCTAGCAAACGTTGTTTTGCTAAACTTACTGTCAATGTGTGAGGATGTGGTATATATGGGTGAAAGAGGCATGAAGTGCTGAAATATAAAAAATATAATCTAAGATAGTCCAAGTTCATACTTTAAGGCGTCTGGCAAGGCGTTTTTGCTGTTTTTTTGCACTTTTTTCAGACTTTAAGGTGTCTGGCTGAACTTTTGGCCCACAGGAAGTCAAATAATTTATATTTAAACTGACTTAAGAATAACTTCTAAGATTGGTTATAAAAAATATATATAATTATTAAATTATTAAAATTTACTTGAAATTAATCTTGTTATGGGCTTCTTTTTTTCAGTAGTTCCTTTTTCTTCTTAGTCTGAAAATTCTTTCTTTATTTCTTCAAAATTAATTCAACTGTTAAATTATATTGCAAGCAAATTCATTCAAGTATAATATCAATGATTTAGCGAGATTCTTGTTAATACTTTAAAGATAATCTGAAAAGCGGTAAATGTAATTTATATAATTCTTTATTTAATTAATTTTGACATTCAACTTTCTAAGAAACAAAAATATTATGCCAAAAAAAAAAAATAATCGAAGTAACACTCACCTGTCAAATTGAGACAAAAAGAAGTTAGGTTATGTGTTAAACACAATATTTTAATTAATTTAAGGAAAAGTAATTAAAGTTTTTAATATTTATTTGGTGGTAAACCTTCTTCAGATCAAAACAATTTTTGTGGTAAATTTTCATTTAAGTCTGTGCAGTAGTTTTGATGTCCATTGGCTTCAAACACAAAACGTTCGAGTTTTATATATATGGATTTACCAAAATTTCCAGAACCACAACTGAATAATAAAATATACATTTTTGAAAATTAAGTTTTTTTTGTTCGTTTTTAAGGTAGTGTAATAAAATAAACTGCAATTAAATTAATTGAATGTTACAATAGTCCTAATAATAGTTATGAAAGTAAAAAACAAAAGAAACTTGATACTTTTACATACATATTAACAACTTTTCTATGGTTAAATGTAAACTTCAAATATTTTGTAATATATTAAGCGCTATAATGGTGATAGGGGTAGAATATTCACCGCGTCTCTTTGGCTGCCCTAACGCCTCCAATAAAGGTTCTAACGCCTCAGATATTCACTACCACTTGCTCACTTATAATTATTTTAAAATAGAAATTTGGAAAAACAAAAAAACTCAAAAGAGGCCTTTTTTCACCGTATTAACCGAATCCCTTAAGGTCGAGTATTCAAAAATCTTGAGAATATTTTGATGGAATTTTCCAAAGTTTATTTAATTTCTAGAAAAATAAAAATGTAAGAATATGATTTTATAAATCATAGAACTCAATGCACACATTAAAACTTTAATCCCCAAAAAAAAAGTTTTATTTTTAACAATGTCACGACATCTGCACTCTTGGCAATAACAAAAGTTGAGGAAAATTTTTTTTGCGATTTGTCAATAGAGACTTTACAATTTTATCTAGGAATCCTGTCTGTTTTTCTGTCAAGTTGCAGATTATTTAACACGTATGTACCATCAATAGTACTTAGCAAGAATTTAAAAATTATGCATTTAAGGAGTCGCAAGTTGTCTAACCTCTGTTCCCAAGTAGAAACTAAAGAGTTTTTTTTTTTTATTTTATTGACACTTGCGTACCTTATTATGTTTCATTACTCTGCTTTGTAGTAATATTTGATTTAAACAAAGAAAAAAAACTTAACATATTCTTCGTCTCTCTTATCTTTATTTACACCAGTGATTAGGATTAATTTTATAATCCTATTTATGATTTTTTTTCACGATATACTTTTTTATGATCGAATACAATTTTACAAGTTTGTAGTAACAATTAATAATAAAGTCACATAAGCTAATATATCCGTATTAATATTGTTATGTATGTATTTCAACAACAACAAAATGATATTGGCCTAATAGTAAATTAAGAATTATTAATTAGTTAATGTTTTACTTAATTTTACTAAATCTAAAATTAAATAATTTTAAAGTTAATTATCAACAAAAAAACAAAAGTAAATAATTTTTTTTTCTTTTCTATTTTCAGGTAAAACAATCAAATTTATTTTTCTATGATGGTATCAGAGTAAGTTTTTACAAAAAAAAGACAACGAAATTCCTTTTCCTCTTTTTGTGGGAAAAATAAGAATAAAAATTTTTTTTTATCAGTTTAAGGGGAGGTTAGGCGAAAAAAAGGCAAAATGTGAATCATGTCATTGATTTATTTATTTTATAAACATGTTATTTCGAAAATTTTTAATAAAAAATATTAGTCCTGCGGTGAACATTATAAGTCGTTATCAGATCATCGGAAACAAAAAAAATCAAATTGGGTTTTAAAGGTTATATTTTGCCCGAAGTAATCAGGAAGCATTTTTGTTTTTCGATTTTTTTAATTTAAGCAGCAGTTTGAAGTAAAAAATGCGATATTTACTCAAAAATTTCGATGTATGTCATTATAAAATGGAAAAAAATTGTTTAAAATAAACTCTTCCTGATTACCTGTTGATTTATGTGTAGAAATAGTATACATAATTTCTAAACGCTAATAATGTTTACTAATTCCAAAAATGTTGTTTGTGAGAAAACCAAATTAAAGTTTTTTTTATAAGAAACACTGTATCTTCGTTACTTTTACAATATTTTCGATATACATATTGGACATTCAGACAAAAATTTAAAAAAAAAAATTTGAAAAAAAAAGTTTTGAAACCCTACCATCCACTTAAAAAACTAAACATTAAAAAATAATTATTTAACAATGGGATCGAGTTTTTAGTAAATGAACTTTTCAAATATTTTTTTAAAAATGAAAAAAAGCTATTACGGTTCATACTTGCCATTTGCATCATTTTTAATTAAAATTTTCATTAAATTGCAGACATTTCCGCCAATTTAAAGAAATTACTAACAAAAACAATTAAAAACAGTTCATATATAAAATAAACAAAACTTTCCTACTTCTAGGAAGTTATAATTTACAAAATATAAAAAAATTATTTATGCACTTAAAAAAAATATTATGTAGTAAGGGTGTGTACTATATTAATATAATTATGATCAGAAAAATAAACAACAAAAGTACAATTTTCAAGTATTAACAATTAAATACAGCTATTTTTTTTTTTTGGTTTGTTTTTTTTTTTAAGATAAGGAAAGTGACCTTTATAATGTAAAAATTCAAAACAAAAACAAATAACAAGTAAAGAAATATCTGCATGTCCGTCCTAGAAAGTAAGAAAAGAGATAAAAAATAATAAAAAATAAAATCAACAAAACCAAATATAAATAACAAAATAAATTCACTCAGAGATGATGTATAAAATTCAGTCAGAAAACCATTTTAATACTTGAATCAAGGTCAGGCAAAGTGATAGCCTCTTCCCTCACATTAAACTTGTGTTTTTGTTGTTTTTGTTTGTTAGTCTCTCCATTTAATTGAACGTATAGCTTTGTAATATATAAATATATATATATATATATATATATATATTTTTTTTTTCTTTTTGTAGAGTAGTATTTTCATTGCTTTCATTTTTACTGTTGTACTTTTTATTATTTCTTTTTTTTTTTATCATTAACTGTGATTGATTGTTATTATCGTAGTATTGTGTTCTTAGTTAGTAGACTTTTCATTGCATTACCCAGCGGGAAATGAAGCGCTCGATAAAGGCTTATTCAGTGCTTCTAAAGCAGAACTAAGCGCTTACTCGCAACTTACTTTCAATTGTCTTTTAACACTACATGTCCGCCTTAGAAGCGCTTATCTTAAACGCTTCGTAAGCAGTTCATTATTTACGCTTTAGAAGCGCAGAATTTCAACGCTTCGTAAGCAGTTCATTGTGTATGCTTTAGAAGCACAGAATTTCAACGCTTCGTAAGCGTTTACCAAAAAATATATTAAAGTTAATAAACTACACAAAAAAATATTTTTTGTTCGTAAATAATTTTTTATTCAAAATAATATAAATAATTAATTTTTTTCTGTTACATTAGCGATTTTTTTGGATTCGTGATTGGCCTTATGGATCTTATTTTTGGCCAGCCTGAAACCTGACCTCATTTCTTCCTCGAACTGGCAATATCCAAAGCTCACAGATTGTACAGCTTCTGAAAGATTTTTCGTGATAAATTGTATTTGTTTATATAAAAATATGTATGTTGAAGAACTTACCGAAGAGATATTTGCTGAAGAATACATGATTCTTGACAGCTTTCTTTTTTTGGAGGCCATCCCAGTTGATCTCCAGTAAAAAATTTTTTTCAAAGAATAGATGGACGCATTTACGTACAGAAGATGCTCCAACCACCTGTTTTATATAGTTAACCTGTATTCGATATTTAAAACATGGAAGTATGATAAAAGGGTTAGAATCCAAATTGAAATATTACTAATTTAAAGGAAATATACTTACGATTCTATTTATAAACTTGAATCACTTTTAATATTTTAAAACTTTTATAATTTTTACTTTTTCACAAAACTGACTGCACTTTACAAAAAATACACTCGACTGATATCTAAAATCCTATCTTCCAATCCAATCTATTTTTAGATAAGATGAAACACGTGCGGATTCATATGAAATGGTAAACACACATTTCAGGGACCGCATCCTGCTCATATGCAAAATAAGCACACAAGAAACGCTTTCAACCTGATTCTGGCTGATATGGCAAGTAAGCGCTTACAGACCGCTCGGAATTGAAGCGCTAGAAATATTTCCCGCTGGGTACTTTAGCATTGATTAAAGTTTTAGTTATACTGATTACGTAATCAAAGGAATTTTATAAATTTATTAATTATGAAGTTTAACTAAATTAGCGTAAATACTGTTAGTTTTATTTACGTCATAATAATCTGTTTAAAATTTGTTAAAATATTGAAAATTCTATATTTAATGAATATGTAGTAATGTAATTATCCTAAGAAAAAGTTATTGGTATTGGTAAAAAGTATTGGATTTTATTGCTTCTCTCAAATTTATTGTTTTTTGTAATAGTATTGGAAGGGTGATCAACTTATCTAGTAAATTTGAAATTAATTTAAAGTCGAGTAGAATATAAAAAAATAACAAAACTTTTATTCATACATGCCAATAAAACTAAACATCACCATGAATCACATCGAACTGTGTAATGATAACGGTATTAGAGATAAGAGGAATTAAGTGAAAAATTCTGAATATAATATGGGAATAATTTATGAACTTTTGTCTTTTTAACTTAAGGAGATTGGTAAGTGAATACATTTTTCTAAAATTTCATATTTGTATTTAACCTGTAAAGCATCGAATTTAATTTTAAAAACCTCTCACAGTGTGCGAAATTAAAATCAAGCAATGACGTGTATATACACCACAAATGCAAGGCAAAATGGTCCTATTACAAATTCTATGAAAAACGAAGATTTATTTAAGAGGATTATAATTCTTAAATATAGTTTTCATAGACTATGGTAACGACGACGAGTAAAACACGTCAAACACGTTTAACTGGTTAATAACATTTTAAAAATGTTGCATCAAAATTTCAAGTCAATCAAAATAAAACTTATTTCGTAGTTATTGACATATGAATCTCTTCCCAACTCTTATACCTTTTTTATAGAGTTAAAAACTTTAAACGAGTCTTTCTTAAAATGACGTTTTTTTTAAAAGTTCGTAATCTATCGGTACTAAAAATCTATTGTAACAATGAAAAAATGAAAGAAATCGTTAAGGGGAATAAATTGTTAGATTTATGATTAACTTAAAAAGAAATTCATGTTAGCATACTTTTTTTGACAAAAAAGAAGCTTAAAATTTAAATTTAGAATAATGTCATAAAGCTATTACCAATTTAAGGAAACATTGATGATATTTTTTTCAATTGTTAAATTTAATTTTTTTTAAGGTTTAGTAAAGAACACTTAAAGTAGAATATAAATTATTATTATTGTTGTTGTTGAATTCAATCAATTTGTTTTAATTTTATTTTTGTCTCCAGGATGCTGTTGTTTTTCTTTTACTTTATTCTATAGACCAAATCTTTGTTTTGAAAACTTTTCCAACTTCTGCGCATTTAACATGTTTCTAGATTCCTGAAATTTTAGAAAATTTTGTTTTTTTTCTTGTTATTAAATGTAGGCTAATTGGATACAACTTAGTTAGAGAGAGAGAGAAAGACAGAGAGATATAACCAGACAATATAGCAACAACAATAACATTATATTTTATTGATTATAACTGCAGTCATTCCATCTAAAATATTTTTGTTGTAGATAAATAATTTTTATAATATGATCCCAAAGGGAAAAATATAGGAATGACCTTCTCTAGATAAATTGTAACTTAACATCACAAACTATGTAAATGGGGAGGGGGGGGGGGGGGGGGGTTGAAATTAAAACATTTTATACGTTTATATTGGATATGTAAAAGAGCTCTTTTATACTATTCACACACTTATAAATTATTTGTCATTCAATGAAATTCTTTTTTGTTAAATAAAAATTTTCCAAGTATATATCCTCAAAGGACATTCAACTTTAAAAAGTGAAAAATGGAAGGTGATTCAATGATGATAATATTTTCTAACGGGATAATAGTATGAGCAGAATATATGTATGTAAAGGCGACCTCAATGAATTTTGTGTTTTTGTTTTTGTTTTAATTTTCCTTAAAGTTATAAAAGGAAATATATGTGCTCTACTTTAAAATTGATATCCTTTTTTTTTGTTTTGTATCAAATATATTCATGTTAGAATGTTTATGTTTTGTTTTGTAATATTTGTTCCGTTTTTTTAATATATTATACATTTGATGTGTTATAGTGTGAAAATGATGAATAGAAAAGAATTATACATTTATATAAGTACATATACGAAGTGATTCATATTATATGATTATGTGATGAAAAGGGACTAAGCCCTCAACGTTTCCTTTGAAAAATACTAATAAAAATATTATTTTGTTGGTATTAAGTATTACTTTCTTTTTTTGCATTTAAATAGAACCTTCTTTGTAAACTGAACTAATTTGACTTATTTGAAATTTAATTTGAATATATAAAATTTAAATATTTGTTAATTTTTAGTCACGTAATTGGTGTCCAAAAACTATGTGACTAATTTGTTTTATTAATCTGTAGCTACAACTCGTTTATTGTTTAGAAGATGTTGGCGTTTATAAAGGACCATTTACATCAAAGAATATTTATATCGATATAATTCCCTTCTAAGAATATTTAATTCTTCTTAGAAAATAGAATTTAATTACGAAATGAATGAAAGAACAACAACCCTGCCTCAAGAAATTTACAGCTGGAAAACCGGAATGACGGATTCGGTGTGTATAGTCGTTAAGTAAGTTTTATGCAATAATTTGATGAGAATATTTGAAGGGGAATGCTCTCTTTAGGGACAAGAAGAAAAATAAAAAATGTCTTAGAAATTAATGAAAAAATAGTAGCAGCATGCCATATGAAATTTACAGTTGAAAAACGTTATGAAAAAAAACGCTTTGGTGTTAATGGTCCTTAATAAAAATCGATATAATAAATTTTACGTTAATCAACTTTTACTTATACAAGTATAAAATGTAGTTGAGATATGAAAATTATAAAAGTTGAATAAAGGTGAACATTTCTTCATGATTAAGCTAAATTTTCTCTGCGTTAAAAACAAAAATTCTCATATTTAAATCTCTGAAAAATCAAAGATCGAAAATGAAGGCAATGAAACTTTAAACATGCAAATTTAATAGGATTTTAAAAATAAAAGCTAGTAAGATTATGGTTTTTGTGTTTTTGTTCTGGTGAAAAAAAAAAGTCCTCATATGGAAGGAGATAAAATTTTTGAAGAGCATTTAATAAGTTAACAAGGGATCAAAGTATGTCTAAAAACCTAATTCAATTCAATCTTCAATTTGTACTTTTGTTGTTTTTTTTATTTGACGAAGAGAGTCCATGGAACTCAATATATATACATACATTTATATACTAGGTCTATAAGCTTTAATCTGTTGTTTGCTCTAGAATGGTGCTAGTGAGTATACCATTTTTTGCATGAGTTCGACACCTGTTTACATCAATCAGTGCACATCATCAGTGATTTCATAGAACAATATACATTTTTCCTTCCGTTATCATGTCTAGTCTTGTGCATATACGGGAAGCTCTACTTTTTTGCTTTAATTTGAAGAAATCGGCTGCCGAACATGTAAAACACCTAAAAAAAGGCCGGGTTATGAACAAAGACATGAGAAGCTGATCTTTTTCCATGAAAATGCCCCATCGCACACGTCAAGAAGGATCCAACACTACTTGGAGACACTCAATTGGGAGATGCTATCTAATTTCGCTAATTCACCAGCCCCTTCTGATTGTCACCTGTTTTCGTCCATTAGTCAGGTGCTGGCCAAACAACACTTCAATTCGTACGAGAACGTCAGAAAATGGCTTGATGAGTGGTTAGCTAGTGAGGGCAAATACTATGAATAACTTATTTTTTTTGCTATCTATAAAAAAGGAATGTCTCTTTTCGACTGAAAAACAGCAGATTTAAACTTATACACCTGATATATTGAATAACATATTAAAGGAGCGTAAATTTAAGCGCTTGAATATTGCTCCGAATTAATAAATGAAAAACTCCTTGATCTGTGGTCCAATGGGGAGTGCATATGTTATTTCTGCCTTAATATTATTGAAGATAATTTTAAAGCATATTACAAATACTTTTTTTTTTTTTTTTGCAAAATATTTGAAAAATTTCCTCCAGGGAAGTAAAGAATTTAGATGATTGCTATTAAACTTTTTATAATTGGAAATATTTGTTGACTAACAACAGTAAGATATCGATTACTTCAAACTGTTTTAGTCCAATAAAAAGAATTTTATTCATTGCTATGTGACAATTGAGGAAATATGCACTACATTCCGGGTGTTTTGAGTCAAAAAATTTATTGTAAATTGTTTATTAAACATACTCATAAATCAGTATTCAGCAATTAAATCACAAATTGAACTTTTTAATAGCTTTACAATTTTTAAAGAAAACTTTTGACTGAAAAACCTCTCCTAAGTATTTTGTAAACCTGAGTGTAAATATCTATATAGAATCATTGGCATAAATTACATTAAAATCTAAATTTTTAAAAATATTCCACGAAAAAAAATCAAACCTCCCCATAAAATCCTTTTTTTTTAATTTTTTTTTTTGTAGTCATTTAAAATTAAAGCAGATATTCGTAATGAAAAAATCCGCCATTTTGTTATTTTACAACCCCCTGAATGGTGTAAGCAAAACAAAAAGAACGACATTGGGAAGGGAAGTATTTCATATTAAGAAAATAAAAGTAAAATTAAAAATGATCAAAACTTCGTTTTGAGAAAAACTCATTTAAAATTTTAAACTCTGAATTAAAGCGTACAAGAGCCAGGAAGACGTTAATGTTAATAAATACCAGAATTTTTTCCCGATTAACTTAAAATGTTGACATAATATTGCTTAAATGCTATACAATTAAAAAATGCAATAAAGAAAGAATTACGATTTTTTAAGTATTATTCGTAACCCATCACCTTTAAAAGAAATAAAAAGTCAAACTATTCCATTTAATTTTTAGATATTTTTGGCTTTTTTATTTTTTTTTGTTTTGTTTGTCATTATATGGATTTATTTTGTTTTTGCCGATAAGCTTAAAGAGAATATCTTTTTTTCTTTATTTTCCCAATAGAAAAATATACTTAAGATATTCCCATAAACATTTCATTTTTTTTGCTAGATATTATTTCCCTGTTTTTTTTTTTGAGCAAAAAAAATTTATAGATTTTCCTTGCAGACATAACTTTCATCCTTCTCAGACATTCAGTAGGTTTATATGTATATATGTATATATATATATTTTTTTTTTTGTTTGTATGTTTTTCATCTCATTCAGGCAGAGAGTTACTATACTTTTATTATCTCCCCAAACCCACTCCCAATTAAAAGGATTTTGGGGTTTCCCTCTTTACGAAAAATTTTGTAGATCCATGTACTTGAAAATTTTATCTTAAATAGTATAGGTTGAATGTTGTTAGTGTTTTGGGTTTGGTAAACATATAAAAAAAGTACTTAAAAAAATAAATTTTGCTTGTGTGATTGTGTTAGTAAGTCGTTGCCATCTATTTTTCTGTGCCAATATATAACCAACAAACAAACAAAAAACAACAATCACAACAACAGCAATAATAATGAAAAAAAAAAAAAAATGGTCTAGTTTTATAATATTTGGCCTTGTAAAGAAAATGAGTGAGTGACAAGCCAAATTGGCTGTAAAATTCCTTGGAAAAATTTTTTAGTATATGGGCATAGTTTTGAAGTATTATTGATTTTTCTCAAAAAAAAAAAAAAGGAAACAAGAAAATTGAGAATATGTATTATTATGTGAGTTGAATGTTTCATTAGGAAAATTTCTTAACTTTTCTTTAAAGGTTTTAGAAAATTTTTCAATCTTGTTTTTTAGGTTTTTATTATCAATTAAAACTTAGGTTTTTATTTGAATTAAATCTATTTTTTTTTTGGCTTGGAATGGAACTTTAAGCATGAAAAACAGATAATAAATTTAAGGATATTTCAATTTTGAAGCATATTTAAGTATTTTGTAAATGTTTAATCTGCTAGAACGTGTAGATAGTTATTAATTTTCAATATTATAGTTCAAATTGTCAAATCAACCAAAAAAACGGGTTTTTTTTTCTTTTTTTATGTAAATTGTAAACGTGAAAACAAACTTATATAAAACAAAATTTGTTGCAAACATTTTATGCCTAATTATTAGTAGTAGTAGCTGTTTAAGGTCCTTGATGTACCTCAACTAAGATAACTTGGCTGTTTATATTGGAAACTCATTCCAAAATTTCTTGGGAATAATAGAAAAATATTCAAACTAATCTTTATCCCTTTGTTTCATGCCCGTTTTTAAAATTAACCTCCTTTTGTAGTTGTCTCGTCTCCCTCAATACTATAAAACCGGGAATATATAAAAAACAATAAATTTTTCATTTCTTTTCTAAATAATTAGTATTAATCCTTCAAAGAATACAGTTATAAATGTTATACCAAATGTGATCCATTTATGATTTATTATTTGTTTCGAAAAAGAATTTTCGTAAGAATGTTAACATGGTTCATCATGGAAGACGATCTTTTTAACAAGCACCTGTATAAAGTAGAGGAGTCAATGATTCTGAATTTGTAGATTCTGTCATGAGCTGAAGGAGATGCCTAATCACGTACTTTATGATTGTATGGAATTGATATCGGAGAGAGAGAGAGAGAGAGAGATGTATCTTCACAACGACCATATTTCCTGTATAGAGGAGATGTAGTTAAATTTGAAAGATTGTCTTGGCTATGGCAAAAGATTTGAGGATAAATTTTTCTTATTAGTATATCTGTCGGGGGGTATGATCTCGGTCTTGTTTGCAACGCATTCTGGTTCTGGTACTGCTAATAATAATACTGCTTCTACTACTAGTTTTTTGAAGAAAGTGTGCTTAAACCAGTTTGTTGAATAGCATTCTAAATTCTTTAAATCTTAATAAAGAGTAAATATTACAGAGTAAAGAAAACCGCAATTAATTACAATTTGAATGTTAAATATATATTTTACTTATACTTATAATTTTTTTTACTAATATTTATAGCATGTTTTCTACTTTAAATAATACTAAAACCTACACAAACTAATTTAGAACTTAACAATTTGAAAATCTTCTACTAAATATTTTCTATATAATATTTAATATTAAATTGATGGAAGTTTCACAAAATCACTGATATTTGACATTTGTAATTTAATTCAAATTATCCTGTTAATATAATTATTAAAAAATCAATTTACTGAATATATATTTAATAAATTTATCTAATTTAACACATAAATTAATTAATTTAAAAAAATTTTTTTTAGGCCTGTCGATACACCACAACCATATACAAAAGGTGGTATTGGACAATCACAAACACAACAACATATTTCAAGATCGGCTGCAAGTCCATTATCACCACCAAGGCCAGGTTCAGGTGCTACAAATACTTATCCAAGATTTGCTGATGTTAATGCTGTACGTGAAGCACCACATCGTTATGTTAATGCATACGGTGTCGGACAAATACAACCATTTAGAGAAAATCCATATGCTAGAATACCACAAATATCAGCACAAGTTCAAGATTATCATAGATCAACAGCACAATCTGTTGTTGTATCTAGTAATAATAATTTATCTGTTGTATCTGTTGGAACCGCCAATACGATGGATACATTATCATCACAGGTATCAACAAATATACAACAACAACAACAACAGCAACAACAACAAACCCAACAACAACAAACCCAACAACATCCGACTGGACGTCAAAGGATCTCACTTATACCACAGACACAACATACAAATGATTATATGACAAATACACGTTCAAATCAAATACAATCATCAGATTCTTGTGGGCAACCATTTAAAAAATTACGTTTAGGAGAATTAAATCATCCATCACCGCAACAATTAAAAGTTGATACACGTGATATAAGGACAACATCAACAACAGAAGCATATCATCCACAAGTTGAGGCAATATCACCAACATTACCAAATGAAAGTATTGAAGAAAGACGAACAACTAAAGATGATCTCTTAATGCAAATACATAAAGTTGATATGGAAATAGTTAATGCTGAAAATACAATGTCAATGCTTAAAAAAAAAGAAGAATCACTTGAAGAGGTATCATCAAAACCATTTAAAATTGAAGAACCATCTGAAATACAACCAAAACATCAAAGTTTAGCACAAAAAATTTATTCTGATAATCGTAAACGTGCTATTGAAGAACATTCATTATTATCACAATTGGGTCCACCAATTGATTTACCATTATATCATCAGCCATCTGATGTTGAAATATTACATGAAATAATACAACGTCATCAGACTTTAAAATCTTATATTTTATTGCATTTACGTAAAGCTAAAGCTGAACAAGCAGCTAGAAATGCAGCAATTGTTGAAAAATATGCACAATTATCACAAGAATGGTTAAAACGTGTTGAAAAAGCTGAATCAAGTGCTAAACGTAAAGCTAAAGAAGCTAAAAATCGTGAATTTTTTGAAAAAGTATTTCCCGAATTACGTAAACATCGTGAAGATAAAGAACGTTTTAACCGTGTCGGTTCACGTATTAAATCTGAGGCTGATTTAGAAGAAATTATGGATGGTTTACAAGAGCAGGTATAATATTTAATTTAAATAATAATAATATTAAAAATAAAATAATTTATTTCTTTATTTTGAATGTATTTAAATTATCATAATTTTTTAATTTTATTTGAAAGTATTAAATAATATTACAATAATTATTTGATTAAATTTTATTAATCAATTTTCTCCAAAATATTTTTTACTTTTTATAAAATCTTTTTAAAATTATTTATCTTTTTTAGGCAATGGAAGATAAAAAAATGCGTTCATATGCTGTGATACCACCTCTTATGTTAGATTCTCGACAAAAACGTTATAATTATTCAAATGAAAATGGTTATTTATCAGATATGATCGCTGATTTCAAAGAAAGACAAAATTCAAATGTATGGACAGCTGGTGAAAAAGAAATTTTCAAAGAAAAATATGTACAACATCCAAAAAATTTTGGTGCAATTGCAGCTAGTTTAGATCGTAAATCAGCACAAGATTGTGTACGTTATTACTACCTCAGTAAAAAGACAGAAAATTATAAACGTTTATTACGTAAATCACGTCAAAGAACACGTAGTTCAAGAAATCCACAAAAATCACAACAAATACAGACACAATGTATTGTTGATTCATTAACAACTGGTGTAACAACACGTTTACAACGTGAACAACAACAAAAGACTGGTGGTAGAGATCGTGCTGCACAATCAACTGTAACAAATACATCTAATCCAGTTACATCTGGTATTATATCAATAACAACAACATCATCATTACAAAATATAGCAACATCAATAATAACAACATCTAATTCTATGACATCAACAGCAGAAATGATTTCATTAGGAACATTATCAGTTAATAATAATATTAATAATTCAAATCAATTAATATCAGGTAATGAAATATCATCTATTCCTGTATGTTCAATAGGATCAGAATTATCAATATTAACAACAAAAACAGATACAATATCAACATTAGTAAATCCAATAACAAGTTCAATAACAAATTCAACAATTGGACATAATAATAGTTCTATTTATACAATAAAATCAAATGATTTTAGTATTAATAATGATATTAATAGAACAAATCAACTATCACCACATAATATTGATAATAGTTGTAATAAATTAGAATTACCAACATTTAATGGTAATACAACACATCCACATAATAATGATAGTAATATTGGTTGCATTAATTTAGGCAGAAATAATGATAAAATATTAAATGATGATAAAATTATTGGTTTAAATACAAATAAAGATCATATTAATCAAACAGTAACTAATATTAATTGTGGTAATATAAATTTATCAAAAAATGGTTTTGGAATTGAAACATTAACATCAAATATAAATATAACAACAACAGCAATAACATCAACAACAAATTTATTAACAACATCTAAATCAGGTTTAACAACAATACCAAATATACCAAATGGTATTAAAAATGAAATTGTTGCTGCTGTTATATCTACCAATTTAAATGATACAAAATTATTAGATAAAGATGTTAAAGATGTACAAAATTCAATTATTGATGATAAAAACAATACAACAGGGGTTAGTTTAAAACAGAAACTTCATACCTCTGAGACTGATAATAATCTTGATGCTAGGTGAGAACACATCATAAATAAATTTTAAGTTTTTAGATAATAACCAAAAATTTTATTTAAATATAAGATTATTTTAAAATTGATTTTGATATAAAACAAATACTTAAATATTTATAGAATATTTTTATTGGTAAAAGTTTTCATAAAGAAAATTAAAAGTTATTCTATTCAATTCAAATTACATTTAAACTATGAATTCTAAAAATTTTATACAAAAATCATATTATTTCAATAAATTTTTCGAATTTTTAAAATTTATAAGGGCTATAGATATATCCGGTATAATAATAATACGTTATAAATAATAAACGTCATTAAAAATTGTATATAAAATAATATTTGAGTGAATACTTAAAAAAAAAATTCCTGCTAAAACAAATAATTTTGCTTGCGAAAAACAGAATCTTTTAAAATTCGATTGAAAAAAGGGTTTTTTTTTTTTTTGTATTAAAATTTGTTAATTTGTGTTAAATATTATTGACTCTTTTTGTTTATTTTTTGTCAATTATTCTTAGTTATCGCTAACTTGGTGTCTATATTAGCGTTTCCGACAGCGTCTTATAGGCATTTTTGAGGCTCTAACCAATTATATCATATAAAATTGACTTATAAACGATTATGCTTTATATATCTATATATATATATAAGTGCAAATTACTTTTTTCTAATTAATGATTTGTAATGTAATAATTGCAGTGTAGATTTGCCTCAAAAATGTCTCTAAAAATGCTGTCAAAAACGCTTATGTAGATACAGTCTAAATATTGTAAAAATTTTTTTTGTACTATTATTTACAGTTATTTTTGCTGTTGTTTCTTATTGTTAATTTTCTTTTGATTATAATTTATCATTGTTATAATTGTTATTAGTTTTAATAGTTGTAAATCGACATTGTAATATTTTTTCAACAGATTTTGAAACATTCTGTTTCATACAAGCAAAAGTAGTAGTATCAGTAGCAGGTATTATTTCCGTGTGTACTAGCCTTAAATCCAAAATTTAAATTGTTCAATGGTATGACTTAAAGGCTTACAACTATATTTATATAATTATTCAAAAACAGATAATTTGAAACTGTAAGGATCATATTTCACTCGTATTTTAGAATAATGGATTCTATTCTTTACAAAAACTTTTTTCTGTCCATTATATAATAAAAATAACACTTATTAAATTTATTATTCACAAATCGTTGAAAGTTTTGTAATTTAAAGTATTTAAAGAAAAAAGTCATTTTGATTTTGCTTCCATGATTGCTTATGATTATATAGAACAAGCAAGATTGTCTTGATTTATATTTCTGATGCTTATGCATCAAGGCACCTATATTTAGTTGCAAACAGGACGAAAAATTTAAGAAATAATATAATATTTTCAAAATGCAATCATTGATTTTTTGAATTTGAATTGGAAAAACATATTTATTGATTGAACTTAGGTCTATAATAACTTACATATTAAAAGGTACATAAATACTAGAAAAAAACCTTATAATATAACTTAATAACTAACTCCGCAAATCAAAAACAAAAAAAATGCAATCATTGATATCAGTACTAACGAGTGGCTCTTGTCATTCTTTACATTTCGTGTTATTTATCACTTATATTAATAAATTTTACAAACGTAAATTTTTGACTGAAAACAAATAACAACAACAAATCATACTAAAAGGGAGACCGGAAACGAACTATACGCTGTTCGTGATATCCATGATATTTCAGTTGTATTTTTGCTACAATGAATAAGGTAGAAATAAATTTAAAATACTTTGTTAAAATTATATAGCTCTAAAACTCTTTTTATTTTATGTTCTTGCATACAAATGGATATTAATCTTGAATCAAGAAGGAAGTCCCTCAAATATAATCACATTTTATCTTGGGTATTTTTATTGAGAAAAATAAGAATGAGTGTGAAAAAAATTAAATTTTTAAATATTTTATCATGTCATATATGTCAAAATTTGATTTTCTGCAATCAGAATCCAACTTCTAGTACCTCTCTGTGTCTCCTCCCTTTAAAGAAAGCATTGATTTATTTAATTTGAAACGTTTTTTTAAAATTAAGTATAATCTATTTCACTTTAATTTTAATAATTTATCAAATATTATTGTATTTAAAAATAATAGTTTAAATTTAAAAATATTTTCATAATAAGAAATAATATTTGGTTATTATTTAAAACTTAACATAAAAAAAAAAGACTAAACATATTTATTAAAAATTTATAACTAAAACTAAATTTTAATTGTATTTATAGTGATATAAAAAAGAAACGTTTGGACTCAGAATCAACGTCTAATATAGCAATTACTATTAATGATGTTCATGATAGTAATACAATAGAAAATAAAGGTAAGTTTACTCTTTTTATTATTTTTATCTTAATATTATTTTTTAGAAAGGCGAATTTCATCTGTGAAGAATTTTTTTAATTATTTCTTTTGAATATTTGTCTAGTTTATTTGTCTTGTTAGGATTTGTTACCTCAACATTTCGACAAAATACTTTTCAATTATGTCAATATAAATAAAAATCAAAATTTTTTTATGAAAAGTGTAAATGATACATTTGGAAACGGTCTTAGCCACTTTTCTATTGAAAGTAATGTAATGTAAGTTGAGTGGCTAAGCTGTCTTAATTTAAACCTATAAAGATATTTCTTAAAGTTATCTTTAATAATCCATTTGTTTCCTTAAGGAACCTTATTCATACCCATGCATTTTTTCTCTCATGTTGTGTTTTAGAACTGTAAATCTCTAAAGACAAGGTACACTGTCTTATCATTCATTCCTAAATCATTGATTGATTTAAAAAAAGATTTCCTCTTAAATATTCTTAGAAGTAAACGCAGTATTCTAAATTAAGAAAAATAAAATTGGAAAATGCAGCGATAGAAAAAAACGTTTGGTTGTTAATTGTCGTTTATTATGCGTTTCACTGGCCAGATTTCTAATATTGAATTAGAATTGTGTCAATTTCAGGTGATTGCTAAAATTTAGTTTAGAAAATTTCAAAAGTTGCTAAAGAAGTGTACAAAAGGAAATGGTTTAGCCTAATGGTTAAATGTTATACAAAACTTCTTTTACAACAACAACAAACAATAATAGATTTTTCATAGATAAAGATTGATAATCTTCGAATTAATAAAGATCTAATAGAAACACAATTTTTTTTGTTATGAAGCCAATTTTAGTAATTCAATATAAGCAAATCTTCCACTAAAAGTAATACTTTCAACTATTGTTGAGTGTTGAGAATTTTATTCTTATTCTAAACCCACTTCCTTTATCACACCTCCCTTTTTTTACATTTTCCCACTTAACCCTTCCATAATTTAAACCCGAAATAGTTCAGGGTATATAAGCAGCCAAGAGCTTCTACCCAAAGACGTTCAAATTGTAATTCAAATAAAAATATTATTCAAAGGATGAATATGAATTCATTTTTCATTTTAATTATTAACAATTGAAATGAATAAATTTTAAATTATTTAAATATTCAATTCAAGATATGATTTTTCGTTTCTCTATTATGCAAAAATTTAATTTCTAAAAAAAAAATTTGAAAAAAAAAATTAAAACGAGGATATATCCTCTAATGGTTTTAAAATTCATAAAATTTACTGTTTACTTTTCCATTAACATATCCCATCCATTTAATTAAAATTCTTTTTGTTGTATTCGGAAAGGGATATTATTGCAAAAAAATTTTTTGATTTTATTTTAACAATGTTTTTTTTTTGATCATATTTTCCTTTTTTTCATTTTTGATTTATAGCAATTTACACAAAAAAAAAAAAGAAACAGAAAAAGGAAAGCCAAATCAATTTTATTTAATTTCGTAATAAAATAAAATTTTTTATTGAGTACTGAAACCGCATCCTATAGAATCCTTTCCCTATATAATTGAGATTAAAAATATCTGCCTGAATGTTTCTATTTGGTAAATAAAGGAAAAAGAAATGGACGTTATTCTTGTCAGAAAATTGGAATGAGATTATAAGGGGTAATGAATTGGTTAAATATACACACACACACAATAAAAACAAAATTTTCAACTAAAGGTAATTAAATTCAATTTTTTAATATAATTGATATGGGAAAATTGTTGATTCATCAAAATTTATATAAAATGAAAGGATCGTGTTTACAAATTAGAGTAGATTGATTTATATATTTATTTATTTTTTTTTTTTTACCCGAAGGTATAAATAAAATTAAGTTTATGTAATTCTCATGACAATTTATTTTACTTCTCTTTTAATTAAAAGTTAAATGTAAATAAATTTTTTCTGATTATTTTTGATTGAATTTTAATTAATAAATAGTTGAAAAATATATAAATATATCAGCAAAATAATTTCAAATTGAAAATAAAAAAACTTAAGGTTTTAAAAGTTGTAACAGGACAAAATCCTTTCGTTATGTACTTCTATAGACTGGGAAAATTGACGACTCCAAATTGCAGATTCTGTCACGAGATGGAAAAAGCGGCTACCCACTTCATGTTTGACTGTGAATGGTAGTTGTCAAGAAGGGTAAGGTTTCTTCTCACTCGACAAGTGACCTGAATGTTGGGGGAGGGGGTGGGTGGGGGGATGTTTTGGAAATAGGTTTGAGAGATATCCTAGCTCTGGCAAGGGAACTAGATATTAGGTTTCTAACATAGCATGTCTGGCAAGAGGAGCACAAAAGACCGAGTGTGGTCGCGGTGCATTTGTCCCCTTTCTACCACTACTAGACTACTGCACTTTCTGTCTAGATTATTATTTTCGGCAACGTTTTTGAGCCGCAATTATACTCAAAATTATATTGATTGTAATAATTACATTGCAAATTTTTTAGAAAAAAACATAATTTGTACTTTTTAACTAATTTTATTGTATTTAAAATGCATTATTATTTATCGAAAGTCAATTTAATATAATAAAACTAGTTAGAAATCATAAATTAATATATTTCCAATTAAGATATCAATTAATTATTGGATTCAATATACTTTTGAGTATAACCGTACTTCAAAAATACCTATAAAAACGCTAATCTAGACGCGATCTTAGATAAATGAGTAGTCTAAGAAATTGTAAATTTTAGATTTTCTTCAAAAATAATCTGAGAAAAAAAAACATTTGAAATAAATATCTCTCCCATATTGTAGCTCAGTTTCATTTAAGATTGTAATCCTTATAGTAGATAATTAAAACTAGTTTTTATGGTGGGGTTTATCAATATGCGGCAAATGTCAATCAAATAAAAAATGTCGTGCAAATGTATAAAGTCGCTGAAAGTTGCTTCCATAAGTATCTCTCGGCCTTTTCTCGTAACTCCTTACAAATTTACTGTAGACCTTACGAGTTTATTTTCGTGGTTTGTGAAATTTACTTTCGTAATCTATTTAGAAGAATAGATTTAATAAAATAGAAAAAAAGAAATAAGGGAATGCCAAATATTCTTAATTGCTTACAAAGCAAAAAAGAAAAAGAATAACAGATAATAATTCAAGATCTGTTCATTAGCTTTGATATCACTTATTGGCAAACATAACATGTTATTCTTACTTAGATTTGTTTAATTGTGTTTTCTACACTAAATTGGTATATTAAGACTTACTAAAACTCACCGTTTTGGATATTTAGTGGGTTAAAGAATTGAGACTTTTGTTTAAAGCCAATCAATATGAACTCACTAACGTTCTTATTCACATGACAGAAAGCAAATTATTACTTTTTTAACAATTTCCTTTAATTTTCTCTTAAATAATGACAAAATATTATTAACTATAGCCACCAAACTAGCGTTTGGTGCCAAAATTTTATACCATAAGCACTTTAGAGAGTATTAAGCCATGAAAATATTTTATTGCTAAATTTCACTACACTAATTAGTAAGATCTTGAATTAATTTCTAAAAATTGAAATAAATTTATAAAAATTTTCAAAGTAAATAATAACACAATTTTTTCTATAATTTTTAAAGTATTTATTGATCAAGTTTAATCCAGTTTAATAACTTTTTTTCTGCTTGTTTTTTATTCAAATATTTAAATAGATAAATAATTTAATTAAATTACAATAAATATATATTTAATTTATTATATTATTATCCTCATTTGAATGACATAATTTACGATGTTTATGAACAAAATAATAGCTTGGAAATTTACTTCCACATGTTTTACAAGGATAATATTGCACATTCATATCTAATGGTTTAACTTCACGTTTAATATTATTATTAATAATATTAGAATTTTTTTCATTATTTTTTATATTAAAATTATTTATTTTTTTAATATCAGAATTTATAATAGTATCATTTTGTTGATTTATATTTAAAGGATTTAAATGACGTTTAGCATGCTTTTGATAACAATATTGTGATTTAAATTTATGTTTACAATAAATACAATTATATATTTCATTTTGATTAATTTGTTGATTTTTTGAATCTTCACTATTTTCTTCAGATTCATAAGTTAAAATTTGTTGCTCTTGTTGTTCAATTTCTTGCTGTTGTTTTAATTTTTGATTTTCTTGTTGTTGACGTTGCATTTGACAAATATCTCGTGCCATTTGTTTATGAAATGATTTTGATACACTTTGATGTGTCCTTTCATAATTAATAGCTATATTTTGTTTATTAATATCAATTATATCTTTATGATTTTTACCATATGCATCATTTAAGACACGATGAAATCTAATTGGACCATCACAACATGCTATATCAATAATTGTTTTATTATCATTATCTGAATCTTTATTATTATTATTATTATTATTATTTTTTGTTATTAATAAATTTGTATTTGAAATTTGTTGATTTTGTAATTTTTTTGATGATTTTTCAATAATTATTTCTGTAGCATTTTTAGATTTTGATAATTTTAAATTAGAATTTTTTTCATTTATATTATTATCATTATTTAATTCATTATTATTATTATTATTATTATTTATTTTTTCAACTGTTTGTATTTTATTTTGATTATTATTTAAAATACGAAATGGTGTACAAGTACTTGGTAATGATATATGAGGTAAGGGTGGTACTATAAATCCTAAATTTGATGTTATTGGACGACTTGCTATTGGTTTAATTACTTTAACAACACTATTTTTATATTCTGTATATTTATTAGTATTTGTTAATGTTGTTAAATATGTTGTTGGTCCATTATTTAAATATCCTTCATTTTGTGTACGTGATAAATATGCTCTAAAATATATTAATTAAATAAAAATAAAACAACATAAAATTATTCACATTATAAAAACATAGAAGAAAATTTATTCTATATTAATAAAAATTAATTATATAATTTTACCTGCATATTTCCAATGGTCTTGGCATGTGTAAAACATGTGTTGCTAATAATACACCAAAAATATTTTCCATATTTAAATCTAAATATCCTGTATACATATATGTTAATAATGGTCCAAATTGTTCTGGTGTTATATTATTTAAATATAATGTTATTTCTGTATTTTGTATAACATTATTATCATCAATACGTATCACTGATCTTAAATAACCGCTATGCATAGATAATATTAAACTATGAGCCATATATCTAACTCTATTTGGTCCTATTTCTAATAAAACATTTGGTGGTTTAGTTAAAATATTTGTTAATATATCTTGATTTATATTTTCCGTTAATCTAGTTGATGATGATGGGCTTGTTAACCAATTTGTAAACATTTTATAATTTCAACGGACCGATTATAACTGAATTTTAATTCATGCTACTGTTAGAATTTATACGAAAATTATTGCTATATCGCAATTGAACATTTAAGAAAAATACTCTTAGATATCTCTTAAAATTTTCTCTTTGAGTTTTAACTCTTTAGTACGCGCGCAATCCACAAGAATAAAATATATATATATGGAAGGGAGTTTTTGTTTTGAGTACTTATAACTTATCCCCTTAATAATTATTGTATTTATATATATTTCTGCTTTTTAATTTAAGAAATAATATTTCAATAGGAAAAAGAAAAAATTATGAGAAAATTTTTCTATTGCAAAACAAAAAAAGAAATAAGAATTTATCGTTTTAGGGGGTTTTTTTTTAATACTTTTAGCTATTGTTGAAATTTTTTTCTTGTTGTTATTTAAAAATAGTAATAGAATAATTTATCTGAAAAGATTTAAAAAAAATATTAGTATTTAGTTATAATTGCTTAAAATTTTACTAATTTAAAATTAAATTAAGAAAAGTAAGTTTTGTACTTTCTTTTTATATTTTATTGTGATAATTTCTTGTATTTCTTCGTTATATCTAAAACGATCAAACAAAATTAGTTTGTTTTATAATCTGACGTGAGTGTTGGTAATTTTGATCATATTTGACAGTTGAAAATTGCTATCGTTTATTTTCTATCATGAAAATAAAAATATTAGTGAGTTTATTCAATTTGGTTTTAGGCAAAACATGACTTGCTGGTAATTTGAAAAATCTTAAAACTACAAGTTTAGTAGAATTGATTTTAAACATAGCCCTTAATATTTAATGTGCTAAATTGTCCAACACACCAATCACTATTTTATCTTAGATATTGTAAATTATAATTGTCAACTTAACCGTTTTATTATCATATTTTGATTTAAAAAGGTTTAGGGTTAATTTGATTTTTAGCACTTTCTCAATGACCTCAATAAATTTTTTGCTTATTCTAAGTGCTTCTTAATATATTGGAAAGGATCCTAGAGACAATAAATCGGACAAAATAAAAATAATTGTGCCTTTTTTTAGAATTAAAATTACAATTAATGTTAGAAAGTTACCATTTTAGTATATTTAGTATTTTTTCGTTTTGAAAAACTTGGATTAGGCACTAAATAACCTGTAAATAAATAAAACTGTTTCATTTTACTGATTTAAGATAAAAAAATTAAAGAAATGTTTATTATTATCGTAGTTTAATACTTTAAAAATGTCATTTTACGTTTCAATTATTGAAAGTTTTTTATTTAAAAATAAAAAAATTTCAATTAAAAAAGTTCATTTTAAAAATTTATTAGCTTTATTTTCATTTATAGATTAAATTTAATTTTAAATGGAATAAATGGATGACTGTCACTTTTACAACAATAACAAACATTTCAAACAAATTTCACTTGAATAAATAATAATAATGGGTTGTCTCTATCATTGGCAATCCCTATCATTTGTAACAACATCTTTTAATATCATATATGTTCATTTTGGAACAATTATTGTTATTATTGTTGACCATTAATTATATTTTAATTGGGATAAAAGCAACTCACAGTACATCCTTCAAATGAATACCTCATCTACAAAATATCATATGTATATATATATAAATATATATATATGACCCTTTAGATATTGAGAGATAAAAGACTAAAAGAGGGAAACGGATACTTGAAAAATTCATAAAATGGGTAGACTTATTTGGTTTTATTTTTGTTGTTGTTGTTTTATCATTTATAAATTGATTTGGTTTATCATTCTAATGTATCAAATGGTTACACAATTTCATACCGTTTTAATTTATTCAACTGCTAAAATTTAGTTAATTAATTGAATTTTAAATATTTATAAATTTTGGGGGTTCTGAAATCTTTCCTTTTTTTTTTCTCTGTTTTGCTTTTGTTACAAATATTTAAATAATATAGAATGAAAATTATCTAAACAAATATTTTTATTTTATAACTGTTAAATATTGAAATATTTAAAATAAATTTTTTTAAGAATAATTTATTCCAAAAAAATTGAGATTCCATACAAATGTTAAAAACAAAACAAAAAAAAATTTATTATTTTGATGGAAATTCTAAAAAAAAATTACTCTTCACAAATATAACAACAACAAGTAAAAAGTTTAATTGATTTTTGAAAAATTTACCTTTAAAATACTCGATATTAGTGTTTTGTTAGAAATGTATACAGTTTTAACGATTATTCTTTATTATTTTGATGATTCCTACTAAATGTGTTCATTGATTATTGCAAATACTGTCGAACAGATCATTGCTATAGTGTTCGCTAGCGAACAAAATCTAATTTTGTTTAATTTCTCTTTTCATTCGCAATAGATTTTGTTGTTGTTATTTTTTTTTAACTTAAAAATTCAATTATTGAATAACAATAAAAACTTACCTTTAAATCTCGTGTTTGTTAGCGTTAATCTTCGAAAAAACTGAACCAATTTTAATGGAATTTTGTAGTATGTTATTAGGTCCCGCTTTATCTCGATTAGTGAACTCAATAATTAATTATTGCAAATTAAATGCAGTTTATAAAAATTCCATCCGCTATTAACAGATGTCATCAGCTAACTGTTAGTTACTTTAGTGAAATAATATATTTTGTTATTTACACTTTAGTAGATGGCTCATGCACTTGTTTGGTTACATTTAAAACTATATTGTTAATTAATTAATGACAAATATAATTAGTACTTTTTTTTAGAAATTTTATTATATCAATTTAATGAATTTGATTAAATGAAATTACTTAGAAAGTCTAAAGTATTAGAACTACTAAGTTTCTTATCGCGGGTTAAAGTACTACTAATAAGTGTAAACGCGCTTCAAAGACGGCAAAAGACAAATTGACTAAAAATATTCCTTAAAATTAAATGAATTATTCTTTTCTATGAATACTAAAATACTTAAATATATTAAATTTTGATTTCTATTTTATATCATTTGTAAATTTTTATTAATTTTTAATAAAAAATTACAACACTTTTTGTACTACAAAAAAAAAAAAAAAAAAAAAACAAGTAGTATATTTAAAGTTCAATTGGTTTTTTGTTTTTTTAATATTTTATTTTTGCAATTACTTTTATCGTTTACTTGGAAAAAGTTGTTCTAAAAGAAATACAAATATAAAAACAAAAAATAAACCAATTGCAAAGGAATCGAATAGAAAACACAGCTTCAGATTGTTTACATAGGATCCCATTTATTGAATTAAAAAGGGAAACAACTTTCATATTTGAAAAATAATTTTATTTCTTATTCGTTTCATTTTTTTTTGTTTATTTTTAATAAAAAAGATGACAAAAATAACTTGAATATTTTCTTACTAATATTTTTTGGTTTCCTATGTATTATAAAATCAAAGTATTTTTGTGTTGTTATTGTCATTCTTCAAAATAATTTTAGTATAAATTAACCCTAGCCAATAGACAGCTTACAATTGAAATTGAACAAACCAAACAAATGGAAGAAATTATCCCATGACCTTTACAGGTCATTTTAATATTTAAATATCTTTTTGTATAATTTTATTTAACGATTAAAATAACTAGTTTAAAATACATTCTCTAGCTGTAATATTTTTTTAGTTGTCATAAGGTCCTTTTATGTTGTTACAATATACAATTTCGTATATTTTATATCATCAATTATTTAGAATTTAATTAAGCAAGAAAATTCATTTTTAATGGTATTCAACTAGTTCCTTTACATATATATATATATATATATATATATATATATATATATATATATATATATAATATATTATTCTTTTTATTGAGTAAATCCTTTTAGTCCTGCTGTTAACTTTCTCTTTAATGTTTTTTTGGTTATATTTTAAATTCCCACAGGAACATGCAAATAATTTTTAATCCCATCCACTTTGTATAAATAAAAGGATGGTATAAAAAAATTAACAAAAAAAACACACACAGATATAGAAATTCAACAAAGAATAATACCAAAAAAAAAAAACCACACAACAACAACAAATTATTTTTTTCCTCCCTAGGGGAGATGTACATTCAAAAATTTCCAATATATATTCCTTCTGGTATTTTTTATCCAAGATTTGCTTGTTTTTTTTTTTTTTTGCATTTTATTTTATTTAGGGTTATAAAATAAAATTACTTTGGTCAAATATTTTATACAGAATTTAATTCTAAAACTATATTGATTATACTCTTTCATTTATAGGGAATAACAAAAATAACAGAACAGTAAAGAGAATTTCTACTAAATCTCTCTCTGTGTAATTAAGTCAGCTCCTTAATTTAATAAACTTTTTTTTATATATTTAATAATTTGTATGTGTAGTATCAGTTTTTCGTAGTATATTTAAATGATTTCTTATATAGTATATCCCTGAAAATATATATATATATGATTGGCATGAGCTCTACCCACCATTTTTTAAGTTGGTAGGATGGGGTGGGGAGAGGGAGTAAATATATATTACAAGTATTTCAAATAGAGATTTATATTAAGGGATTTTGTATCATCAGCACTTGTTGATTTTTTTTAGAGATTTTTTCTCATTTTTAATTTTGTGTATCGTTTTACTTGCTAACAATTTTATAATGATATCCTTGCAGCCATTAATTAGCTAATTTCAAAGTAAATTATTTAACAAAGAAAGTTTAGAGTTAAATATTGAATTTAGAAATTCTATGTCTATTGAATCCCTTAAAATATTGAATATATATTTTGTTGGTTAGTTATCATAATAAAGATTTCAATCATTTGAATAAATAAAGTAGTTATGTATTTTTAGGAAAATTAATTAATTATATATACTACGTGTTTTTTTTTGTTTTGTAGATTTGATTATTGATTAGTATAAGAAACTATATCAAAATATATGAATAAGTTTTAGTTAAATATTGTATTGGAAATATTTTTCGCTTATTTAATTGAAATGATTTTATTTTGATTGAATAGAAAAATAAAATAAACACTTTTATTGGTGTAAAGAAAATGTTTTTTGTTTGACTTCTATTTATTATTAACAATTAATTTTCTTTTTCATTTAATATAAAAGGATATCCTTAAAGATATCCTTAAAGATCAAAAAAGTGTATTAATAATTTTAAATGAAAATTTATCTGTGATGCGTAAAGTCTAACCAAAGTGACAGCTGCAGCTACAGTAGCACCAGCAGTCTCGGAAATAATAATATTTAACCAAAAGTTTATATTTAAAAAAGAACAAAAAAGAATATTTATTGATTCCATAAGAATATACGAAAAAGAAAAATTGAAAAAAATTCAAAAAGTTACAGGCTGATGAAGTGGGGGGGTGTAAAAAAAAAGGTGCTCGATGGTCGCCACGATTCCAACCCTTTGAGTAATCTGAAGTAAAAAAAAAATCGAATAATTAATCTAGAGGAGTGTCGCTATGGCAGGAACTAGAATAATTGAAAAAACAAATTTTTCGTGATGTTGTGGCTGTTTAAAGTCAAGAGACGTGTTTTTTACCACTTTTTTTTTTTAAATCCTAGTTCTTGCGATAGGGTAATGTATAAAAAGGACTCACACCAATTTTCAAGTAAATCGGTTCAGTGGTACTCTACATGGCGACCAGCTCGAAAAAAGTAGTTTCGAGAAAAACGCTTTTAAAGTTTCGGATAAAGTTAGGCTATACGTCACTAAAACAGCTATATCTCCAAAAATAATTTGAATTTTGAAAAATCCTTTTAGGAGCGTTTTCTTAAAGGCTTACGCTTTGAAAATATTAAAAAAAAAAATAGAAAATATTCACATCACATGATGCCGTGTTTATTTATTGACTGATTGGTATGAGTAAGTTTGTCGATTAAGACCCAGATCGAGGCTGACATATCATCTGGATTTTGGCCAAAAGTGACCAAGGGTTGAGGTTTAGACTTGAGGTTGGACCTTAGAATCTAAATTTTATTCAGAGTCTCCAATCGATTTAGTTCTACTCAAAATTGCTTAAACATTCCCAAAACAATTTCTATTTTAAACGCTTTTGTTTCAAAAAATATGAACATTGCGTAATTCTCAACTAGAGAATTAAAGAACGAAAAAATTCTCTTATAGTCAATTCTATAAGGAATGGAATTGACAATGTGGCTTAAGAATTTTGCAATTGGCATGCATATCATGTGGTATTGGAAATACATTTATCTTTCAAAAGGGAAAGATAGAAAGCTTTCATCATTCTTGTTTAGATAAAAACATAATTTATGTAATTAAAAAGAAAAGAAAAAACAAAACAATTACTTTATTCTTTATTTATATAACAAATATTATTTGTAAATTATTTAACAAGAAAATCTAATTAGTGTTTAAACAATTCCTTTTTGTTTATCAATCAAAATTATCAAAGTTAATTATAATTTTCAATTGAATTTTGCAAATTCAGCTAATTATGAGATACAAATTTTATGAACTATTAAATTAATAGTCAGCTATGTATATTTATATTAATTGCTTTATTAATTTAAAACTTAGCAAAGGATATACGTAAGCAAAAAATAGAATGAAATTTCATATAGTTTTTTTTGGTTAATTTTTTGAAAATAATAAAAGAAATTTAAGTGAAATTATATTGACTTTAAAAATTTTTTATTTTATATTCATTGATAATATTCATTTTTAAGCATTTATTATCAAAAACTAGAGGAAGTTTTTTCGAATTAATCATTTAAATAATGTTTATAATAACTTGGAGTCATATATTTTATAAAAAACGTGTTATTTTTGCTCTGTGATAAGGAAAGGTATTAGTTAAACTGGGATTAATATTAGCAATAGAAAGATTACACAAGTTTTTAATGAAATTATAAATTTGATCCTTTTATCTGCATATAGAACTTGAATATATCATTTCCTTATACTATTAGTACTCAGTTATTTTCATTTTCCTCAATTCTTTTTTCATTTTATTTTATTATTTTGATGGATATTTGGAGTCAGATTCAACCTGACTATTAAATGATTTTTGAAAGAAAGAATTTAGTAAAAATGCTTAAAATTCCTCCTTTGTACTGCCATGGATTCTTAAGCAACATATTATTGATGAAATTATTGGATTCTTTAGATTCTTTTTAACTATATTCTCTCTTTTCCTTATAGTTCTCATCTGTAATTCCGAAAAGTTATGAATTTGAGAATAATCCTTAGCTATTTCTCAGAATTAGGAAAAATTTACTTTTTCGCATTGCTGAAGAAATCAAGCTTGACGGCAACGAAATTCTACAAGGACCACTGATCTCCAGTTAATTCGTGTATATAGTAGCTTAACCCTTTCGAGACTCATTGCACACCGTGTGTGCAATAATTTTGATTTGCATTTATCAGTCAGTATGCAAGAAACGGCTGTTAAAACAAGACTTTTTTTATGCAAAAATTATTTTTGAAATGTGTAAAAATAAAATTTAATGTTGGTTTCAATTTAGCCCCTAAAATTATTTATATTGTATCAAAAATGACCAACAAAAAAGATTTTTGGCTCCTAGGGATATTCTCTAAAATATGTGCTGTCTCGAATGGGCTAAGTTAGTGGATTAGTAGGCTTTATTTTGTCGGTGTTTGAGAAATGACCAAAGAAAATTAGTTTGCATAAAATCTGACGTGAGTAATGGTAATTTTAATTATATATGAGTCGCTCAGAAGCTAATGTGGATAAGTCCATTTTTTAATATTTTCTGATTTTTGCAAATTTCAATAGAATAAATAATATATTTCTTAGTCTTAAAAGGATTTACTCATACTTTCATTTTTTGTAGGTCAAAAAGTCCTTTTTTTAATAGCCTCCGCATGTATTATGAATTATGAATGCATTAAGAAACATTAAATTTCTCAGTTTGGATTTTTTGGACTTATCCACATGGGCTTCTGAACGACTCATATAACAGTTGAAAACTGTTATGGTTCACTTTCTGTCATGAAAATAAAAATATTAGTGAGCTTATTCAAATTGGTCATCCAACATGTTAACCGGTTTAGCGAAAATCCTAGGTATAAAAGAAAAATTTGGATTAATTGTTGGTAATTTGAAAAATCTCAAAATTACAAGTTTGGTAGAATTACTGACAAATTTATAATAAACAAAATTTATTTAAATCCTTACCTAGATCCATTAAATAAAAGATAAACCATATTTTATTAAATTCTCTTAGATTTATTTTGATTTATTTATTATGTTTTTGATAAATTAATTAAAGATTACTGAAAATTTTCTGCTTACTAACACTTAATTATAACGTTAATTTGAGCAAAAGCTTCAAAACTGTCCAACTAAGAATTCAAAGAAAAAAAAAAAATATAAAAACTAATTACAATTAATTAGTGAAAAGCAAAACACACACACAAAAAGAAAACATTAAAAAAAAATTAAATATATGATTAAAAATTAAGTATGAAATGAAACAACAGAATAAAAATGAATAAAGAAATTAAATTAAATCAAGATATGAAATGAAAAGGTTTATTTAATTTTTTAATATGCCTCCCCTGTCCACCTAACTCAACCCTCATAAATCCAACCAAGCATTTAGTTAAAAGTCAAACATAAAGCCTGATGTTATGCAAACAAATCCATTGAGATCCTCTTCTTCCTGCAATATTTCTGTCAAGAGAATATTTACATAGGAAATTTTGCAAAGTTAGCGCAATTAATCCCTTGCACACGCTAATTAGCACCACTGGGATTACTGCAAGAAAGTTACAAAAGTTTAAAAACGGGATTTAACTTCAATAGAATGCAATTGTAAATATAAATAATAAAAGGAGAATAATATTTGATATAAATTGCTTTATTTTTATTTTTTTTTAAATAATTAAATACTCTTTTGAATATTTATAAATTAAGAGAAATATTAAATTATATATTTTCTCTTAACAGAAATTTAGTTTTTTTTTTTTCTAATTTGAATTTTATATATGTGTAGAGTAGGGGATGAAACAAAAAAACAATTTATAAGAAATGAATTTATATTTGCTAACGTACAATTTTTTTTATTCACTGACAGGGGGGAGATTCCGTTAATTTGTTGAAAAAAAAGGCATATTTCAAGAATTTTTTGTCGCAATATAAGTAGCTCTAGTTTATTTAATTAATTTTAATATGATAACAAAACATTTAAAGAATTAAATTTTTCTAAGTTTTCATTTCGAAATAATAATATGTGAGCGAGTGGCAGTGAATAGGCGTCTTGAGGTGTTCATTATAATTTGCAATAGAATCACCTAAAACCAAAATTTATTTATTAAAAAATATGTTTTTTTAAGGTAGCAACGAGAGGTTTTTTTCCCAATTTTTGATAGCCTTTGGAGGCCAAAATATCGATTCATGCTTAAAAAATCAACTTATTTGTTATTGTAAACTTAATTATTATTATTTAAAAACAAAAGGTCTCGTTTTTACCTCGTGAAATATGTGAAGAAATAGTGTGCAAAATTTCAAAAAGATTGGTTCAGTTTTTTAAATTCTTTAAAGTTGTAGGTTGGTAATTTCTTTTTTAAGGTTTTCCTTTCAAAAAATATATTTTTTTTTTAAATGCAGATAAATAATGTGTACTTGTATTTAATAAGTATTCACGGTTGTTTCATATTTTAAAAATTCTCTCCCTGTTATATGCTAAAAATTGACAAATTTCTTCACTGCTTGAAATACGTTTTAGTCATGTGTTAAAAAAGTTAAAATAATATAAAAACATTATTTATTGTTAACTAATATATATATTTTTAATTTTAGAAAAACTTTATTCATGCTTTGTTTGTAAAGCAGAGTTATGTTCACGTACAAGACCATTAAAAAAAGGACGTGGACAACAATATGGAATATCAGATGATATAATACCATCTGGTGCTCGAGTATGTAATTCATGCCAATGTAAATCAGTTAGAAATCGTTATCCTAATTGTCCATTACCAACATGCCCAAATTCAAAAGATCGTGCTAAACGTTTACATAATATACCAGTTAAACTTTTTGAACTTTCAATTGATATACGGGAACCAATTATTAAAGAATTTCAAATACCATTAAATACAACTAGATGCTGTTCAGCATGTTTAATGCGTATACGTAGACGACTTGATCCACATATATTAATGACTGATGATGAACGTAGAGGGCAATTAACTGATTGTGAAGAATCTGATTTAAGTACATCATCATGTGATGAAAGGGATGCTATTGGTAGTGATACAGCATCAGCTGAAAGTCCAAATAATCCATTAAGACAAAATTTATTACAAAAAGATGATAATCAATCTTCTGATATACAAATAAATATAACAACAAATCGTAAAATAACATCATTTGAAGATGATAGATTAGTACCACCATTAGGACAGGCACCACGTAAACAAAAAGCTCAAGAAGAATATGATAGTTCAGCAACAGAGACAGCTGATGAAGAAAATGAAAATTCACCAGCAAATCGACAAAGTCCAAAAGTAATATTACATCATAATCAAACTGGTGGTATTAGTATGGTGCCACCAATATTAACAAATATTAATACAACAACAATAGTAACAACAAATACAACAACAACAATAACAACAACAACATCATCACCATCATCATCAACACCAACCAACATGCAAAATGGACCACAAAGAGAACAAGCAGCTAATTCATCACTTAATGTACGTGAAATTGTATTTAATTTTATTGAACGTTCATTAAAAACAACTGGTACTAATATACCACCACCAAAACCAGGACCAGTACCACTTATGAAATCAACAAATAATAATACAACAACAGATAATCGAGATATAACATTTGTACGTGAATATAGAAATGATATACCAATTAAACAGCCAGTAACACCAACTAGTAATAATAATTTAACAACAATAACATCATCACGACAACCGCAAATGTCAACAAAATCTGATAATTTAGCAACATTATCTGTAGTTAATTCACATTCTCATATAACACAACAAATGGTATCACATTCACATGGTATAACAGCAACAATAACGCCAGTTAAAACTCAACAGCCACAACAACAACAACAACAACAACCACAACAACAACATCATCAACAACAAGATGATAGTATATATAGTGGAAGGACAACAGAACCAGAACCACAAACATTAGATTTGAGTATTAAAAAGCCATCACGTGATTTACAAATGCATATTGGTTCAACACATAGTAAAATACAACATTCATCAAATACAATATCAATGTATCGTAATGAAAATAATAATCAAATAGCTGGTGGATTGCATTCGACACAACAGCAACCACAACAACAAACACAATTATCACAATCACATCAACAACAAAATTCAAATTATTTAGGTTATCATCATCCAAGTGATATACATCGTCCAAATAAATCACCATCAATTTATGTATCACAAGTACCTGTACCAATATCAATAGCTCAACAGCAACAAAATTTAAGGACACAACAACAATCACCACAGATAACTAGTAATATAACAACATTACATCAACAGCAGCAATTACAAAATGTTAAGGGAGCTAAAATAACACCAAAATTAAGTCCAAAAATACATCAGCAATCATCAAGTCCTAGCCAAATGTTACAAGTTACTGGACCAAAAGGTTCAATAACACATGGTACACCAATTAATTCACAACAACAACAGCAACAACAACAGCAGCATCAAGTACAACAACAACATAGTTCAACAGCATTAAGCCCAAGATTTGATAGTATATTAAGACAGACACCACCATCTGTTCAAGATGGTAATAAAATTGGTTCGATAACGCAAGGGACACCAGTACATTTGCCATCACATCATTTACAAGATAAACAACGTGTTTATGATTATTATAAAAGTAATCGTCAGAGTCCTGCTCAACACCAGCAGCCACAGCAACAACAGCAGGTCCAACAAGCTCAACAAATACAACAGCAATCTAGTCCACAGGCATCTTCACAAAATTATGTCGGTTCACCATATGCTAGAACTGCATATGCATTAGAGCAGCCACCACAACTTAGTTCAAGGCAAATTGTTATGCATGATTATATAACATCACAACAAATGCATGGACAACAAAGTCGTGTTGGAAGAAATGAAAAGGAATCCCCAACACCCAGGAATTCAACATTAGCGGGTTCACCAGCATCTATTTATTATATTGAAAAGGATCGTGCTAGAGCTGATTACTTAAGTAGAACATCACCAGCTGAACATATTAATAGGTTAATATTATTTTATTTTTTTATATTATATTTTTAAAATATATAAAATACATCGATTCATAACTAATTTTTCAATTATTTTAGCACTCCAAGTCCACATAGGACACCACCTCCACAACGTCAAGGTGTGATACAACGACATAACACTGGTACATCTAAGCCACCGTCTCCTTCGCCTAATCGCCTTCATATAATGCAACATCATTATCCACCACCAGGTAATTATTTATTTGTTGTCTTAATTTTGTACACTTCAAAAACAAAAAAAGCATAAACAGAGAAAATTAAATATTCAAATCATTACAGGTCATGAAGCATTTACCTCATTTGTTGATGTAGCTGTACAGCAACCACAACTTCCTGTACCGCAAAAGGATGAAAAACGTAGTTCGGCTTCGATGCCAGT
Organism: Acrocera orbiculus; assembly: GCA_947359355.1. NCBI lineage: Eukaryota > Metazoa > Arthropoda > Insecta > Diptera > Acroceridae > Acrocera > Acrocera orbiculus. The sequence continues at coordinate 15,735,644 of OX375759.1, forward strand.
CACTGATCATCCTGGGCCACCTACACATCATGATATACGCTATCATCAAATCGCAAGGGAACAAATGGCAGCAATGCAAATACATCAACAACAACAGCAACAACAGCAGCAACAACAGCACCAACAACAACAACAACAGCAACAACAACAGCAGCAGCAACAACAACAACAACAGCAGCAGCAGCAGCAACATTTTCGTCAGCAACAAGCTGCAGCAGCAGCTGCGGCTGTTGATATGCAACGTAGACAAGAACAATATAATCGTGAAAGATTACATGCACAACAGGAACGTGATCGTGAACGTCAGGAACGGGAGCGTGAAAGAGTTGAACGGCATAATCAAGAACGTTTGCAGGCTGAACGTGATCGAATCGAACGTGAAAGGGAAAGACAGCGTGAACGTGCTGCTGAAGAACAAGAAAGAGAAGAAAGACGACGTGAAAATGCTAGAATTTTAGCAAGTAGTAGTTCTGTTGTAGGTGGTGGACCATTTATGAGAAATGAACATCCCACATCTGTTGGTAGAGGTGGTATACCAGATCGTGATCGTGATCCGTAAGTATTTTTATTTTTGTAATATATTATGATAAATTTTTCAAAAAAAATTTGTTTATTTTTAGTTTTAATCGAACTCATGGTGGACGACCAACAGATGCGACATTTTCAGCTGCTAGTTTAATAGATGCAATTATAAAACATTCAATAAATCAGGGGACAACAGATCCTCCACCAACTGCCTTAACTAGAGAGGGACCTTCCCGACAACAATATGTAAATCATTTTATAAATATTTTTTGTTTTCAACTTAAATTAATTAATATTTTTGTATTTTTTTTTTGTTTTTTTGTAGTATCAAACACGAGAACCTCCACATCCAGGATCAATTTCAGTTACAGAAAATAATGTCAAATCAAATTCACCAAGTGTTATAAATATTGATTTAGATAGTGATCGAAATCGTCCAACACAAATTGTTACTAAAAGTATAACATTAGGTGAATTAACTGATTCAATTATAGCTAAAGATTATGGACCAAATCCAATGATGCCATTACGTCCACCATATATGACATATTTACAAGATTCAATAGTTACACTAGATCAATGGAAATATAATCGAAGAATGCAACAAAAAGAAGTTGAAGCTGCAGCTGTAGCTGCTGAAAGAAATAAAAATGTAAATATAGGACATTCTAATACACCTGATGAAAGGCAAATTATACGTATGGCCCAGCCACCATCACCAAGAAATAAATTTCATGAATTAGTAATGCCACCAGAAGGACATTTTTATCAAACAACAACAGCTGTACATGGTAATAATCAAATTAGTGGTGGTAATCAACAAATTGATAGAAGAATCCAATCACAAAATGCTTCAAGTGGTGTTATCGGTTGTGGTAATAATAATAATAATATTAATAGTGGTGGTAATAATAGTGGAAGTGGTACAAATCAAACAGGTGCAACACATCAATTTGCATTAGATTGTTATGTGAAAAATCGTATTGTTGAAGCTATGCGTACTGAAGATGATCGTCGTACTGATGATACACATAGTCATATACATCATGAACGTAATGATATACATCATCGTCAATCATTACAACATGGTAAAGATATATCTTTAGATACATCTGTTAGTAATATTAATAAAATAACATCCAATTATGATGATGTACGTCGTAATACAAATAATAATAATAATAGCGGTTTAGTAATTAATTCACATAATAATGAAACACATATACAACATTCACATACCCATTCACATTCACAATATTCACAACAGCAACCATCACCGGTAACTACATTTGCAACAACAACATATACTTATCCATTTAGTGCACTTAATGTATCTGGACCACCACCAAATAGTGGTTTAATACCATCATCAACATCATCATCATCGACATCATCATCAAAATTAATTGATGGTAATAATTTAACACATACATCAATAACTGGTTCAACACAATCAATGGCAGCTGAACCAAAACCATTATTATCAGCCCAATATGAAGCATTAAGTGATGAAGATTAGTTGTTTTATAAATTAAATTTAAATTGCAGCTTTATTAAACAAGAAAAATTAAATAAATTTATTTTTCAAATACAACATTTTCAATTTGAGTAAAAATTTTTAAATATAAATTAAATTATATTTTATTTTTTGTTTTAATTAAATACAACATTAATAATAATATATGAATTTGTCAACTATTAAACACTAAAATTTAGGCTGTGCTCCTATACACATATATATATATATATATATATATATATAAACTAACAGTTCTTGTTTAATTTAATGTACATTTAATACACAATTTAAATTCAAAGGTTTGTGTATCATTGTCATTAAGCTAACAATAGAAAGTACTTGAAATGAACTATAGAAAAACAAAACTATATATTTAACAAATCTAATTTTTCTATTTATTTTTAAAATATCATTTAGTTCAATTTTTTTAATGAAAATATAGCAAAAATAAATGTGATGTAAAAATGTAAAGAAAAATGTTATTATTATTAATATTATAAAATTTTTGTTAGAATTTGTTTTAAATAAATAAATTTTGTTCTTATTAGTTGCTTAAGCTCTTCAAAATTACTTGATAAAATTGAAAAACATGAAGTCTAGAACAATATAAAAATCAATACTTTTTGTAAAAAAATACTAAATCAATTTTAATATTTTTTTTACCCAAAAATATAAATTCATAGTTAAATAGTTTATCAAATTTTGGTTTACTAGTCATCTAAATTTCTTAATTTATAATTAGTATTTTTTGTTTTAATATACTAACATTTATATATTGATTTTTTTAAAAAAATAGTTTTTTTTGTTTAATATCAGTAAAATTAAGCCCAAATAATATTTTTGAAGAGTTTCAATTATAATTTTGTTAAAATTTCCAGCTAATATTTATATTGTCTTTTAAATTTTATTTATTAAATAATAATAATATTTTTTTCTTTGAATCTTATTTTTTATATATCTTTATTTTTTGATATAAAATATAATTTTTAAGTTTTTTCTTTTATCTGAATATTAAACTTTATATTTGCACAAGTTTAATCAATGATACCTGACAAATTCAAAGATATTTGAGTCATACCAAAATGATGTTCAATATTAACATTTTTAATAAAATTTTTGTGCTTATATAAAAAGTTAAATTCTAAAAAATTTTACAATTTTATTTCATTTTTATTAACACAAAATTCTAAATTCATTTAATTACAAAAATTTATATTCAATAAGTTGAAATTTAATATAAAATAAAATTATTTATCCAATTTAACATACTCCAATGTAATTATTCAGCCAAAAAAGAAATAGGAAAAAAATTAAAGTTTCTTTTAACATGAAATATTATTTTTGCTAGTATAAACGTAGCAGTATATTTTCTTAACACTTATGATAAATAAAACGTCACTGCCATTGAATTTTAATTACTATATCGAATGAACTAATTATTATTTACATAAAATTATATTATTTATTAAGTTTTTCTTGATTTCTTTTCAATGCTAATACTTTTAACTTTTTGTGTATGGAAGATAATTAATGATATTTTCAATTAAAAATTTCAGTTCATGAAAAATTTTTAATGAACTTAATTTCATTTTGTAAAAAAAATCTGATTAAGAAGTCTTTAAGGCAGTGTTTAATTGATGAATAAATGCATAATTATTTTTATTTGTGTTTTATGCATTTTCTGTTTTTTTTTTTTTCTTTAAAAATCTAAGAAATATTTTGTGAAATGCGATTTTCTATGTATACTTAACTAATTGAAAAATTAAGAGAACTTTTTTTTTCCTATAAGGGTTTATATTTGAACCTGGTGTACAAAATCAACAGTTTATTATTTTTGTTTCTAACCGATTAATTGAGTTTCAGTTTTTATTTGTTCATTCATACTGAATGAATAACTGCAATTATGATTTATTAAGAAAAAATACTTTTTTTCTTCAAATAATAAAAAAATTTAAAATTAATATCTTTTTATTATTGCGTTTTTTGCTATTAAAAACTATTCTTTTTACATGATTATTGATTTTAAACATTCAAAATTTGTATCCATACTTCATAAATGAGAACTGCTAATGCCGTATGTGATTTATCTAGAAATTTTATTTTTGTTGTCATTTTGCTGTATTTATTTAAAAGAATAGAAGTAATTAATGAAAATCAAAAAAACATTACACGTAATTGAAAATGTTGTTTTCTTCCTTCTTTTTTATTTTAATATGTATGAGTATATACATATATAAATATACTGTAAAAAAAAACGTAGCTTTATAAGTTATAAAATAATTATTTCTGTGAATAAAAGTACGAGTATTGTAATTATTAGATTTTAATTCATTTAATAAGTAAATTTTAAATAATTGTTTATAGTTTTTGATTCTTCCTGTTTTAAATTTAGGATGTGTATGACTGTTTTTTGTAAATGTTTTTTTTTATTATTATTATTATTATTATTTTTAAATTAATTTTAAAGAACACAAAGCGAAGAAATTGATTTAGTTGATTGATCAATGTCTCAAATAAGTCGTTTTTAAAAGCAAAAAAAAAAAAACTGTATTTTTATTTCAATGATATAATTTGCATTTTTAAACTTATCACATAAAAAGGGAAAATTTTAATAAATCTGTTTTAGCATATTATTGTCACTAAGATTTGTTTTATATTTTTCAATAGAATTTCTTTTGTAATATAAACGGTTTATATTTTAAAAAACAAAGCAAACAAAAAAAATTATTGCAAAAATATAATAATATAAGCAAAATGTGAAATAGCTTAGATTTTTATAACTTTATTACATTAAAGTAAATCGAAAAAAAGAACTATATAATTAAAATAATTAATTTTTAGGTTTATAATTATAAAATTTAATATTTTTGAAATTAAGATACTCTGTTTAGTTTTACTAAGAATGTTTGTATTTTAATTCATCAATTTTCAAATTAACTAGCTTTTGTTTTAAAATTATATGAAATATTCCGAAATAGAAAACACATATAAAATTAATAAATTCTTTTTTTTTTTAAAGAAAAAATGCCTAAAAAATTTGTATTTTAAATTTTCGTTAACAAATTTTTAAATTCGGAATCAAAACAACTAAAAAAATTATTGCAAACCAAAAAATAACAGTAAATAATGGTAAAGTCAGCAAAACAAAAAAAAAAACATAAAACAAAAACAAAACAAAAAGAATAATAAATAAATAAATACATATATACAGATTTAAATTTCATATGTAAAAATAGATTTTGAGTTATTTAAAAGGAAAAATTCAATATATATAATAAAAAAATTTAAAAAACAATAATAAATACCTAGGAAAAATAAAAACTAAAAAACTTAAACGAAAGCTAAAATTGCCACGTGAGTTTTTACATAATATACAAAATAATTAAATAAGTAAAAACTGTGCTTTAAATTACGAGGGTAAAATTAAATTAAATCATAAAATATGAAAAAAATACAAACAAACAAAAACAATTTTACAAGGTAAACAAATTCATTTAGTAGATATGATATCATAATTATTATTTTTTTGTTCTGATTTGTTGTTTAGTTACTGTATAGTTATTTGATAAAAAATTACACATATATTATTTTAAAAATAAACAAAAATTAATAATAATAATAAAAATTAAAAAAAACTGTTTATTATTTATTTCCTTAAAAACATGAAATTTTCTATTGGCTTTACTTTTCTTTTCCCTCTTTTAGCATTTCACATATATAAAAAGTTTTATCTAATTTGAGATAATTTATTAAGCATGATAATCATTCATTTCATACTTTATAAATATAAAATTATATTTGCTTTTTGTAATTTTTAATATTAGCATTTTTTTTATTACTGTCAAGAAGCTGAAACCAGTGCTAAAAAATAATGGAAGAAAAATATACTAATCCTCTAATTTATTCAATTGAATTTTATTGAGAAAAATTTTAGTCTTGAAATCTTTAGCTAGAATATATGAAAAAAGATTGAATCGTTTTTGAGTCTTCTTATTTCTTGATAGGAAAAATACTAAATTTTAATTTTTTCATGAAAATATAATATTTTCTTTTTATATTTAATATAATTTTCCTAGGATAAAAATAACAATCGGACTAGTAAAATCTTAATAAATAAAAAATGCATGACATTCTTAAAACTCAATATTATTTATCTATGAAATTTTTGTATCTAATAATTTTGAAGGGGTTAAGTGATTTGTCATTATTACTTTCTTTTTTTTTTTGGTTAAATTTTCTTGCAAATTAAACATAGGAGCACAGTCTACAATTTCAAAAAAACTAAAATAAAACAAAAAATTTTGCAAAAATGTGACAAAGCCAAGAAAAAATAATATAAATCCTAGATATGACAATGGGAATAATCATTCAATGAAAATATATTCATAAATTAATGCATATAAGGCTTAAAACATTTAAATAGCAAATAAAGTCAATAAGCAAAATAAAAAATGATGAAAAATATATGAAATTTATGAATAAGTCAAAAATAGTTATATTTTAGTTTTTAATACATAGACATTCACAACAATAAAAACAACAAAAATAAAATTAAAAATATGGTTAACGGTAACAAATTTAAATAATAAGCTTCAGCTCTGTAAAAAAATGAAAACCTTAAAAAAATAATAATAAATTTAAATTTAGATAGGACACAGTTAGTTAAAACTTTATTACAAAAATTATTAACTAAATAATTTAATAAATATTTAAAGAGAATAAATTTAACAATGAATAAATATTGCAAAAAAGTTTAAAAAGTAAAATGAAAATCTTGCAAGCATTTAATCAATTTTAGTTTTCAACGCTCCATGCATAGGAACTTCTTTAAAGTAAATTAATTTATTATATATATATATATACATATATATACATATGTTAAAATTATTATGACAAAAAATTTAAATTAAGCTATTCATTATTTACGAATGAAAGTCAAGGGAAAGAAGAATGTAAATAAATTAGTTATATACAAAACAAAATTTAAAATAAAAAATAAAATTGAAAAAAATAACTATTACTTTTTTTAATTGTAAAATAAAAAATATAATTAGTTTCATTTTTTTAATCTCAAAATAGATAAAACTAAATTCCAAATTTCAATTAAATCAAATATAGAGGAAAATCGAAAATTATGCTAAAAATTTTTTCTATTGTGAACTATTAACATATTAGATTATGTGTTTTTGTGGTAATTTTTTTAAAAAAATATACCTACAAATATTCATGGCATAAATATTCATATTTTTTAATTTAAACTACTTTTTAAAATTTTCATAAAGCTATCTAAAATTTGTTAGATTGAACCCTGACATAATTATTTTTGGTTTAGGTTTTAATTAAGAAATCCCCAATATAATTCATTTTTTAAGGGGAAAAACCCACAAAGAAAATACGCTAAAAGAAAAATCCAAACTACTAAATTTTATTTATTATTAATTTCAAAATTTAGTTTTGGAAATATTTAAGTGAGTTTATATGTATATGTAATTTAGTTAATTAAATTCTTAAAAATTACAACAATAATATTTAAAAAATCAAAGGGAAATAATTCTAAACTAATATTTACAAATTAAGGGTTAACAAGTTTTAATTTCACCCTTCTCCAATTTATTTAATGCTAGCTACTAGGGGATATTGGTTTGGGTTAAAGAAAAACAAAAACCATAACTCAAAGTATAAAGTGGATCATCAGCCATAAATAAACTATCAGCAAGTCAAGTGAAGTTTGTCATAATGTTATGAAGTTTTTTGAGTAATTAAAATTATTGCTGAAAAAAATAACAAACAGTTTTGCTGTGTCAAATAAATAAAAAATTAGTTAGAACAAAAAAAAAAATTTCATAAAAGCTTAGGATACCAAGAAATTTGCATGGAATTATATTTCCGGAAATGTGTCCAAAGAAGTTCAAATGTAAGCGAATTTTTTATATGTTTGTTTGTTTTGAATTATTTTTACCGGAAGGCATAAATTTATTGCTTAATAATATTTATCAAATTTCGTTTAATTTATTGAAATTCTGTACTTAGTGATGAGAATGTGAAAATTTTTTTGGTTTTGGTTTTGTTAAAAATTGTAATAATTTAATTTGATACTTTTAATTACTTTTTCGTTTTGATTTTGAGTTTGTTTTTAGCTCGAAATACTTAAAGATATAATTTAAGATAGAATACAGTTTAATATCTAATTAATTGTTGTTTGATTTATTTGCCCGGAAATTAGAGACTAATAGATATTTAGGATAAAGCATTGGAGTTTGTTTTGGTTTTCTTTATAAAATATATTTTATTAATAAATTTTAATTCTGAAAGTTTAATTAACGTGTGTATCATATATTATAATCGAGAAAAAATCAGAATAGTAGGAAAGTCAAATGTATATGAAGAAACTTTGTCTTCAAAAATTTAATAAATTCTTCTTTATTTTTAGTTTTTGAGATTTATTTCCAAGTTATTTTTCACATATGCCTGTCAATCAATTATAGATAAATTTAACCTATGGAATTTTCATTCGAACCAATTTCATTTTTAGTTGTTACTCTAAACAAGCCCTCTTGGTTTTGGTAATTAACTAGGCATCTATTTAATTTAGTACTTGAAAACCAACCCTAAGAAATATATTGGAAAACCTTATGAAGCAAAAAATGCTAATTGGAGAGTCTATTACCTTAAGTTATAATATTTAACCTTTATTTGACACACTGGGGTGTGCAACATTTCAGCCCTTTTTATCCATCAATTTCAAGTATTTTCACATAAGATCTAAAGCGATAGGTGTCTCTGAAGAACATATTTCTCTAACTTTTGGTGGTATTGGGATGACGTTTGGCTAATTAGTCTCTCTAATACTATAGACATTACTATGTATGAAAGTTGCAATGGGGTGTCGCACACCTAAGTGTTCCAAATAAGAGATTTTTTTAAAGTGTGCCAAATATAAGGATTAAATGAATTTTCATCTCCATAAATATTTTTTAAAAAAATTGATGTCATTTTTATAAATATTTTATTTACTAATTGGATACATTTTTTTTTAAATCTAAAAATTCCCTTTTTGTTTTAGATCCGCTAAAATTTTTGTTCTAGCTTTTTGACTGTTTTCTTCTATAGAAGTTTTATGGAACTTATTTTTGAAATCTTTATTCCTTGTTATTTTTGTTATTTGTTTTATTTTTAATCTTTGTGTAACATTAATAAATGTTTGAAATTTAATAAAATAAAAATAAGAAAAGAAAAAATTAAGACCTATTTTATTTATTGGAGAACTAAATGTAACCTTGAGAAAAAGTTTTATTTAAAAATTATTTATTTTGATTAAAATTATATCAATATGATTTATGAAATTATAATTGATAAAAAAGGTTTTTAGATTGTGTTTGATTCTATCAAAAACTGCTACAGCATCTGACATTCTTTAAAAAAAAAAAATAGATGTAACACAATAGCTTGGATCTACTTTTATAAAATAAGTGATAATATTTAATTCTTGTTCTTTTCGACTTAAAAAAGTTGTGGCACTCAAAAGTAAATAGAGCCAATATTTGTACGTGTTATTTAATCAAATTTTTTATTTCAATTATGAAAAATACAAAACAAATTTTCAATTTTTTAAAGTTCAAATCTGTGCAAGGCATTTATCGTGTAAATAAGGCTAAAACTTTGAATTTTCCAATAATTTTTTTTATAAACAAATTTGCTGTATATTTATTGAATTTTTACTTTTAATGAACTTTAAAACTACTAATTTCTGTGATAATAGAACTAAAACTTCTATTCATGCACTTTTAATACAGAGAATAACATAATAATTGTTATTTTTAATTGGTTATACACATTGTCAAAATATTGTTGTTAATTGATTGCGTAAGTAAATATGTTAATTAGTCTTTTTCATGCAAACATGTATGTTTTTATTTGTTTTATTTGATTCTCACAATTAATTTATTTAGCATACATCTCTCATGCAATTAGAAAAATTATATTAAATTAATGTTGAAATATGAAAATAATGACTTTAGCTTATATTTTATATGAAATTTAATTTACAGCAAATACTTTTGTAATTGATTCAAGGTAAAAATCATAAATTATATAAAATGTAAACAGTTTAAAGGAGAAGATTAGAGTAAACTAAGGACCCATTTACTTTAGTTTTTAACTAGCATAATATATACTGTTTTTGAATAGTTGCACAAGATTTTAATAATTTTTTTATAGGTTGAAATGATTCTTTATATTAAAAAATCAACAATTATACTATTTTTCATAATAAACATTCTTCTATGTCCTGGAAGTACAATGATAATAACCGATTTAGGGGTATCAAATATTATTGAATTATTTTCTGTGGATCCTTTTTGCAAACTTTATGATACTAAGTAAATTTTATTGTTGTTCTTATTTTAAAAATAAATTTATTAGAAATTTTTATATTTCAATAAATTAATTTTAGAAGAGAAATACAAAGAATATTAAAAAGTAAAAAATCAGGACATATAATGCAATTAACTGGAAATAATTTTAAGTCTATTAAAGAATTCTGTCAAAATTTTGATCAGAGGTCTAGAAGAACTGAAAGTTTACCTTTAAAAATAATTTATCCAGGCACAAAATGGTGTGGCTTAGGTAAGATTAACCTATGAAAATATTATATTAATCCCTACTTTAATATAGTAAAATTTTTTAGGCAATATTGCAAAAAATTCAAGTGATCTTGGTATTTATAATGATGAAGATCAATGTTGTCGTAATCATGACAACTGCCAGCCAATTTTAGAGCCTGGAGAATGCTATAAGGGTCTATGCAATGATGGGCAATTTTCCAGTTTTCATTGTGATTGTGATAAAATATTTAAAAAATGCCTTCAAAAAATTAATACAGGTATAAAAAAAATAAATAATTGAATATATTTTTTAACAAATGTTTAAAAATAATTTTTTTTTCTTTTAAGATACTGCACGAATAATTGGAGGGATATATTTTAATATTTTACAAATGAAATGTTTTCGAAAACCAAAATCATGTAATAAAATGAAAAGAAATGATTGCCCTTTGAAATTTATACCAGCTGTAACATTTGTTCCTTATAAACATGGTTTTATTAAAAATGTATTAAAATTTGGTAAAACTATTGAAAAATATGATAAAAATAATACATTCGAAGAATCTGAATATGATGATAATCATCGGTTGAGTTTAAATTTAAAAGGGCGTACTGCGAGAACTTTAATTAGCTTAGCATCAATGGGATTGGCGGCTAAAAGTTTTTTTAACAATATTTTTAATTTTAAACCGTCAAATATCACATATAATTCATCAGAATTATTTGATGGCCGAATAAATAATATTTCTAATTTGTAGAAATTTTTTTAATGAAATTTTAAGAACTCAACTAATTTCGTTTATTTGTATTTATTTTTTTAATTAAATTTATAAAGATTAAACTAGAAAATTTATATTCACGTGTCAAAATATTTTACTAGGTAAAAAAGTTGCTGGTTTTTTTCTGTTTTAGCGTTCTCAAAATTAATTAGGATTTTTAGAGAAATATAATTTTCAAAATTAATGCTTTTAATTTATAAGTAGTAATAGAAGGCTCAAAATTTTTTCCTCAAATTGGCCTCAAAAACTGCATCTTCTTTGACAAGAGTCTTACTTAAGTTAAATTTTCTTAAGTCAGATTTTCGGCAATGTCAAATAAAAATAACTGATCGACACGTAGGGGACGGCGTTTATCATCGGTGGCTCACATAAGCTAAAGTTTTGTTAGATGAAAAAAAAATTTATTTTTAACTTTTAATTTCTTGCTGAACAACATTTTGGACAAGGTATCGCAAGATAAAGCAAAGTACGTGTTTCACTGTCACCGGATGAAGCGAAATAGGAAAAAACTACGCCTTAAAAGGATTTAAGCGAAAGTGGTTTTTTTTTTTATTCAAGTACTCAAATTTTACTTGTTATATCAAAACTTGCTCATAGAATCAAAATAAATGCGTTTCTTTTAGGGCTTTTTATAAAAGTTCTTTTACAATCATTAGTGAGGATAGTCAACGTAATGAGGCAATAAAAATAATCTAAAAAGTTGAAAAACTATCTATTAAGAATTATGCAAGTTAAGTCGTCAAATGAAAAGAACAAAATTTTTTTGAAATTTTCATATTTGAGGATGTATTTGTATGGCCAATAACATTTTTGCTTTTTTTGTATATTTAAACTATTCAATAGCTTTTTTTTTTTTAGATAAGTTACTTATAAAAAGAATACGTGAATACGGTTAAATTTCATTTCACATACAATCAATTACTTTTTAATTAAATTTATCATCATTTGAGAGCATAAATTACGGTTTACAAAATAAAATATTTGATCTTCAACGAAAATCTTTAAAAACTTTACACGTTTTGTCAAGTAACTTAAACTATCTAAAGAGCAATCGAAGAAACTAACAAATCATGAAAAGACCCTGACGCATTTTATGCATTTGAATTATTTGTTAAAAGTTTTTTATTTAATATTTTATTATTGAGTACGAACTTTAGTTTTCAGTTATTTCAGATTCGGACTTCTGAAATTACTGTTTGTGTTAAAATTATTCATATTTTCAGATTTATTACTGGGGCTTTCAGTTTGTGTAGGTATTGAAAAATTCAGATATCTGAGTTTTAAGGCCTTTTTAGAATCAAGTATAAATTTTTATAGCCTGAAAGAAGGCAATTTAGGCAATATCAAACTCGATATAGCAAATTTTTGAAATTCCTATTTAACTGGATTAAAATTTTAAATTAAACAAATGTTGATTTAGTATAGAATCAAGTTTTAATAAACATTACAATATGATTAATATTTGTCAATAGATCCTTTTAAAATATTTTCCAAAAATTAATTTGATTCTAAATAAGATTATCAGATTATCGACGTTATCCTGAAAAGTGCAAATTTACTCCGTTTGATGTTTGCAAAAATAATTAAGTGCAAAATTTTTCTACAAAATGATTTGTCTATAGCATGAATTTTTCTTTGGTTGATGCTAAAAAAACAAAAATGTATCACATTGTAAAATCTTAAAATATACCTTTAGTAAGAGCAAGATAGAAATATAATTATTCTCCAGTATAGTCATATGGAATCCCTCCCCTTCATTTGTAGATTTTGTCACGATTTCATTTCCAAGCAAATTCAGATTTGGATTTAGTTTGCCCGTAACTTTTGTTGAATTAAATACTAAAAGTTAAATTTGTTTTTAGTTTTTCAATTGTTGTTATTGTTGTTTTCTTTTTTATTTTAAAAATGCACTCAAAATATGTGTTATTTACTTTGATTTAATTAATATTTAATAAATATTATAAAACTAGTTACATTTACAAAATGTGCCATTAGTTTTTATTATTTAAATATGAATTTTTGTGTGTGTTTTTTTCGTTGTGCTGTAATTTTGTATTCATAACTTATTGTTAAATGATAAAATTCTTTTACATTACCTACATCAGTAGATTAGCTGTCGATCGGCATATGTAAACATGTGCATATTCATTTTATATGGGGCGAAGATCATTTATACAGGTGTGTGTGTTAAAATTTATTTTAAATAAAACAAAATTTTTACTTAAATATCAAAATTATTTAAAGTAAACCACAAAAAAAAAAAAAAGGAAAATAATGTTTGAAAATAATAAATAAAGAAATTCAAAACTTAATTTGAGTGTCAAATGACAGAAAATTGTAATTTTATTAATAATTATAAAAATTTATTAAATTTAAAGCAAATATATGTGCAGTGCAATCTAATGTAAAATTGTAAACAAACTGGTGCAAAATAAATAAAAAATATAATAATAATAATAAACCTAATTAACAGTCAGTCATTTTAAATGAAAATAATAAATTTAATTATAAACATTTAATATTATTAATAAAATAAAAATTTTGAAAAAAAAAAGAATTTTCTTTACATAAATTGTTAAAATAAAAAACAACAACCAGGTATACAAAACACAAATACATTTAAGACTGCACAATACCTTTACATCCATACATATATATATATATATATATATATACATATGTATATATATAAATATAGTTATGTAAAACATCAGAAAACTCTAAAAGAAGTGCATACAAATGAAGAACGGCAAAATGGTGAATGGTCGCAAAGGTTTGCAACCGCTGGAATTTGAAGAATGTATCGTTGATAGTCCAGAATTTCGAGAAAATTTAAATCGTCATGAAAAGGAATTAGATCATACTAGCCAACAAATAAAAAGGATAATCAAAGAAGTACGTGATTTAGTTACAGCTGCTAAAAGTGAGTACAATTAAATTAATATTATTTATTTTTATAAAAAATAGCTCTTATATTATAGCTCTTTAGTATTTATCAAAGTTAAAATCAAATAAGATTATTGCTTTTTTATTTATTTTATATATTTTTTTTTTGTTTTATCATTTTTTTATACATAAGATGAGGATCACTCTAAAAATCAATTTAAATCAAACAAATGATTTTATTTAAAATTTCTTTTTACATTTAGCATTTATAATAAATACTGTGATGCCAACTGATGCACAGGTTTTAATACCTTTATAGAAATATATACATATATATATATGTATATAGATATCGTTAATATAATATACATAGAAAGATTTGTTTGTATATATTATTGATAAAAAATTTATAATATATAATTTCATTTGTTGTTCATTTTTTGTTGTTTTTCTGTATTTGTTATATGATAATATCAGCCATCGTGATGGTCCAGTAAGCTACAGCTGCGTAAGCAATAGAATCTATCAAGCATCAAAACGAGTGCTATAAAGAATTTCATAATATAATCAGATATCGTGTGGCATTAGAAGAAATACATAAATAATGGGTCTGTCTGGTGGCACCTAATTAATTTCATAAGATCGATTTTGTTTTTGGTTTTGATATTTTTTTGCCACTTAAGATCTTTTAGGTTATGATTTTTGATTTTTATTGAATTTTTCTTGTTGCTATTTTCTTTTGAACACTTTATGGCACCTAACAAAAAATAAAATAAAATTTTTTTTAGGATAGTTCATATACTTTGTAATAAAAGTAATAATATGGTACAAGTATAGGACTTTTTTGATCATGTTCTTCGTAATTTAATTTCAAGAAAAATTAAATTCTTTGTAGAATAAAATAAAAAAATAAAAGAAAAATGCAAAAATTTAATTTCCTTTCTCCCACTATTTTCAATACCTTTAAATTCATTAATATTTCACAGTTAGTAAAAAAACAGTTAGTAGAACTAGATTAATATCCTGATTTTGTAAGTTTTAGCAATGTTTTTTTTATGAAAACTTTGTAAAAACGTAAAAATGGGTAGTGAGAAAATTAACAAAATCAGAATATTATGTGGTATTATTAGATATTTTCTTACGGACTACGAAATATTAATACATTTGAAGATGTTTAAAATGCTTGTTGATAAAGCGATGGAAGGGGGGAGAGGGTTTTGGAACAAAAGAAGGTGGATGTTTGCTCCAAAAGTTACTACAAAACTTTGTTGGATAATTAAAATTTGGTAATCAGAAATTTATATCTTTATTTGACTACTAACGGCTAATTTTACACTATGAGCTTAAGTTTCCTTTGCTTACGTAACCTTACTTTCAAAGTCTTAACTGTCTGCAAGCTGAGATCAGGTAATCGTTTATTAATTTAATTTTACATGCAGAAAATGATTGTAATTGTCAGCCTAAATGCAATTGTTTCAATTCAACATCCTTAAATGTTATTCCTTAATTTTTGTATTTTTTATATTTTTTTTTTAAGGAAAACAAATCATTCAAGCTGTAATTTATTAAATGTGACAGCAAAGTAGAATTATGAATGAATTCCGCTTCTTCTCCGCAACGGCGTACATTTTAAGCCTTTATATTGTCAGCTGTTCCTGTCAAAATCTGTCAGTTTTTTCATGTAATTTTTTTTATAGATAAAAGTCTGATGGTATTGTGTTATTTGATTTTTTAATAATAAAAATAAAAAGTGAAGTATTAACTGTTCAATATTAAGCATAAAATTAGATAATCTAAATTTTCTCGAGGATAACACAATAAATTTTATTAAAAAAAGACTACAAAATTTGCCATCATGGCTACTTTCTGCATACTACTTTTTCACAAGTGAAATTTTCCACATAATTCATGCATAAATTCATGCATGGAAATCTCACTGATAAGAAATTTCCCTACTGGGTAAATTCTTTCATCTCTTTCACTAAGCTGTTAGTTGTCTTAGTTTCTTTTTCCTTTGACTTTCAATAAAATATTATTAGCCAAGGGACATGATTGATCTCGCTAACCTCACTTTCATTTTCGCTATTGAATCCTATAAATTGTATGAAATCTGATAAAACAATATTGTGTCCACATTTTGTTTTAATTTTTCAAAATTGAATGTTCATAACTTGTTATTAAAATCTGGTGTCAAAAAATTATTCACTTTACTCTAATCCTACGCTACTAGTTTTAATAATGAAAATAATTTTTTTGGGCAACAACAGAATAAGAACTTTCTATATTCATTTTTTTACCTTAATTTTTTACCTAATATCGAAAAATTTATAATTTTTGGTTTTAATGTGACGTGACATTTGTTACGGTCTGTTTCCTTTAAATTTCACTGATTATGTTAGCAAAATTGTGATCAATTGCCTTCCTTTTTTTTTTTGATCAGTTTCCGTTATTATTGTTTTCTATTGTTTTATTGACTTTTAATTTTTTGTGTATATATTTTCTATTGTTTTTATTTTAACTTTAAGGCATAAACTTTCAAAAAAATCATAATATTTAATGTTTATAAATGAAATAAGAAAAGCTAAAAACCTCCAAATGGTGATTATAGATCAATGTGTGAAAAATTAATAAAATTGAATTAATTGATATTTATTTTTAAACAAAGGATTCATAAAAGCAAAGATCTTAAATAGATGATATTTCAGGATAGTAAAAATATTTAAAAATTGATAAAAATATAATCAAGATTCTTTGGTTTGTATGATCAAATATAATCAAATGAAGTTATAGTATTTTATGCTGGATAGGTACAAAAATTGTAAAAAATAAAGTCTTTATGCAAGCAAGTTTTAATCGGAAATATTTGGTAATGTTTAGTAATTAAAGCTGCCACATATAGTCCACAACTTCGTGTACATTATTATAATGCATGAGATTTGCTATGACTCACTAGACTAGACCAATAAGATATCGAATTAACATTGGATCAGATCGCAGAAGGGATATATTCATCTGATTAAATATTCCTTCGCCATTTAAAGGAGATTGGTAAAATATCCATGCTTAAAAAATGTATACGACATGAGCTATCTGAAGCTAATTTACCAACAATGAATAAATATTTTCACATTCCTTTTATTGTGCTTCCAAAAATACACTATGAACTATTTGACTTAACAAATCTTGTCAAATAAATTTTTAGGAATTAAATAACAATTCAAAATTATTACAAATAGTAATTAAAAATTGTTGTTTTTTTTAGTATCATTCTCGCACGTTTAATTCATTGTAATTTAAAACCATAGAAAAGAAAACCTTCATAAATCAATTTAGTCAGTTTAATAAATTTTTTTTTTGTTTTTTGTCTTTTATTTCTCAAATTGGATATTTCTAAAAATCAACATTTTTAAAATTATGCTTGTAAAATGATTTTATTTTTTATTTTTGGCTAATTAAGCCAAATTTGATATTATCTAAAACTGTTTATATTTTGCACACGTTCCTAAAATCAATTAAATTAAACAATTTTAATAAATTGTCAGCGTTATTTGAACTTTAGTTTGGTATATGACCTACGCATAAATAATTAAAGAAAAAAAGCCAACAAAAAAAACCGATCAAATTTATTTCGTATTTAATAAATGTGGATAGATTTTTTATTTATTTTTTTTATTTAAAAGGATTTCCTGTTCTGAGTTTATATAATTTTTTTTTATTGTTTTTTCTTTGGTGTGTATTAATTGTAATTTTTGATAATTTTTGATAATTGTCAATTAAATTCAAGAATTTTTATAATGTTCCTCAGCTTTGATGACAATTGATAAAAACTAAAATAAAAATTTTTTCAATTTTGAAAATATTACACAAGGAAATTTTATTTTCCTTTAGAAATATTAACGGACATTTATAGTAAGTATAACAAATATTTTTTTAAGTAATAAAAAATCACATTTGTGTAAAGATTTAGTATGAGAATCGAAATAAACGAAATAAATTTTTAACTTTTTTCGTTAAGCTCTACAAAAAGATGTTTTTTAGGGTAATTTTGGGTAGCTGAATCCGAAAATTACAATCATTTTTTTTATTCAAAGAAGCATTTTTGAGATATTCTTAAAAAATCTGTTTTTTGGGTGTACATATTTTCTTTGATTGGTCTCAGAAAATAAAAAAATTTGATTGGCTAAAACTCACTGATTTTTAAAAGCTATTATTTTTTTACTTTTAACTAACGTGAAAATCAATAAATATTTGACAAAGTTACAGGAGATTAAATTTAAAAAAACAGGGATCTTTTTCACCTTTTTTGAAAATGACCCATTTTTATTTGCTTGTTTTTGGTTGGAAAAAGTATTTAACTAAAATTTTAAAGGCTTTAAATGAAAGATAAATTTGTTACGAAAATTTTAGTGTAAAAATCTTTAAGATCCAAAGAAAAATAAAATAGTTATTAAGTGGGGCTGTGAGTTTTTCATTTTTTAGGTCTGCTACGGACGCTCACAAAATGTTGCCAACTACTTCAATGAAGTTAACTCATGGAAATTGAAAAACAAATTAAACGTTTAATTATTATGCAATTCTTATAATTTGTGCAAATAAAAGTGCGAAATTGTGCCAATTATAAAAAACTAAAGGTCAACATATGTGGCCAAGGGTCTTTTATGAGCTTAAAAATCAATCTGAAACATTTAAGGAGTACAAGCTTAATTTTAATAAAAATCTATAAGAAATTTAATTTTGTTGTTGTTAATAAATTTGTCCTCCCTTTTGTTTTGTATGACTTTTTTTGTCTTCTTATTTAACTAAAATTCTTGTGTCAATTAGCTTCAAAGTCAATTGCTTATAAGTAACATTTACAAAAACAACAACAATAACAAAATGGTATTAAAAGAACTTTAAAAAATTTAAAAAAAAGGTAAAAATAACACCTTTATGCCGTGAAATTGTAATCGTATTTGATATTTGATACATATAAATATATACATATATATATATGTATATACAATAATAGTAAAACGTAATTAAAAAAAAAGAAAAGATAGAGAATAAATGCGTAACAACTTTGACCAGTCAAGCATAGCTTTATACATTAAATGGTTTACATCTTGGCTATTATTATCGATTGTTTAATTTCTATACCGGGCTTGAAGGTATTTTAAATAAACCGCAAGCTTTAGTCTTTGGTTACGGTGACCTTCCTTTAATTTAATATAAATTACTTGATAACTATTAGATTAATACGTAAAACCAATAATAAATAATAATTAAAATATGTTAACATAGATGAATGAATTTATTTTTGTTCATTCAAGCAGAAGTATCAGTTGTAGTGATAGTTTTAGAATCTCTTCTTTTCAATGGATTTGATATATTTATAAACTTATTTGAAGATATTTGCTCAATTCCTAAATTTGTTGTATTTTTCATCCCATGATAGAATCTTCATTTTGGTATTAAATAATATCCTTATTATATAAAGATAATTGCTTAAAAGATCATACTCTGTAATAAACCATGTTAATATTAAAAAAAAAAAAAAAATTTCTTGTCTTGAAAAGATTTTTTATTTTGGGCTTAAAAAATTTTGTGGGTTATAAAAATCAATTTAAATACTGCTTAAGTATATGAGAATCTCTTGTAGGGTATCTATTACTTTTAATATCTACATAACTAGGGTAGATAGATATTGGTTATGTTGAAGGGATGATATTATTGTAGACATTCAACTTTTTTAGTCGTCTTAGCTTTTTTTCTTTTATAACTACAACAAAAATATGATTTCGATGATCGCCAACAATAATAAAAAATTTTAATACAAAAAACAAAAACAGGGTATATTATTTTCTTTTTGTCAACTTTATTAGGCGTTTTAGTTTTTTTTTTTTTTTTTTTTTTTTATTATCACTAAAATATTATCAGCTAAGGAGGAGGCGGATAGCTTCATCTGATCACCACTCCTATCTATGCCACTGATAGGCACAAATTATTAATAATATTCTCACTAATTTAAAGTAAACATTGTTAAGATTTTCAATGATATTCAACTCAAATTTTTAAAATGTTATACGTAAAGGAAGGCGGAGGAGGGTATAAGTGATAAAAATTTTTAAAAATTACAATTTTTTTTTATTACATTTTCGTATTGAATAAAATTCTGAGCACATACGTGTGCGAGACGCGCGTGCTAGCTACGTATTCGCTTTGTTTTGTTAGTGACTTTTAGATAAAATAATAATAATAATTCGGTCTGTCAAAAATGATTTAGAAATTTCTTATCCTTTTACAAATTCCAGCTCTTATTAATCTTTTCTGAAATTCAGGTTCTCTGAATTTCAAGAGAATCTAAACACTAAAATGAAAAAAAAAAGAAAAGGAAAACAACCACAACAACAACAAAAACAACTACACAATAGAACGGTTATTATAAAGAAAAACTTTTGTTCCATTTTAAATAAGAATAAATTTTCTCAAAAAATAAGAAAAACTACAAAAAATTTTTTAACTGGTTTTTGAGAAAATTTAAACATAAAGAGCAGATAATATTGGTTACAAATTGTTTAAATACACAACAATACAAGTTTAATATTTAAACTTAAGTCAGAAAAATTTACAGCCATTAAATTGCAAAAATAAAAATAAACAAAAAAAGGAGGAGTGAAGGGAGTCAATATATATATATATATATATACATATGTTTATAAAATTTACCAGTAACAATCCTCTTTGTCTTGTCTTTTTAGTGTTTTTTTTTTTTAATGAAGTACAAGAAGCAATTGTATGAAATTTAAGACACAAATTTTTTGTCTTGACAGCCCCGTTTTAGTGTAATGCTAAAAATATTTTGCCACGGGCCAGAATTTTTCTTATTATAAAAAATTCATGTATATAACACACTCATACACACAAATAAAAATTCAATATTACAGTAAACCCCATAAGATAATTTTTTTTAAAAACAAAAACAAAAATATTTATGTATTGTATTTTATATTGATTTACCAAAATATACCATAAATGGTATAAAAATTGTAATTTTATTTATTTCAAGCCCTTTTTAGGAATTTTTATTTCAGCCTGAACAATTGTTGTCTGGCTAAAAAGTATCAAAAAACAAAAGAGCTAAAATGAGTTTGTAAAAAACAAATTTATTTAGGTGACAAAAACAATACGTCTTTCTTTGATTTTTATTCTTTATAACTTTATTATTTTTATTTTAATTTAGATAAATATCAAAAAAATATCTAATTCATTGAGCTAAAAACTACTGAAAAATCCTTTTATTGGTGTATTTTTCACATTATTTAAAATTCATTATCAAAGCTATGGCCTATTTATCTCTAGAACAATTAATAGCCAAAAATTTTTGTTTGGTTATTTAAGACAGGAAGGAGTTAGAGATTGTTAGGAGATTAAAGGAAAAATGCTTTTCTTGTCACTTCAGAAATATTTTTTGTAATTTTTATTGATATATTGTAATTTTAAATATATATTGGTTAATAAAATCCTTAGTTTAATACACAGAAAAAATATCTAAAATTAGGTAAAACATTGGCAAAACAAGACCCAAAGCTGACATACGTATGGCTTATATTGCGTTTACAGTTGGCATAATAAAAGATCTTAACAAAAGTTTTTGTACTGAGCCCTAGATTATTCCTAGATTAGTACAATTTTCATTTATGAAAAATGTAAGTTATTATAAAAAATGTTTTACATCATATTCACTGTCAGATTTAACCTAATTTTCACAATTAATCCCTATCAAATAATTCTCAAAAGAGAGGGATCGAAAAACTATTATTTTTTTTGCAAAAGGCTAGACATAAAAATTTATTTTTATTTAGAACAATACCAGAGATGTCTCATACAAAATTTGAAATTTTAAACATACTAGACTAGTATTCTGGAGACTGTGGGTGCACCATCTATTATGTCGGTGTGTAAACATTGAAAATTTTGACACTTTTCAACCAATTATTCGTTATTTGGTGTTGAATTTTATTGAGCGCGGGCAGTGAGAAAAAATCGTCAATGACTAAAGTGTTCTAATGAACTGGTTAAAGCGGTTAGAAAGAGCGTTGCTCAAAACCTAAAAGTGTCGTATCGCCACCCGGGCTCAGTGTTTTAGTGTCAGTGGAACCACTTTGTGATGCATTTTGAAGGATGAGTTGCATTTGTACAAAGAATATTGCTGGCAGATCGCTCATGTCGCTTGAAATAAGGCCAAACAGTCTCTCTAATTGTTGACACTGAACCTGATTGTTTTTGGTAAATTTTAATGACCGATAATTTCACACACCCTGGCGGCGTTAATAACGTAAAATTGCCGCATTCAGGGAACGGAAAATCCACACGAGATCCATGAAACCCCCATTGCATGATGAAAAGTGATTGTTTAGGCCGACCTTTGCGCCAAAATCATCATTGAGCCATGGAAAGAGTCGATAGATACCATCTCTTATGTCTGTTCGCGTAAAAAAAGTCTTCATGGTTACTGATTTCAACAAGATGGTATGATATTCTACACTGTAAATCAAACAATTTAGTTTCTGTAATCGAAATTCTCTGGATGTTTGATGTCAAAAAGAGGTGCAATTGACTGACTACATAGATATCCAGATTTGACCCCTGTAGATCTCTTTTTGTGGGATTATTTAAAAAGCAAAGTGTACGCCAGCAATCTTTAGACCATTGATGAGCTCAAGTAAATTATTCGCTCGTGCCGAAATCATTACTATAACGCCCGAGATGTTCGAAAAATAATTAAAAATGCAGAAAAAAGCTCAAATTAAAACAAAAGATTTTAAATTGTTTAAATATTTATAGTATTTGTCATCAAATTTGGAATATCTGTTCCAAAAGTGATAAAGAAAACTTTCCATTGTCAGTTAATTTTTGTTTTATTTTTATTTTATTTTTCTGTTATTAATTTGTTTTTGTTATTGTTACCATTGTTCTTTATATTTCATACAAAATTTTGATTATTACGCTGTTAAAAGTATAATTATTTTCTAGAATGGAATGTTAATAAGCAGATGCTATTAATCAATTTGTGTATATTTGGTATGAATTGTCATTGAAAAAAAATATTTTTTAAATTTGTATTTTTCTCACATTGTTGAATCATACAAGAAATTTTTTGATTGTTTTTGTTATTTAAAATATTTTTATAATTTTATTTTATTTTTAGTTGTCTTAACCTTAAATTATATCACGTATTAAATATATTAAATTTTTATTAAAAATAATTCTTATATTTGTATTTGTTTTTCTTTGATTTATTTTTTATTATTTTTTTTTTTTTTGTATTAAGGTCATAATTTGTTTGAGGTAAGATTGTTAATAGAATTAATTAATTAATTCAAGTAAATATGGATAGACCTTATTAAGTCTGACCCTAACAAACATTTTAATATATAAGTCGGAAATGTTTGTCACTTAATTTTAAATGCTAAGCAATAATATTGAGGAGCCCTTAAAAAAATCAATAATTAAATATTTTAGTATTCTATTGTTTTATAATTGCTGCATAATATCGCGTACTACTGTTTATTATTTTGTTTTTTTAACATGTCTATATAAATATTTCTCATTGGCTTTATTTGTTTGTTTAAAATTATTAAAACTGTTTATTTCTTTTTATATATATAGAATAATTGAATGTTCATATTGATTACAAATTTATGATGTAAGGCTACCTTGTTAATTGTAATTAATATAAATTTCTGATAGTTTTTGTTAAAATGATAAACACATGTTGAATTATGTAATTTATTTATTTTTTTATGAATAGAATTTATAGATTCAGGCTAGAATTTAATACTTGAGCTAAGAACTGATTATATTTATCAAAATCACAGCTATTCAAGAAGAATTTATATAATGAAATAAAAGAATAATTGAGTCGTTCAGAAGCCAATGTGGATAATGGTTGATTATATTTTTTAACGCTAATTTTTTTGGTTTTTTTTATGTCAATTTCATGTGAGGTGTCATCCTCGTCAAAATTATATTTGAATTTAATCTAGTTTTATCCATCGCATATTAAGCCAATGTTAGTAATAGCCAATTCCAATGGTTTTGTGGACAGGAAATCTTGGTAACTCATTTTAACAAGGCTGAAAGGTTCCTTTTTTGTTTTTTTTTTACTATTTTGAATTATGTGATACCAGTCACTTGAATTATAAATATACTGCTTTTTTTCGCATGAGCTTCTATGACTGCAAAATCAGCGTCATAGGGCAAAAAAATGTGCCCGCTTAGCAAAAATTTTTGCTTAATTGATTCAACTTTTATGCTTTCACTCTGAATCAATTTCAGCAAACTTAAAACAACTTTTATATTTCGGTTCTGTCCGGTACACGAATTTGAATACATTATTATTTTTCGGGAATCCTTTGCATGTAATTCAATATGTTTAATTAGGCACGATGACACTTCTTGTGAACCTCGAGAGCTTAATTTTTTCCTTTCCTTACAATAAATCAATTTGTATTATTTTAAGTCAGCAAAATAATTATTCACAAATACTTCAGCGTAATATTATTACTTTTCAACCAAAGTTTAGATATTACGTAATAAAAGAAAGCATGTACATAAAACTCAAAATAAATGGCGTTCTTTTCAAATCTGTGTTCTAGTTAGTATGGAAATTAAGGGGGAAAATATTAAAAAAGGTTTTTTTTCAGCTTTACTTAATAATTAAATATTGCAAGAATATTATCCCTAAATTTGAAGTCGATCAGACCAAAAGTCTCAGAATTATAGTCTACTTACAATTCTTCTTCTTTTTTAGTCGGTGTTCATTCAAGAACCGCATTAACGATTCTTTCCTTTGGTACACAATTTCTACATATGAAATACCCCCTTCACCCAACGTTGAGTTTTACAACTTTTTTTTTTTTTTTACATTAAGGGAGTTTTCCAATTGAAAAATGGCAAAATTTTTCATCGAAAATAGAAGTCTTCACTTTAAATGATTACAAAAAATTTTTAAATGACAAAAAAACAAAAACAATCAGACAACGTTGAGGTGAGGATTCGATGATACTTTGTCTAAATCTTATATGTTTTTGATTTCAGTTAATTTCCAGCTGAGATACAGTAAACACAAAAAGGCATCTTTGGAAAAGCTGTGTTAACATCGACTTGTTTATAGATAATTTCTAATAAAAAAATTACAGAATTTTGTTAAAGTCATGCTTAATAATGTACAAATGGTTTAAAAAGCTTTAAAAAAATGTAAAAAAAAAAGATTAAAAACTACAAAGAAACTTTTAAAATCAAGTTAAAAGAAAAAAGTTTTTTTTTTTTCAAAATTCAATAACAAACAAAAGTGTTTTTGTCAACAAATGACGAACAAAATGACGTCACAAAAACAACAACTATAATGTTTTTTGAATTTGATAGCGACTGCCTTTAAAATTAGGTTATTTTTTTGCCTCATGAAAATATGAACAAAGTAATCCTTTGTTTGATTTTGAAACACACAAACAAAAAAAAATAACAACTAAATTTTTTTTTTTTATTTAATATTCTATTTTCTTTTTATACTTGTTATTTTTCTAATTAAAAAGCCACCCAAATTTCAGTCCAAATGTCCAGTTTGTATGAAAAAGATCATTTAAAGAATATTTTATTTGGAGTATTTTTTTTGTTTTTTTGTTTTGTTATGTGTTATTTGTTAATCTCACTAATCCACATATTATATCAAGATGAAAATTACATTTTACTTTGAAATATAGATAATTTTTTGTTTGTTTTTTATTTAAAACAAAACCTAAATAAAAGAAATTTGTTAGAGAAAAAATAATAATATTCATTTAAAGCCATTAAGCTATTTTTATCATATTTCTATTAAATAAGTTGACCTTAAATAGAAAAATAGAAAAAATTGAAAAAAAAAACAATTAAATTAAACTTACCATTTAAATGATGCTGATAAGAAACACTTGAAGGGATTTAAAGACACTTGAAAATCCACTTGAAAATTGGTGATCCCAAAAGTCAATCATTTTTTTTTATATATATCCACTTGAGCTATTTCCCTAAAGATAACGACGATCGATAAATTAACAGTCTGCATAATTTTTAGTATTGTAGCCTTTTTATATAGAGGCATAACATATCTTATCCTGTGCTACAAAGAATTTTATTTTTAATTGAAAATTTTGAATTTTTGGGGTTAGTTTATATTATTAGTTCAAAATGTATTTTTAGTCTTCTACAGAATATATTTCATATGATTTTTTATTTTATTTTTTTGTTTTGTGAACAAAAACTAATAAAAACTTTTACGAAACGGTTAAAAAATGAATATTAACCATAGGTGGCTTTTAACAGAATTTTATTTATAATTTCCAAGGGGTACATAAAATACTTGAAATATATTGTGTTTGTGCGTCTAATGAAAGAATAGGAAAACTATTGAAATGTAATAATGTACCCTTGTAGTTTCTTACCCTTGAAAATACAAAAAGGTCTTATGATAAATACTTTTCAAAAATTTTTGAAATAAATGAACCGAATAAAATTTTTATAAAGAATTGACTAAGGGTAAAAGCCCTTAAGATTTGAAAACCATGTGGTTTCTTTGCTTAAATTTTTAACCAATAGCTAAAGTGAAAATTAATATAAAACGGAATTGTGAAATGTGGAAAGGAAAAATCAAATATTGCTTGTAGAAAAAGGAATAATTGTAAAATATATCGACAACTGTTTTAATAGATTTCCTCTATGGAAGATGTGCATTAATAACATGAAATATTATGCATAATAATTTTGGATATAATTTTATGAGATTACAGCTGATTTGCAGATTGCAAATTTTTAAGCTTATCCCAGAAATTTTATCAGTAATCAAAAAATTTACCGACGATCATATTTGCCGCATGCACGAAATTTCTTATCTATTTAAAGGAACGGAACTTTAATGAAAGTCATTTATATTATTTTGATATAAATAAATTTTAATATTTGTATTGTTTATAATTTTAATTTTTCGTTTGTTTCCTTCGAAATACATTTTTAAATTTCATTTCATTGGGTTTAACTTTGTACATGAATACTGTCTGCAATTATTCAAATCTTTTATTTATATCTCTGTAAATTGGAATAATTACATTCAATAATTTCGTGGGTGATTAATAATGTTAAACCCAAAACTTATTATTTAATAAAAATATTTTATAAAACACATTAAAAAAAATGCATAAATTAAAAAATTTGTTAAAATCATACGTTAGTTAATTCAGCAATGATTTCATCAGTAATTGTGCAGTGAAACTGTCCTATAAGTGATGGTTTCAGGTTTTTAAGATCGATTAAAGGATGGTTGATGATAAACATAAAAGTTTATTAATGCGTATTTAAGATTATTTCCACATATTATGTGGTATTATTCTTTTTGTAATTTATGTAGTCCTGAGTCGAAATTTTGAGCCTCCCTTCATCCTCTTCAACCTCAAAAATGCAAACTTTTGTATGCTTTGGTAAACTTTGAACCTACTTTCATC
The DNA here is from genome assembly GCA_947359355.1 of Acrocera orbiculus. Taxonomy (NCBI): domain Eukaryota; kingdom Metazoa; phylum Arthropoda; class Insecta; order Diptera; family Acroceridae; genus Acrocera; species Acrocera orbiculus. The sequence goes on from OX375759.1 coordinate 15,763,467, forward strand.
CTCCTTGGCCTCCTAAATGAGGTTAAATTAGTTTGTGATTTGTATTTCTTGATGTGTTTTTTTTATATAATATTTTGATTAACAATGTATTAAAAGTTCACATTGGATTAAATATGAGCATTATTAGAGTCTTTGTTTGGTGGTGCATTAAGAAATTTTGGACCAAAATCCTTTATGCGGATTTCTATCCAGCTGTATAGTTAAATATCGCCGTTTATTATTATTTGCAGTGATAGTTTTTGTTTATTTTTTTTTTAGTATTAAAAACTGTTTGCTGTTGTATAATCATCTTAAAATAAAATAAAAATCCGTTTTCGATATTGTAGCTAACTTCGATTTACATTTCTATTATAAATATAGTTTTCTTTAAAGTGTTAGAAATTGAATCTAAAGAGCTATACATTTGTGCCTATAATTTTGAAAGTGGTCTAAGTCATATATTTCTTGTTTCGAGATATTTAATGATTTGCATTTCAATACTGAATGAATTTCATGTAAATTCATGAAATGTTGAAATTTCAACCACCTTCTAGTGGTTCAATTTGGACGATATCGTAAAAATTACTTTAAATAAATTTAGTTTAGAATCATGTGATGTGAAATAACTGAAAAAATCATTTTTTTTAAATTTTGACTTATGTAGACCACTTTCGTAATTATGGGCACATATAGAGAGTGTTTTGTTTTACGAAACCAAAAAAACTGATTTTAAATTTTATTAAGACAATATTATTACGTAATAATATACCCAGTAGAGAAAGTTGCTCTACTTCATCAATGAAAGTGATGCTACTTTTCAGTAATATCGCTTACTTTCTCGGGGAAAATTCATCAATGAATTTTGTTAACAAATCGTCCCAAAAGTCACCGCCATGGAGACTTTATGTATGAAATAATCAATATTTCACTAATGAACCTTTCAACATGATTCACGTATGAATTTATGTACGAAAAACTTACTGATGAGTAATTTTTCTACTTTAATACATTCAAGAAATTTATGTAAAAGAGAGAGGCATAATTTTATCTCTATTTGAAAGTTTTCTCTCCAAATTTAAAAAAAAAAAAAAAAAAAAAAAAAGAAAACAAAAAACCAAAACGAGTTTTTGTATGAAAAATTGTAATTTTGTAATTTGTCAAATGCAATAAACAATATCTGTATGGGCCTTTAAGGCTTAGATAAAAACAAAAACAAACAAACATTTTCCTTTTATTAATATAAACTGATAACTTCGCCTACATATACATATTTAACTTTTAACTACATCAAAAACTTGCTGGAAAGCTATCAGTAATTTTAATTTTCTTTCCTTGAAAATTTCGTGTAAGTAAGCAAGTAACGGAAACTTTTTTATCTACATTTTTGCATTCCCATTTTACTTTTTATCGAGCCTATTGTAAACTTAAACAAACAATTCAAGATTTTATTTTGTATTTCAATAAAATTTAATTTTTAACAGTACTTGCATAATTTGTAAGACTAAAATTTTTTTCTAAATAATTCAGAATTTTTCAAATACATACAACATAAAATTAATCCAGATTAAAATAATTTTAATACTGATAAGAAAAAACTGAATTCTAAATACATATATATCAGGAATAAAACTGGTATAATTTTTTTTTAATTACATATAACAATTATATTATTAATTTTAAAAGGATAAAACAAAAACAAACAAAAAGATAATAATTTATTCCACATTAACTTCACATATCATTTGACTGTTATCCTTAACAATTAAAAAATAAAAATAATTTCTTAAAAATTTTCTGAATTATTTTCATTAAATTCATTTAAGGAAGAAATTATTCTATAGCAGATGTCCCACAAATTTTATTATTGTGGGTAGAAAGATAAAGAAATAACAAGAAGAAGAATAAAAAAACTAAAAACATTTTTTTATTTTTTTTGGTTAAACAGTTATATAGACTTGTATTCTTTTATTTCCAAGAAAATGCTGTTAAACTCTGGTCTTACTTTTCATATAATTTTATTGTTGAACATTTTGTGCAACACAAAATATGTTTTTGCCTTTTTTTTTGTTTTATATTAACTTTAGCAAAGCAAAATGTATCAAAAGAATCAATTGTTTTTTTTCTTTCTTGTTTTTGTTTTTCTTAATTATTTTGAATATACAGTTTTTGCAAGTAGTAATCATGTTAAAAATATTACAGTTATCTTATAACAGTACTGAATGAGTGATGGTTCTTTTTGTTATTTTATCGGTTATATTATGAGAGAAAGAAAAAGCAAAAAGCGAAAAAAAAGAATTAATAAATAAAATTTATATTTAATTGTGTGACAAAATTTTTAGGATACGCCTATAGTATTTCATATGTGACAAATTTTTTGTTTTTTTTATCCTAACAAACTACTAAAGAAATTTTTTTCAGTAGATCCTTTTTTCATTCAATTTTCTTTTAGGGCTATACCGAAAAAAAATACAATACAAAAACAAAAACTCACAACAACAAAAAACAAATCGAATACCCAGGTGCTCTTACAATTGGATATACTATCCACATATTTTATTCTCCATGAGAAGCTAATCACAAATTTAAAGAAAATCAGTTTTATCTGCTTCCTTAATTTTGTGAATGATATGTAATTATTGTTGTATCTCTTTTTTGTTTTTTTGTTTATTATGTATTACTAAGGCTATAATTAGCTAATTATCCTTACAGGACATAAAAAAATAATTGAATTGTTTTTTAAAATTACTACTACAAGTAAAAAGAAAAAAAAAAGATTTTAATAGAAACAAAAAACTTTTTCTTAGTTTTTAGCCATGGCTATCATAAATATATGTCAAAAACAAAATTTGATTTTATTTATTTTTTTGAGTTATGAAAAAATAAAAAATATAATAATAGTAGTTAATATTCCTTGGATATTTTATTTCTATACTAGCAATAAAATTATTTACAATATTTGGGTTAATAAAATTTAAAAGAAATTTTGTAATTATTTTTATCACTTTTCTGCATTTTTATGGTTTTATGAAATTAATCAATTTGCATTTGTTTTTCTTTATTTTTTTTTTTTTTGCAAACAGAATAGAAATTCGAAAGTAACATCAGCAAACTAAAAGATAGAAATTGAAGTTATCTTCTCTTTTAATATTCATGTAAATTGCTAAGAAATGGATTTTTCAGGTTAAAGTCAAAAAAAAAAAAAAAAAACACAAACAAAAACATAAAGCAAAAAAATTTATTATCTAGTATTTACTTTGATTCATCTAATCATTTTCTATACCTATAGAAATCCGGCTAAACTGGTAATACGAAGGTTTTGCAATAATTCAGGCCATGATCTAAACAAGTGTACACACGATCAAAAGTAGAGATTTATATATATTTTACACGAGTAGCTTAAAAGCACTTGTTGGCCGAACCATTATTCTAAGGGTCAGCTTTTATGGTCTTTTCTTAAGATATTTATCTAAGTCATATGTATATATATATATAATATAATATAGTCTAAGGTTTTTATGGATCGTCACTCTGTTTTTTTTTTTGCTTTTTGTGTTTTACTTTTTGTAGTTTACCAAAAAGAATTTCGGTAAATATGGTGATGGAGTTTGTTGATTTTTAGAAAAATGAACTGAAGAAGAATTCAAGTTGTGTAGTTAAGTGAAAATGTAATTAAAAAGAAGACAAAATACCATTTAAATATATAATTCTTGTAAATCAGATTAATGTTCCTATTATTATACAATCACTTATTTATTTATTTTTTTACTTACAATTAGTATTCTCTTATTTAGTAAATTTAATTAATTGAAAGAACATATTCATTCGGGTCATGTTATATTGCTAAGTTCAATTAATAAAATACAGATAATTTTGGATTTAAGAAAATTCAAATCGTTATAAGAGTAATAAGTTTCTATTTAGATCAGAAAATAGAATATTCTGAAAGAATTTAACATAAAATGTTTTTTGTGTTTGTGTGTGTAGAGCAGGGGAGGGGAGGAATAAATTTTTTTTTGCATTTATATATTTAGTAGTCATTTGGGTATGTGTGAACTTTACATTTCTAACATACCCAGAACTATAATTTTTTTTAAAACAGGGAAAAGATACTTGATTATAGCTTTCTCTTTATCCAATGAAGGAAATTTTGAATTTCTGGAATTTTTTTGTGATCCCAAAAATAATATTCGATTATTTAATAATTATTTCTTTTGGTGTGATATTAAATTAAATATGGGAAATATAAAAACCATAAAAGAAGATAACAAATGAACAAAATATCTCTCGTATAGGTTAATTCGTGTCGTGTTATATCAAAACCGTGCTGTGCGAATATAGAAAATTAAGATTACGCATTAAGGTAGTACATTAAATAAAGTGTTACCTTAAAATAAATATACAATAAAACTAAGATAATACTGGATAAGTTTAATATCGATACCGTGCTATACGAATACTGTCTTATGTCAAAACCGTGTAGTGAGAACCTAAAAAATTAAAGTATGTAGTTATATGTGTAATATTGAAACCTTGTTTATGCTATACCAGGGATGGGCAAACTTTTTCAGTCGCGGGCCAAAAAGCGAGAAAGAAAAGGTTGGCGGACCAAGATAAATGCTCATCTATCAGTCTACTTCTGAAATTATTCTTTCTAAGGTTCGTAGTTGAAAATACTTGTTCACATAGTATATAAGATGACGCAAACATAGCACTGATTTTCTGGGCGTGAGATATTAAATTTAGATATTAAATTACTTTCGATAATGATAATGTAAAACTCTAAGTGTGACATATTTAGAAACAGCTGCTTGAGATGATTGTTAGATTGCAACTCAATTAATTCAAGCTGCAAATCTGACTTCACTACTTCACAATTTACGTTGAAAGGCATGGTAAAAATTTCCAATTTGCACTGAAATCTTGAAATCTGCGTTCGAACTCAAAATGCAGTTTTTTCAAGCCATCATCATAATTCTTAAGCTTCCCTTCATTTAATGAGGGTATTCAATTTAATCTCGAGAAATGAGAAAAGTCGTGTTTAGCTAGCTGCGCCGTAAACAGATTAACAGATTAGTTTAAAAGCTTTAATATGGGCCCAGATATCATCAATAAATTGAATTTTTTCTTGCATTTTGACATTTAAGTTTTTCATATGACAAAGCAGATCTGTGAAAGATGTAAAGTCCGAAAGCCATTCTGTATCTCCTAACATTTCGCACTTTGCAGAATACTTTTTCTTATGGAAGAACGATACAATGTCGTCTTTTAGCTGCCACCTTACCTTACTTCCCCTTACTTTCATGTAATACAGTACATCAGAGTATTCAGATTGCATGGACTGAAGAAAATCCCGAAATTGCCTTGAATAAGCCCACGAGACCGAATAATATTATTACAAGTTTCACGACTGCATTAAGCACGGGTTTCATATTCAATGCAGATATTATAAGGGCGTGTTTCATTTTCACGATATTTATACATATTTCGTTTTTGGCACCTTGAGAACAACCAGCGACATTATTTTTTCAAATTTCTCTTTCGATTTTTAGTATAGTTCGAATAGTAACTTCATTAAAATTTAAGGATTTTGTAATCGATGAATTTTTTTCTCCAGTTTTTTTGCGATTAAAAATTTCATTTTCTTTTCAAATGAAATAAATTTTCGCTTAAATATTTGCATCTTGATTTTGTTAGACATTATTAAAATTTATTATTTTAAATATTACATATTTTTGCAAACATATGAAAGTCGTTTTTGACTAGTATGAAAATCATTTCATACCCATTTATTCAAAACTTTTTAATTAATTTCAACTTGAAACTCATCAATGAACTTTTGCTAACAAAAGCCGCTGTGGTAATCGTGTCTCCTGGATTTATACTTCAGCTTTTGGAATCCATAAACTAGAAAATTAATTTTATCCAGTACGGAATGTAATAGCTCTACTGCATCAATTAAAGCGATGCTACTTTTCACTTATAATGGCTACTTTTTCCTCGAAATTATCAATGAATTTTGCTAACAAATTGCCATAAAAGTCATTGTAATTGCGACTTCTTACATAAATATATAAAGACTAATTTTTATTTGTTACGTATAAATTTATGCATGAGAAATTTTCTAATGGGTTATTTTCCTACTGGGAACTAAACTTTTTAAAACAATTTCCCAAAAATATGTACGAAATTTTTGACTGACCAGATTTATTCTTTGATGGTATAGAAAGAACTTGCAATTTGCAAAAATTTTACATAAATTGTGGTTGATTTCATTAAATTATTTATCTGATGATAAATCTGACATAAATATTTTTCCTATTGTTTTCAAATTATTTCAAATAATAAAATCAAATATTTATTGTTTAAAATTAATAAAACTTTTAAAATTATATTTAATTTACTACTGAAAATGCATTAAACACTTAAACATTAATAATTTTATCTTTATATGAAGTAATCCATTATTTATTTGACATTTGAAATGATATCTTAAATTTTATATGGGTGTATATAAATTCATGTAATTTGTATTTAATCTATACTTAGCATATGTATTGATATCGAGATTATTTTTAAACAAGGCTGAGTGTGCGTTAATCTGCGAAAAAAGTTTGAGAAAATAAAAATTCTCGAATCCAATTGTTTTTTTTTTTAGTTTGATTTTGTTTGTTCTCTTTCTAACAAACTTTGATAAAATATACAAGAAACAAGGGAGTTTTTCTGTATAATACAATTAAACCTAAATTTTATTAAATTTTCAATTATATCCTGCTTAAATTGTATTTTCCAATAAATTAAAAATTATTTAAGTTTGGAAATTTGTTTTTTTTTTTAATACAAAAAATTTAATTTTAAACAAATTTAAAACTTATATGATGCTTGATTAGAAAAAGACACACACACATACACATTCCAAAAAAAAATTATAAAAACAAACACAAACATAAACAAAAAATTATGGTCATTCAAATAAAAAAGGTGCGGATCGTTCATTATGCACATAGTTAAAATAGTTATATATATACATATGTAAAAAAATGATCAATGGGATGAATTCAAAAGATATTAACGAAATGTAAAAGAAATTAAAGAAGAGCTTAAGATAAATTTTAGGTCGAAGAAAGTTTCATCTTTTCAATTATAGGAAATTTTTATTTTACTAACATAACAACAAGAGGCGTAGTTTTATATTGTTAGCAATAAATATTTTTTGAATTACATGAAAAATATCTTACTAAACAAATAATCAAAAATGACAATTGTCATTTTATTTTAATGTCCTAAATTTTAATTAATATTTCTGCAATTATATATAATAATTGAATGTTATTAATTTTTAAAAAGCAGCAATTTTTAAGCAGTAAATAATATCAATATTTGATGACATTATCAATTTCATTTTTGTTTAAAAAAGAAAGTGATGACCAAATACATGATTGATATGTTATATGGTTTACCCATTGACTAAAAAGATACTTTTTTAGTTTTAAGTTCTAATCAAGTCAATAAAAAAACCAGAGATTTGGATATATTTTAGGGCAAATATTTTTGCTAAAAACTAATTTCCTTTTTTCTACGAAATTAAACAAGTAATCGATATCGATATCGATTAAACAATATCCTTATAATGAGTTTGTTTCCACTAAGAAAATATTAGGTTTACGTTTTAATGATTAATCATGATATCAAGGAATTAAAAAACGAAATTATTCATTATTAAAATTAAAAATTATTAATGTATTTAATGAATAAATTTAAGATAATTATATATTTTGTCACGTAATCGTAAACGTCAAAATTTGTTTTTGATGCTTTCATATGTTTTTCATATGTTTAACCACTTTTTTCGTATTTGTTTGCTATTTGATACATAAATAAATAACTTTTTTGGTGTTTTTATAGTTATACTTTTACACTTAAGCGCAACACAATACTTGCAGTAAGTTGAATTCATTTTAAAATTGAAATAAAACAAGAAAATGAACAAGTTTTTCAGAAATGAGAAAAATTTCATACAAAAACACGACTTCTGACAGTTGTTTCGCAAGGTGTAACGTCAATCAAGATGGCATGACAGTCTCGAGCGTTCTGAAAATAAATTGAAATCGGTTTTTGAAAACACAAAATATATAATGTAAACGTTAAATTTTTTTTAAAATATAATTTTTTAACGGTAAAATAGACACTAAGGAAAAATATTAACCTATTCCTCAAATGTAGTCAACTAACCTATTGTTTTACTTAAAACTTGGTGAATATTGTTATTGGATCTGCCATGTTATTTTACTTTATAAATGATTGCTAAATATAGTGGATGCAAAATACAACAATCAGGGGTAAATCTAGAGGGACGGAACCCTATTTTGTATTAACATTTAATACCAATAATTATCTAAGATCTAAAACCAACAATTAACCAAAAGAAAAAGTAAAAAAAAATTAACTAAAAAACACAACAATTACATTTTTGTCTTAGAATTTCGTTTAGAAATTTCATGTAAACATTTCTCAGATGCCATTCAAATATTCAGCTCAGCCTTCTCATGTAGAAACTCATGATAAGGAAATTAATTCCAATAATCAAATATTTCAAATAAAAAATTAAACTATCCGCAAAAATTATTTAAAAAAGTTAAACTGTCAGGATAAGCAGATATACCTAGCAGTGGTATATGATTATTGCTAAAAGAATTCTGTTCTGTACTATTTAAACAATTTCCAGTTTTTTTTTTTATTTCTTTCAAAAATAATATCCTTTATAGAATAACAATTTTAACTTATTTAATTTATTATTATTATTATTAAATTCTGTTTATTGAAGAAAATGTGTGCAGGTTTTCGCTGAATCAATGTTCAACTCAATAAATGTAGGCGAAAAAATGGCTACAAAATACATTTACCAAGCAAATTTTTTAAAATCTTATTTCTCTTTATTTAATTTTATTTCTATTTCAAGAAATGTGATAGTTTTTGTTTTGTCGAAAGCCTTTTTTAAATTTCTTGCTGAATAGCTTGTCAGAATAAAAATTAAAGTAAAGAAATTTACTTTTAAAAAAAATGTCTGAGTAAATTGTTAAAAAATTTGATCTATCCAAATCAGCAAAAATTCTAAAAAGCTTCAAAACCTTAAACCAAACTTACAAAACTTACGAAAAAAGTTTAAAAATGTTAAAAACTTGCTTTTGACAAACATAAAGTTTTTGCTTTTTTTGATTAATCAAAAATTTTCTTTTTGACTTTCCCGCATCAAAAGTGACTAATATTCATTTAAAATGTCAATTTATGGCTTACATAAAGAGTATAGAGAGAGCTCTAATTGGCAGAAATATAGAAACTTTAATTTCTATTGATTAAGTATTTTTTAAGAAAATTTATATGTATTTGTTTTTTTTTTGCTAAGCAGGAATAGAAACTTATTCCTAAGTTAAAACAAGTAAATAAATCTGATTCAAAAATTTTACTACAGGTTTATTTAAACATAAGAAATAAATTCTGATTTTTGTCATTTTTAATTCTTTAGCTAGAATAAAATCAAATAGATTCTACATAAATAATCTTAATAACTGTAAAATGCTCTTATAAGTAATTCAAACAAACTAATAAATAAATCTTTTCGATATTTGAAATATTTCAAAAGTTTTTAAATAAAACGCCCCTTGTCACAAATTCAAGTTTAATTAATCATATATCTGACATCATTTAACCGTTATGATAATTAATTTCAAGTTACTTCAATACAAGATAAATACAAAGATTTACCTAGATAACTGCAATAATTTCTACAGAATAAGAAAAGCTGAATTATAAATCCTTTTAAAAATTATATTTATTTATTATAATATAATTTGTATTGATATACATGCATGCATACAGACATGAGTGAAAACTGAAGTTTTCTTATATTTAGGTATTACTCAAATTTAATATCAATTGAAATTTTATTGACTTATCAATTAGAAACCAGTTTAAGAAAATTTTCAGTTTATGAATACTAGAAAAAAAGCCAAAAAAACACAAATTTAGTACTTTAGTTTATATATGTGTATGTATGTGCATTGATATTTATACAAGTTATATATGTTATAAATTCATAAAGTGATTGACTTTTATTTAAAATTGGAGGCCAACTCTTATCATGATTTGACATTTGATAAATATTTACCTCAAAGTCGTTCTGTATTTTACTGATAAGAATTTAAAAAAAATATTCGATAAGATGTTTAAATATATTTTGTTTTGCTTTAGTTTTATTATTATTATTTTTTTAAAAATAAATTACAATGAAGAATATTTTTTTAAATAAAGTATTTACTTAAAATTTCCCACAAGTTTTTAAAATATATTTTTTTCTTTTGTTATGACGATATAAAATATATTTATTTATTTATTTTTTTTTTTTGTGCAAATCAAAAATTATGAGAAACTAAAATATTTATTGTTAGTTAAAGTATACAATTTTTATTTAAATAAAAAATAAAGAAAAATAAATAATATTGACCTCATTTTAATGACTATAGAATTTATTTAATATGAAATTATTGATTAGCATTAGTTTTATAAAAATGGATATTTTTTTTGATAGAAATGGATGCTAAAATCTTAAACCTTGGTTACTATAATTAACATTATTATGAGAAAAAATAAGTTACATTAGTATTGAAAATGTTTAACTCTTAATTAGATTTTGTTAATAAAATAATAAAAGTTATTTGTTTTAAATATTGATGACAAAAATTGTGTCGTCTAGTAATTGTAATCAATATAATTAATATGTTGCTAATTGATATTTTTCTAGTTGATAAATCATAGCATATAATATAAAAAATTGTATAATCAATTAATTTAAAGAATTTGTTGATCATAATATTATCTTCTTAATTGTGTATATGTACATAAAAACTTAACTTTTGAAAAAGTAGTATTGCACCGAATGTATTGAAATTTAGCAGATATAATTAAGCATAAATGAAAGATACAATATAATTTTTTGAAATAAAAATATTGGCTTTTTATCCACCATCTCCTGAGTCTTCTTTGGAAAAAAGTTCTCCAACTTCAGAGCCTTAAGAATGGCTTGAATCAAAACAAAAACAAAAATAACAAGTAGTTCATTAAACTAGAAAATATTTCCCATACAATGAACCTCGATTGTGAAAAAAAATTAAAATGCAACAAAATGGCGGCTTTTAGAAAAACAAAATTGAAATTTTGCTAAAAAATCTGATTTTTTTAGCCTGGCAAGATTATATTACCAAGAATCAAATCGATCAGATGATTTGTTATCGAGCTGTTACAGTAGCAGCAGTTTGACAAATGTACTTTTGAGAAAAACGCCTCTAAAAACAAGTAATGTGGAGCAGCTGCTCTTTACAAGGATATAACTCATTGTCAGTATTAAATAATAATTTTAAGTAGAGTTATTTGTTATATTTCTCAAAATTTTTTTCTATACTTATTTATTGAAAATTTAGATTTTATTTCAAAAAATAAAAGCAAATAAAATAATTTTAAATTTTTTAAATCCTTGCAAAAGAATTTATCAATGAAAAATAAAAAGATAATATTTTATTTGAATATTATTTTTCTACTAATCATTTTTCTGATTAAAATTAGACATAAAAAATGATTATGTCATTCTTGCTAATGGGACCTTAGCAAAAACTTGAGTTGCAATCAAATTTGAAGTTAATATTAAATATATGAATGCTATTAATGTATGTATAAAACAAAAAACATAATATATATATACAACTGATAACTGAAATTTTCAAGATAAGGTTATATAGAATAAAATTATATTCATGACTAAATTTATTTTGAATTTAAGCTCGTAAATTTAAAAAACATTTAATCTTTGACCTATTCGGGGCCATTTTAAATGAATAATATGCAAACGTAGAATGCATTTAAATCTAAGCTTAAAGGCGCCAAAGTTTTTGCCTATTATTGATAACAAATGCCCTGAACTCAGTTGTTATTTAATAATTAACTTATGTACATATATATATATATATATATATATATATATATATATATATATATAATTATTTGCTTAACACTTTTAAATTATTATATTAATTGCTAAATATTTTAAATGTTTATAATTTAAATTAGAAAAATAAACAAAACTAAAGGAACAAAAAATTATTTGTTAAATATCAATTCTAATTATAATAGGTTATATCAGTAATCAATTAAGAAAAATATTGTCGTCAAGTGCTATCGATTTGAAGTATTTGTATGCCTGTCATTAAATACCATTAAACTTCTATACAAAATTCATGGTTGGTAATTGTTTTTTTATGTTTACTAAACTAATATCGAAATTGCCGTTCGCGATTGTGCTAATTTATTTTATACAAAAAAAAAAATCAAAATAGAAAAAGTTTATTTTACTGGTAGAGCTTTGAATATCTTAAATAAAATATTTTAAATGTCTATAAAGAACAAAATTGTATTAGCTTTAAAGCTAGTTGTACAAGTTTAAAATAAACCTTTTCTTAGTTGTTTTTTTTTTTTGCTGATTTTGATTTGTTTGTGCTTTGATTACTTTGGTTTTTAAATGATTTTTAAAAATATACTTTAAATCTCTAACAGTAATAGTCTGAGTGTAAAGTAAACACTGTTGTTGTTGGAAATATTTTTTTTTTTGAGAGTATTATTTATTTACTTTTTACTTTATCAAAATATTTATTTGTTTGAGTATAAATATTTATAAATGTCATAGGTAAAAGCGAAACTAAACTAATTAATTTTACATTACTAAAATTTCTTAAGGGGTTACACGTAGTTAGAATTTTCTATTTTTTTTTTTGTTAAATTTTCGGAGTGTACATATGTTTAAGTATATTCTCTGAAAATATCAAACCAATCCAGTAAATACATATCTTTCGAGTTACACCAATAAATGTAGAGATGTTTCTAACGTTTACGTTTGACGTTTGAAACTTAAAATGCATTTTTCTCAAAATCCTATTTTCAAAGTCGGTGAGCACAATTTCTCGAAAACACCTCAATCGATCGACCTTAAATTCTATCACAACCTTTTCAGATATATTTTCCAAGTATTGATCAAAGGAATTTGAATTTGGGATAATTCAATTGTTTTGATTTCAGATAATTCAAAACAAAAATATGTTGTTCACCGCCCAACGGTTTCTTTTGGAGGACATTCGGGAAATCGAGTATAGGAGCTGTGTCCTCCAACATTTTTACTCCATTTAAGTCCCATTACCTAATTAAAAGTAGAGACTATTTGGATAGATATAATTTGTATCTATTCAATAAAACACCTTCTTTCAAAAAATTTGTAAAAAGACGTCATTTTTCGACTTCGCAATTGCGTAGAATCCCTTAACTTTGCACAATATTGCACGTAAATATTTTCTAACTTGTCCATCTTGAAAAGGTAACATTTTTCTTTTTTAATTTTACTATAATAAAATGAAATATTGGACTATAATAATCAAGACTGTAAACAGTTTCTTATGGCTATACTCTAACAGAAAATATTGTTAAAAAATTTGATTTACAAAAAAACAAAAGCAAACCGAAGAATTAATTCTTAACAAAAAAACCATTACTTTAAATTAAGCAAAAATTTATAAGAAAGATAAAAGAAAAAGAAACGTAGTATCAAATTAAAAAAGATATGCAGTGAAAACTTTAGCAAAAAGAAATTAAACATCGATGTAAATTCGAGCACTGCAAAGCCGGAACGTGACGAACTCAAGTAAACTTAAGTGAATTGACGACCTGACAACTTGTTGGCATTGTTGTTGGTTTTTGTTTTATTTTATTTTTTTTTTTTTTTAAAACATTTTTCACTGTTTTTATTTTAATCTTTTTTACTTCACTTTTTCTGTTTAATTTCTCTTTTACCGGTTTAACTGCAATAAGCAATTAGTCCAATGAATGAGAACTTTAAATAACATGAAATAAAGAAAGCTAATCATATCTCACATTCTGTATGTTAACGGGTCAAAATCTTTTGTATTTACGAAATATATGAATTATTATTTTTAATTTAATTTTAATATTATTTATAATCTGTTTTATGGCATCCTTTAAATGGTATTTTTATTGTTGTTTTTTATCAAAATTCGAAAATCCTTTATCACTTAAAAATGATTATATGAATTATTGTGACCGTTTATTGCAAAATTATTTCAAAAAGCAAACCAACAAAAAAAAAAAAAATAAACAACACAAAATAAGAATAAATTTTGGTGTTTTTGTTGAGGTTAATTTAAAAAAATTAAATTTTTTGTTTGTTTAAAGTTCAAAAGGTTACGTACACGCAATTAAAGTTAGTAAGAAAACTTGAAAAAACTAAAAAAATAACAAAACAAAAATATTATAAACAGCAAAATAGTTTTTTTGTTGGTAGGTAGCAAAATTTATTAACTAGTTGAGTAACATAACTTTAATTGCAGCAATCAAACTTTTGTTTTTTGTTTCTATTCCGCTATTGTTGTTGTTGTTGTTGTCATTTTTAAACTAATAATTTTAGGTTTTTGTCGCTTTTTTGATTATATGAACTTTTAACAAATATTCATTTTTAATGATATTTGTTTAAGTTTTTTTTTGCTTTTATTTAGAAACTTATGTAATATTACATATACATAACTATAATATACATATATTTCCTGTCCAATTTGAAGGTTTTTCGTTTATCTTCTATTCAATTTTTATTCAAAATCTAAAATGACCTTAGTCTCTTCTTTTTTTCACCTATAATTTTTGAGTTATATTATATATACTCGTATATATATATCAGTGCAGAGCCGGAAACCAAAAATTTTTAGCCGCCTAAACTATTTAAAAGCTGTAGCGCTCTAATAGATGCTTTTAAACTATATTAAGCAATTTAATATATTAAACTCTCAAGAGCTTTAATTATAGACAAATGAAGAAAACGAAAAAAATAAATTTTTAAAAATTAAGGGGAATATAGCCTAAAGCTGTAGTCATATATGTATATTGTGAATTTAACGAAAAATTTACTTCAAATTGTATCAAAAAATAGGAATAATTTGTCTTGCATTTATTCCCAAGTTAAATGTTTATTTCTAAAAATAGCACTACCTTTCAAATATTCTGCGATGGAAAAGACAGCACTTTGCCACAAGAAACTATTATAGTAGGAAAACATAGCCGCAGAAAAAACTCTTCAGCCGCTTCTAAACATTCGTAAAATTCGTTCTTTTTGCCGCCTTCACTGTGCATTGTAATCAGGATTTGTCATTTTGACGTTTGTGTTGTATTGCATTTAACTTTTTTGACATTTGCGTTGCATAAATTTGTTAAAGTTTGCCAACAAACTTCACAAAGTTTGTCAAACTAAGGACAAGACTTTAAAAAAAGTTACGTGATAATTTCAAATCAATCGGGACAAATCTTTTGTGGTTATTGATATTTAAATTTTCCACATTTTGTAAATTTTTCAGAGTTTATAACTTTGAAAGCAATTTTTTCGAAATGATGTTTTAAAAGTCTGTAATCATAGAGCAAAACTTTTGAAATTTTACATTTACTATTTACATATAAAATAACTTTCCAAATGATGCTTTTTTTCATACCATTTAGAGGGTTAAAAAATTACAAGATGGTAAAGAAATATGAAAATGATAGTAAGTAAAAGTAAATTAAAAAAGGTCGGAAAAACTTATTTTATGCTTACCTTTTTACATTGGGAGAGGATATAGTTTTTTTTTTTTTGTGTAAATTTACTTAGTTGTCTTTGCCTTTTTTCTTATACTAACACTAAAATATTACTAGCTAAAAAAGTCCCCCATAGTCGTATCCCTAACTAAACTACTGACCTATGATACATATAAATATTAACAAAATAGTTTTTGTGATCGTCAGAAAGACAAACTAACTAAAATTTCGACTTTTTTGTCCATCTATATTAAATTATAATATAAATAAAATTAAAAATATTTTATAGTATAAACAAACAATATTGTAAAAAGCATTAATAAAAATTATTATTTCTAAATATCTTTTAAGATATTGTTAAAGAAATAAATGTATTTTTCTTTTTCTTTTGTTTGTTAAATATATTTATTAAGTGTTGAATTAAGATCAACAAAGTCAAAGACCTTAAAATGAAAGTGTGATGACAGTCGGCAAACAAGAATTGCAGTAATATCGATGTCATGTCGTCCTAAACGGTTTCCTAATTGACATTTCTAGCATACTTAGGCTAACATCTCGTTTCAATTCAATTAAGTTGTCTTATGAAAACTATATACAAAGTTTTCTCTTTCATTTCTATATTTTAATATCATTTATATGTATACATATATATATAGTATATTATATTTAAATTAGATATCCAATATTGGTGTTGTTTCTTTAATGTTTTGTATGACTTTTATTTTTGTTTTATTTTTCACACTTGGTTAATAATAATATATTTATTTTTTTTCTACCGAGATTTTTATATAAAAATTTATTAAAATAAAAATAATAATCATTAAATGAAAGTAAGGAAAAAAAAAAATAATAAAAATACAGACAAAGATGGTTAAACTGCCTGCCGCCATATCATATCACATTTAAATCAGCTGAAAAAACTCTCTCGTCGTGATGCGAAAGTCGTTTTGTGTTAATTTGTTTTTCTTTTCCCAGTCTTTGCCTTTAGGGCATTAAAAACCCATTTTTGTTTTTTTTTTGTTTTTTTTTCAAATTTGTTTACAATTTAACTTGTTTTTCTTCTTTTTTGATTTTAATTTTAACTTTGGCGTTTTTTTGTTTTTGTTTTTTGTTATTTTCACTTTTCATTTAATCTCTGTAGAATTTAAACAATTAATGAAATATTTTGTTGTTCTATGTTTTAAATTTCGTTATTTCCATATTAGATACCATCCCTTTTGATTCTTTAATAATTATATAGCAAATTTTTTTCTAGACTAACGGAAGTCTTAATTAATATTTAAATATACAAATAGATACCGTTATTGTATTCTATATATACATATATGTATATTAAATACTAAAATGATATATTTTTGCTTTAATTGGAAATACCAATGGATCTCTGATGTCTTCATCAAATTAAAACAAAACAAGAAAAAACCATCAAAAACAAAATACGTAATAATAATTTTCTCATTTGTTTGTTTTTGTTTTTTTTTTCGTTGATTTTTAAATTGCTCTAATTGGGACTAATGGTACCTGTCTGTCTTTAAATTGTGAAATGTCACATGGTGGACCATTTTGAATTGGATTATATTAGATCAGAAAGGCTAAAATAAAATAGAAGTTTTTGAAATGTTTTGTCTTGTTTTTTTTTTTTAGAAATATTTGATTTCATCATTTTTTAAGGTTATAAGCTATTAAAAAATTAAGAAGACAATTTGTTAATAATTTATATTTTGTAATTTTTTTAATTTGAAATAAAATTGTAGGCTTAATAGTAATTATCAATAAAAATAATTTGTAAGCTATTTCATAATCATGGATATATGTATATGTATAGAAATATTTTATTGTATTAGTTAAATATTTATTTTGGGCAACCTACACGGAAGTATCCTATTAATTTTGTTTAATATATTAAAACATTATCATGTAAAATTAAATTGATTTAAGTAGTAGTCAAATAAATTTCTTCTTTTATTTTGATTTTATCCTATAATATTTAGCTGATTGTAAAATTTTTAATACTCTTACTTTTTTGCATTATATTTGAAAATAGTTTGTTTTTAATTAAAAATAATAGAAAACAAATAATAATAATAAAATAAAAATAAAAACCTTTCGCTTTTTTTCTTTATTTCATTTTTATGTTAATTTGAAATTTATTTCTTGTTAAATGTTTTTTGTTTGTTTATATTTGTTTTCTTTTCTTTTTTAATTTATACATAAATGCATAGTTAAAATTAAAACTTTTAATAAATAAAATGGTAATTATAATAAGTTTTATAGTTATTATTTTTGATAATTATTAAGAGAAAAGTATGTTTTTTTAATTTTTTAAATATTTTAACGATTTGTAGCTATGATAAAATATTTTTAATAAAATACTACAAAAGTTTTGACTTATATAAATTTTTATATATGCTAAATTATTTCCTGATTCATTTTATTATAAAAAAATTTAATACTATTAATATTTTTTTTCCCAAAATATAAATTCTACTTGGAAATATGTATAAATTCGATAAGTTTTTACTTTGTTCTTTATCTGTGGGTTTCTCTTCAAATAGTTTTGTTTTTTTTTTTCAAAGTTTCAATAAAATCAAAAGCTATTATTAGGCAAATAAACTGCAATGAATTTTTTAAAATTTGTTGTCCTATAAAAAGATTTAAGAATAATGTTTAAAAATAAGTTTAAATTAAAACAGGAATATTCGTCTGTGGATTCTATTTAGGGATAAATGAAGCAATTATCTATAATTTTAGTGATTATAAAATGTCGAAGATAATATAAACATTTTTTAATTTAGTAATTATCATGACAACAAACAAAGACCTTGAGATATTCACCTAAAAAATAGTATAACTTAAGATATTGATATATTGAAATTTATGTCTTATTCTAAACACTTTGTTTGAATGGTAAAAACCCCTATAGAGAACAATCCCTCTAGGGAACATAAGAATCCATTATCAAATTAAAAAGAATTAATTTTCAGTCATAATGCTGATTATCTTAACATCAAGAAATTTTGTTTTAAAGTAATCGAAAAAGTCGCTAAGAAAGAAATGCTACGAAAGCAAGCAAAAATTTATTGAAAGTGTTTGGTGAAGGTGCAGTTTCAGATAGAGAACGCAGAAGATGGTTTGAAAAATTCGAATCAGGTGATTTAGACCTTTCTGATAAGGCACGCTCTGGGCGACCATCTTTGGTTGATGACGATGTTATTAAGACCATGTTGGAGCAAGATCCTTTTCTAACAACATCAGAAATCACAGAAAGACTTAATTCAACTCAGCAAACCATTTCGGATCATATTCGGAATATAGGAATGGTTTGGAAATATTCAAGATGGGTACCATATGATTTAAGTGAAAAGAATTTGAATAATCGAGTCATCATATGCATATCTCTGCTTGCTCGGAACAAAATTGAGCCCTTCTTGGACCGAATGATAACTGGGGATGAGAAGTGGATTACTTACAAAATAATGGTAAGAAAAAGGGCATATTGTGAACCCGGAAAACCTGGTCCTTCCATCTCTAAACCAAAATTGACGCTGAATAAGAGAATGTTGTTTATATGGTTGGACATTCGAGGACCAATATATTATGAGCTTTTAAAACCGAGCAAAAGCACAATTCGGAGAAATATTGTCAGCAATTGGATAATTTAAATACAGCAGTTTGAGAAAAGAGACCGGCAATGTTCAATAGGAAGGACATTATACTGCAGCATGATAATGCCAGGCCACATACTGCTTTGGGCACTCGTCAAAAAATTGTAGAACTCGGCTCGGTTCTGTCACATCCACCGCATTCCCTGTATTCCCCTATCACTTATTTTTGTTCTTACAAAATTTTTTGAAGGGCAAAAAATGTAATAATGAAGAAGGTATCAAACAAGCACTGGTTCAATTCTTCGCATCAAAAAATACACAATTCTTCAAAAATGGTATCTACAAGTTGCCCTCACGCTGACAAGAAATCATTAATAGTAATGGCAATTACATTATTAAATAAAGTTTATTTAAAGGTAATAAAAATTTGTATTTTGTTTTATTCTAAAAACGGACAGAACTTTCCGGTAGACCTATTAATTTTTTTTCTGACCAAAATAAACTAAATAACTGAATTGTTCAAATAAACTAAACTAAATGTTTCATAATACAAAGAAATTTTATCTTTTTGATTAATGAAAGTATAGAAGATGGAATGTAGATCTTTAGAAACTTCTCAAATAACTATAAGCTTCTACTAGTAAATTAAGACACTTACCATTATTTTTATTGTTTTTCTTTTGATAATTGTCTCAAATGTCAGACGTGTGTCAACTCTCTCCTTAATAAAATTTGCCCTCTAAAGATTTAATTTCATTTAATACAAGAGCAAAATATATTCATTTGAGGTTGAGAGTATTAAATATAAACAATTTATCTGAGCAGTTATGGTTTTCATTTGAACTATTTGTATATATATAATCATGAAATTTTTCATAGAATTTTGAGTGGAATGCACGTGCTATAATTATAGAAGATATCAATAAAATTTTAATCATAATATTTTATAAATTTCATGTTTTATTAAAATATTATTTTAATATTTATGTTTTAAGTTTTAATTCCTAAATTTCATTGCATACTTTACTTAGAATGAGATAATAGCCTTTATCCACTGACGCTTAGACACTTCCGTACAAAAGAAAAAGTTTTTCCATTGGCGCAATACATTATATTAGAATATATGATGTTAGTGTGAAGTTAAGTGAAATAAACTTTTTAAATTAATCAAATTAATAATTAATAAAATTAACAAAACAATTTTAGTATATTTACAAAAAAAATGCCACCATTGGCATTTGACACAATAAATAGGCGAATTTTTTATATTATTTTATTGGACAATTTTTAAATTTACAATAAATTCCCAGATTTCCCTTAAACAGAATTTAAAATACACAATTCTTCATACAAAAATTCTTCTTCACAGTCATTAAAGTCAAAATTTTGAGAAAAATTAACAGAATTTTGGTTTATTAGAAAATATATTAAATTTATAAGAAAAAGTGCTATACTTTGGAATTACTAAAACACAAATAAAATTTTCTTAATTAAGAAAACATAAATATTTATATAAATGGAAATTGTGCCATTTTTATTAGAACAAAATAAAACCTAATTCATACATTTTTTATACAATTTTCCTAAATATATTCGTTTTAGGGCTTAGATTTTTACAATATATCAGAATGATAGATTTTATGAAATTTAAAAATAATAATTTAAAAATTTCTTTTCTTTTTCAATTCAAATAACTAAATATAATCTTTTAAAATTTAATCGTATTAAATTTATAATCCATTTTTACCCTTTAAATACTTAGTAGGATAATTTATTACTAAAATATAAATAAAAAAGAAACGAATTATCAATCCTATTTGTATGGATTTTGGGTTAGATTTGTGTGTGCTGTTCCTTTAATAAAAAGGATTAAAAGTATTTTTAATACTAAATAATGGCTATAATTAATGATAAATCACGTACTGACACAATTAAATATTAACCTAATCATATTTAGTGTCACTTGCAATTTGAAATTGATATTTGTTAGGGTTCACCCTTGAATTAGATAACACAACAACATAAAACTGCTATCATTTTAGTTTTTTTTTTTTATTTAAGGGATATCTTAAGATAATTCTTAGAATATTATTATTTACTACACGACTTCCTCTGTCTGCTTATTAAATATTATCGTGCACTTTATTTTTGATTTAGTAGCTTAAATATTTTTTTGTTTTAAAATGTTGTTTTGAGGACGTGATTTAATAAAAACTTATTAAATCGTTTATTTTTTTCTTCTTTGTCTTCAAAAAATAACTTCACTAAGTTTACAAAAAAAAAAAAAATATTGACAGGGGGTACTACAAAAACAAAATAAAAAAACAATCTATTTCTTTTTAGTCTGCTTGCTATTTTGCACACTTAAACTTATTTATGCTGAAAATTAGCTTTATTATTATTTATAGTTGTATAATTTTCGCTTTGTCACAGCGATTTTATATTTTGTTATTTACCACTTAATATCAATTTAGTTAAATTAAATATGGCCTTAGTTTTGTTTGATTTCTCAAACAAACAATAGATCTTATGTCAGAAAAATTTTTTTTTTATATTCTTTTTTGAAATTTATCTTAAACTCTTTGAAATTCAGACAGTGAAAATAATTTTTCTATTTAAGTAAAGGAAAATTTTTTATAATATTTCGTTAATTATTTTGGTATTTTATATTTTTTTAGCATTTTATGTATTTAATATTTGCTAATGGATATTTTTGTTGTTTATTTTGAAAATGATTAAAGTCACTTTTGTTGATCAAGTTTTGAATTTTAATACGTCTAAAAATATTCACATTAATTTTTGTTTTTGTTGAATATAATTATTTTTGTTTAATAATAGAAAAATTATCATCTTTTAAATAATTTTAAAGAAACTTAAGCCACTTACCTAATAAGTAGTAAGAACAATTTTATTTTTTGAACTTTTAACAGTTTTATTTTGTTTTTATTAAGAAAAATTATCATTCAAATTTGATTTTGATTTTAGTAAATACCAGAATACTAGTCTAGTATTCTTGAAATTTTAAATTTCGTCTGGAACGACTAGTATTCTTCTTAAGAAAATTAATTAATTCAAAATTAGTTTGCAAAAAATACTAGAAAACAGAGGCTAAATTTTAAGTAATTTTTCTAACTATCTTTTTCGAGAATTATTTGATAGTGATAAATTGTGAAAGTTAGGTTAAATCTGACTGTAAATATGATGTTAAACATTTTTTAAAACAACAAACAATAACTTAAATTTTTGACAAATGCAAATTGTGCTAATCAAGGGCAATATAAATATTTCTTTTTATATATGAAACAAGGAAGGAAGGTTCTTACCTTATATTTGGGCCACTGTAAACGCAATATTAAATAATTGTATTTGTAATATTTGTAATAATTTTTTTTTATAGTTAATAGTTATAAAATTTTAAAAATAAAATATATTTGGTTTAATCTTTGTCATCAGTAGGACTGGTTATATTCTTTGAAATTCGATTTTCCTTTAATTTTTTAAAATAATAATGTTTATTTATTTATTTTTTTTTTTCAAATTTCTAAATTTGGATTTTTATTATTAATATTGTAAAATATTGAAAGCTAAAACAAATCAAATCTATTAAAAAACAAACAAAACAAGAATTTAAATTAAATAAAAACTTTCTACTTATTCTGAAATTTTTTTAATAAATCCACTTTAAACTGCAACCTGCAAATTGTTAAATACAAAAAAAAAAAAAATGACAAAATAAACAGAAACTAGCATTAAAAGCTATTAACTTTAATGACTAACATTTATATGATTTTGACTTTCCTTGTGAAGGTGAACAACTCATTTTGCTGGCTATAATCATCCCACACGTAATATATTTAACAAAAAAACACAAAAACAAAAAAGTAATCAAATGTGGGTCAGAGATTTAAAACTTCCTTTCAACAATTCAAATAGGAATAAAAATAAATAATTTAAATAAAACGGTATATAAAATTAACCAAATTGAATATATATAAACCGTTGTCCCGTTCTTTATCTCTCTCAATCATTCGCTCTCTCTCTCTCTCTCTCTTTCTCTCATTATGTAGTTTAAACATGCAAACATTTGAGGATGACATTTAAGAGAATATAAAATCACGATTTCGACTTGAATCAATAATTAACAATCACTAAATTGCAATTAAAAAATGAAAAATAAAAATCTTTGCTAAATGTTTTATAATCATCAGTACTGTTAATTACTATTGTTATCTTGTAAGTAAATTTTAAACAAAACAAAAATACCCTTTTGTAATTATGAGAAAATATTCTCTTGCCTTCAAATATTTAATTATATTTATATTGATTTCTTTTAAATATAATCTCCAAAAAATCTATAGTAAAGATTTTTATTTTGCAAAAAAACAAATTCAAAACAAAAAACAGAAAAACCCTATCTAAAGCTAATATCAAAATTTTTTTGTAAAAACTTTCGTTTTATTTCGTTACTGTCCAGTTATTTAATGGTAAGCGATGCTGAACACTTGATATTTAACTATTCATTGTCGACGATGTCAATTGAAACGCTAATTACAGTAGGAAAAGATAAAATTGTGTCAAAGAACGGGGCTACCTGATACCAATTATATGTTCATGTCCATTTTATTGGTGTTTTACACTACTAAGTTGTGCTTATCGAAGCTGAAATAACCTCAAATTAATGCTTTTGATGTTTTTTTTTGGATTGGTTTTGTGTTTTTTCTATATAAATATATATATATATATTTTTGTTTGTTATTATAATTAAATGAAAGTGGAAACTAAATCAAATATTTATTATGGTTTAGTTTACATAAATATTAGATAAATTATAGTAGCCTGCCAGACAATTAGGATCATTTATAGAAAATTATTTTGCGAAATTTTTTGTGAGATAGTTTTTCCTATTAAATTATTATTAACAGATTAATTATTATTAAAAAGAAAACAAATTAATTTTTCTTTAAAACTTGTGACGAAATTCGATTATTTAGGCCATGTTTCTATATTTTTTAACTTTATAGAGTAAAAAGTAAAATTTTCTGAGATTCTGTCCTCATGAAAAGTTAGAATTAGAATGAGAATGAGAACTTTTAATGCATTTTCACTCAGCGAATTTCAGGTGAACATATTTGTGAAAAGTAAGAATGTAAATGAAAACAGGAAAAGAAAATGAAAGAAAAAATAATATACATTTTCATTTCTCATGAAGAGAGAATAATATCCCTGTAAAATGCCTCACAGAAGGTTTGTTGTGTTTGACAAAATTATAAAAAAACTTTTATACAAAAATTTGGCTGTTTCCTTTTGTTTTTTTTTTCAAAATTTGAAGAGAAATATTTAAATAAAAATAAAAGAATGTCAATAACAAAGAATACATTTTACATAAGTTTCTTGAATCGGCTCTTAATATAATTTAAAATTTTTCCTATACTTACCCAAGATACCTATTATTCCTATCATTTTGCTTGGCTTCGTAAAAAATAGCACTCACTATATGTATGAGTGATTATTATTCTAATACAGGATTTGTCAAACGAAATAAACGCAATATATGGCTTTTAAGACATTGTTGGTCTTGCTTGGTCATTATGGAATTAGTCAAAATGATAAATATAAGCGTGCACGGAAATTAGAGATGAAATGTGAATGATAAAAAACTATTTATCGGTCATAATACTGTGTCGACAAAAAAAAAAAAACAATATTGAATTTTGTAGGAAAAAGAAAACCAAATTTGTCGTTCTGATTACTTTTGTGTCCGAGAAACTTACTGAAAATTTAATGTGTGAATATGGTTTTGAAAATTTCTTCATGAGTTGGTCATTCCTTAATTTTCACGTTGATTTCACTAAATAAATCAGGATAGTTACATTTATATTATCATTAAATTCAAAATTAATTTTCTATAATTCATTATCATGGCACTTATCATGGCACAGTCATAAATATCATGTATACATCAAATTTCAGATACTTTTTGGACATATAGTTAATGCAAGAATTCCATAATTGCCTAGGACTTACTAGTGCTTAGCATCTTGCACAAAATTTTGCTTAGCAATAAATTAAAAATTAATTTAAAAAAAAAGTATTTTTCACTGGTGGTACACGCTGCCAGATAATACATTCCCGTGTGTACCACCGGTGGTACACGCCCTCCTAAACATAATAAGTTTTAATCATAAAATGAAGATTTTTGCTTAAAACAAATCGAAGTAGATTCAATAACGTTCTTGTTTTAATGAGAAAAAGTAAATTACAACAATTACGATTGTTAAATGTGATCAAAAATTATATTTTATGCAATTAAAATCATATAAGTATACAATCACTATAATTTACGTCAGATTTCATACAAATAAAATTCCTTTGATATTCTCTAAAAAGTCAACAAGCTAGCGCAAATTTAGTGGAGATTAGTGGCCTTATTAGCGTTTAGTGGTAACATTTTTGCCACATAAACATTGCTAGTACATTAAACGACAATTTTTGTTTTATTTAAATTTACTGAGATTATATTAAATGATGTAATTCAAAACGAAAATTTATGTTTTTCATGTTAAATAACATAAATTATTCAATATCTTAAGTAGAAATTTTCTAAATAACAAAAATTTAATGTAAATGAATGAAAATTACAAAGATACAAGATTTAATAATATAATTATCATTAGAATAACATCATGTAATATTAGAGAATTGTGTAAGGTCATAATGTGGCTATTCTATAATTAAAACATTGTTATACATCTAGAAACTTAATAAGAAAAATTTTTCCTGGTTAAAATTGTTCATAGTCACTTTTAAATAAACAATAGAAAATGGTTTTCCTTTGTTAGTTTTTTGTTTTCGCCCTGCCCAATAAAAAAATGTAATTATTTAAATGTTCGTAACCGTAACCTTAAACTTTTTA
Organism: Acrocera orbiculus; assembly: GCA_947359355.1. NCBI lineage: Eukaryota > Metazoa > Arthropoda > Insecta > Diptera > Acroceridae > Acrocera > Acrocera orbiculus. The sequence goes on from OX375759.1 coordinate 15,789,627, forward strand.
ATGTTTTGTGTTAAACGTGATCAAATATATTTACATTTTATCACAATGTTTTGATATTTATTTTATGATTTTAGCTTATAAACATTGATCATTTGTATCTCATAAATCTGTATATATTATGTTAAAAAAATATTAAAATGAGGGTTGTTCTTAGTAGGAAAGATTTTAAAAGACTTAAAAAATATTTAAATGTCAGTTGGTTGCTGATTAGCTACTAAAATATATGCAATCATTGTTTGGCATAGCCAAATCATCCAATTTTGTAGAATAATATTGTTTTAAAAAATTCTTAATTAACCTTAGTAATCAGGAAATAAAATAATTGTTCTAATGTTTTTATTCTTTTATAAAAGATGATCAAATATTACTTTAATTATTAATACTACAATAAAATTAGCATAACTAAAAACTCTCCTGCCTACCAATGCCAATGATGAAATTTTAAAAACAAACCCAATAGGACAATTACTCATCAGTAAGGCTTTCATGCACGAATTCATACGTGAATCAAGTTGAAAATTTCATTAGTGAAATATTCATTAATGCAGTATGCATTAAGTAACCTTCATAGCTACTTTTCAGTTAATATTGTATGCATAAAGTCTCCATGACGGTGGCTTTTGCGACGGTTACTTCATTGATGAATTTTCCCCAAGAAAATGGATGTTAGCATTGCTTTGATTGATGAAGTAGAGTTACTTTTCCTACTGAGACTATTTTGCTGGAAGTTTTTAATTAGTTTTCATATTAACCGATACAAAATATTTATCTCAAAGATATTTTATTTTATAAAATCTAAGTCTAAGCACAGTTGGTGTTTAGAAAAAATCCGCTATAATAGAAGTGGTAGGAAATTTCATTACAATAACCTGATTTAATGTATTTTATAAGTTTTTTTACCACCCGATATAAGGGTGGATAGGTTGCCCACAAGTTAATAAAATTGTCAAATAGTTTCTAGAATTCGATAATTAATGAAAACAGTTTTTTTAAAGAAAGAAAGTAAAAACTCAAAAAATAAATGAAGAAAACAAAAATCTTAAATAAATCTATAAAATATAAAATTGAAATTGGAAGTTATTAAATTTGAATAAAAGCAAAAAAAAAAAGAAGCAAATTATGAAGTATTGAAATTCAATTAAATAACTGATCCATCACGATTTTTAAATTATATAATTATCTCAGTCATGCATAACCTCACTTTAGAGAAAAAATCGTCAAATAATTTTTTGGGTTTTTTTTTATGATTATTTTAGATGTACTAGTAGTTTGTAAAAGCGAAACGAAAAGTTATAAAACAAAACCAAAAATAAAATCGAAACTAACTTTAATAAAACAAACAAATGAAAAACAATAACAATAATATAAAATAACAATACCATAAACTACTAAATTGTTAATAATTTCCTGCTGTAGTTAATTTATTAAACAAAAGAAAAGGAGAGGGGGGAAATAATATAGTATTTTGTGGGATTCCATTGAGTTGTATCTCATGCGCTAATTATCCCAGACTCTTGGTTAGATCTGGATATTTTGCAGGTATAAAACTATGAATTATGGTTTTTCTTCTTCTTTTTGTACATTATTTTATTTAAATACGTATATTAAATAAAGTTTCGGACTTTATTTTGTTGTTTTGTGCTTTTTTCCTTTAAATTTCAGTTAGAAGCAGTATTATTTTTAATTGTTGAAAATGTGGCCGGATCAATGTTTATTTTTGTGGTTTTTATTATGATGCATTTTTGTTAAATTCTAATATATATATATATATATGTTACACATTTCCCTTATCTCCACTGATGCTCTCTTCAAACCTCAAAAATGCGAACTTTGCACCTCCTTTTATCCTCTTCGATCTCCTAAATGCAAAATTTTCAAGTATTGGAGGTTAAAGAGGGACAAAGGAAGTTAATCTTACATTTAAATTTAGTGAAGTTTGGCATACTTTGATATTCTTTGGTATACTTTGATCCTCCTTTCATCCTCTTTAATCTGAACACTAATGCGAAGTTTCGTATATGCTTTAAAGAGAGAGGCAAAATTTCTCGTGTATTGAAATATATTCTCTCATGAAAAGCTGAAAGTGACAGTTCTAATAATTTATTTTAAAATCAAAATTAATTAAAAATGTTTAGTGTTATTATTAAATATTAATAATTCTGTTTTGTTTGTTAACTTAATTTATACAGTAAAGTCAAATACTGTACACAGTATTATGAGATTGACTGCTATTGGAGTCTGGAGGACTTGATGCGTTTGAATTAATCATTGCGTGAAAAACAGCCGAAAATAGTCGAAAGGCATGACAAAGTTTTTTTGCAACAAGATAACGCTCGACCCCAGCCCGTTAAAAATAACTCTGTACGGTCAAATGAGAAGTCTTACCCCACCCGTCATATAGCTGAGACATTGCTCCTTTTGATTACTACTTGCTTCGATCAATTATGTACGGCTTGAATGAGCAACACTTCACTTCTTTTGAAGATACAAAAAAATGGGTCAATTTATAGATAGCCTCAAAAGACGATTGTTATTTCGCCGCGAAATTTGTATGCTGCCCAAAAGATAGGAAAAAGGTGTGGCTAGCAATTGACAATACTTTGAAGAATAAATTTGTAACCAATTTTTTGCCATAAAGCTTAAGTTTTCGTTATATTTGCGCTTATTATTATAATATATTAAATAGCACTCTCAATACTTGAATTTAACAAAATTACGTTTGAACTTTAAAATAAAATGAGGATATTTTTTTTTTGAATAAAAAAAAAGGAAAAAATTCAAAATCAAAACAACAATAAAAACTAAAGGAAAATTTCTTCTACATATTTTTCACTTTTTAGAATCTCTTGTCATAGAGTAGGTGGTTCTACTAATAAATAAATGCAATATTTATAAATTAGCATTAATATAAGCAATAGCAACAATTACGGCAAAGTAACAAAAAGTAAAAAACAAAAAGAAAAACATTTTAAAAACAAAAATTAACATGGATTATACCGGCGATACGGTGACACAGCGAAACGTTTCACTTAACTCAATTTTTATTGTCGAATAGAAAACAAGTTGACGAATTAATGAAAATTTTTATTTTTTTGTTTTGAATTTCATTAGTACCACGATCGAAATAAAAATCTGTTAAAACTTTCACTAATATTAAATGATGTTGATTTAATGTTTTCATTTTCTTTTCTATTTATGAAACTAATATACATATATATATATATATATATTTATATGTTTTGTTTTTAAAATTTTTAGTTTTATCACAAAAACAACGAACACTTGCAAAAAGTCTAAAAGAATTCAATTTTGAATGCATTGGTTCAGCACAAACAGATGATGAACAGGTCATTAGCGCCAGCCTTAGGCATTTTGGTAAACTAATCGATAATATTGAAGATGAACGGGATAATATGGTAAATAATTTTCTTTCTTATTTTAATAATTAAATAGTTTAGTAATTAATTTAATTAATGAATTAATTATTAATAAAAAGAAATATAGTAAATTAATTTCTTAATTTATTTTATTAATTTTAAATTAGAAAATTTTTTACTTATATATTTTAATTAATTCATATTATAGTTAAGATTAGCACATGAACAAATTATTGAGCCACTTGAAGAATTTCGTAAACGACAAATTGGTGGTGTTAAAGAAAATAAAAAAAAATTTGATAAAAAGACAGAAAAATTCTGTCAATCACAGGAACGTTTTTTAAACATGTCAACTAAAAAGCCAGAAAATACAATACAAGAGGTAAATCAAATTGTTTTTTTGCATTAATATTTATTGAAATAGTTTGAATATATTTATATAGCATAAAAGTCAATAAGTTTTGAGGTTGATACATAGAAATGCAATTTTTATTGCAAAATTTGGTTATATTAAGGAAGTGGTAAGGGTTCCAGCGTAAAATAAAAACACTTTTTTAGTGAATTTTTTTTATAAATATGGATTAAGCAAATTTATTCAAGACTTTTGTAATTTTTTTATTAAAAAATATCAACAAACAAGCCGGTAACACAGCTTTTCCAAGGACGTCTTTGGAAACAGATGATTTCTGTTGTTTACTGTATCTCAGCTGGAAATTAGCTATAAAATCTAGTCAAAGTATCATCGAATCCTACCCTTAACGTTGTCTAATTGTTTTTGTTTTTTTGTCATTTAAAAATTTTTTGTGCTCATTTAAAGTGAAGACTTCTATTTTCGATGAAAAATTGGGCCATTTTTCAAGTGGAAAACTCCTTTAATGTAAACAAAAATTGTAAAACTCAACATTGGAGGAAGACGGTATTTTATATGTAGAAATTGTGTACCATGTTTTAAATAAATCATTAATGCGGTTTTTGGCAGTGAACACCGCATTTGAAAAAGTAATTTCGAGAAAAACGCGTTTATTGAATGAGTAAAGAAGAGGAGACTAATTAGTTAATAACTTTGAGAGTTTTGCCCTGATCGAAATCAAATTTTGGGATTATATTCTTGAAATATTTATCTATAAATTAACTTTTTCAGTTTTTAACAAATTTTTACAATAATCTTTTGTCGAAATAGGCGAATAAAACAAAATGGATGCAGACTGACCATAGTGAGCTTATTCGCTTATTTCGCTTCATTTTAAGATTATAAATATAATGTCTTAAAAATCAATACCAATTAAAATCATATTATAAGAAAAAATTCTGTCGGAAATGGTACAAAATTTTCTTTTCAAGCGCCGGTAGTGAACGTGTTAAACAAAACCAATAACTTGTTTAAACTTAATAACTTGTCAAATTAATTTTTTTGGAATATTTTTTTAAGATCTACAAACAGCATTTTTTTTCACGGTTATAGGTTAGAGACTTGTTTGCTTCCCTCGAGCATTAGTTAGATACATATCAAGAGAAAGGGATTTGCTTATCACGAGCTATAACTCTGTAAATTTTAAAATTGTTCGCTGGTTGCTTTGTAAGTGTCTACAAACAATAGTATTATTATCCTAATATGACTGGGTAATATTTCAACCGCGGAAGATTGAATTTAAAATACTTTTTAAAAAATTTTTAAAATTATCCAACAAATAATGAAAAGAAAACATTTTTAGAGCAAGTAAAATACATATGAAATTATTTGCAGTAATATTTACAAATTTCAATTTATATTTGGGCTTTTATCTGTTATATTTAAATATTTAGAATTAATTTTTGACATATTTTAAGATATAATTGAGATTTTATTAAATTTTTTATATCCAGAATATATAAAGCCTAAACACCAAGTTTAAGCTAAATAATTATCCTAGCTTTAATTCTATTATGTACAATATTATTTTCATGGTCTTAGACTGTCTACTGCTTGAACTTGGTTTTATACCAAATCTCAGGATTATGTAATCGTATTTGTCTAATGCCAAAGGGTAATAACCTGACTGTTACGTCATTGTTTGCCATTATTTTGATGTTATTGTAAAAAATTTATTCATATTGATTAAATTTGAGATATTTGAGTGTTAAATAAAAATAAAGAGCATGCGTAACGTAAGGGGAAAAATAGATAGATATAGATGCAATTCTATGACAGGAATGTTGAACTATTGAAATTTTAATATTTTGAAAGCAATAAATGTGTAAAGGATTACATTGTATTTCAATGCATAAATGTGATGCTGGATTACGTCGAAAACTAAAATGGAATTTCAAAAATTCAAAATAAATTTGTTGTCTCTGTCTTGGCTAAATATATTTATAACTTTTAAATTAGATGATCTTGTATGAATTTCCATTGTGGAAATCTTGTCTCTATTAAACATATATTTACATGAAGAGTATAAATTCCTATATTGTTCGCAAGTATGACATCTAAAACATGAATTCAATATCGCGTCAAAGTTTTAGAAATTTTGAGTTGAAAAATTTTCGGTATTTTACCATTTTAAACAAATGAATATTGAAATTTTTATTTATATAGATTTGTAATAATTTGTTATCATCGGGAAATTTTATGAAGGCATTTTTAAACAAATCTTTCTGAATATTTTTGCAAAATTCAGAATTGATCATTCTAAATCTTTATAAGTTTAAATCAAAGTTCAAAATAATTTTCAATTCAATGAGAAACTAATATGATTTATGAAAATTCTAAATCCTGAATAAGATTTAAATAGATTTTTTCTTATTTCTGAATTGAGATGGGAATTGTATACACCTAATTCTCTTTTTACACGATAGATACGTTCGCAAAAAATTCGTGTAAAAAAAAATTCGTGTAAAAAGAGAATTAGGTGTATAGTTTAACAGCACGTGCTCGAGACTGACAACAACTAACGACCAAACTAAAAGACTTAGAATATTTTCGCAACAGAGGAAAATTTCATATATACTAAAAAGACTTTTATTATTTTTTTATTTTTTTGTCCTCCTAAATGCGATTCATGCATACGGAAATCGTGTTAAATCAAAAAAATTCGTGTAAAAAGAAAATTATTTTTTCGTTTTAGCTCGTGTTAAATCAAATTCGTGTAAAAAGAGAATTAGGTGTATATGCCACATGCATTTAGCTTGTTTTTACATGTAGATGTGTATAATTAATACAATCAAGACGTCTGTCTAAAAGTGAAAATAGTTATAATAGCTTCTTTGCATCATGCAATTAAGTTCCAAAATTGTCCAAGCAGTGGACAAAAAAGAAATACTTAAAATTACAAGCTGAGCATTTGGCTTCTGTTTATCATTTTAAGAGTAAATTTTTGTTTCTGCAATCTTGTCGTTTAAAGATATTTTTGCATTATATTGCGAGTATATGATAATTAATTTCTTACATCTAAGTCTCTATAGTGGTTAATATATCTACATGTTCTATTGATGAGCATATAAACAAATCAAAAATTAAAATTTATGCCCTTAGAATTTTGTATTTGTTCATTACACCCATAAATTAGATTTTAGAATATTAATTTCTTGTAATAATAAAATAAAATATATAATTCTATGTCCAAAGTATTCATTGTAAGATTTTATATTTCCCCTTGATGTAAATTATCATTATCCTTGACCAATACTTTGAATTATTTTCATAAACAACCAAACATTTCTCCCTTACTTTAACTAATATGTAGAAAAAATAAGAATTGCGCACTACCATTGACTTTTTTTTATTCAAATTTTGTTGTTAGATCCTTTTGAAATAATCTCTTTTCCCCTTCTAATAGATGTATTTAATGTAAAAATTTTGATTTTAAATGCCAACTACTAAAATTATAAGATGCAAAATTCAATTAAATTAAGGCTATAAACACCAATAATCAAAAAAAAAGTAACTCAATTCAAGAAATCTTAAAAATTTAGAAAGAGACAAGAATCGATTTTGATGTCAAGTTTAAGTCTTTCTTTCTTTCTCCTTTTTTAAAAAAAGGGGAAGAGATTATTTGTTGTTCAATTTTAATTCAACACAAAAAAAATCCTTCTCCTTACGACGACAGGTTATTACGTATTAAACTAGCAAAGGAGCATTAAAACTTTTTTTTGTTTCATGTTAAATTCCAAATTAAATTGTATGAAATTATTAAAAGATAAAAATATAAAAACTTATGTTATTTATTCGTGATTTATAATTTCTAAGAAAATAAAGGAACAAAACAAGAATATCAATTGTGAATTAAATCACAGGATTAAGTTTTTTGATATAGAAAAAAAATGAAGTGAACAAAATTCAAAAAAGTTATTAATTTATTTATTTTTTTTATCTACGTGAAATTTTATTTAAGATGTTTAAAATTCCTTTAGATCAATGAAATAACTAAAGAAAAGTTAAGTTGATTTAAAAGATAAATAGTGTGAACTAATAAAGAATTGACAAGAGGTGTAAACAGCGAAGATGCCATAATTGGTAAGTGATTACTTCATATCAGGTTCTGTCATTTATTGATTATTTTCATTGCATCCTTATTTACAAAATGAGTGCATTATGTATGTACTTGCCTTTTAAGGATATTTGTGAAGAAAGGGTGAAAAGGGATGTTTTGTGTGTTTTTTTGCAATGACTGTTATAATAATGGTTTGAAAAAAATGTCTATAGCTTTTTAGAAATAAAAAATTCAATAGCCATAATATATTTTTTGTCTTTTTTTTTTTTTGTCTTTTATAAACATGAAAAACACCAACAATACCAAAATTTCTATTTAATATCCTTGATAGTTTTTGACATAATAAAAATATTTTTATTTTTGTTATTTCCACAATGGTTAATGATAGTTTTTGAGGAGGTATAACTTTTTGCTTAAATTTTAGCTGTTTTTAATTTGGTTGGACTCATTATAAGCCTATAAAATAAATTTATTGAATTTCTATAAAGATTTTTGTGAATATAATTAGTTTTTATTTTATTAATATCCTATTTTTGAAATATCTGTCAAGTTTTGTTTATTAAAATTTATCCCAGAGAATACTTAAAAGTATTTTATGTTTCAACAATAGAAAATAAAAAATATGTATTTGATTTTACCACTTTTTTCAAACTAATGGTGCATATTTATTCCTCTTAATTGTCATATTTCTATTATAAATAATTTAATACTAGAATATTTCTGGATGATATGAATTTATAGAACAGAATGGTTTAAATTAAGGTAAAATTTGGAAGCTCTATGCCCTTCATTAATAACAGGGTAAATCTAAAATGGCTTTCATAAAAGGCAAAATAAACGTTATCATTCTTAGAAGATTATTGTAAAAAATATAGTAGAATCCAGCACAATAATGTTCGAGAAATAAAAGCATGATTTTCAGAATAAGGAATTTTTTTTCTTGATATTTAAATCTCATTGTGTATTTATGAGGCATTATTTGCTATGAAGTTTATGTACCTAGTCTCTCGGAAATCCGCACTTTGATCAAATTTGAAAAACAGTAATACAAATGCATGGGAAAATTTAGCTACAGATATTTTAGGGAATGCAATTAAGAGTATGCCAAAGAGGTTTATTTATTTACTTTTAAAATAAAGGCAAATATAATAATTATTAAAAAAAGTTATTACAAAAATTGAGTTGAGTTTATAATTACTTACAGGATTAGAGCATGAATTTTTCATAAAATCCGTTTAAAATAAATATCTTTACACATATATAGAACTATTTACCTGCAAAATGTAACATAGTTAAAAGGCAATATAACTTGATGAAATATTTTTACTTCGAAGTCAAATATATGGAAAAATCCTTGTAAAATACTTTGCGCCATTTCCAGAACAATTTCTTCTTAGAAATATTTTATTTTATATCAGTTTAGGGCATCAAGGCTATCAGCATGACTGGTCACAAATTTTTTTTCTTTTTAATTTTGCGTCAATGTTTCATATAATATAACAATATGAAAGGATATAATTATATCGAAAAGGGAAAACAAAACCCTTGTAATATAAAATATTTAATTGGTAATTTTTTATGTAAAAACTGTTCCTGGTACATAAACAAAATCTATTTATCTGATTAAAATTGAAACTAAATAGTTCTTTATATTTTTTTATTAACCTTTTCAAGGACTATTTACACCGAAGCAACTTTTCTGTGGTTGCATTTTCCAACTGTAAATTACATGAGGCGGGTTACTGTCTTTTCATTCATTCCTAAATCAAATGTTTGTTTTTTTAAGAGATTATTCTCTTCTAAATATTCTTTGAAAGAAAAGTCAGCGAATTCCTTTCAAGAAGTATAGAGTTGGAAAACTTAGCAACAAAAAAAGTGCCATGATTGGAATTGTCTTTTAGGTGTACTTTAGACTTGAATTGTAATTTTCTTCGATTGAAAAGTACATGGATTGTTTATTATTAATGGGCCTGTTCATATTTTAGGAGGATCCACACCAACAGCTGGTTTATTTGGGTCAGAGAAATCTGAACATTTAGATTTAAAAAAAAAACGGACTTATTCAAAATTAATACACAGAGTATTTTTTTGTCATTTAATGATCAGCTGGCTAACTATTAACTATTTCCTTGTTATTTTGTTGTTGAAGGAAAAACTAGGATTATTTTAAAGTAGTATAGTTAAGTAAGTTTTCTATATGTATGTATAAATGTTAATTGGCAAGACTATTCTGTTAGTTTGTTGCAAAAACCTAATGTGTAAATATCGAAAATATATTTCAAAATAATTTCATGGTGTGCCTGCCCCTAAAAAATCAGATCCAATTACATCTTCCTAAAAGTAATTTTTACATTTTTTGCAATGGTAAATCACTATCGGTACTTATACCTTTTTCAAGAAATTTAAAAAAGCAAAAATTTTTAAATTTATATTATAGCAAGTAATTTTAATAAAAAATTTGAAAAATTGTAATGTATAAAATGCAAAAAAAAAATGATTAATTTTTCATCACTAAATTTGTTGTTGTTGTTTATTAAATTTTAGGCTGATGCTAGTTTAGGAATGCATGAACGAGAATATATCCAAGAATCGCTTAGCTATGTTCTACGGATACAGGAAGTACAAGAAAGAATAAAATTTGAGTTTGTTGAAATACTTTTGGCATTTATATCAGGATGGCTGGTATTCTATCATGCAGCACATGACCAGGGAGAAGACGATAAAGAATACCTAACAGATCTTAGGCATAAAGTTCAAAAGGTAAATTATTATTATTATTATTATTATTATTATTTATTTTTTTTTGTTGAAACTTTAGCATATTGAATTTCTTGAGCTAACTAAGCTAGCCAAAAAAATTTTAATTGTTATGATGTTTGTAGAGTTTTTGTTTTTATTTTGTTTATTTATACATAATATTGCTTATTAATTTAATTAAGAAAAATTTTTAATTTGCAATTTTGTGTTCTCTTTTGTTTTTATATCATTTCAGACACGGGAAAATTTTGAAGAGACACGAGCTAAAGTAAATGAACTTAAAAGTAAATATATGGAAAAGAAGACGGTAAGTAATTTTGTGTGAATTGCTTTGCTCAAAAAATAAACAAAAAAAAAAATTAACCAAAACTAAATTTCAATTTAATTTTTTTAATAATCTTTTAATTTTTATTTTACAGAAACCAGAGGAAAAGTTTACGAAGAGGGGCTATTTGTTTTTAATGGAAAAAAGTAAGATATATATTTAACTTTTTTTTTGTTTTTTTACTATAATTGAAATCTTTTTTCAAAGTTGTAAATTACAATTCTAAATCAAAGTCTATTTAAGTGTTTGACAGGTTTTATAATTATTAAAATTACAATTATAATTGTTTAATTTTTATCTAAATTAAAAACCAAATTTAATTTTCTTATGTTTAAAGTAAAACTTTTAAAAAACTTCAATCAAATATTAGTTTTCTATACACAATTTTCAGTAGTTCTATAGAAAGTGTTACCAGTATTTTTCTGTTATGGTTATTATTACCGTTATTTTTGCAAAAATATATTTCCTAAAACAATGATTAAAGTATTTTTACTTTTTATAAAAAAAAAATTGGTACTGCTAACGTTATTAAAACTTTCAAAGTTATAGTATAAAAATTTTTTTAAAAAAACGACCCTTCTAGCCCTAAAAGGCCCAAGTTATTATTTTTTGGCTTTGTAAATATTATTTTACTCATTATAAGTCTAACATATTGGCCAATAAGTGCTAAAGTGATCACATGGATGACAATCAAAAATAATTACTAAGTAAATTTCAACCTTTAAAATACATATATTTGCTACAATTTTATAACGATTGGACTTTTAGTCTAAAAGCTACAGTGGTTTTAATGAAGCAATTTTTGTTCTTATCAAAGTAATGGATAAAAAGAAATGTGTTGACTTTTTTATGTGTACAAAAATACTGTCAAATGAAAAATTAGCCTTAGTAAGCCTTATCTGTGCGCTTTTCAATTAAAAGCAAATATAGATTGTTGGTTTTGCAAACTTTTACCATGGTTGTACAAATATATATAATATTGAAAGCTCTGGTGGCACAAATACAGTAAGCTGCATCGGAAAATATAGAAAAATTCTACAATTTCTTTGTTATTACTAATCATAAAGTGAACTTTCCAAAGATAGATCCTTAAAAATATCAAAAAGCAGTGTATTTATTATTTTTTATGAACATTTTTATTCAAACTACAAAAACTACAATTTTGATGATTATTCAACACAATATTTGGAATTGTTTAAGTGCAGTTAATTGATTTCTTTTCTTTGTCATATGACAATCGATGAAATATAAATCCCTAAATACACACCAAAATAAAACCGACAGTCAGATAAGTGTAGAAAAGCTAATGAAAATTATACGATAACGTTGGCAAGGTATTTCTGGATGTTCAAGGTCTTCTGCTAATTGACTATCTTGAAAAATGAACAAACTATCAACAGTGACTATTGTATTCTATTATTTATGTATTTGGAGGAAGAAATCATTGAAAAATAGTAAAATATAAAAAAAAAAAAAAATGCTGTTTCACTTAGAACAATGCATCGTGTCATAATTTTTTGAAAATTAAACTTCTTTTGCTTTTACTTAATTTGCTTCGCCAGTTTGGTTACAAATATCTTTTTTACACATTTTAAATTTCCACGGCTTTAGATATATCTTTAACTAAACTAAAGTTTACTTAAAATCAATGGCCTCATTGGTTTCACTGTGTTTTGTACACTTTTAGAGTAAAAGTAAATGAAATTTTTGTTGAAAACTTTTGTTTTGTTATATTGAAAATTGAAACAATTTTATTTAATTTTATCATCTATTTCTTTTTTTGGTTTTAGAACCATTTAAAGCAACATGGTCAAAATATTATTGTACATACAAAAAACAGCAAAAAGAATTTACAATGTTACAATTTAATCAAATATCAGGACGTGCTGAATCACCATTGGAAAATTTAACCCTTGTTTCATGTACCAGACGAGCATCTGAATTTGAAAAACGTTTTTGTTTTGATCTTCTTTTTAAAGAGAAACCCGGCATCACATACACATTTCAGGCTTTAAGTGAAGAGGATCGTAAAACTTGGATAAATGCTATGGATGGCACTGAACCTGTAGGTTTTTTAATTATATTTTATTAATTTTATTCATATATTTTATAATTTTTTATTATCTAATAGACATATCTTGCCCCTGGTAAATCAAAAGGTAGTGAAGAATATCAATTAGATGAAGTTGGTTTTACATTTGTACGTAAATGTATTGAAGTACTTGAAAGCCGTGGACTTGAAGATGAAGGTCTTTATAGAAAAAGTGGTGTTGGTACTAAAATATCAAAATTAATAACATTGGGAATGGATCGAAAAAAGACTGAATTAGTTTTTAGCGATGAACAATATAGAGATCTAATGGAAAGTAATACAATAGCCAGTGCATTAAAAACTTATCTAAGAAATTTAAGTGAACCTCTAATGACGTATCGTTATCATAGTGGATTTATAGCTGCAGCAAGTTAGTTGATAACAACAACAAAAATATTATGTTAGATTAATTTATATATTCTGTTTTATTTTTATCATTTAAATAGAACAAGAGACAAGAAGACAAAGAGTAAGTGATGTTCATGCACTTGTTCATCGTCTACCAAAACCAAATTTCGAAATGTTGGACATGGTGATAAAACATTTAACAGAGTAAGTATTTTTATAGTTTATTTTAGTTGTTGTTTTTGTTGCTTCTTTAAAAAAAAGGATACAAGGTTTTTATAACGTGATTTCCATAATATACGAAACAAAATATGTTATAGTTTTTCTTTAAGATGTTTCTATAAAAGGATATTTCAGCAATTGAAACTTTTTGCTAGTATTTTTGTTTGAACATAAGGAATTTTGTTTGAGTTGTTTTGTTTTTTGTACCATATCACTTTTCTATTATTGAAAATTTTGTCTGAACGATAGATCATGTCTTCTAACTTAGTACAGTCCAAGGTATTTTTTTGTCATAAATATGATAGAGATTCATAGTGAGACAAGGGAGATGAACAGGATTATCCTGAAATATTTTGATATAATTCATCTTGGGATACGGTCCTTTTCGCAAGAAATTCTATAAAAAAGGGAACCCAATTAACACAAGTTTAAGATTCTGTCACAAGATGAAGTAGATGCCTAGATACTTATTGACTGTAATAGTGGGAGCGGGGGAGTGATGTCAAAGAGAACAAGACAATTACTACATTTGAAAGATATTCTTTAGCTTTAACAGTGATTTATATATGTATTTATGTAATACTAATAAAATAAGTTTTTTTTTTTCTTCTAGTGTTTCAAAAAAATATGAAAAAAATAAAATGTCAGTTTTTAATTTGGGCGTTGTATTTGGTCCAACATTACTCCGTCCAATAGAAGAGACAGTAGCTGCCATACTTGATATCAAATTTAATAATATTGTGATAAATATTTTAATAGAAAATCATGAATTAATATTTAAAACACCACCAGGAACAAATTTAGATACTAAAGCAATTAATTCAAGTCCACCAACACGTGTTCCACGTACTAATCATCAAAATAATAAACAGACAGGACGAACATCAATGTATTCCCCACAACAGGTATATAGAGTTGTTGCTAAATCAAATTATACTGATCAACCAATGTCATCAAGTTTACAAAGTATACCAAATGGTATGTTATATCAATCACCAGTTACTGGTACAAACGGTGGTACCATAATAAATAATACAGCAAATGGTTTAAAATCAAATTGTTCAAATAAAACACATCTTCAAATGTCCCATATGACATTATCAGAAAGTGATATTAGTATAAGACATGGTGAACCAACATATGTTTCTTGTAATAATAGAATATTACCTAGTAATATTGGTATTGGAAATAATATAACAATTGGTACACATCATCCATCACCATCAGTACGTAATGATTATTTATTACCACAAATATCTGGCCATCCGACAACACATGGTTATATTAATAGTAGGCAAACAACAACAAATGTTAATAATTTATCATCGCCTTTAACACAAATTCGTAATGATCAAACAACAATATATGGACAAACCACATTACCACGTCATATAACATATAATAGTAGTAAACAACATTATCCTGGACGTGATAGTAATGATAGAATGCATTCGACAAGTAGCTCGAATGAATCAGTCTGTGATTCAATATCATCAAATAGGGATATAGGAAAGCATAATATTAGTACAGGTAGCGGTGGAAGAATACCAATTAATAATCGTAATACTGATTATTCACCATCAATGAATTTAATGACAGCATGTGATGAGATAAGTCCAACAACACATTCAGCTGATTATGTGCCAAAGAAGACCCATCGTTCAAAAGATATTAATCAAATTAAAAATGATCTTGTTACTGGAACGGCGTAAGTTTAATTTTTATTTTTATATTAATTTTTTAAATAACTAACACAAAAAAAAAAAATAGTTTCTAATATACATATATAAGTTTAGATGTTTTTATAAATATAATTTAAAATTAAGTTAGAAGCTTTTTGGCTAAATAGTCTAAAACAAAAGCACAGATAAGTTAAATAGAAATGTTTGGCTATGATAAAATTAAAATATAAATGAAAGTGTCAATTCGGAAAATATGATCCGGTTAGATTCATTTAATACTAACCCTGACACCTAGAAATTAAAATTCAAGTTTTAATTGAATTTTAAAACACACAATTTTTAACGTCAAAGAAATTGTATAAAACTAATTGTCTATGGAAATGTTTTATTGTATTCTTTAAATAAAATATCGGATATTAAAATGTTCAAGTCAAATGCTGTGTTAAGTTGAAAATTATTAAATAAATTAAACAGTTCATTTAGTTTATTGAAATTCAACGATGCATGAACATTAAAAAAATTAATTAAATTAAATTATTAAATATGCAATGGATCTTAATCAGCCTGATTATGAACTTTATTTAATTCAATTAAAATTTAATGATATTTTTAATAAATATAAACGGATATAATCGTTTGAAAAAGTTCAAAATTTCTTATAATATATTAGCTATAATTAAATCATATTCAAAATATTAGGTTTATCAACTGCATATTTACATATCTCCATTGATTTTTTATTATTATTTTATTGTACGTTTTATTTTTATTTATTTCAGGCGAGTGCGTACTTTATATGCTTGCTTAGGTGAAAATGAAGGTGAATTATCTTTTGAACCAAATCAAATTATTACAAATGGTAAGTATAGATAAATGTTTGATATTTATAACTTCTTAATTTTTTTCAAATACCAAATAAATTATGAAATTTTTAAATAAGTATTTGAAATAATTGATTCATAAATTCAATACCTATTCCATTAAAATGCTTTAAGTCTCCAAATTGGCACACTTATTTTTGTATAATATAAGATTGTACACATTTCAAATAAATTCTCTAATTTGATCGATAAATTTGAAGAACTAAAAACAAGCTTGAAAGTTTTAAATAAATAAAAAAATTTTTATTACTTTTCAAAATTTTTGAATACATGCAAAAAAAATATAATTTCGTTTGTCATTTAACAAAGTGTCATAATAATTCTATTAAACTCGTGTTTATTAAAACTAACATTTAGTGCTTTAATCTTAAAATCATTTAAAAGATTTATTAGAAAATTAAAAAATAAGTGAAGCTGTTTTTATTATACAAAAATTTTATTATAACTCGAATTAAAATTATATTTTACTATTAATCTAAAATTGCATTTTGCTTTTTTATAATAAAAATGTCAAAGAAGCAAATGATTATGTAAGTGGATTTTAATACAAAAATATATAAAACAAATCTCATTACATTGGCATTGAATCTTTTTCACAGTTAATTTCATGGAATAGTTGTACTTTTAGACGTTAAACATGCAATAGTTAGATTGTTTATTGTTTTTCCTTTTCAAATACTCTTTGACGGAAAATAATGAAGTGACAGAAAAAACGTTTTGGTGGGAATGGTCCTTTAAATTGTAAACTTTCTTTACTAGCATAAAATCATTTAATAATATATTCATCTGTACAGATTTTGAATGAATCATTAAGAAAAATCTTTATTTTACTATAGTTCGATTTTCACATGAGCCAGGATGGCTACAGGGTACACTGAATGGTAAAACAGGACTTATACCAGAAAATTATGTTGAACACTTAAAGCCATATCATTGAATTATTAATAGTCAACGTATATATTAAAAATATTTTATTAAATATTCTTAAAATAAAAAACAAAAAGTAATAATATTAATTCTATATATACACATATATATAGAAAATATTAAGACGGGAAATATTTTAATTTATATTAAATTTTTACTTAATCAAATGAATAAGATTCAACTTCAGCTTTAAGAATGGATCTGATTAAAAAAAAATTTTGTAAACCTTTTTTAAAAAAAAAAATAAAATATTAATAATAGAAAAACATTGAAGAATACAATAAAAAATTAGTCAATTTACATTTTAATTGTAAATTTAAAAAAAAATCGTATTAGGCATAAAATATTAAATATAATATATTTGATTAAATACAAAATTTATTTATTAAAAATAATTTTGGAATTTGTCACTTTGTTGACAGCTAAAGACGAAATTTTTATTATTATTTTATTTTATTTAACTTTTTTTTTTGTTAATTAAGTTGTTGTTTTCTTTTTTGTAAGTAGGAAATTAAATGTAGTTAGAATTTGAGTGAAAAGTTTAAAATATTGTACTATTTTTGTTTTTGTACAAATAAGAATTTTTTAGTTTAATAATCATAAAATAAATAAATACATCAAAGAATGTGATTACAATAACCTTTGAAATTTTTTTTTTTTTAGTTTTAAAAAGTGATCTTAAATTGAAAATACAATTGTTTGTAAATAGAATTATATAAGTTTATATATTTTTGTTTTAAACTATCGAAATAAAGAAATTTTAACCATCCAATTTAATTTATTACTGTCAAAATCTATTTGTAATTCTATCAAATTAAGTCTTAATTTTTTAAATATTTAGATTTATGAAAGTAAAAAATTCAAAAAAAAAAAAATAATTCTTAATAATAATAAATAATTGAAATTTTCGGTAATAGTTTAATTTTAATCGATGTCCTACAAACAATTCAAATAATTTTGATCACTAAAAATAAAAATTTAAAAGGCAATTATATATTTATTGAAAACAACGAGAATTAATACAAAAATAATATTTTTAAAATTTTTTATTAATTATTTGTAACAAAAGAAAACGGCTGTTTACCAATTTTTGGAAATGTAGTATTTACTTCATATAACATGTATTGTAAAAAGTTTGTTTTGTTTTTTATTATTTTTATTATGAGTAATTCTTAATAGATTGTAAATAATAACTAAACAAAATTCTTTTCAAATATAAATATGTATTTTTTTACATAAAAATGCAAAAATTAATCAAGATTATTTTAATTTTGAGAATGTCATTTATTGCAAATATAGATTTGAATTTAATAAATCATAACAAAAATATAAAAAATTTTAAAAAACAATATTTTTTGTTAAAGTGTATTAAAAATCAAAAACAAATTTAAAAAAATTTATTTACACAACTTAATCACTACGAAATTTTAAATCAAACTGGAAAAAATAAAACATTTATGTCCTCTTGCAAATAAGTAGAATTATATTTAATTTGGATAATATATAAATGTGCTTTAAATTATTTGTCATGTCAGTGTAAATGGATTGAGTTTCGTCTAATAATTTTTCATTTCATCATTTGATAAATCCGAAAAAATATATCTTGTTTTTATGTTCGTTTGTATACGTGTTCTTTTTTGAAGAAATTATTATTATTTAAATCTGTTAAATTAATTTTAAAATATATTTTCAATTGTTTAGGTTCCATTAGATAACTCGCTATTGCCCTCAATGCCAAAAATTAGTTTTGGACAGCTATAATTTATGTGCAATTTTGTTGCAATATTTGTAAAGTACCATTTATAAACTGAATATGCTTAATACAATCAAAATATTTCTATATTTTATTTTTTTAACAAAAAAATATTCAAAATAATAGCCACTTTTAACTAGGCTTTTTTTTTTTACCGATAATAGGAAATATTGTGAAAAATTGTAATAGTGTCAACCTACACTTATGATATCATCTTATAGGGACTATTCACTATTTTTTCCGTTTGACGTCAAATCTGCTTACTCGTATACGTACATAGTGTAAATATATTCTTTAAAACTAATGTGGATTAATTCTATAACTTTGTGTGTATATTTCAGAGAGCTACGCTTTGACATATCAATTTATAAAATTTTATTCGCATTGGAAATGCGAATACTTGTTTTTAAATTTTATAAAATAAAATATTTAGGTGAAAAAACTTAAATACTTCTGAAAAAAAAAAATAACTTCAATTTGTTTTAAATTTTAAGTGTTGTTTTTGTGAAAAATATTGTTTTAATGACAAGAATGTCGCAAGGATTTTCCAATAATATTTGCCATATGTTGCAGGTAAATAGGGTAAGACTAAAATAAAAATCCTTAAAGTTTCAAAAAATAGTAAAATTGAAATAATTATAAATATTTTTCTCATTATTTTGTTTTTAAATATGATTTTAACTTTGACGTATAAACGCATATATGAAAACACTGCTGTATAAACCTAGCTTGTTCTGACAAATTCATATGTTTCCTTAGATGTGCACTCCTCGAAGGCAAAATCAAAATGTTTTTTTTGGCATGTATGTATCAGTAAACGACTAAAACCGATAGCGATTTGAGAGTAGAAAAAGCATGTTTAATTTTTTACTCTCAAATGACCATTTCCATATACTTTATATGGGACGAGAGAGCCATTTGATGAGTTGGAAAAAATAATATATAGTCCATATTATATAATCATTTATAATCGATAAAACAACTGTGTTTTGGATTACATACTCATAATACTAAATTAAATAAATTATTTTTATAAAAAAATAAATTTTTTATTTTTCTTATATTCAAGTTTTTGTCTTGTACGAATATTTTAAACCCATAATGATACATTTATTAAAAATGTCACTTTCGGCCTAGAAGAAAAATTGACAATTATGTTTCACGAATATTTTCATATAAAGTGAAAAAAATAAAGTAATACCTTACAAAAATTATACCCTTTCATTTTTTACAAATAACTATAAATACCAAGTTCTATAATTTATTTTTATTTTGCAGATTTATTTAAAATAAATTTTTAACTAAAATTAAGTTTCGTTATACTTTGAGCTTTAGTTTACAATTTTAGTTTTCTTTCTACTTTTATTATCAACTTCAGATTTAGTTTTAGTTTCATTTTTGGTTTTAGTTTTATTTTTAGTTTTCTTCTCAATTTTATTTTTACTTTTCTTTTTAATACCATCACTATTTTTACTATCAGTTTCAGTATTATTTTCAATACTAACATTATTTTTCTTAAAAATTTCAACATTATCAATGAAAATTCTCTTTGGACCATCAGTTCCATATTTAACGGTAACTTTAGTACCTTTAAGTGTTTTAATACTAATTTCATTCATTTTTATAGGCAGTGGTCTTTTTTTCAAATATCTTAATAGAGGAATTTGCGGCTTTTGAATTTTTTTACATTTATGGATTTGAAGAACTTTAAAATGTCCTGTGCCGACTGGAGCTGGTAAACCTAAAATAATTCTTTCAGATACACCCTCTATTTTATCAGTTTGTCCATAATAGGCAGCATCAAATAAATGATCAGCAGTTTTTTCAAACTAAATAAAAAGATATTTTTTAAAAAGATATTTAAGTAAATGAGTATAATACCGATGCTAAATTAAAAACACTTTCTCTCATTGTAGCCAAACCATAACGTGTTATACCCAAAACTTCTCCTCGTGCTGTCATTTGACTTGCAAGTAGCATTATATGTCTGTGATCTACGGTCATTCCGTGATTTTCCATTACTTCTTTTATTTCATTTATAATTGTTGTACGGGCTGCTTCAATACCTAATGTATTATAAATTTCCCAAATATTATTGCTTCGCGTTGAAGTCCCAACAACACCATAAGTAGAAATAACATCAAGTAAACCAAAACCTTCTATACAAAGTTTATATTTAGGTGGTTGAACTGTATCATCTATTGCTACAACTGCTCTTGAAATATTTTTTATTCCACATACTACTACAGTTAGTAATACTGTTGATAATCGTTCCAATTCCGCTTTTAAATTACTTCCATGTTTAGATACATCTGGCCTTACTATAATCAATGAAGATCCAACCGTTTCTACATTATTCATTTTAACAGATATTCGTGATGCACATATTCTTAAAAAAATAATTAATATATATTTTTATTAAGACTTTTTTTTAATTATTTTTAAGCTTACGAGTAGGCAATGGTTGCAACATTAATCTGAAGTTTAAGCAATCGTATACGATCCAAGTCAATTTTTATCAATATAAAACATTTTTTGTGTTTGTAAACTTCTTCAATGTAGGAAGTAACCTTCAATATACCAAAAATATATTTATTAATGTTGTAAGTTAGCTTAACATTGTTTTTAAATGGGACTAGTATTCAAAGCAATCAATCTTAGAAGAGTTAAAGTTTTGAATATAAAAGACAAAAATATTTTTATACGTTTGAAATCTTATAGATATGAAAAAAGGTGTCTTTATAATAAATAGAAAGAAAAACTATTAATTTAAAAAATAAACGTACTTCGCCTAACGTAGTTTTTTCCATTCTTGCCTTTACTTGCCTAGCAAAGTCCATACTAGTATTATCTGTAATATCAGCTACAATTATTGGAGTTGATATAAGTTTAGTTGCATTAATAATTTCAACTATACGTGGTACACCCTAAAACCAATTTTTTGGTAATATTCTATACATTATTCATTAATAGAGAAAAAAACCTGTGTTATATTCATAGAAGCTACACCAGCAAAATGAAAAGTTTTAAGTGTCATTTGAGTACCAGGTTCTCCAATACTTTGGGCTGCAAGAGCTCCAACAGCAGTACCAGGCTCAACAACACACTTATTAAAATTCTTTTGAGCACATTCAAGAAAATGAAAAAGTTGTTTTTTGGTTATTCTTTCGATTTTATTAGCCAATTTTTTGTACTTTAAGTGATTGTTTTTAAGTTTTTGTGCAACTTTTTCTAAAAACGATCTAAAAATATATATAAGAGACATAAATTTCTTATAAAATTTTATTTTATTTTTATAGTCTTTTACCTGCATTCTTTAGGAAAATCATATTTGCTATCGCAAAAATCAAGTTTTGAAATTATCTTATCCGCTTCAGTCAAAAGTTTAGATCCCTTTAAGTTTTCTTCTGTACAATTAGAATACATTGCCTGAATATGAGATAGTTGACGTTGTAAATCGACTGGCTTTTTTGAAAGTTCCAAGTAAACTGGATCTAAACCATCGCCACCATAAGTTGTTTCAACTATTTCACCGATTGCACTTCGAACAGTGTTATCATAGCTAACAACTAAGTCTTCTAAGCACTAAGAAATTCATAAAAGTAATGAAATGAAAGACAAATAAAGAATATAATAATAATTGGATAAAAACCTTAACCAAACGACGTTGTAAATAACCCGTTTCTGCTGTTTTAACAGCTGTATCTACTAAACCTTCACGACCTGCCATTGTATGAAAAAACATTTCCGATGGAGTTAGCCCTGAATAAAAGCTATTCTGTATAAATCCTCTTGAAGCAGGAATTTTAGCTAAAAAAGTGAAAAATTTATTTAAATTTTAAATATATTAAATACAATTAATACAATATTTTTCAAAATGTGGAAGAGCACGACAAGTAAATCCATTAGGTACACGTCTTCCACTTATAGCTTGTTGACCAACACAAGCTATCATTTGTGATATGTTTATATTAGAACCCTTTGAGCCAGATGCAGCCATAATTAATGCACTATTGGTTGAATGTAATTCATTAAAACATGTTTTTGCTGTTTGTTCACGTAAACCAGAAAGTTCTTTTAATATAACTGCTTCGAGAGTTTCTTCAACGTTACATCCTGGTTGACATTGTAATGTACCTTTTTCCATTTCTAAAATGTATTCATCACATTTACGATAACCTCTCATCAAAAGTTTTCGTTTCTGTTCAAGTAGTTCTCTGCTAGGAGTAACATCACTGATTCCAAAGGAAAATCCTCTAGTCATAAGAAAACTAGAAGACATCTGTAAATTAAAGTTTATAATTTTATAATGGATAATAATTTAAATAAAACTTACTCGTGATAAGCGCCACATACATTTCGCTGCGTAAAGTTCACCAAAATCTCGTAGTAATTCATAAAATATACTATTTTTTGTTCCTGAACCTAAGGTTGCTTTATCCATTATCCCACAAACGAGTTCAGAGTTTCTTATATGAACCCCTGCAATTATTTTACTATTATATTTATTCGAAGCTTAAAAAAAAACATCTTACAGGAATCATTTACACAAAAATCATAATCTTTTGTATAATTTCTTCCTTTTGCTACCAAATTGGCCATAACCGGACAAAATTTGTTGGGTCTCAAAAGCAAACTAAAAATTTGTTTACCAGTCCAACATTTTTGTGGTTTTATTATAGCTGGTGGCGGAAAATCTATGTGCATATTACTATCAGGACCAGAAATTAAACAAGCAGCTAATTGCATTGCTTGTTCTTTAGTTAGAAACTGATTCTTTTGAGTTAACAGATAAGCTCCAGTAATAAAATCTTGTGTAGCTGAAATTACCATATCTCCATTTCTTGGTGTAAGTAAATTATATTTATTATTCATTAATACCATGGCTTCTGTTTTGGCTTCTTCGGTTTGAGGAAAGTGTAAATTCATTTCATCCCCATCAAAATCAGCATTATATGGTGCACAAACACATTCATTAAAAGAAAGCGTACGTTGGGGATGAATTTTTACTTCATGACACATTATACTTAGTTTATGTAGACTAGGTTGGCGATTAAAGAGAACTATATCACCATTATCCAAATGCCTTTCGACTAAATCACCACATTTCAAATCTTGTGCTATTTTATTTCGATTACCAAAAGCAAGATATTTTTTAAAAGTACTTCCTTTTTGTTGTACATAATTTGCACCCGGATGTGTATTGAATCCATTTCTGATTAAATTTCTTAATTTTTCTATATTATGTAAATTTACACGTTCCGGATAAGTTAAAATTTTTGCTACACGTTCAGGTACTCCTACTTGATGTATCATTAAATTTGGATCTGGTGATATAACACTACGACAAGTGAAGTCAACACGTTTTCCTGACAAATTTCCCCTAAAGCGACCTTGCTTTCCTTTTAATCTTTGAACTATACCAATTGTAGATTTTTTGCATACCATATTAAGAGGAACATTTGATATTTCACTATTAAAAAACAAAGCAACATGTAGTTGAAGAAAATCCCAATCTTCTTGGATTGTGTCAATTTTTCCTCCAGAAGTGACATGTTTAGAAATTACATCATTTATTAAAATTATTTCACTTTGTTTCATTGTAAGATCATCTTCTCTCCTAAAATATTAAAGATTATGCCATATAAAGATTATATATTAATTTATTAAATTTAGTTTTACTAACGTTCCTTTTTCAAATTCGGTTCCTTTAGATGGTCGTATGCATACAGGTGGTACAAAAATTCGTTGGACAATTAAGTTTTCAGGATCAGCATCTTTAGATATCATTCCTAACAATGGTATATCTACTTGGGGTATACGTTTAAATATCCCAAGAACAGAAAGTGGATTTAGTTCTTCAATAATAGCTGTATGATCTATTTGTGTCTTAGTTTTACGATTTTTATTAGAGGAAGAAAGAAAGTTATTTAGTGTAGATAATGCTTCAGTTCTATTTGATTTTTTTCCTTGATACGCATCATAAACTATTTTTAGTAAACCAGGACCTTTTTTAACCAAACCATTTACCGATTGACAATTTGGACATTTTCTGACTTTTTTACATTTAGTTAATATTTGTGTGTGTATTGATTTCTTTGCTGTATAAGACAATTTTGGATTTAGTAAACGTTGGGTATAAATATTTTTTTCAGTAGTATTTAATAAAACATTAGCACATTTTTTACAAATCATTTGTAATATTGCAATTGTATTACGAAAATGACCACTATGAAATACTGGGAGAGCAAGATCGAGATATCCAAAGTGTCCTATACATTCGTTTAACGATTTGCCACAAGATTCGCAAGCACCATCCTTTACACATATACCCTTGATTTGATTAAATACAACAATAACAAAAAATTATTTTAAAAATAAATAAATTAAAATATTATTAGTACCATTCGTCGGTCCAGGACGCCATTAGGAAAAGGAATGCCTCTTTCTTTATACAAACTTTTCGATGTAACTCGAATATGAGAATCTGATTCAATATCATAGGCACTATTAATTCCAAATTTGACTGCGGCTCTAAAAGAAATTTATGGTTAAAATTAAATATTAAGGTTTATGGTAAATATTCTTACATTTCAGAGTCAACTTGGGATTCTAAAAATTGTTCTTTTGGCATTTTAAAAAAGCCTTTAAATCAAACTAGAGTTTTAACATGAACGAACCTAATTAAAACACATAATACATAATTATTTTTGGTTATTCTTACTTTTAGTTCATAATTACCTTTAGTTCATAATCATAACCTATGATATATTAAATGCCGAAATCTACTGCGTTCTTTAATTAAGTCATTTTAATCAGGTTCCTTTCAATTTCAAAGCGTTCATAAATTCAAAAGTTCGATTAGGGTATAGTTCTTTTGACAGGTTTTTATTATACATAAAGAACTAAAGGCCCAAGTACAATGCACGCGGCAGCGGCGCGCAAACGGCAATGTAGAATCCATACAAAAAAATGGGAGCTGACACAATGTGCGCCGCGCTGGAAGCAATCCGCGTTAAAAGTAGACCTATAATTTCTACCTTTACACGCGGTTTCTTTGAGAAAAATTTAACTAGATGGCTCTGCTTGTGTAGCTTTGAACATTTTCTAACAGGATCGCTCATCGTTGAAAGATAATTACTTTTATGCCGACATATTTGTTGTTTACTTTTCATGTTGTGTTTAAGAGAATATTTTCGATGCTTTTTTCATTAAAAAGTGTAATACAGTGTTTTAAGTGGACTAATTGGATGTTTATTGAAAAGCGATCTTAAGGCCATCTGTTCGTTTTTGATAAAATACACCAGCTAGATAGCAGAGTCATCTCTTTTTTTGCTATAAAAGTCGCTAATATATGTCAACCACGCCGCGTGCATTGTGTTAAGTAACCGTGCTCTGGTTTTGTGCACAACTTCACAAAAAACCGCGTTTGCGCGCCGCGTTCATTAGTATTTGGGCCTTAAGAAAGCTCAGTTCACTTAAAATAATATTTATTTATTTAAAAAATGGTCGTGGATATTAATCGTTTAACCTCACATTCCATAATATATTGACACTCCAGTTCCTTTTGACTAACATATAGTTACTCTGCCGCGCCGGTGTAAACACTTTCCGAAACCATCAAGTTTGGTGGTTTCCACACTATGGTTTCGTTGCCGCTGTAACCGCCTATTAAATCTTTATTCAAAGTTACAAATTTTTAGAAATTGTTTAAAAAATATTATACTTTAATTTTCTATAAAATTAAAAATGTATTATTTCAGATTTTTTTTGAATGCAGCTATTTTACGACTAAAGCTGTTGGCTGTTTTGATTTGCAAAGATCAATTTTACTGCACGAGGTAGAAATATGTTCACTAGTACTACAATTAATGACTAAAGGGCTCTATTTCAATGTTTTCAAATCATTTATTTCAGGCTTAAATTTTAGGCAAGAATGTTCTCTTTAAGGTTAGTTTTGCTTCTCCTTTTCTTTTTGACTTTGATAAACATCGTAGAACCTCCTATCAAAGATAAAGTTCTAATGCAAGCTTTGTTTATTAACACTCGGCAGATAACAAATCTCACATAATCTATTGTAGACTTCAACAATTGAAATACAAAATCGTTAATTTGACATGTATTCGAAAATTCAGAAATCTTAAAACTACATTTGATGAAGAATGTATTGTGTAATATTACTTTCTTCATTTTTTTTATATAAAATTTTTTGCATTCAATTGTGAATGTATGAATCGGAATTTTCGAAAATTTGCAAGAGAGTTAAAAGGTCGAAAATGCCAATTAAATGATTATAAGTTGATCAAAATAGAAAAAAATAATAGCAATATTCATACAAAATATTCTTATCTAAGAACGAAAACTAAACAGTTTTTCAATCATAGTGAATCACGTTTTCAGAGTTATTAATTTTCTTATATTTGTATTGTTACAATAAAGTTTTCAAATAATTTATTTGTACATACTAATTTATTATATTTCTATCCATTTACCACCTATGCAGTCAGCAAATTTGAAAAGTAATTCACATTTTTATGCGCAGCACCGTCTTTCATAATCCTCGCTACATTTCTGCTATATATGTATATATTGTGTTTAAAGTTGACTTATGCTAGTTTCAAATATTACATTCTCTTTTCAGTTTATTTTTCGTCTTCATTCTTCCTTCCAGGAGGCACGTGATTGTCTTCAACTTTTTCATTTATAGTTTTACTACATATTTCAATATTTTTTTCCTTAATAATTTCCTCTTTTAATTGGTTTGCATTCGATTGAATATGTTCGTTTTCTTCGTTAATCTGAATTTTACTATCGTTCTTTTCATCATTATCATCCTTTTCTATTTCATTTTCTGAATCTGTCGATGATTCCCTGTTATTTATTTGAGTAGAATTGTTTTTATTAGCTATTGAATATTTTTTCTTTTTATTTTGATTCTCCTTTTTTTTTAATCGTTTAGCTCTTTTCTTCGCCGTTTTATCATCAGATTTTTTTTTATTTTCTAATAATATATTATGATATTCATCATCAAGTTTCTCACGTATACTTCTTGCCTGTATAAATTTTTGTCGTGCATATTCTTTTCTTCTTAAATGACGGTATACATGAAATTCACCGGATCCCGCTCCTGCACTAGATCCCATGACATTACGAACAAATGAGGGAACAGCTGGCATAAAATCCTTCTCTTTTGATAGTTCAGGAATAATAACTGGTTTTTCCTAAAATAAATTTTAAATATAAACTTAACATTTAAACCCAAATTATATATTTATAATGTATTAAAATGTATTTTAATAAATAACTTGTTTTAATAAAAATTTTGAGAGTTTACAGGGTTTTGCATCATTTTTTCCAGCTTAATTCGCTGCAAATCAACAGCTGATCTAACAACTGGTCGATTTTTCTTCTCTTCAATAATATCTTCAACACAAAATTCTTCTACATTTTCCATTTTTTACTTTTATATATTATTTAAGATTTGGTAGTTTCGAAAAACTAGTTGTCAAAAAATAGAACCAAACAGTTTTTGACAACTGTATTTTAAAGAGCGTGTTTCATAAATCAAGCAAAGTGTTTAAGGCTATCTAGATTAACGTTTTGGACAGCAGTATTATAGGCGATATTATAAGAGTTCTGAGGTAAGTCTACGCTCGATTGACTACAATAATTACACTAAAAATCTTTTAGAAAAGTATAACTTGGATCTTTTAACTAATTAGTTTTCATGTATAATGCATTGTTATTTGCGGTAAGTCAATTTAATATAATAAGAATAGTTAGAAAGTATAGGTTATATATTTTCAATCAAATGGTCAAACTTGTATAACCGCGTTTCAAAATTTCTATCCAAACTCTTATAAAAGCGCTGTCCAAAACGCTAACCTAGACAGAAACTGTCTTAAAATAAGTAGGATAAGTTGAGAAATGAGAAATAAATTCCATTTAGTTAGTTTACATACATTTTATAGGAATAAAATACATGGGGAACAAATTCAGATCAATTACGCCCGGTTTCACAGTTCGTACTTAACTTTTTTGCTCAGCTGAGTTTCTAAGAAGACTTAAGCTTTTCTTGAAAACTGGAAGTGCGTTTCACAGTTGTTTTTAATGATATTCTTAGCTCAGCTATTATTGCTGAATTTTCTAAGCCATTTTTACGTCATTTTTACGTTAAACTTATATGAAAACTTTTATAATGTTAATGATGTTCTTATTGAATTTTTAACAATTCAACTGAATATGATACACCATTTCTCTATTGCGAAATTATGCATTTTTTATAAAACATTATTGAAACTAAAATTGAACTTTTATTTCTAACAACTTCAAAATTTATTTAATTTTTATGCTTGAAAAATATTATTTAAATAAAGTTTTCGAAGGTATTTGACACAAAATTTAGTAAAACAAACACAAATTTGGCTTTTCTGACAGCTAAGTCGACTTTAAATCTTGAAAATTGGTGACTTAATTTAGGCATGAAGTTAAGTCTAATTAAGGGTTAAGTATATGAACAGTAAAACGCAAAATCTGGCTAAGTATATTTTCTTAATTTGACAGAGCGCTAGGCAAGACTTAAGTACGAACTGCTAAACCGGGCGTTAATACCATAAATTAACATAGCCTTTGTCTTATAAAATCTCTTCTAAACTTCAGATTTATACAGTATACGAACATCATTTTGTGTATGCATGCATAATACCTTTATAAAGTAAACAATTTATAATTTAGTTAAAAAGATATTTTTATCAATTAAAATTTTAATTATTTATACTTTTTTTTTACAATTTCCATTTATTTCTAGTAAAGTTTTAAGGATTAAATGCAAACTTTGTTAACTTCTGTCAACATTTCATAAATGTGAAATTCATATTGGTCAAAAAACTTCCAATTTGGTTCAAATTGCTGCCATTTTTATACAAATAGAACCAAAATTTGTCTGAAATAAAAAATAAAAATTTTTAGAATCAAAAAATTTCTATTTTTTATACAAATAGAACCAAAATTTGTTTGAAATAAAAAATACAAATTTTTAGAATCAACTGATTTTAAATATAGAATCAGCCAAAATCTCAGAAGTGAGTACTAGAATACGTAATAAGAAAATTTGCTTACATTTATGTTGGAAGGAAGGAATACAGGCTTTAGTAGTGTTCAGTTAGTCGCGATATGAAGTTGTTTTGTTACTGTATATATATATATAGAAAATTCTTGGATCAACTTTATTTTTAAAGTCAAATTATGTTTTGTCTTTGCTTATATAAAAAAATGAGTTTTTATTTTATACATTACATATAGCGAATTCATTTAAATACTAGTAGGTTTTAATGTTGCTTTTCGACTATATACCGCAGAAAACAGGTAGTTTTTATTTTTGGTATAATTAAAATAGTAATTGTGTATTGTGTCGGCTATACTGTTTTTTTGAAAATTAAAATTTTCAATTTACCTTTTTTTTTAGTTTTACATTTTTGTATTTAAATTATTTAATATAGAAAGAGTGAGTGGTAACATAAAAAATCTTATCATAGTTACTGAAATTTAATTTGAAATAACCAATAACAAAAAAGATTATAATATTTGTATTTATATTTATTTAAAAAAATATTTATATTAATGTGATGTTACATTATAAATAACTATATTTTTCGAATTTAATACAATTAAAAAGTATTTGATTGAAAAAGCAATTGTGCTTATAATATAAAATATATATTACTAACAATATATATATTCAAAAAGAGTAAGTGTGGGTGTATGGTTGCTTTGAACTTCCTGTGCGCTATTATTTATATTATTTTCTGTTTTTCTGAGTAATTTCATTTTATTGTTTTATAATTTTTTAATTGAACGTTGACTTTTTCTCAAGTATAACTTAAATTTCTATTTTTTTCACAATCGTAATAAATACAAATATATTTTAAATAAAAAACCAATGGTATTTAATTCCAAGCAACTAAAAAATTTATTAAGTATACATTCCATAGTGTATGAATGACTATATATGTATATATATACATATACTAATGGAGTTTGTGTGTAGTTCTGTCATATAAAATGTGTGTAAATTTATTTTTTTTTTTTTTGTTTTGTGTAATACCGATGGCAAAAGAAGAAATTTAGTTATATAGCACTAAAAAAACATATATAATACAATATGCAGCATAACTATAAGATGATGGGTTTTTATATATTATTTATTTGAGTTGCATGATGGTTGCTTGATGTGATTAGAACGAAGTGTCAAATTGACTGGTCCCTATTGGGGGATAATTCCTAGAATTTTTGTTTTTTCTAATTGTATGCTGCATCATATTCTGAAATCGTAAGTTAAATTTAACTTTAAATTATTTTTAAAATAACATAAATATATATAACATATAGTTAAAATAAAAAAGATTTTTGTTTTTCTTTTATTTTTATTTTAAAATAATCATATATGTATAAATTATTAATATATTTTGTAATCGTGCATAGTTAACACAAGTCTATTCAATTGATTTAACAAATTCTTAACTTAAATATTTTAGTTGTTGTTTTTTTTATTATTTAAGTAGAAAATAGAAAAATGTTTTTATATACAACCAAATTTGTGCTATCTTCAATATCATAAAACATAGTAACTATAATTTGATATATTTTGTTAAATAAATGTAAATAATTTATGATGTAATCTTTTTTTGGATAAGCTGACCGTGACGATACATACTTTTATTAATAAGAAATATGAAAGATAAAAACTAAGGGCAATTACAGAAAAATGAAATTTCATCATTTTGTATATTCTTTAGGATAAACCCTAAATCTTAACAGGTATTTTGCTTTAATATTCACTTTTTTTTGTATCCTTTGATCTAAACTGCATGAAGTCTCATGTGACTATAAACAAAAAATCAAGTTTTGTTAATTTTCGCTTTGTATCTCTTGTCCAAGAATGCACTGGATACTATAACTATATGGAGCATAACGCTTCAGTCCTTTGTGCTCACTTTGTGCTATTTGTTAAATTCCGTTAAAAACGTCTACCATAATAATACTCATAAAATTTTTAAAGTCTGTTGAAATAACAAAAGTCAGGTTTTGTCATAAGTGGTTTTACGCTTACCTAATTTATTAACAGATATTTTATATTGTATTGTTTTTACATAGTCATTTTCATGTTAAATGTGCTTAGTGCAGGGAAGCTATGATATCTGACCGTGTTCAAATCATAATTAAATACAAGCCGTAGGTTTATTGCTAATAGTTAGTATTGTAACCAGAATTTCGAATTATACATTGAATCCTACGCTCCTACTTTCTATCGATATAATAATGGTTAAGGTATGAAGGTTGTATATAAATGTAATAAAAGAAGAATATAAATTAGAAGTATTGAATAGATAAATAAGAAAGCGAATCAAATGAAGCTAAATATTGTAAAGTATACCAGTTTTAGCATCTTTGGATATTTATAAACCTCAACTCTAATGAGTTTCCTGGCAGTTAGTCAATCTTTGAACTTAGAACAATCCACGAAAAGCCAAATTTGTAACATTTAAGACTTTAATCAGATCTTTCCTTAATCTAAGGTATTTTAATTATGTTAGAATTCCTCAATTACTTAGATATTCATATCCTGAATAAAAGTAAGAAAATGCGTTCTGTCTATTGCTGTTTATTTTGTTAGCACAAAAAAATAATTAAAAAAGCTATTATAATAATTGACAACAACAAAATATTTCAAATAAGAATGCAAAAAACAAAATAAATATTTCACAAATTTATGACAAAATGATTTTTTCAAAAACTAACAATTCCCCTGGATGCTGCCATATGTTCAGCAATAAATTTTTCATTTATAATTGAACTTCAAGTCTCTAAAATTTCATAACACCAGTAAATATGATAGTAAAATCCTCAGTAATTACTGTGTGAATGTATTCTAAGCCATCAATACTTAGCTGCAGTTTTTTTCATTTTATTTTAAAAATGGTCTTGCTTAACAATTCTCTAGCCTGATGAGATTTCGTTAAAAAAATAAATTATAAAATATTCTTAATAATATTGTTTTAGTAAACTAAATTTCAAATTAAAATTTTTGATCAAATTTATGCCAGAATTGAGCTGTATAAAAATTAAGTTTATAATCGCATATTTATATAAATTTTTTTCTATATATTTATTGCTAATTGCTAATAATAAAAACTTGATTCGTTTTTTTTTTTTTGAAAAAAAAACTATCGATTTGAATTCAATAATTAGAATTTTATAACAATTTTCCTTCTAATTTATAACAATTTCATTAAAAAATTAAGTTTTAAGTTATTGTGTATAGTTACAAAAATAGGGAAAAAAATATTTTTAGTAAAAAACAATAGAAGATAGGTAATAAATTATACATTGCAAAGCTTTGACTGGCCTTCACATATTTTCTAAGCTAAATATGTCGGTATATTTTCTTAAGAGCTATATAATTTGTAAAAAATTAATATATAATTGGTTGTCTAGCTCTTTAGTTGTTTTTTATGGGAAAATTATGAAAAACTAATTACCAAAAAAAAAAAAACAAAAAATTAATAAATAAAAAGAAGCATTTCTAGAAAGCGAAAGATAAATTAAAAAATGAAAATTAATAATTATATGAATTTTTTTTTTGCCATGCTCTAAATTTAATTAGTTTTTTAATCATGCTATTTTTTTAAAGCAAAAGTCTTAAGTAGTATTTATTGGATTTGATTTTTTACAAAAAAATAATATTAAAATTCAAAGCAATGTTGGCCTTTCTCATACTTTGACTCGCCTTCAGAGTTCTTTCTTTTATAAAAATGTTTTAGTTATTCAGAATTGGTTTCATTATTTTGCGTCATTTATTGTTAAATTAATCAAAAACAATATAAGAAGAAACTTAAATGTAAGAATTTAATTTAAAATTATTATTTAACAAATTTGTTTAATAATTTTAATTTAATTATCAGAAAATTTTGAAACGTTAAAATTGGGCTCTTTAATAAAAAAGCTCAATAATTATTTCATTTCGCAAATGAAACACTTTTAACTATGGAACATGGAAATGAATTTGTTCATATCATGTCTAACTGCATTATTATGAAATTTTGCTGTTGCTCATTTGTTTGAGATAAATATTCAACAGATTTAATATACACAATTATAAAGCAAAATTAGATGAGTAATACAGTTAATTTGTAGTCCTCTTGCTTTGTCTACTTTTTTAGATTTTGGTATCATTATCTGAGAGACGATAGCAATTATTTAACCAGGTGAATTTCTATCGTAGCTTTTTTTTTGCAATCTCAAAAATTGATTAGCTTTGATTATGGTTTTTTTTTGTTTAAAGTAAAACAGGTTACGATTATTTTGCAATTTTAACTTTGCGTGTGTTTGGAAAGGGAATAATAAAAATTTTTTTTGTGCATAGTTTTAATTGAATCCAATTTAAAAATTTAATTTGTTTTATGGTTTTTGCCTTTAATTAGTTAGATTATAAATTTTGAGCATTAAAAGTTTTGTTTTAAAGTATTTAAATTTTTTTTTTGTTCTGACCTTTAAAAAAATTTCACCTTCTATATATTCTTAAGCAAGGTTTAAGATAGCTGTCATCTGGTGTTAGTTCTATGAATTATACTTCAAAAACTGATTAATTTTTGTTGATTTTTCCAAAATATTTCAAAGTATTTCTTTGTATATTTTATGTTGTTAGCTTAGGGCACAAATCCATCTACCTATAAATTTTCAGCTTTTTTCGAAACAATGTTTTGACATCCGAAATTACAAAATTGATTCTTATAAAAATAGTGTGGATTAATTCTATAATTGTGTGTGTTTATTTCAGAGAGCTACGCTTTGACATTTCAATTTATAAAATTTTATAGGTTATGTTACCATAGGAAATTCAAATACGTTTTTTTAAATTTTGCAAAATAAAATATTTAGGTGAAAAAAACTAAAATGTTTTTAGGTGAAAACACTTAAATAGTTCTGTAAAAAAAGAACTTCAATTTCTTTTAAATTTTAAGTGTTGTTTTGTTGAAAAATAATTTCTTAATCACAAAAATGTCGCAAGGATTTTCTAATAATATTTGCCATATTTTGCAGGTAAATAGGTTAAGACGAAAATCAAAATTCTTAAAGTTTCAAAAAAAAAGTAAAATTAAAAGAATTATAAATATTTTTCTCTTATTTTTGTTTTTGAATAGGATTTTAACTTGACTTTGAAAACACTGTTGTATAAACCCAGCTCGTTCGGACAAATTCATATGTTTCCTTAGATGTGCACTCCTCGAAGGCAAAATTAAAATGTTTTTTTGGCTTGTATGTATTAGTAAACGACTAATACCAATAGCGATTTGAGAGTAGAAAAAACATGTTTAATTTTTTACTCTCAAATGACCATTTCCATATACTTTATATGGGACGAGAGAGCCATTTGATGAGTTGGAAAAAATAGTGAATAGCCCCAATTATGGTCGGTTTTCAAGGTTTCATCAATGGCACAAGCATTCCTGCTTTTTGATGAGTCAAGTTTATTTGATATTTTCAACAAAAGATAAAGAAATTACTCATTTTATTTATTTGTGGATTTTTTGGTTATTTTTTAAAATCATTAATTATTATAATAATTTAAAATTCTCAACTAAAGTTAGGTTATATCGCTTAGAACTTGAGAACAATTTTTAACCCATTTTGAATAATGTGTAGGTTTTCATTTATTAAAGATTCCAAGTAGCTTGGCGTTGACAAAAAGGATGCTTGTTATATAACAAAATGTTTCTATTCATGAAGAAGACTTTTTTTTTAACCTTTATCAATGAAATTATAATAAAATGTTAAAGGCCCTTTATTAACTTGAAATGTTTTAATCACTTTTTTCTCCTAATTTTTTTTAAAAATTTAGGTTGGTTAAATTAGTTGCAAAACTAAAGGGGTTCTAATTCCTTTGATCTAATAAAATTTTAAAGAAACTACTTTCTTTCACCTATTTTTATGTAAATAAAAAAAATCCAGTTCTAATGGGGATAAAAACTATCGTATAATTACTCGCGCTATTGTTGTGTATAGCGAAATGGCCACACTGCTAAATTACATGAAACCTTGAAAATTGTTTCCAATTACATACATATAAGTTCGTAACAAACGTGATTTTTTGCCTAAATTGATGAAAAAATTAGCTAGAGTATTATTGTTGAAACTTTACGTGATTTTTCGGGTTTTAATTGAAATTTGATCTTTTTGGTCAACAGAATTCGTGTATAGAGCTTTGAGGTTTGTTGAGATTCTTTTGCATAGATATCGAATTTTTTATATTATGTAGGCTAAACATTTTTTTTGGACATAAATTTAAAAAATTTTTCAATTTTTATATGAAAAATTTTATTTTATGAACATAAAAACGAAAAGAAAGAAACAATATACCAGGGCAATTGCATGTATTCAACCGTTACAGATCAAAGAAATAAAAAGCCAAACAGAATTTCGAAAATTTAAAATAACCTAGTGAGATAAGTAATTTTCTTAATTTCGGGTAAAACTTAGTAATTCATATTTTTTAATCACAAGTCATGATAAGTTTCTGATGTTCTGGCACAATATAATCTAATCAAAAAATAAAACAATAACCATAGGTCTATATTTTACTAGGCTAGATATAATTTTTTTTGTCTTCTTGTTCTATTCTATTTAAGACGGCTAATCTATGTTCAAATTTAAACGTTATACATATGCAATAAGGAATTAATGGGTCACGTGTTAAATATTTGAATTTTCAATAGTTTCAAGTCAAAAGAAAGAAAAACGATAATTTGGTAATCTGTTTTAAAGTTCAACGATCTAAGAATCGTACAATGTCTGTCAGATTTTTATTGTTCAATTAATTATTAATTTTATTTTTATCAATAAAAAAATTATTTGCATACTGTTTACAGGATTGTTAAATATTAAATTAATTTTTAAAAATAGATTTTCTTTCTTTTTTTTTAATCACTATAAACAAGTTATTAAATTTAATAATGGTGATCATTTTACTTCATTAAATAGTAAATAAAAATTTTTTTATTAGCTTTCATAATAATTTATTTTAGCATTGAAAACTTTATGAGAATTACCTTTGATTAATGGACGTAGGACTCGTTTCTTTTTTCTGCATTTATATTTATTTTTTTTATTATTTTTCAAGTGTCAAATAAAAAGAACACTTATATGTATGTTAATTTTTTTTTTAATTAGTTGAACACTTGTTTGAAAATTATTGATTAGGGGCCATCCATAAATTACGCCACACGTTAAAGAGAGAGAGAGAGGGGTGGGGGGGTTGTCAAAATATAATGAAATTCATGTGACGTAATTTATGGACGGTCCCTTATTATTAATCAATTCTCGTAGTTATTGACATTTTAATCCCACTCAACTTTTATACTTTTTTCAAATTCGTTTTCTCGAAACGACGTTTTAAAAGTTGGCATTAAAAACCTATTGTACCAATTTATTTAAAATTCAATATATAATTTCTACATATAAAACACCTTACCCCAGTGATGTTTTTTTACACCGTTTAGGGGGTTGTAAAATGACAAAATAGCGAATTGCTTCGCTACTTTTAATTCAAAAAATGAAAAAATAAAAAGAATCGTTAGGGGGTGAAAGAACTTATTCTTTATCTACAAATATTAGTTTTATGATCTTAGATAATTCTAGGCTGAGATATGGTGATCACTTTAACTTTGCCACTGGCTTATTACTTGATAAAATTAAAAAAAAAGTTGTTAAGAAGTTATTCAACAATATATTAAATATTTGAAAATACTTACTTTCACCGTATCTCTAAAAAGATGGCAGAAAAAGGGTTTTTCTTTTAGAAACTAACAACCCCTAACTCCCGTCCCCTCGACACCCTCTCACCCACTTTCAAAATTATTGATTAAATTATTTCGTTAGAATTATGAAAACTTTGTCTTTTTTCCATAGTTTTTAGTTCTACACATGCAAATAATTGGTTTCATTTTATTATAAACCTTTCGTAAATATATATTCAGTGTATATTATAATTTATATATATTGAGATCTTCTTAATTTGAATGTGAAAAAAATTAAATTTTAATTGAAAAATTCAAAATTTTAGCAAAAAGAAAACCAAATAAAAACCAAAGAACTTCTAATCTTTTGAATAAGAATATTTAATGAAAAATAAATGAAAATGGTTTTTTCTTGACAAATAAGATAAATTATTTAATAGATTCATGGAAATGCCAAGCCTATAATCTTTAAAAGTAATTAATATAACATTAAGAAAATTTATTAGTTTAGTCATAGATAACATTTTTAAGGTTAATGCCACACAAAAAATACACCCGCTACACGCACACACACACACACAAACATACTTTTAAGATCTTCATTTAAAAATTATTATCAGAATTTTTAGGTGTGTATTAAAATTTTCAATCTTTAGATATTTCCGTTTTACATGTGAGAAGTTATTAATTTTCTAACTGTAAAAATTTTTATTTTTTTTGCACTACTTCATAGTAATTTTAAATATTATCTTATTTAGAGTAATTTCTAAATTTTGATTTTAGTTTTCTTTACAGGGTTTGTTTTTATTTTAAATTTATATTTAACAAGTTTCTGGGTATCAATTGACGTAAATTTTGAATGAATGAAGTTTTTTCTTTAAGAATTTTACTAAAAACTTCTCTGTTTACTATTATTTGATTAATGTTCTATTGAATTATTCTTTTAAAAGAAATTTTAAAACTACTTCTTTAAAGTAAGCAAAAGAACAAAAAAATTAATTGCAAAAATATTTCATTCATAAGTAATTTGAAAAGAACAAAGTTTGGAGGAGAAATTTTGAGTATTTATTTAAACTCCATCTCTCTATTAAATAATAGTTAGCAGTAATTTACTGTGAAAGTTAAGTTTAATCTGTTTGTTGATATCGTGTAAAAAAAATTTTTACAACAACAAAATATAACAAATTTTTTATAGATGGAAATTACTAATTTTTTAATTACTAAAGGCCTAATATTACTTGGTGTCAAGAATAGCGTTTTGGACTGCACTTTTATAGGAGTTTCGAGGCTCGGTTATGCACAATAGTTTGTTTTAGTTTGACATTTTGAATGAAAATATATAACTTATGCTTTCCGAAAAGTTTTATTATATTAAAATGACTTACCGTAAATAATAATCTATTATAAATGCATTAAAATTAGATAAAAAGTACAAATTATACTTTTCTTAAAGATTTGTAATGTAATTATTGCAATCAATTATAACCGTGGCTCAGAACTCCTATAAAATCTACTATAATACCGCTGTCCAAAACGTTAATCTAGACACAGCCTTAGAAAT
Organism: Acrocera orbiculus; assembly: GCA_947359355.1. Classification (NCBI taxonomy): domain Eukaryota; kingdom Metazoa; phylum Arthropoda; class Insecta; order Diptera; family Acroceridae; genus Acrocera; species Acrocera orbiculus. The sequence continues at coordinate 15,828,809 of OX375759.1, forward strand.
CTATCACAAATGAGAAACAATTGCTTTTCGGTAATTAAAGCTGTTTCGCAGGAAAATCATCAATGAATTCGGTATTAAAGTGAACCTAAAATTCGCTTTTCTCGCTACTTGAAAAAGTAGTTATGACAGATACTTTTTGCATTCTTTTTTAATGAATTTTTCATTGGTGCACTGTTTTTTTCCACAAGCAAAGAGGAATTTTATGTATATAGAAAACACTAATGCATATTTAATAGGTTTGTGACAATAGGCTATGAAAAAAATACGCGCTATTTAAATATATTTCGAAAAATTGATTTATGGTTCTTTCTTCTTTTTTTAATTAAAACTCACTTTTACCTTTGTTGTTTTATAGCTAGGGAGAAATAGGGATTCTGTATATTTCTATTTTTATCCAAAATTGAAAGGGATAATCAATTCACATAAATGTTATAAAAAAAACCTTCAATCTATTGAATATTTTGTTAAGAAGAAAATTATATGGCACAGTAGTGTAGATTGTTTCAGAGGGGGATCAAGGATTGTTTCAATTTCTTACATACAAACATCTAAAAGTTATTATTGTATGAAAAATTATTTCTTTATTTTTGAATCCTAATAACAGAAATAACTAAATTAACAATATGTTTACTAGAAAATATAAAAGTTATCACATGTTTGTTTTTAATGTGTTAAGTTTCATTTTGTTATGATTCGATGTATTATGAAAATTTCTACTAATAGTATTCACAAAAAAACAATATATAATTATAATAAAATGCTAAATAAACAAAATTTATTTAAAAAACTTTCTATCGAACACTAAAATTTTCCAATAATAATATGAATAAAATTTTATTCGTTTAAATTTTTTGATTTCTTTTTGAATGGCAAACGATTTAATATGAACTCATCTTTTAAAAGTTTGTATCTTTGTTATTTAAATAAAAATATTGTATTTGTTTGATTGTTTTCTTTTCCTCATGATTGAAAATTTATTATTTATCTTAATAATCCTCTACGTACACTATATATGTATATACGCTTAAATAATTTCAAACTATTTAATATGACATTGGACTTAAAATTCTTTGAAATATTGATTTTTATGTAGATTTTATTCTTTCCCTAAGAGATTTTAATTTAAAAGAAAATATATTATTTTTGATATTTTTTTATAAAATTAATTAAAAATTATTTAAAATTTTTTTTTTGCTTTTAATGAAAATTATTTAATTTTTTTTTGGCTTTTAATGAAAATTATTTAATATTTTAAGTCCAAATTTTTAAATGACAATTCTTTAATTCTAAAATTTTGTAGTGAAAGGTGTCCTATTAAATTGTTTTGTGGTAAAATTAACTAAGATTTTCAATTAAGTTTTCTATTCTATTATTTTATTTTTTCTTGGTTTTGCCATTTCTTTCGATACTAACTAAAATCACGATTTTAAAATATACTAATTTTTTATGTATATCTAACAAAATAGCAATTTTTTGTAGTTGTTTTTTAAGTTTTTAGCAGAATTAACAATTTACACTTACAATTATATGAAATTGCTTTTTCACGCAAAACATGCTTAGTTATATTTTTTGAGAACTCAAAAAGCAAACAAACAAACCAAAAATTTAAGGTTTGTTTTTTTTTTTAGCTAATATTTAAATTTTGATAAGGTTTATTCTTTCTTTACTAAATTTAAAATAACTTTGATTGTAGTGGTAGTGATAAATAAGCTAAATACGTTGTATATATTATAACATCACGATATGTTGCATCATAAGAGAAACATATTAGCATATATCTAATTAAATAATATCTTAGATAAATATTGACAATGCATAGAAAGTAAATATATTTTTTTTTCTGAATATTGGTGTTTATATAGGTGTCGTTTTTTATTTGTCCCAAATATTGACAAATGTTATGTGCGTATGATATTAAAACCAAAAAAAACTAAAAACAAGCATAAATTTAGCTTAACACTAATCAATTTAGAGTCTAAATATTTTTTGTATAATTAAAATGTAATTTAAAGTTAGACAATTACAAAAACTGAAAACAAATAAACAAACAAATTAAATATCTTGAATATAAATGAGTTATTTAATATACACCTAAGAAATTGACTTAGGAACTTTCACTGAGCTTGAAAACTGTTGTCAGATATTATGAAATTGCATTATTTGAAGCTATAGATGGATCACAACAATAAGCTCAAAATTTCTATAGATAAAAAGAAAAACAATAAAAAAAATCGCTACGTTTATTAAAACGTCTAATGGAAACCACTAAAATTCTTTTGATTATTTAATTTAAAACTTTTGTGGATGATTCACCACCAATGGAATTTTAATAATAAAAATCGATTACGATTGCTGTAATTATAACTGGTTTTTTTTTTAGTATTCAAGGGAATACCAAGCAGGCTATCTATTCAAAAAAGATGACATTATTATTATATCTAGCTAATAGCTTAATATGTAATAATTTATATTTAAACTTTTTTTTTCTTCAAATTTTAATGAATTTGGAGCTATGAAACCTATTATGAATTTTTTATTAAATTATTTTTTGCATAATTATGCTCATAAATGATTTTTTTTTAGGATGGCTGATAGTGGTAAACCCTTACTTGGCATACTGGGGTGTAATAAACTCCATTTCTTTATTTCCGTCAATTTCAAGTATTTTCACATAATGAAATTAAAGATTACTCTAACCTTTGGCGGGGTTGTGATGACGTTTTGCCGATTGGTTTTTTAATAGTAATGTCCAAAATTTGCACTGAGGTGTCATACATCCCACATATAATGTTAAATCAATAACAATGTGATCATAAAAAATCTAAAATATATTAAGATAAAAACGAATAGTTCGTCTTTTCATCAAATCCCGATTTTCATTTTTGTAATAAATACCATTTTTGAGAGAGCCACGTAATTGTTTGTTATTTTCTTGTTGTGACATATTAGTGGAAAACTTCCTTAATATTCCAGCTCTTAATATTGAAAAAGAAAAAATTTATAATTTTTTTTTGTGAAAATACTCATTTTTTCATTTTTTAATCTTATTGCAATTTTTTTAGTATACTTATTTTTGATTTTTACCAATATTACTTTAATTATCTATTGAAATGTACTTTCAAGATGTTTTAAGCAAATTTTTAAGTAAAAAAGTTTAATAGTTTATTTTTGAAAACAATTTCTGTCAATGTGTGGGTGTGATGCAACTTTTTTTTTGTGTTTTTATTTTTGGTGTATCAGTGATTAAAGTATTCAATGTCAAATAAATTTAGCGCTTCTTTTCATGTTGCAAAGATTTATCTTAAAAGAACATATAAAATTTAATAAATTTTAATGAAGTTAACATTTAAAAGTCCCGGATAACTAAATCTGAAAATATAATTACGTAGGCGACCGGATATTAAATTAGAAAAGAAAAAACAAAAAATACGCACACGTTTAATGATAAATAAGTAGAGGCAAGAAATTCTATCCGACCCGGTTTGTTAAATTACAGATATAGCATTTAGAGTGTAAAAAAAATTAGTTCAAACTAGTTGTCCAATGGAATACATTTGGTTGACACCTTAAGAATTTTATTAAGTAAAATTTTACCGTGTAGTCACTTTGCCCAAGTAAAATACTTTGATTTCTCAAAAGCTATAGCATATTTTATAAGGTATTATGTATACCTCTTCACCTTTTCGCGGTTAACGTGGCTGATAACTATTACAAACATAGAAAAGGTTTTATATAAAAACAAAAAAAAAAGAAGCTAACTTGTCTTCACTGAAAAAAAAAACAAAAAATAAGAAGGATTGCAAACACGAATGCAAAGTAAAAAGTATAAAATTATTCATTTCTGAGTTTCTCATGTATGAATTTAGTCGTTAATTATGATGGAAGATTGTACCTACTAATGAAAAATTTAACAATATATGCAGAATTTAGCTAATATGTAGAAAGTCATCATGATTACAAATTTTGTGGTCATTCTTTGAACAAAAGTAGTCAAGTTTTTTCCTAAAAAAAAATGCATCATGACTGAAGAGCTCGTAAATTTAACACAATTACAGAAATTTAATTAAAGTGACGGTAATGTATTTGAATTTATTACTTATGATGTTGAACTGACAGTTTATGTCTTTATTGAAATGATTGATATTTAGAAGAAAAAATCCTTTATCTGTTTATTTGAATGAAATCGAAAAACCTGGTTAGTAAGCTCCTAGACTGAAACCTAGAATTAAAAATATTTTGTTGCAGAATTTGAGTTATTAAACTTTTCTATACTAGCCGTGTAAAATGTTTGCTCTTCAAAGGGCCTTCAGTTTTGGTGATGACTTTTTTCATTGGATTCAATACACTATCCCTTAAAGAAAATTTTTTTTAAATTTTTCGTACACTCAGTAATCACTTGAGGCTATAACAAAAATAATGGGTGAGGAAGTAGCTTACAGCTAAATTTTTACATTTTGTTGGTGTTTTTAACAATTTGTTTAAGAGTGCATTATTATAACGAAACATTATTTTTTTCTTTTTAATATAAAACCATTTTTTCGTAAGTTCTTACTTTAATCGATCCAATAATACAATTTGATATTCAATGTTTTTATTTCTTTATTAAAGAGAACTATTGTATTTTTGTTTGCTTTGTATGACATTAATAGTTGCTATCCACTCATTCTGTAATAAACATTGGCGTACAAAAATACTAAAAGCTATTCTGTGCTGCCGTATTGAATTTAGTAAATGATATACAATAAAATTACATTATAAACTTTACTACTTTCCTTAAATATATACTGACCAAATGAGAGGCAGAAAAATTTCTGTCTCAAGAACAATTCACACCGAAACGTTTTTCTCTTCGTTACGGTTTCCAATTATTAATTTCATGAGGTAGGATGTTAGCGTTTCCTTCTAAGAATATTCAAAGATGAATACTATGGTTAGAAAGTACCATTGGACTTAGGACTAAATAAAAAGATAGAACCCTGCCTCAAGAAATTTACAGTTGGAAAAAGCAATGACAGATAAAACACTTTGGTATGAACGGTCTTTTACAAAGTTAGTGTGGGAAGAATTTAAAAACTTTGAAAGTCCACCTTGCCTTTCTCTAATTTATAAAAATGACAGCAGTCAGCCTGGTGTACACCTAATCCTTTTTTCTACAGGAAGAATCTAAAAAACTAAACATAATTCCTGACAATCAATTGGTTTAAAAAAACATCACTTAACAATTCATGCCATTAACCGATTAATGTCCGATGTAAACTGGGGATTTAATGCTAAAAGGTGCACAGGAGCTCTGCTAATAGACTTAGAGAAAGCTATCGATAGGATATGGATATGGATCGAAAATCAACTAAAAACGCCAGCCTTAAAAATAAGGGAATATTGTCAAAAATGGCAGCTTTCTATTAAGTAGGAGACATGCGAGAGTATTCTCTTCCATTGAAATATCGGAGATTTCTCCAGAGACACCAGATTGTTCTACGAAAGTACAGTCAAATATTTAGGTATGCTCCCAGACAAAAAGCTAAAATTTGCGAATCACATCAATGCACAAATTAAAAAAGCAAAGAACGCTTTTGGAATTTCATGTAGACTATTTTATTATAAATACATATAAAAAGAAATTTAAAAAAATGCCTATCAAACGGTTATTTGTCCTATATTTGACATATGGCTGTCGAATTTTCTTCAGCACCAGTGCAAGCATAATGGAATCATTAAGAAAAATCGAAAGAAAATGCCTAATAGTACGTTCTCACTGAACCTTACCTACTTAGTACAAATTTCAATTTGCTTATCTTTGTTGTTGTAAAAAAAGTCTTACGTCATATTCACAGTCAAACTTAACCTAACTTCCACAGCTGTTCACTGCCGAAAGAGAGAATCGGAAAAAATTATTCAAAATTTGACCTCCGTACTGCCATGATCTCGTCTAGTTTTTTCGCAAGAACTATACAAAAGAACTAGATTTAGATTAGTTCTTTTGAGAAAAAGACTAGAGATCTCCCATACAAATTCTAACAAATAGTACTAAATACTAAAAACTAGGTTCAGTAAAAACGCACTATAAGATCGTGCCAGAAAAAATTCTGTTCGAAATCCTCTGGCTATTCAAAATACGTTAGTAACCAAATCCTTTATGACTGCTTTAATAGGGCGATCAAAAGAACCAGCACCATAAATCTGATGAATACGTTCTTACTGTGACAACCAAAATTGCAATCTAGATGAATTGCAAATTGATGAAATTGGATTTCTCAAGTACTTCGCTGGTAAAAAGTTGCTTGAAGAAAAACAACTCTTGTGGGAACTTTGCGTGCGAAAATTGCAAAGGTTAAGAAGGATAATATGATCCGATATTCTACAAAATTGTATAAATCCGATCAATACGTTCTTACGAAAACAATCTAATTTTTGGGCTGTTTTGGTCAATAAATAATAAAGCAAAAAATACGGGCTTTATTCCGGCAGACCATTTTGTATGCCTAAATACGGATGGCCTAATACAGAACTTCACTACAGGGATACCTGTATTATATCATGCCTTTAAACCAAGGAACCAAAAATCCATCTGCTATAATTCTCAGACCTTAGTAGACAGTGATATGTGGAATTTCAACACTGTGGTTCCAAGAAAAGATAGAATAAACTAATGACTGATTTGTATAAAAAATAGTTTTATTGATAGAACTTAAAAGCTGTCAATGATGATATTATTACATCATAATTATGTATAATTCAATGAATAGAAATAATATAAGAAGATAATTGAAATAATATTCCCATATTTTAATATCATTAAGGATTATTAGTTTTTTATTTATAAATAGCCATTCCTCATTTTATATTAATTAAAGATTAAACCTTCAAATGATGGACAAACAAAAATATAAGAGAAAAAAAAACCCAAACAATTCTAAAAAACGTGATATGCAGGTTTCATTTAAGGAGTAGCTTCACTATAAAACAGGTAGAAAAAAATGATTAAGGTCACAATAGATTTGTAGTCGAGCAAAACAATAACAGAAAATCAAATGTTACGAATCAATAGATCTATATGATAAATTAAATATTTGATTGTATTAGTAAGGTTTTTAATTTGGCTTTTAATTTTATTTATTTAATTTTTTTTTGAAGGTTATAATGAAATCCATATAATAAATGCTAATGTTAGCATTTGAAGAGATTTTCATTTTTATTATTATAATTTTTGTGAAATTTTTGATATTGATTGAACTTTTCAATAGGCAATTTAGAAAATATGACGGAAAATGTTCCGCCAGTTTTTTGTTGTTTTGCTAACAAGACGAATATGAAATGATATTAATATTAGCTTTAACAAGAAATTGTATTAAAATTTTTTTTTAATTCTGAAAAATAAATCAATATAAATTACATCAAATTATAGTTATTATAATTTAAATATATAATGTGGTTTGAATTAAATTGGTTTATTTTATAGTTTTTTTTTTGTTTTCAAGTTCGTTTTAATTTCGATTTTTATTTCATTAATTTAATACTTTTTTAACACGCTACAGTGTTAACCACATTTTTTTGTCAAGTGTCAGTAGATCCCCGTTCTGTTTTGTATTAGGTTGCAAAATGAATTTTCTAGAATTTTCTCGTTTTTATTTTAATTAATTATTTCTTCGTTACGTTATTATATTTACATTTGTAAGTATACTTATTTAAGGTGTTTGGAATGTTGTATTAGATATAAAATGCTGAAATGGTATCTAAGCATTGGTATTTTTAGCTGTGGCTTTATTCAAAGAACTAAACCTGAATATATTCAAGTTAACTTGAATTATTTTATATTTCCACCTGTAGGGACCAAAAAGGTATTCGCAATGACGTTTTTTTTTTATTTTTTTAAAAAATATAAGATCTTTAATTATATCAATTATATATCATCTTAAAATTGAATTTTTAAATTTTCAAATTGTTTTAAATGACAATTTTTAATTTTCTAGTAGTTTGTTTTCAATTACTAAATATTTGACTCACTTTTTCGATGCTATACTACCATTTGAATTTGATTTAATGTTATTACTTTTTTCTCTGTACAATTTAATGTTTTTAATTGTAAAACTACTATTACTACAATATCAAACATCATAAAATGATTTATTTTCTGAATTGTATGTCCGATATAGGAATACTTACTGATATTTCTGTGAAATTATTCTTTAAATATTTGAAATATCACAAATTACTGCTTTCAATTGTTCAAATTCCCGGTTCAGGATAAAATTTAATATTGAAAAATAAATTTAAACTTTGTATTGTATATCCAAGAATGAATTTTCATGGTTGTGATGTTATCAATTATGATTTTAAAAGAATTTTAATCGCTGGGCAACTATATGTCTAATGTTTTGGAAGAAATAGGCTTCAAATTCGGCGGCCTGTGTCATTAAAGATCCATTTTATAAAAGCGTTTTTAAATCAATTCTATGCCAAATTCAAAAATTTTAACATTTTTTAGTATATTATATTTTTTATAATATAAAAATTTAAAAAAAAAACTTAATAAAATTTCATTTTAATTTTTTTAGGAAAATAAATTTCTTCGCTGGCAAAGAAAAAATGTGAGCTATAACCTTAATATAATTAAAGACAATTCTTGCTAATGGATAAATACCTGAATTAATATTAGGTAATAAAGGAACAAAAAATACACCACCAAAATTACAGAAAATTTTTAAATATTTTGATATTACCACAAGAGTTTCAAACAAATTTTTAGTATTTTAAAAAAAACTAATAAAAATCGAATATTGAAAAAAGCTACGAAAATAAAAATCATATTATTAAAAAGCCTTGTATTTAAATATAAATATATATGTATATATATACATATACTAAATATAAATTGTAGTCACAAAACAAAACAGCAAAATAAAAACTGCTGGAGAAAAATGTATATTATCAAATTAGCAAAAATTCTAGAAAATTATTTTAATAAAAACAAGCCAATTTCATGGAAATATTTAATGAACACAATATTATTAGAAATTAAACTAAAAAATTTATAGTTTAATTAATTTATAAAATGGCTCTTCAACAGCAACGATATCTTAGATTTTTATTATTAATAATTGCTGTTACATTAACTATATTCATATATGCATCATATTCTTCAACAACAATAATAACAATCCAGTCAAGAGCAAATATTAATAATATTATTACTAATGAAGAAGCTGCCCAATTAATAAATTTTGATAAAAATAAAGTGAATGAGACTGCAATAACTAATCTTAAAATAGATAATCCTAAGGTGCAATTAAAATCTGGTAAATTTTCTATTACTAATTTTATTGATTTTATAACTTTAATTAATTTTCTTTTTTTTTGTTTAGAACCTGAAGCAAATACCTCTTGTTGTAGCTCTACATATTTGAACACATCACATTCTCACCAAGTTACTAATGTACTGAAAAATTTATCATCCAATTTTTTAATTAAAAATGTAACTACAAAAAGTAAGTACAATAGTTATATTTATTAAATTCTTGTAATAATTACACAGATTTTTTTGGTTATAGAGAATTTTTCATATAATAGAAAATCTCTTGGTTGTGTTTTACTTTTAGTAAATTAATCTTTAAATTTCTAATATTTAGTATTTCACATGCTTTAAAAAAATTAAAAAAAAAAAATATATGTAGACCCAAATACTATTAAATACAATGAATAGATAAACAGTGTCACTAAAGCTATAACAATAAAAAAATTGTTCACTGATGATACACTTATAATAGGAAAACAATACAAGGTCCTTAAATTAAATTTCTGAAATACTATTTCGTTGGAAAATTATAAAAACTGATTTAAAATGAATTGCTTATATTACATGATGATGTTCAATTTTAGTTCTTGTTTGATAAAATAGCTTTCACATTGTTATCTAGTTATTTACACAAGGCGAACAGCATAATTAGAAAAAAATTGACATCATGATTAGCAAAATATCTGCTAGGTGGATACATCTTGGAAAAATCTTCCTTCTTGAAAAGAATATTACCTGAAAATTACAGAATTTGATTTATTTCAAGTATAAAATCGATGAATATAGTTTTTTTGGAAAAGTATACTGAAGAGCTCATTTAAAAGTTCTACATTTAAGGATAATGTTAATGGCAGTAAGATTTATAATAGAGTGAATCCTGAAAGTTTTATTTGATATCATTTAGTTAAAGTTTTTTTCTTTGCTTAGTCATACTTATGTCCGTAAAAAAAGAATTATTAGATTTAATAAACCTTTATTATAACGAAAATAGCTTTAGTGTAAAACCAATTATTTTTCTATGAGAGATTTCACTATTATTAATTTTGCCAGCCCAACCATAAGCTTATGTAGGAAACACATCAAATACATATTTAAATTTTTTAGTTTTTCCATAATCTAAGTTTATTTTATATTTAATCAAAATTATTTTGGCTTTATAATTCCTTATAAACATTTAATTTTTGTTTTATTTTCATCTTTTAAATATTATAAAAAAAGAAAAAAAATGTTTAAATTAAATTTTCAGGTACAACATATAATATTTTGCAAGTATCTATAGCAAAAAAACAGAAAAATATATCAATTCCATTGATACAACATAAAAAATCAACTCCAATTAATCAATTAAAAGGCAAACAAACTTCAGCTATTTATGAAAGTGGTCATATAGTACCAAATATACAATTATGCCCAAATAATGGTACAAATTTATCATTATTAATTTTAATAGCATCAGCACCATCACATCAAAATGCACGTTTAGCTGTACGACAAACATGGGGATTCTATAAAGCACGAAGTGATACACAAATAGCTTTTGTTTTAGGTAGAACACAAAATAATACTATTGAAAATTTATTAAAAGCTGAAAATATATTATATAATGATTTAATACGTGGCCATTTTATAGACAGTTATAATAATTTAACATTAAAAACAATATCATCATTAGAATGGATTGATACATATTGTTCAAATGTTAAATTTGTACTTAAAACTGATGATGATATGTTTATAAATATACCAAAATTATTAGGTTTTATTGAAAAACATAAAAATGATAAAAAACGTATATTTGGACGTTTAGCTAAAAATTGGAAGCCAATTAGAAATAAAAAATCTAAATATTATATATCTTTAAATGATTATAAGGAATCAACATTTCCTGATTTTACAACAGGCCCAGCATATCTATTAACATCAGATATTATACATAGTTTATATATAAATTCACTTAAGGAAACATATTTGAAATTAGAGGATGTTTATATAACTGGAATAATTGCTAAACTTCTAAATATTAAACGGATACACGTTAATGAATTTTTAAATCGTTTAACTGTATTTAATGTATGTAATATAAGACAGGCAATTAGTATACATATGGTTAAAATAAATGAACAATTTGATTTATGGAAAAAATTATTAGATCCGACCACACGATGTAAATGATATTTTCTAAACTTTAAAGTAAGGACCAAGAATTTCTCTGTAAAAAGCTAATACTCCCATCATATATAAATATATATATATATATATATATATATATTTAAATTTATTTTTTTAAAAATTAAAATAGAAATAAATAATTATTACTTAAAAAAATCAGATAATAAAAAATATAGTGATATTTATTAAAACTATTTTACTTAAGTATATGAATCTCTAAACAAAATTGCAACAAATTTTGTTGCTTAAAGTTGAAAATTAGAAATAAAATCAAATATAAAACATGAATTAAATATAAAAATAAAAATATATAAAGGTATAATATGTTTTGGAAAGCAATGCAAATATATATATATATATGTATATATATCATATACTTGTATAATTTTTGTTTTAGAATTTTTATAAAAAATACAGAAAAGTTTCGAAAACTAAAACTGTAAAATTTCTAAAAGCCTAGAAAATATTAGAAATAAAAAGAAAATTTTCAAAAAAATATTTTTGTTAATATATAACAATTAACGCATATAAATATATTTAATAATGGTCAAAACAAAACAATAATTGTGTTTTATTGTCAGAATTTGCTTAGTTATTTTCAAGGAAAGGTATGATTTTAATAAAAAATTTTTTACTTTTACTAGTAAATATTCATAAAAACGTTCAATATTTTCGTTATCTTTTCGTTTTCTTACCATTTCTAAGAAAATAAATGTATTGTTAATCATGACCGAATCATGGAAAATGAATAATTTTCTAAAAATAATAAAAGCTTTCTTCTTTGAAAAATAGGATTTTAATACTAGATAGAGAATGAGAGTATTAAATCTAAAATTAAAATATTCATCTGTAATTAATATTTATGTTTTTATAAATTTTAATTGAAGTTGAATGCTAAAAGTTTCAATTTCGGTTAGAATAAATTTTTTAATTTATTTCAATTTAAAATTGAAAACAAAAGTATTTTATAAGGAAAATTTTGTTAAGTTTTTAATTACTTTTATTTATATGAAACTTTATATTTTCATGATTTATAACTTTCAAGATATATCTAATCTTTTTTTTAAAAATCTAAAAATTTTCAGCTATTTTGGTGGTTTTTTTAAACTTTTAAAAGTAAAAGTATTATTAATGTGAATTATATATTATTTATTTTGGAATAATTTTTTTGATATACAAAAGTTTTTTTATTTACTAAACATCCAAAAGGGAATTCCAAATTTTTTAATGAAATAATGCAATTATTAAAAGACATTTACTTTTATTTAAAAGACGTATTTATTTATGATCAAGAGAACTAACTGAAATTGTAATTTATTTTATAAATCCTTTTTATATTAAAATCAGGAAGATTTTTTAAAATAATTTATAATACCTCAAACGCATATGGATACTGAGTTGTATTAACTAATCCAATTATAAGCTGCATATATGTTATATATGCATATATAACTATCTTTAATTTATGATATATGTATATGATTAGAGATAGAATGTTTTATTATTCATTAACATCAATCAATCTCTGAATATATATATTCTTTCTCTCTTAAATTAAAGCAAAAAGTATAGAGATACAACTGCACATAAATTATACTTAGTTAACATTATCAACATTAAATTTGAGAGTGCGATAATAATAATATTGAAAATATTTTTGCATTTATTTGTGATGTGATTATTAATATTTAGTGTGGTTCTTGTTGAAGCTATATTAAAGAGTTTTAAAAAATGCTGAAATCTATAAAAGCATATAAGAAACTTAAATTCTTATAATCATATGTAGTTTTTGTTTTTGACCACAGATATTTAAGAGCCCCAAAGGAATTAAGTCTATGTATTAATAAATATTATTTCCATCAACTCCACAAAAATTTGAAATATGAAAACGGCTGTGCAATTTATATGGAATGAAATTCTTTCATTTATTGACAAAAATATATAGATAGGGAGTGGATATATATTTCACTATATATATATATATATATTTATATGCTTAAGCGTTATATTCAGATATGTAATTATATAAATATTGGTATTTGAGTAAATATGAATAAACCCGAATAAAAGAATTATATAAAAGTCTAACAAACTTATGGTTTAAATATTGAAAACAAATATATAATATGCATTTGGATTTTTGTTTTTTAGGGTATTATAGTAATATATTTGAAAATAAATTTATATGTTTTGATATGTAAAGTGATAACTGAATATATGAATCTTTCTTTTATAAAAGGATATTTAACTTATTATTTTTTAAGATTTATACATTTTTCGTTTTTAATGTATTACAATTAAGTTCACTTCTTTAAGACAAGATTTATTTCTGCTGCCATTTCATATGATGGCAGACCCTCAAGTGATGCTATAAAACAAATTATAATGGAAAAAGTCGTAAAAAATCTGCAGATTTTATTATTGAGTGGAAGAGATGCCCATATTTTCTAGAATAAAAATAAAATTATTCTCTTATTATCCATTTTCACTTATTTTTCGAATAAAAAAACGTGTATATTAGTAATTAGATCAAATAAAAAATGTTATATATCAAAGATGGTAGACTATTTTATTCTTAATAATGCAAACATGTTTTAATCCCAAAAAATCAGAATGAAAAAAATTATATTTTTGTGCAAGGTGCAAAATATAGACAGAATGGCTAATATAATAGTCGGCAAATAACTGCAACCGATTTTTCATTTGTCACATAAATTACTTCTAATAAAAGCTTTCAATTTTGATTTAAAACTACTTTATTAGGAATTCATCTTTTTTCCAACTCCATATTTTACAATACTTTAATCACATTTCTTTAAAAAATTAAATTTGTAGATCGACATTGAAGCCAAAACTTATATTACAGCTGTCAAAATGATATATTATAATCAACTGGCTTGAGTAAGTGTATTTGGAAGTTCTTTATCAATAGGGTCTCTTGGGAACAAAATTGACACATAGCTTATATCTGGAAATATTTATTTTATGATTTAAACACAGATCCAAGGCAGTAAAATGGTATTGGTTCAAATTGTTTTGATGGTTGTTATCTTACTTAAATAAGTTGTTGATATAATTAGTATATCAAATAGAGTTATATACAGGCTTTTGAATATCTGAAACGATCATTTTTTTTTTAATGTTTCAAACTTGGGGCTAGATGGTAAGACTTAAAATATAAGCTAATTAGTTTAACTCATTTTATTAATTTATTTTTATAGTTTTATCAAGCAAACATATTTGACGTATTATCAAACAGTGTAAATACTTCTTTTTTTAAATATGGCAGCTCACTGTATTGTAATATTCATGTGTATATATTCTCCTATATTTGCGTAAAATGAATTTTCTGCATAATACGCATGTACAATATCAAAAAGCTTCTTTTTTTTTTATATGCATTCCAAACGCATGTTCAATAAAGTCTCTTATCATTTAAATTCATTAGGCCTTGAGGCAAGGGTATTCATGACATTAACAACTTTTTCGATTTAATGTCAAAATTGAATGCTTTTTTGGTGAAGTGTTGGTTACACGAAGAGAATTGTCCCAAATGGCCAAATAAATTATCACCTCCTCGCCCATAATGAATATGATACATATGTATGAAAGGCATTAAGTAAAATAAGTCAAAAACATTGTGCATGACTTTAGTAGCAGTAAATCAAGGTCTATTGAGATATGAGTATGTAAATTTTAATGAAATATAGCCAAAAGAATCGTCAAAATTTATTACTGTTTTTTCAAAAGTCTTCTTTTTTTTTTAAATGGTTTCTTTAAAAGGAACAAATATTTCACCTGGGAATATAAATCGTAAAAATTATAAGTTTCAGGCAGCCATTATATAAAAAGTCAATCTACTTTATTTAAATACAACTGGTAAACGGGACGCATTTCATTTTGTTTAAATCTTAGCGAAGGCTGTAAAACATTATACTTTCAAAATTTTAATGCTTAAATAAAAAACAAAAAAAATAGTATATCGTTAACAATAAATTATAATATGAAATTAAAGCAGTAATAAAATATTTTTGGTAGATGTAGAACTAATATAAATGAATGAATGATTGCTAAAAATAACAGAATAAAGGAAGAAAAGGATCACGGAATGTAATGGTAGAGCACATATTTACATTGAATATATTATGGAGCTGGAAAAATTTGAATTATTTGCTAAGAAAACAAGTGAAAATATATGAAAATATACCACAATTGGAGATAAAATAGGGGTAGCACACACCGTACATAGAATCCAACTTAACCTAATCAACTGGATTTACATATCCTACAATTTCATTAAAAGCGGAGCTAAAAAGTTGAATGCTAAGGTCATGTAATGAGTGAATTGGCTAAGTCCAAGCAATAATATCCTTCTAATACAGAATAAATGATCTCACTCAGTAAGACAAGCTTCCGCTTAACACGGAAATTTCAATAAAGTACAGCTTAGAGAAAACAACAAATACTGTGGTGAAGATAAACGCACCTTTACTTTACTTTATAATTAGCACCAGAGTGTAGGAAAATATTGGCCTAATTAGGAATATGGTAAGGATATGATACCTTATAATTGACCTTCATATTGTTGGGGAGCATAATTGATTAACAGATCAAAGTACATATTGCGTCGTTAGATTCAAAGAGAAATATAATTATAATTCATGATTTAGTAGAGCGGCGAAATAAATTTTCATTAAATAAAGTTTGATAAACACTAGAGAATACAATTTTTTATAGGTATCACTAATCGCTCAAGGATCTGATCAAGGATTTTTAAAGATATTTCTAAAGTTTTTTTTCTTCAGTTTTATAAAGAAAAAAATTACTTAAAAGTAATGTTATTTCATCAATTTTTAACATTTTTCTGCAGACTTTCACAATTGCCGCTATCAAGCATACATTGTTACTATGAAAAAGTAACCAAGGTGATAGATTGACAAAAGTAAGTAATAAGCAAGTACTCATTTGGCTTTTTTAATGGTTTTTCACAGGGTCATTCATAATCCCTGCTATTGAAATAATAGTAAAGGCAAAGATAGTAATGGGTTTTAAGAAAAATAAATGAATATTCTCCTTTTATTAAATATACATATATATAAGTAGATCATATCAAATGACTTATAGTTTATTAATTAAAGAACTGTAACCACAAACAAAATTCTTAATTTATATAAAAAAGGAAAAAGTAAAAATAAAAATTAAAAGTTAAACGTTAAAAATTAAAAATCATATGCTCAAAAATTTATTTTTGAAAAAAAAATAATATAATAAAAAGTAGAAAACCAGGTGTAAACAAAATAAAATAACTAATTTAAGTCTAATTAATTAAATTCAAAGGAAACTGTCAAACATCAGATAACCTACGTAGGTTATAAAGATAATATAAAAACACTCAAGTCTTCCTATTGGCTTGGAACATTACACTTCCAGTTTGGATTTATTTTTTTATTCTTAATAAATGTTAGTACACTGCAGAAATTTTTAAATTATTTTACTTTTTTTAATTTATTGTAAAAAGTTACTAAATCTAATATTGGTTATTTTCAGGCTAAAATACAATTTATTATGTTAATTTATTTTTTTTATTTCAGTGGTAGCAAAATTTTATTGGAACTAGAAGCAAAAATATTTTTAGTAATAAGATTAATAAAATTTTTACATGTAAAATTTTAGTTAGAGCTGACACATAATTGTTTTCTTATGACACTTCGATGTTTAAATTGTAAACATATATATATATATATATATATATATATATATAAATTTTGCACAGGCGCTTAATGTTAAGTGAAAATCAATAGGTGAAAATATTATGACTTGTCGTGCGCTTATCCGTTTATATAGAAAAGCTTTAAAGAAGAAAAGTTAGCTTAGGCCATAAGGGCGGGGAATATTATGATTGTGTGTGTGTGATAAGAAATATAACAGTAAGTTTTTTAGTTACTTTTTTTTATTAATTTACTAAAATAATAGTATTAAAATAATTCAATTATTAATTGTTCAATTGTTTATATTTTAAGGCGTTGAATAAATGATACAATATGAAAATTGGATGCATAAAATACAATTTTTCATATAAATAAATCTGGTTTTTTAAACATATGACAAACAAATGATAAAATATATTTTGTGCTTAATGATAAAAGCTTTTTAATTGAGGGTAAGAAGAAAAAATACGTAAAGCTCTTAAATGTAAAATATTTGAAGTTTTGACATTGCGACAAGCCATAGTACGAAAAAAAATTATTAGTTTATTTTATATATATATATAAATACATGGTATATATATATATATATATGTATATATATATATACCATGCATAATAATGACAGAAAAAGAATAACAAAATAAAATAATTTTAACAAGACAATTAAATATATTTGCTTAAATGTGTTAAAACAATTGTGTTCTTAACAATAAAATAATTTTTCTTAAAAAATCATAAATATAAAATATAAACAAAATAATATTTTAAGTGTTTGTAAAAAACGAAGTTAACAATATAATAATTAATGAATTTCAAATAAAGAGGAAGGTAAGATTTAAAATTAAAAATTATAAATACAAAAGAACAATTTTATTTTATTTTTGAAATTATTGTATTATTAATTTAATTTATTTTCAGTAAATAATATGCTAGTTTAAACCTGTTAACTATGAATCAGTTTATAAATTATAAAATTATAAAATTATAAAATATAAAATCAATGAAAATGATTGACAATATTTTATATTTGTTATTTTAACTATACCTTTAAATCGAACCAGTCTTATGACACATTTTTTCTAAACTTTAATTGTTGAGGGAGAGAGAGAGAAAGAGAAAGAGAAGTACAGACAGCTGGAGAGTGAGAATAAAGGAGACGGGGGTGCTTTTTTTTATGTGAGACCATTGCATTTCTTTGGTTTATAATATTATTTTTTGTGGGGGTAGTTCGATTATGCATACATATATATATATATATATATAATATATTTCAGTTAAAACAAGCTTAGCCTAGACTAGCTTCAAAACATGTTTAGTAGATGTCCTTTCTATGATCTTACATCACCCATTCAGCTTCATTTAAACTTGAAGGTTTTTCCCCAATAATAATACTTTCAGTTAACAAATATCTCTTGAAAGACAAGGAAGTTAGTTTTTTTTTTGGTTGTCCTTCAGGAAATTCTTATTTCTTAATCTCTGTGTATAACTAGTCTAGGCTAAAAAAATTTATATTATTGTGACAGTGACTGCAAAGTATTTTATTATTAAAAACACAAAATAAACAACAACAGAAAAAAAAAACAAATAAATTAATAAATAATAAAGTAGTATGATAATATTAGTGAAATTGTGTGATTTAAGAATATTGAATTAAGTTTTATATAAAACAAACGTTTTGACAAGCTTCAAGTTCGTAAAAACTAAAAAAAGCAAATTGAAGAATAAATTTTTCAAAAACTAAAAAAGTTGAATAAATAGTTTTTTTTATTAAAAAAAAGGTATCAAAGAAAAATGTTTTAATATTTCTTTTCCTTGAAATAGTTTTAGTTTATTTCCACTGTAGATATTCGAAATAATTGAAAATGAAAAAAAATCTTGCAAAATTTCCCTTATTCAGTGTAGTTTTTATTCAATTTCTGTAAAGTAATTATTTAGATATATTAATCACTGATTAATAAATTAGCAATGCCGGGGTGAATAATCAAGTATTTTGTAGATTTAGTAGTACATTAATTCATATTTTTCATTTTTATATATAAACTTTAATAAAATTCTTGACATTTAGAGGAATCTAAATAAAGCTTTCATTAATCATTCAAGAGTGAAAAAATAATATCAAACATTTAATTCTAGTATACGAAATTCTAAGACATATTCTAAAAAATTTCGTCACCACGTTTAATTAGTTTAAGAATAAATTAATTTGTGTCATGATTTTAAATAATTTGAACTTATCTCGTTTTAATTTTGTTGATTGAATGGTAAAAAAGTTATTGTTTTTGTTTAATTATATATGTACTAATTTCGTAGTTTGCTCGTATGGGTAGAATTCTATGTTAAGATATTTTTACCCATTTATTTTGGCATTGCATGATTTATTATTTATTGTTATAAAAGATTTTTTAGGCTATTTAAATTTGCAATTTTTTTTTTTGAGTATTTTCTTATAATATTAATTAAATAGCTTAAATCAATTTATCATATTTTTAGTAGTCTTTTCTATACCTCAGTTTACATTTGTAATACATAAATTCAGTGACGGATTTACTCATTTTCCAAGTGAAGGCTATTGAATTTTTGCCGCTCTTACCTTTACAGTTGTCAGTTCCTAGATTATTTTTTATATATAGAGGTGGGGTAATATATAATACTTACACAATAATGTACACTCGGTAAACGTAATTAAAAAAAATTTATTTTGCATACCAACAGTTAAAAAATATGATATTCAATTAAGTTACAATCCTTTTTTTCGTGAATTTTTGTTAGCAAAGTCATCGATGATATCGTCGTAAGTAATTTTGTTCATTAATTCCGACTCTATGCATAAAAGAGCTAAAGCATTTAATTTTTCTTGACATAAGGTCGATCGCAGATAATTTTTGACCCTTTTCAGACATGAAAAGCTTCTCTCACCTGAACAATTCGTCGCTGGAGTATATGTCCAAGTTAGAATAGACGTTGTGCAAAACCTGTTTTCGCAGAAATGAAGACAGACTTTCCAATGATTCAGACTTTGGTTCTACCAAAATTTTTTTCGAAGAAATGTAGCTTTGAAAATGTATGCATTCTTGAACTAAGTCAGTCTCTAAATCATTAGAATACATTTTTACCAGTGAAATAGCTTTGATTGTAAGGGTTGATGATGACATTTCACTTATTTTCGTCAGAAATGAAAACTTTTCATTAAACTTGTTGTAGGCCTCTTGCCTTTTTTCCAATTCGGATACGAGTCTATCAATGATGGCGAGAAATGTGTTAACCCTTAAAATGTAGTCATTCTCATTTCTTCATCGAATAGTTCATCATAACCTTTTTTTCTTATAGGTTGTCTTTTTCCCATGTCTTTTGTGTACTGCTTCGACGCGCTCAAGTCCATCGCTTTTTTTTCGAAGTACTTGAAATTTTCTCGTTGATCTACAAAAATTTCACGAAGAGATTCATAAAGATCAGCTACAGTAATCAAATCTACGGTAGAAGCCTGAATTTGAACATTCGCTTTGTTTATTCCTTCTAAGTTTCTTAAAATCAATATTTATTAAGAGTTTAGGGACACATTGTCATACACATACATGCATATTTAAAATTATTAAATACATATTAAGCTACAGAAGGCAGTCACTATAGATTAATTTTATTTGAAATATTTTATAATTATCAAGGGCTCTGAAACTTCTTAGTTCCATTTAGCCATAATCCCTTCAGGTATTTTAAATTTTTAATCGTAAGACAGAAGAAAAGGAATCTGTCCCCAAATTTGCCGCCCCTTAAATTTGACGCCCTAGGCTCGAACCTACTCAGCCTGCTGGTAAATCCGCCACTGCATAAATTTCATAAATTATCGTAACTTTTATTATTATTGCATTTCACATCTTCAAGCATAATCCATCTGGCTGACAGTGACTATATTTTTGGTCGATTGATATTCAATTTTTTTAATAATCATAAAAGAAAGAAAAACTATTACTAGATATAAGATCCTGATAATATAAGCTGTCTTTCTTAAATTTAAGGCTTTTATAAATTTCTACTATTCTAGATGTATATTTTTCTTAGCATATTCAATTGAATTTGATTTGAATTTGAAAATTGTACAAATTTTTAATTTATATTAAAAAGTATTTGGAAACTGTAAATAAAATAAAACACCACAATTATTCATTAATATTATTCAATATAATTTTTAGACAAATCAATATAACATGTCAATATAAAATTAAATTATTTGTGTCCTTATTGCAGCGACTTTTGACCGTGCGATAAATCAACTTTATGTGACTAATGTCAAAAAATTAATAAATATAAATGGTAAAAAGCCTTTAGATCGATTAAAATCGCTCAAATGGACACATGAAATTACTAAACTTTGGTTAAAGATGCTTACTAAAAAATCAGAATCATACTCTGTAATGATTGAAAGTAGCTCTTTTTTTATTGATGATTGATATCTATTTATTTATTTTAAGGCAAAATTTTTGATTGTTTTCATATATATATATCAATTACTTTAATGTACAATTTACGCATCTTTATTTGTAATAGCATCCTTCTTCAAAAGAGAATCATAAAATTTAATAACTCATTAATTTTTGTTTATGTTTAATCTTCAAAATACTTTTCATCTAATCAATTTGAATCCTTTTAATTCAACCTAGCTGCATGCTTATGAAATTTATTAATTAGTTGGTAAATTACAATATCTACAAATTGTAGAAAATGAGAGATTAATTTTTCTTTTTCTAAATGGAGTTCTTACTTAAATCAAGAAACAAAAAATCCTGCTAGAATATAAAGCAAATAAATATTATTTGTTTGAAAGCACAAATTTAAATTTAACTTCTTTTTTTCTAATAAAACATAAAAGCGATAAATTTGAAAGTTTCTCTATGTAAAATAACCAAATATTTTTCTGGGCTATTTAATACCTATAAAATTTTTCTAGTGAAAATATTCTATAAATACATTTTTTACCTTAGATTAAACCTACAGTTCCATATATTCGTATTACCAAATTGTCTTTGGATGAATGTTTTTTTCTCTAGAAATAAGGCTAGGTAGTTTCGCAGATTATTTGAATATTGTTAGAATTTCCTTGTATTGGGTGTCATTATATTATTTTGTGGTATTTTTAACTCAAATTTAAAAGAAAATTGAAATATTACCAAATTCATGCTACTTATTATTTAGGCCTTTATAAATTTCTTCTTAAAGTTGATAAGGATGTGTTTAAAAAAACTTTTTGGCATTTTAGCTTACTTCATTAGGCAGTAGCTTAAATACTAATTGCTTGGAAATATTTCTGTTTTTTTTTAAATAAAAAAAAATTTTTTTATAGAACAAAATGAAATATTTCTTTGTCAAATTTTATAAACGAGTTAGTAAAAGATAATCCAGATATATATAGTTACATTACAATCATATACATAGTTTTATTTTTCTCGGAATTTGTTAGAATATAAAAAGTGATTCAAGGTGCATTATATTTTCTGTTTTAAGTAATTAATATTATTAATCTGGTATACGCAGGCGACAAAATGTTTCGGGATATTGCTATTTTGTCGAACAGAGAGGGATAACATAAGAGCAATTTCGAATTTAGCTTGGCGTTTTTTTTGAATGTCATCGAGATATCCTACGTATAAAGCAGATCAGCTGTACAACTGTCAAAAATATTGATTTTAAAAGAAATAAAAAGAGGAAATAATTAATGAAAGCAAACATATAAAATTCCATAAATATACCATTTTTCGTTGAATTATTTATATTAAATATCCTGTACATTTATATTTTTTCAGGTCTAGCAGTTATTCCGAATATAATGATAAATTCCTACAGGTAGGGTTGTAGTATTTATGGAAGCGAATTTATTAATTCGCGCGACTTTTCAAATTTGTATGGGATTAATTGACTATTTTTGTTATAATTTTTATCACGTGTTGCCTTGTCAGGTTAGTTATAAAAAAAACAAGAATCCAATGTAGTTATTAATCGTATACTAATGAAGTGTGCCAAATTTGAAAAATATCAGTTCATTAATTTTTAAGAAAATATGGCAACCGACTGCCAAAATACAGTTTAGAGAAAAACCTGATTAAAGGATATTCTATTTCCGAGAGTTTTATTTTGATTGAATTATTGTTGGTTTTTTACAGAATATTCTAGACACTTGTGCTATTCAATAACAAATAACAACAGATAGATTTTTTCAAATTATGAAACATGTGTACTTTGGTATTTTGGTGGATTTACCAAAGTTAACTTTAAGAAATAAATTCTAATTTGATCAATGAATATATTTAATCTAAAAGCTCCCATTCAATGTAGCAAACAAGGCTGAATACATATAAGAGTCATGACGACTCAATTTCTGTTTGCCACAGTGATCCATATAAAATGGATTGCTTCTCTTTAGTTTTTTAGTTTTACCAACATATGTTTTGTTGTTGTTACCTTTTTTAGTCAAAAACCTGCGATAGTAAAATTTATGACTATTAATGTATAATAATAATAAAAAATGCGGAGATTGGCACGTAAAAACACAAGAGTTGAGTATTAGCTCTTATACCATTCATTGTATACACCAAACATGACGTCATTTCTCTTTGGCTATGTTTGCTGCAATGAATGGGTGCCTTAAAAAAGTTTCATTTCTCTATTAATTTAAAAAAATTTAAAAAAATTTCTTTTCCCTTAAAATCATTGCTGTAAGCTAATGAATTTATTAGTATTATTATTAATTGAATGATTATACAATTAGAATTGTAGATATTTGTTTTTTTAAGCCAAAAATAAGTCTCATCATAGAATCTGAAATTTAATAATAAATTTTTATTTTCATTTAATGGTAAAATATATTTCTATTTCTCATGACAATTTATACTTTCTTGAAGCATACTTTAGACATTTTTTTCTCTTATTTTGTTGCTAAAAATAAAATCAGCTTAAGTGTATTAGAAATTAATGATTATCTGACGTATTATACTTTCTGCAGTGGGCTAAATATTAATTAAACATTTTATTATATTTCTAGATGCAATATTTCTACATGGTTACTGTTTGACATATTCCGTTTTGGAATATTTTTTGTAAATAACTTTTGCCTAGTTTTTTATCGTTATGCTATCTGATGGTAGAATAGGAACCACTGTGACATACTAGATTACTTTTGTTGTCGGATGACAAGTTAATCATAAGATTCTATGTTAATATTACATTTCCCCTCAGGCCCACATTTTATTTCGTTTCTGTTCATAGTTGATGAGGTAGGAAGTGTTTAAACCTTCTTAACAGCAAAACCTTGCAGTTAATAAGAAGATAGGTAGGTGTAAACATTATATCGTGGCAGAATTTATACTTAGTGGTTTTTGTCTTAGAGATTTTTGCCAAATTAATTTTTTTTATGATCTGAACATTGAAAAAACCTGAGGTGCATATTAAAAATATGATGAAATATTTTCCTGTATGGATTTAAATGTTAATTTTTTTTCATAAAAATATTTGATATTAACATAAACATAAAATTAATTGAATCAAGTGCAATAGAATAAAAATGTAGACACATGAACTTGTTGTACAAATTATTTTTATGTGATTGTAAATGAAGATGAAAAGATAGTATGACTCCAAGGATTGATATTCTTCTTGAACTCACACAATGAATTTTAAGCACTAATGTCTATTTTTTAGATATTTTTGCCTAATCGTTAATATAAGGATGAAAGTCTAGGTAAATAAAATCTTTCAATCATTTCATAGATCTAACATAGAGGCAGTTTTTTTTCTATTTAAATATATATTAAAATTTTTTAAAAATATAAATTTAATCAAAACACACGTTTTACTTAAACAAACATTAATTAAGCTGTCATAAGCAAATCATATGGCTTGATCACATATAAAACTTTAGCCCTATTTCAGTTTAACTAACACTAATGGAGCGGAAATTCGCCTTAATTTATTTTAACAATTTAACTTTTCGAAAAAAAATAGGGCATTTTGTGTAATTCTAAATTTTAATCAATTGGCAAGAATTTACTTAGAAAAAGGAAAAATAAAAAAGACAAATTAAATATAGAGTTGAATATTTGGTAGTGCTAAGAAAGTTTTAGCTACTAAATTCTACGTACCGAATTTATGTCTCATTATCTTGAATATTGGATGATTAAATCCTACTGGTGTATTTGTTTCAATTGAAAATAAAAACAAAAAAATTGCAATTAGTAAAAATTAAAAAATATTTTATCCTAGTTGGTGGTTTCCTAAATACTTAATCCCTTGGTAAATTGCCAAGAACTTGTGATCATAGATACTATAAATTTGTTTAGGTGTGCTTAAATTAATTAAACATAATCTTAAAAGATGATAAAAACTGTTAGCTTGCTTTCGATATAGCTACATTTGAAATTTGGACTAAATTTAGTGATTTTTTTAAATTTTTTTATATTTATCTTTCTTGTTTCTCTTCACTTTTAAAATAACTATCTTCAGGCTGGACAGGATTGTCAGAAGAATAAACTTTGTTAGCTAATATTAATTGTGATAATCAGATCAGTAATTGTACGTCAGTGATTGCTATTACGATAAATCAAAGTGCACTTTGTAAAATATTCTAAATATTTTAGCATCATAGCATATTGACAAGCTAAATTTATTGCGATTCTATGAGTGTAACATTTGAAAAAAGTTCGATAGTTGAGTGAAAGTTTTTTTTAGATAAATCTTATTTCTGTAAATCACTCATGTAAAGAAACTCCCAATTTTTGCAATATTTTATCTTGACCATTGCTTTTTTTGATAGCTAAAACATTTTTAATTCATTCATTCATTCATGTTGAAGATAAACTTTGAATGTAAAATGTTTAAAAACCACCATATGGATTAAAATAAATTCAATTAAAATCAAAATAGAAGCTAAATAAAATAAAATAATAAACACTTTAATGCTCTTCAATACGGTTGTCAATAAAATGGATATTTATATCTTTATTAAATAAATTAAATTAAGTAAATGAAATGAGTTTAAAATAGATAGCACCTTTAAAAACCATCATCAATTGATATACAGTGGACCTTTTTAAACATGAAACATTAACCAAAAGAGCTTGAGCCTATCAGAGCATTATTTTTTTATATTAACCATAATCGCTGTGAGCTTTTTATGTGTACAGCTTATCTAAATATTTGTTCATGGGAGATTTAAGTAATGAAATAAGATTTTGGAATTGTTGTATTATCCCAGACATGTCTGTGAGAAGCACAATGGTCTACAAGTAGTGGTGTGTATTATTTTTTCAGATAATTCAAAAAATAAAAAATTAAAAAAATTAAAAATGTGACATATTGATCAATAAGTTTTAACGCTGGCAAATAAAGTTTTTTTCAAAAAAATTTAACAGTGTACATCATCATGATAATTTACAAGCTCAAGCAATGTATTTAAGCATTTTCTTAATTTTTCTACATCAAAGGGATAGAGCAGTTTTTCTAAAGTTTTTCTCCTTAGAGAATTTTTTCAAAGGAAGTATGAACAGAAAAAATCCCTCAAGTAACTTCAAGGATAGTTCAATTTTTATAATTTGGCACATGTTAATTAACAAAAATTATTTTAATTTTGATAATTAGCTACAAATACTTCTCTGAATTATTAAAGTTATATTATTTTAGATCAGCTGTGAACAAATGTGGAACAGTTGTCATAAGAACTAATTTTTTTATTCATAATTTTTTGTTTTTTTCGATATAGACATCCAGCTTCTTATTAATGTCCATGCCTAAAGATAGCAATTCACAGTTGTTTTTAATAAGGAAGAGTCCTAAAATGATTTATTAAGTCGAGCTTTTTCTGTGATTACATTTTCTTTCATCAAAATACACTAAAAAATTAACCAATGAAAATTTACTATAATTCTGAAACTCATAAAATGTTTGCATGTATGGTTTGAAAATTGATACTGTCTAAAAATTAAATAGATTTTCAAATAGATATATATCTGTGTGTTAGTTTCGCGGCTAATTAACCGATATGTCATATACATTTTAATTATTTTCTGATACCAATGCAATTCCGTAATTATACGAGATTGAATTCCATGTTTTCATGTACTAATATAAATTAATTACCGCAAAAAAAGAATGAAAAAAATTTGATTGCTAGCATCATGAAATAATTTTTACTGCATGATATTAGATAACCAAATACATGACTAGAATATCTAATTGTAAGGACAAATTTTGCTAGTTTTTTCAACTAGTTTTACTAGTTTAGTTTAGTATAATCCTATATATAACACAAATTGGTGTAAACTTTAGGATAGGGATGAACTTAGAATGCATAATAAAGGAAAAAATTTTTTTTATTAGTATGCATGCATGCAGTATAATTAAAATTTGTCTATATATACATTTGTATAATTTCATATATCCTTCCAATAGAATGTTTTTATTCATATTCGTTATGTTAAAAGCTCGTCAAAAGTTTTTATCCATTTTATACAGAAATTTTCTTATTTGCTTTATATATATATGTTTTCCTTTAAAAATATAGCAATATATATTTTTTGAGTGTATTTTTTCAGATTAAAAAAGCTTGTAGACGTATTTGTTTTTTCATACTTTTATTTTATTGTTTATTTGAGTGTTGAAAAGGGATATTTGTTAATGTTATTTTTCGAAAATAATATAAAATATTTAGCTTATCAGAATTAACTCAAGTAATTAAACTCTTATAGGATGCTGTCTTTGTTAGCTTTGTTTGTTTAATTATTTCATTATTTATCCATGTGTATTATTTGTCCTTGTGTATCGCTAACAAATATTAGGAATTTATTTCTATCAAATGATTCTTTAAAATTCAAATTTTAAACATTTAATATCCATAGATTCCTTTAGAATTAGAGATTATATAAAACGTATACAGCATTTTTATTTTTTGTGTATTAAATTTAAGATTAATAATTTCAGTATGAATATATTGATTAATAAATATTGTAATAATTTTAAATTCTTTGACGATTTCTTAAAAATTTTCCAGTAATACTGATAACAATAATAAAAATAATAATTTTGCTTACAAGAGTATAAATTCAAGTCCTAATATAATTTTCTTTATATTCCGGTCTATTTTAATATAGAGTGACATGGTTACGATGTATCATATAACATTTACCAAGGGTTTTTCACTGGTAATTACTGATGTGAGGCTTAAAAGGTCGATTTATATTTATATTACCGTTTGAAGTTCTATTTAATACAGATATAAACATAATTTTATACCAATAATAATTCGTGTAGAAATTTATTATATCTTGAGTTTAGTTTAATGGGTCACAAATTGTTGGAAATGACGTGAATTAAATTCTGTCTTTACAATTTGTTTATTAACATTTAATAAATTTTGTCGGTTTTAAATTAATTTATTATTCTTTTATTATCATCCACTGTATTCCTCTTTGTTTTTACATAATATACAAGGAAAAAAAAGCTTGTCAGTTTTTTTTAGAGAAGATTAATGGAAATTCGTTTGTAATATATTTAACATGTGTAATTATAATTACATAAAATACAATTTTAATAACACTTTACAAGTGAAATTTATGTCATTTACTTTCTGACTTGGAAACAGAAATGTTAGTAAGTTCATTCCGATTAGTTTTAATTAAAACTCTCTATTTTTAGGATGCTTAGTCGTCTAACATGTCAATTGCTATTGAAATGCTAAGTAATAAAAGAAAAATGCTTCTCTCTTTTAAAAACTAAAGTATATTTTCAACTTTGACATGTGAAAAATCTTAATGATACTTAATATACATATATACAAAACGTGAGTGATTAAAGTTTTTTATGGAAAAAATACTAAACTACATATCCGATTTAAATTTAAATACATTTTTGTAGGCGTGATAAAGTACGCCGGTTGTTCAGCAGTTTTTGTATACTAAGTTTCAACACACAGGTGAATTTATCGTAAAACCAGTAAAATCTGTATGAATAACATAAGTAAGATTTATTCGTTTTTAAACTTATTTTTATGTTCGCCTATTTTATTAAACTATTATAAAGTATTCTATACCTCGGTAGACGTACATAAGATGCATGGCTTTGTCATAAAAGTAGCCATTTTAAATGTCATTATTGTATGGAATGTGAATAGAGAGCTTTTACTACGGAGTTTCTTATATATATATATCATATCATTCTTGCCTTAATTAATGTTTTCAAGATGACATATAATTAGATTTCCACATTTTGATTAGTTTTTAAAATTATTTTTTACTTTACTTTGTAGTATTTGGTTTTTTTTTTATATTATTTTGAATCATTACATCTAATTTTAAAAGTTGTTATATATTTCATTACAGTCTATATAAGTGTCCTTGACATATGCAATAGTATTATAAAAAAATATGTACATTTTAAGTATTCACTTTTCAAGAATAAATTTCTAGTATGAATACAGGAGATAGACTTTACATGGTTTTCTATGTATTTTGATTTGTGTTGAAGTATCTTAAACTTCGTTATTAAAGAAATGTGATATGATTTTGCTTTTGTCTACCTTTTCCCCACTTATAGTCCATTGTTGTAAACTTCATTGTTCTGGATATTGCCTTTGTGTATGACTACCGTAAAGAAAATGCATATCAATGAATTCATTATGATGAAAACTAGCTTGCATGAATCAAGATTATGTAATTTAAACAAAAAAAATTTAAAAAAAAAAAAACTATAGATTTTTCAATATCAAGAAACTCTCCCGTTATATTTTTTTTCATATTTTAATGGTATCCAATAATATACTAATAATATTAATCTAGTTTCTAGATTCTATTTATTTTGAGTTGCACAGTAATATGATAAAAATTTTATCTCGGCAATTTATTGTTAGTAATTTTATTACTTCAGTTAATTATCATACGATTTTTTTTATCGCACCTAGAACTTTTATACATTATCTCCATATACTATATATAAAAAAGGGCTACCGAAATGTGAAATTTGTAAAATGTGCTACTTCAAATAACATTTTGCTATTTAATTTTTCATTATATCAAAGAAAATTTCACATGATACCATAAAAAATTATACAATACATACGGGTTAGATTTCAGTCTTATATTCGGCTTATTTTCAAAATTTTTCCGTATTGACAGAACTTAATTAAATTCTTTTAGTAACTTTAACACACTTAGGTGGCAACATCAGTTTTTCTAAATGATTGAATTTAAATTTTGTAATTTTTTTACATTGCTGCAGATAAAGTTAACCAAATATAACACAGAATGCAAATAGATGGAAGAACTAAGCATAAAAAAAATACATGCAATGTCACAGCGCTTCTTCCATTTTTTTTTGTTGGTGTTTAGTTCCTTGAAGTGTGGAATCTATTGGCGATATCGAAAAAATGTTATTAAATATGCAAGATATTACACTAAGTTTCTATTCACAATCGAATCTTTGATAGTAAAACGAAACTTCAAACTTTCGTTTTATATGAAAATGAAAACTAATTAATTTAAATATATAAACTGTGTAGTTTTAGAAGAACCTTTTATGTTTTACCCTTAAGGGTTTTTTTGTTTTTTTTTACTGTTTATTTACAAAATATGTTTATATTAAATATACTCAAATTTTACTACTCTGACTTTTTGTTTTCTTGTTAAATGGGACTGTAAAGCGTATAAAGGGTGGGATAAAAGTTGATAAATAATCAAATGACAAATTATGAAAATTGGAGAAAATACATATCATTATTCAGTTGAATTCATAAGAAATAGACTGATGCGAAATCTTATAGTACGAGTTTCATTCTGGTATTTATTTTTCTTCCTGCTTAATTGTGTAGTTTAATGTAGTCGTTACTGAATGAACAGTTATTCAGTTATTGAAGTTAGTAATATTATAAGAAAATATTTAATTCTTCAAGGATAAAATAAAGGGATTAGCATTATTTGAATAATAAAATTAAATGCTATCGGTCCTAGTATGAGCAATAGCTTAAATAAATGTTGCTAAATAATTTTAATAAAGTTATTTTTATAAAAAAAGAATGTAATAAATCTGAAACTATCATTAGGCTTCCTTTTATTTGAAATAGTTTCACTATTTGTATCAAAAGGACTAAGCATTTTATCGAAAACGTTAATGTTACATAGTTTTAAGGCTTAACACATTCGCTACCAGTGCTGCATATATGCGCCGTGTTAGTTCTTGTATTTGAGCCCGCCGCCGCAAATAATCGGCGTGTTTACTTTTTCAGCTTATAAAAAATTTTTACACTTATTTTTAGCCGAAATAATTATAATGGCCCGTAAAAAAATAAAACAGATGCAGGCAAAATATTTTGCTTATTTCGCTTCATTTTAATGTTATAAATATAATGTTAAAAAATTCAATACCACTTAAAGTCATATTATAAGAAATGGGGCTGTAGTAGAAGATTTTCTTCTCAAGCGCTGGTAGCGAACGTGTTAAATTTGGTTTATAAAAAATATATTGGGAAATATTTTAATAATTTTGTAATTATTCTTAAATAATAATTTCAATATCTGGTCTTGTGTGCGTTTGCAGAATGAATATTAGCTCAACCATCGTGTTACTGTAATATCTAGAATAAATCAATTAATTTTCACTTATTTTTACTTGAGGCAATCAAGATATAATATCATTGTTGCAACTATTTTCAACCTTAATTTTCCTATTTAGAAAAGGGCTAGGCATATTTATAGCCTTTAACAAATTGTCAAATGCTTACTATTTATTTAAAAATATATTTTAAGGACAGTTAGATAAGTTTAATTACATTTTGTTCTTATTTTATTTACGATTACAACAACTTAATACACATAATGAATTAATTATAAGAATATTAATTTTTATTTATTTTATAAATTAAATGAAAGTTCTCTTATTTAAATTACAGATGTCATTTGTAAGTGTGTGCTCAAAGTAAATGGAGCTGCTTAAAAACGGATCTATAAATCGCATTAAATTCAAAAGCAATAAATATTTAGCAATTTATGTGTTATACAAAAATATAATACAGATTCAATACATGTGTTCTTAAATATTTAATGTAACGTGATGTAGTTTTGCTACAAATTAATTAGTACAAATATATTTTAAAAAGAAAGAAATGAAAAATTCTTTAAGGTAAAACAAAATATAATAATACAGACAACAATCGATAGCTAAAAGTAATGTACACACCAAAGAAAGCCTTACTATAACTAAAAATAAAAATTAAATAAAAAAAAAAACATCTTCAGTATACGGATAAATGTTAACTTGACATTTTCGTTTAGCAAAATGTAAAATAAGTAATGTTATTTATTTTGATGTCATTAGAAATCTAATGAAAACTCAATAAATTTAAAAAAATGAATCATAAATAATTAAATTAAATAAAAAAGCTCAACAAAAACAAAAAAAATAATAATAACATGATTGACCCGAGCTCAAGTGAAGAAGAAAGTGATGAAGATCAGTTGGGAAAGGGGAGACGTATTAATGAACCAACATCAAATAAAACAAGTCATTTACCACCGGTAACAGTTGCAACAGGGCATACGCCAGCTGTTGTTACAACGGGGGGACATTTGACAAATGATTTCCAATCACATGTAACACCACATCATGTTGCAGCACCTCCCTCACATCACACTCAGCATCCTAGCAATAAAGATCTACATCCAACCCATTTACATCATGCCGGAAGTGATACATCTGGTAGCCTTGAAGTACCAAGTAGTGCTATCCCAAGGTATTTTAACTATTTTATATTTTCTGATGCTGTTAAATTTATTTTCTTAATATTATTAATTAATTAATTAATTAATTAGATAGGCAAGCAAAGGTATACGTAATATTTTTGAATAATCTACCAAAGGAAATACTCCATTAGGGAAATACTAAGCAAGCTTAAATGAATTATGCCTAATAATTTCCAAACTAGCCCTATATAATACAAAATTAAGGCATGGTTTGTCAAAAATAAAAGTAGATAAAGACCAAATTAGGCATCATGCCTAATAGAAGTCGAATGCATTACCACGTTACAAGTATTTTGTGGCCAAAGTTATGCTTGACAAACTTGCCAACAAACCTTATTAGGATCTAATGCTAAAATTCCAGCATTCCAATTAGGTTGGAATTTCAAAGTTCTATTCATATATAGAAAAATTAATATTTTCATACTTTTATCGAATGGGCTTGTTTCTACTAAAAAAATATTAGGTAGATTATAGTTTTTAATAATTAATCATGATATTAAGATCACAAAAAACAAAATTATATATTATTAAAATTACAAACTATTACTATTTTCAATATATAATATCGAGAAAATTACGAACTCGGCCACGTGATAGTGAACACCAATGAGAACACGTTACGTCACACCTTGCGAAGTGCCATTGTTGTTTTTGCTATTTTGACATATGTATGTCATATGACATATGGCATATTGACTTGGGAAACATCAATTTTTGTTACTTGTTATAAAGCAAAAGTTTTTTGATTTATTTATCGTTTTTACCAATTTACAAATAGTAGTAAAAGTTTTCTATAGTTTTATTGTATTAAAGAATTTTGCAAGTTTATTAAACCACATGCTATGAATAGTATATAATCTAGTATTTTTACAAAATTAAGATGTGGTTTTAACATAGAAAATTCTCGTAAACGTCGAATATCTCTATATGTATATACATATGTCTCTATATGTATTCTTAAGCTCGCTATTTGTTTGGCTAGCCTCGCTTCATTTTTGTTCAATCTCGCTCCCCTTTCGACACTTAAAGGTCGCAACAGCGAAATCCTGAACTTTCGAAAATACTGTTCAATGTGTTTGAATCCCCTGTCCGCCATAACACACATTACCACTTTTTAATGTCTGTCCAAAATCGCAAGATTCAACCAGGCAAGTGTCAGTCATTCTTCCTCCAAATCCTGGCGAAATATAGTTCACTTTTTTATATTCTGACCATGTTAGCGCTGCCTCAGATTGTTTTTGCAGCTCGATTTCTGAGCAGTCTATAATTGTTAGTAGCTGTATACTTTAATACTATGTAATATGCCTGAGGTATACCTGAGCTTATGTCAGAAGTATTCGTGATAGATGAACTTTGCGTAAAACCTTTTTCTGAGTCATTTAGACACTTGTCGATTACCATCTTCCTTCGTTGTTTTGCAATATATGGTCGTTTTGCACCCATCCATCCATCCATCCATCCATCCGTTTTCTTCTATTTTCTTGACGCTCAGATTTAGATGGCAGGCAATCTGGTTTTATTTGGATTCGGGATAGTGTTCCCATAATATGGTACTCCATAAAATTTATCATATCGTTTAGCAACAAACATAACACTGAAATAAGCCATAAAATCATGCAACCAGAACAAGGTAATCTCAACTCATAAATTATAATGAAAATAAATACTTACATTAAAATGATCTTCGCAAAAATACATTCTTGGATCCGTTGATAAGCTATTGGCATCTCTTCTTGCAAGATTTAACCACTTTTTTCTAATTTGTAAGGTGCTATCCGATTGATAGCTAGACAACATCACAAGCACAAGTAGCTTGTCATCCGCTACTCGGTGTCTCCACTCTCCGTAGGTATAGTGACTCCTTCTCTGACTCATACATAAACATGACTTTTGACATTTGTTTCGCAAGGTGTGACATCAATCAAGACGCCAGGACAGTCTTGAGCGTTTTGAAATAAAATTCAAATCGGCTATTGAAAAAACAAAATATAGGTATGATATAAATGTTTGATTTTTTTTAAATATCATTTCTTATGGTTAATATAGACACTAAGGAAAAATATTAATCCATTTCTCAAATTTAGTCAACTAGCCTAGCCTATTACTGTGGCATATAATAGCTGTTCAAAGAATACAGAATACTCTAAAATATTAATTTGTTGTTGTTTACTGTTTCCAAAAAAAGTAGTGGACGGAGTTAGTTTTATCGCAACTGCCACTAGAAATTAACTGTAGGAAGTTAGTGGTCTTATTGTTAACCACCGGATATCTCATAAAATTTTTTACTTAATATTATCACATCATATTTTTAAGGACACCATATTTTAAGTAAAAAGTAAATTTGTAAACTACTTCTCACTCCTTATTTAAAACTTTTGTGATTCTAGCCTATATATATATATATATATATATATATATATTCAAAAATATTCAAGAAAAAATAACTAGTCTCCAGCTTTTGCGTGAAATAATAGAAAGGAATGAATGCATTTCTATTCAACTAGAAATTCGTTTTGAGTAAAAATATCAGAATGCAATTTATGCTAGTTTCCAAAATGTTGTTGTAAAAGAAAAAATGGAGTAAGGAAATTCAAATTCATTTGAACTTCTTCTTTTTTTGGTTTTTTTTTTTGTTATCTTAACACAGAAAAAGTTTTAATAATTTAATTTGTTTTCAACCAGTAATTGCATTCTATATATATACATATTATAGAAATTTATAAATATTTTTCAAAAAAGTGTTGAAAACTCAAATTATTTAAAAAATACTTTTTAAATTATTAGATTTCAAATTAAATTTTAAGTAATATTAATTAATATTCAAATATTTGTAAAGCTCTAGTAAGAATAGTTAATTTTAATATCATACAGAGATTAAATTCATAAGCTCTGATTGCATGCAAAAAATATTTTATCGGTAGTTTTTTTCCCAGAATATTATATTCACAACGATATACCGTGACTAACGATATTAAAATTTTCTAAGAACGCATGTATTTAATATTAAATAGGACTTTTGCTTAATATTGCATTTATTATCCATGGAAATGATAAATATTAATTTAAAGTTCATTGGACCTAATATGCAAAGTTTTGTTAAAGCAAAGTTTTTAATTAAAATTATATACTTTACATTTATTCTAAAAAGGGAGATTAGCAGTGAAAAAAAATCTTTGGATAATTTTCTTTGCAAAGACTGCGTACCAGTATTGGGGTTAGTTTTCTAAGTTGCTACAGTGTTCTATGCGGAGCAAATTGAAGGCAAAATATTATCTCTTTATTTATTATATAATAACATTAACTTCCTACATTCTTCATTTTAAATATTAAAATATCTTTCATTTTATAGCATTTCAAAAATTAATTTAATAAATTTTAACTAAAGTTTTAAGTTTTAAATGAATTATAGATTAAGTGCTAGCCTGGAAATGGTATTTTTTACAAGAACAACATTTAAGTGGCCAAAGAGCCATAAGCCGCTCGCAGGCGATGGTTTCTTAGTCGAAGAGATAAAAGATCGTAATTCCTAGAAATGTAGTTTTCTTGAAAAAAACTCGACGTCTCTGAATCCCTGATTTATAAATAATTAAGAAATTTACAAAGCAAAGCTGGACCAAAAAACCAGTAATTAAAATTTTAAGTAATAAAATTAAAAACAAACCCACATTTTTTTCTAAAAAATTTTATTTGTATCAAGATATAAAAATTGGTTTACCCTTAAGAAACAAAAATTAGGAGTAATCAATTAGAAATTAATAAAAATTCCAATGTTTTTTTGTGTTTTGGTTCATAATTTGTAGTCACGCGGCTTGTATCATACTTTTTGACCAAAACTACATGTAATTCATTAATTTTTTTTTATAAAAAAATACTTTTTTTTATATTGTTCTTAGCACTTTGCAGTTTTCGATTTATCAAAACAATTACAGTGTCTATTAAACCAAATAATTTAGTGTGATTAAATAATATACTTCAGGTAGTTTTAATCTATTTGAAAAAATAATTTTTTTGTCCTTTAGCAATTTATGAATGTCAAAGGTGACAGTCCTAAGTGTGAATTTGTTTAAATTTAACTTCAGAAATAATATTATGTAGAATGCTTAGTAAATTTTTTCAATTTTTAGTAATTATTAATTTTTTCTGATACTGAATGGAATAATTAAAAACATAATGAATACCTCGTAAGGATATTTTTCAATTTTTCTTCTATTTTTCAATTGAGTTTTTTAGCTCTAAAAATAATTTTAAATCGAATTTAAAGCTGTTTGTTTCAGGATTATGGTAATAAACTTCCCTCACATATGTTCAAGGAAAGTAATTGAAATGAATCATAAATCATATTGGTAGCTTTTTAGCGAGAGCATCAATTAATTTTGTTGTTGAATATTTAAAAGAGTAGCTACGTTAGCTATTGATAAATGTTTTACTAGTTTATCTCTTTTATCATTAACAGATTTAAATTTATATATAAAAAACTTGTTTCAAAATTGTTCAAACTGAAATTATTGATTATCGTACAACCTTTAGGCTATTAAAATAAAAATTGCTTCATTGTTTTAAATTTATATAAACTTTGTCCATCAAAATTTTTTTCTTTGCATTTATTTTTATAGCTCAAATGCAATCATAGTGTTTAGAATAAGTTCTGTTTTCTAGTTCTGTGGCTCCATTCACTGTAAACAAATAGTAATATGTTTAAATATTGAAAAGGATTAGTGAAATTAAAAATATTAAAAAATTAATTTTTTATTTTTAATATTTTTAGTGGAATTTCTCAAGAAACTTTAAGCCAAAGTGTTGGATCATCTAGAGCAAATTCTTTGCCTCGACCAATATCACCATCACCGTCCGTAGCTAGTGAAAAAAATGAAACTGATTTTCAGGTATGTTAAGTAGTATTTTATATAATTACAAAGAAAATAATTATAACTAATGAGAAATATAACTTAAAAAGAACTTTTCAACAAAAAATAATTTTTTATGCTGTTGAATGGAAGCAGAATGATAAATAATACATTTTACAAAATTCGCTTATATATGTATGTATTTATATGATAAAAAATAAAACTGTGGGGCGTAAAGAGATTATAATTCCTAAATTAATAACTATTGTATTTAATAAAAACATCAAGTTATGAACATATTTCGAAATTTCTCTAAAAGTTTGAAAAATTTCAAGTTTGACTGTGTAGTCTTAATTCTACAGTCTCAAATTTAGGCTAAACTATTTAAAATTGTTGTATTGCTTTTCAGGCCTTAAACTTTCCAGTATGATCATTTTCATTAATATCCATACGATAAATTTCACATTTTTTTGGATTCGCATTATTACAATAAATGTTAAGCAAACCTCTCTAGCAACTAAAATTTTGCTAATGTATAACTTATTATAAGTAGTGTAGCTTTTAAAGAAAGAATTATACGATAGTGATGCAAAATGCTTTACATATACATAGTTATGTAAATAAATTGAACTTTAAAATAACTTAGATTTAGTATTGTATGTAGTGATAATAATAAAAGATTTTTTTATTATAATACCATAATAAATATCTAAACTTTTTACTTTTCTACTTTAACAAAATTTTAAATATTTCAAATATTCAATTTTAGTACAAAAAGTTGAATAAAAAAGTTCTTATACTATAATAATGTTTTTTTTTGTCATCTCACGAAGTGTTGAAGTTAAAATTTCTCATAGTCTTGCAAAAAAACAACAAATTGATTTCTAAATTAAAATACATCTTTTATAGTATTATTTAAAAGCTACTGCTTTTCAAATTATAAATTAATTTCTCTATTAAAAAATAAATTGAGGTCTTTATATGTCCTGACACTAACAAAACAAGCTTAAATCTCAATGTTATTACAAAAGGTTTTCAAACTGTGTAATAAGTGGTAATCAGTTTGTGATAGATTTTTGTTGATTATGGTTGATTTAACAGGATTTTATGCCTAATTTGTTAAGCTTTTGCATAGTTAATTACACCCTAGGATATTTTTTATTGCTCTTAAAAAATTTGTGCCCAGTTTTATTGATAATTTCATTTATGTAATTTTTGTTTTACTTGATATATTCTAAGAATTGTTCAAAAGCTTTTTTTTTTAATGGTATTTTTTTAATTTTAAAAAATATGACTCAAGAGTTATTTAAATATCTATTTGGATTTGGAAAAGGAAATAGTCAAAAAAGCATGACATTTAAAAATAGAATTTTTTTGCGAAACTTTGTTTTATTTATCAATATAATCTCCCTGAAGTTGGATATCTTTCAATGATTTTGTAACTGTTCTATACTGGCTATGTACAAATATAACTCTCATTTTTAATAAGTACCTATTCATATAAGCAAAATCTTTATCCATAAAGATGTAGTATTTAAGGGGGTTTTCTGGTTTAGACGTTCGAATTTTGCGTGTTCTTTCGAACGCCATAAAAAAGAACCAATCAATACTTTAAGCAAAATTGTTTTTGTTTTTTGTTTATTGATGTGTTGAGAATATAAAAAATTAATAATATTAAAAAAATTCAAATTTGAAAATAATATTGTCCGGCAAATTGGGGGCTCTTGAAAAAGGTTGTGTCCTGTTGTGCGATTACAGCCTTTCCAGTAATCTGAAGAAAAAAATCTTTCTAAATTATTCAACTAGAAGGATGTAGTTATGGCACAAAGAAGAGTTGTTTTTCACTAAATGGTGGCAGTTTGAAAAATTTCTGAATTTTAAAAAAAAAATAAAATAAATTAGCAAAAGACTCTTCGTAGTGCGATAGCCGGATTTATAAAAAATCTCTGTGCCAAATTTCAAGTGAATCGGTTGAGTAAAACTTGAGATATCATCTACACCGTTTCGAAAAAAGTCGATTCGAGAGAAACGCGTTTAAAGTTTCAAAGACTGAGCTGAACTGAGTGAGACTAAATGCATCACAAAATGAAATGTAACTCCGAAAATTATTTGAATTTTGAAAAATCCTCTTGAGAACATTTTCGTAAGGAGATAAGTTATGAAAATATGCAAAGAATTGATTTTTTCGAATTTTTAAACCAGAAGAGTCCCTTAAACTGAAAGATGGAAAATTGCTTAGGGAAAAAAGTTGATTTGATTCGTGTAATTTTGTCATTGTTTTGAATATTTTTTGACATTAGTGCATTATTATGGTATTTAGAATTTTGAATAGTTAGTAGTATGTCTTCAATCGATTCAAATCGTTTTGTAGAATGTTTTTATATTTTTTGGTTTAACCACCGCATTTTTATGATCAGAACGTTCATTCTCATTGATATTTGAAATTGACGCATACTTTTAACAGAACACGGATAATACTTATCAGACAAAACATGAGTTCTGATTGTACTTTTCCCATAAGAAAGCAATGGATAAAGTGTTACATGAAATCGATTTTGAAATAATAAAAGTAACGTCTCCAAAATCATTAAATTTCATAAGTGAATGTTAGATTGTATTAAAATTATGCTAATAGTCATTTAATTATTTATTAAGAAGTAGACTTTTAATATAAATTATAATAAATTTTTTTTGTTTTTAATTTCAGGAAAGACATGAAAGAGAAGAAGAAGATCGTAAACGTCGCATTCAATTGTATGTTTTTGTTTCAAGATGTATCTCTTATCCTTTTAATGCTAAACAACCTACTGATATGACAAAAAGACAAATAAAAATTAATAAACATCAATTAGAAACAATAACTCAACGTTTTCAAGTAAGTTTTCAAGTAATAATGCTTGAAAGAACTAATTATTAAGTAAATCAATATATCAATTTTTTAGTGTGAGTATTATTTTTGTTAAGAAAAATAAAATGAATCATGAAAGTTTTATTAACAATGGTTCGATTTTTAATATTTTTTTCTGTTATTGATAATTTTTCTTTTTGATTTATTAGCAATGAATGTTGTAATTTTATTTTAGCTGTGCTTCAAGTGAGAAAAAATGATCTCTTTTAACAATATTAATGGCATTTCAACAAGATTTACGAATTTTTCTTGTTGCTAGCTGTCATAAAAACAATCATTTGTAAATCTTTTAATATTTGTATCACATTTCCCATTATATATGTACTAGCCATCCTTGATCATGCAATCTGATAATTTTATTGTATTTTTGAAACCAAATTATTTGCCAAATTCTTTAGTAATAGTTTTAATTGATAAAAATTCAACAAATTTATTGGAAGTTTTAAATTTTGTCTGAAATCTTTTTCATCTGAAGCTCTCTGTTTTGGGCCGTAAGTTGGACAACCCTGAGCTAAAGGCTATCCCAAAGACCGAGTTTGAGAAGTGTTTCGGGTATTGGAACAAGTAATGAAGACTATTTTGAAGGCGACAACACTAATGTAGACGAATAAATATTTTTTTCAAAAAACGAAAATTCCGGTTACTTTTCGAACACAACTTTTATTAAGGTGTGAAAAAGCAATACCAAAATTTTCTTACAAATCACAGAATAATAAAAAATACCAAGCTATTGTAATTATTAAGTTAATATTGTTATATGCTCAAGCATTGAACGGTATTTATTATATCGCCTAACAAGAAAATCTTACTTCGTAGTACGAAGTAAAGTTCATTAAAAATGCAAATGTTCCAGATTTTTGTTCAAACCCTTTAAACGCTTAAAACCATAACAAAATTTCATGATTTTTGATTTTTATATTACAAAAATGCAAATAGAAAGAATTAATTATTTCTGAAATTGGTATTTTTTTGTATGTGTTGCATTTTTTTTTTGAAAATTTTATTACTTTCGCTGAATCTAGATAAATAAAGCTAGATAAAGCTTTTAAAAATTCTTTTTTTGGAAACTTAACAAAATATTATTACTACTTATGTTATTTTATTTATATTTTTCACTTTTAGGCATTTTTAAAAGGTGAAACACAAATTATGGCTGATGAAGCCTTTCAAATAGCTGTACAAAGTTATTATGATGTTT
Source organism: Acrocera orbiculus (assembly GCA_947359355.1). NCBI lineage: Eukaryota > Metazoa > Arthropoda > Insecta > Diptera > Acroceridae > Acrocera > Acrocera orbiculus. Next base: position 15,870,695 of record OX375759.1, read on the forward strand.
TTTTGAAATCCGAACGAGTCATAAAAATGGTTCAATTAGGAGCATGCTCACAGCATGATTTTCGTGAAGTATTTAGAAATAATATCGAAAAAAGGGTTAGGTAAAAAATTTTATATTTTAATTTATTTTGATATTTTGTGAAAATATTAAAAAATTGTTTTTAATTTATAGATCCTTACCAGAAATTGATGGTTTAAGTAAAGAAACTGTTTTAACGTCATGGATGGCAAAATTTGACTGTATTCTCAAAGGAACAGGTAGTATTTTTTTGTGTGTTTTAGTTTTTGTTGTTGTACAATTTTTTAACACAATTTCTTTATCTGGAAATAATCAAATGTTTATAGGTGATGATGATACAAAACGACCTTCAAGGATGCAACAATCATTAAATAGTGAAATGATTTTATCAAAAGAACAACTTTATGACATGTTTCAACAAATTCTAAGTGTAAAAAAATTTGAGCATCAAATACTTTTTAATGCATTAATGGTTAGTTCAAAACTCAAATTTATTAAATATTACAATATTTCTAAAAAGAAAAAAACAAAAAAGGGGTTAAGGATTAAGTTTGATTGGTCTTTTATATCATAATTTTTATTAATATTTACGTCATTATTTTTTTGTCTCATTTCAGGTTAATCTTTGATTTGATTTGATTTTGTATTGTCTGTTGAAATCATTTTTAGTAATTACACTTGTTACCAAAATAAAGGTCATAAAGACTACATTGTGTTTGGTTTTCGCCAATTTTTTGCCAGCATCTCTTAACTGATTAAATGATAAAATTCATTTTTTTTTCCTTACATTTTTATCTACATATGTTTATCTATTTCCTTTTTCACTCCAGAATAAATATCACTTATTGAAGTTTTTTTTTCCTTAATAATTGCTTCTTAATAGTAATTACTTCATTTGGCTAGACCACAACTTATACCATTTTCAATTAATCACTCCACGTAACCAAGTGATAATTACGGCGGAAAACAGGAATCAGGCTGTCATTGGTTCAATCCAATTTTATGCATATTTAATCCCTTGGGGGTGTTTTTAATCATTGCTAATTAATTTTTGTTTAAAATTAATTAGTTTAAATATTGTAAATTTTATTCAGGTAATTTCAAATAATATGAATAAGTTCAAATAATTTAACCAAGACCGAATTTATGAAATTTTTTCTTGCAATTTTATGTGCAAGATTTCATGTCTTGTACACAAATATTTTCAAGACTGTATAGGTTTTATGAAGATTATTTTTGTTTTTATGATAAACTCCTTTAGAATACTTAGACACAAAAAATTAAAATAGAAAAGAACATAGTTGCCTAAAATTTAAAAGCCGTAAAAGTTAAATAAAAGCTTTTGCTATTTTGTCTTACTTTACTCTGATATAAAATATAATAAAACTCCTGATCATCAGATTTTATTAAAATTATTATTATAATTTCAGCTCGATTCAGCTGATGAACAAGCTGCAGCTATAAGACGAGAATTAGATGGTCGTATGCAACGTGTAATTGAAATGGAAAAGAATCGTAAATTAATGCCAAAATTTGTACTTAAAGAAATGGAATCTTTGTATATAGAAGAATTAAAGTCATCAATTAATTTATTAATGGCAAATTTAGAATCATTACCAGTATCAAAAGGATCAATGGACTCGAAATATGGTCTACAAAAATTAAAACGATATAATCACAGGTAATCTTAAATAATATTCTTATTTAACATTAGCTTAATTTAATTTTTTATATATTTCTTAAATGATTATTTTTTATTTTTTATTATTTATAACCATAATTAAATTAAAATAAAAAAATAAGAATATTTAATTTTGTTAAATTTTAAAATTTTAATTGACTAACTTTTTTTCAAATGTTAAAATTCAAAAAAAAAAGACGAAAATAAAATTCATTAACCGCATCTACATTTTTAATGTAATATACAAAACCTGCTTGTTTAATTGTTGACATCACATAAATAGCAGAATTTTTACTTTATATATTTATATTTAATTTTTTATAATTTTTTTTTCTTAGTTGTTTTAAGTTTAAAAATCAATTTAAAATTTGTATATAAGTATTTATAAATGTGTAAATCTATTAAATATTTTTATTTCGTTTATCTGTGTCCTTTTATATTTGATTTTTTTTTATTAAATGTCTTCAAATGCAACTGATTGCTCCAATCATTATTATAAATAATTAATAAATGAAGTATAAATTGAAAAAAATAATTTTTTTCTATAAATAAATCATATATCTGAATTATTATTAATTATAACTAATTATAATAATTCAGATATATGTTAAATGTGAAATGCTTTTATTTTGTACAATTGATTCCTTATTTAATCTCTTTGTGTCAATATATGCTATGCATTGTTGTAGCTTTAAATGAAATTAAAATTAAAATACATATAAATATATAAATATATATATACATATATATATATATATATTTATACGTAAATAAAAGTGTTTTATATTTAACCATATGCTTAAACAAAATGAAAACTAATTGAGTTTATTTCTTATTTTCTTTTTAAAGATAAATGTCCTTAATTTTGGTGTTAATTAATATACATACATATATATATATAATATTTTATTATATAAATATACTGTAATTTTTATACTTTTCAATACATTACAAGCTATCCAATCGATTTTATTTAAATAGTCGAAAAATTTTGAGTTTATTAAGACACAGAAAACGAATAACTGAATTATTTCGAAAATGCCCTAAATACTAATACGATATTTATTATAAATATTTCTTTTTACAGCACTCCATCTTTTCTGTAAGTTGATATAATAATTGCACTTATAGATAAATTGACACAATCTCATTTTTAATATACATATATATATATATATATAATATACATAAAGTAAATTAATAAAAATATATTGTCAAATAAAATTAAATTATATATTAATGGCTTTTTAAAGCTTTTTCACTTTGATTTTTTAACTTTTTTATAATTTTTATTTGGTTTTGCTTTTAAAATTAAAATTAAGGTTCATATAAAAATATGCCTTTTACTTTTTTTAATTTTAAATCAATTTAAAGATGTTTTGATTAAAAATTGTTGTAATAACATTATTTTAATAATTCATAAAAAATTAAAAAAAAAATCTATTTAAAGACATTAACAAAAAACAGTTTTTACGTTTTTATATTTTTAGTAGATGAAATGCGATTAATTAGCTTAAATTTGAATAATTGAATGCATTTTTAAAAACTCTATCAGAAAATATTAGCTGTTAATTAACTTATTTTGTTATTTTTTATTTCCATTTAAAATAACTTGTTCCGATTTTTTCTACAATATTAAAAAATTTCTCTTACTAGTAAAAGAGGCAAAATGGAATATATTGAAAATAGGGAAAAAAAATTAAGGACAATTTTTGTTGTTCGTATTTTTGTAATTTTATCAATGGAAAAATTATTCCAGATTATAGCATGAAAATTTGTATGAGCATGTTAACATCAATTTTAATTTCACTTCATTGTGTCATTAAAAAAACAAAAATTTATTCTTTTCCTTATATTTTGATAAAAACAAAATTTTGTTTCTTTTTGAAAATTATTTATTTTTAAATTCGATGCAATTTTAATAGTTTCATTTATTCATTTTTTTTTCTGCGAAAATAGACTAGCCATTTATTATGAAAATAATGCTATAATCTTTATATACGTACTTTTTAAATATTGTAAAATCCAGTTTAGAAATCTTTTATGAAGTCAAAATACAAAAAAAAAAAAATGAAAAAGAAAAAATAAATACACATGTGTAAATTCAATTGTATGCAATAAAAATTGTTTTTTTTTTAAACAGTTTTCAGTATATTGCTTAGAGTTTGTTGTGTTTATTTTGTTACAAATTAAAATTTTTGGTAATACACTAAAATAGATTTTAAATGCCTGCAAAATTTTCTAAAATTATAATTATATGCACTCAATAATATAATGGTTTTTTTTTATTTTTCTTTTCTTCTTTCTATGTGTCTCAAAAAAAACAAAACTCTAAATCTATACTACCAAATACAAAATATTCAAAAAACAAACAAAAATACTGTCAACATGCCACTCATAAAAATGAAATGAAATAAAAATCTCAAAAAACTATACATATATATATGTATATATATATATATATACATATATATATGTATGTATATCTATATATGTATATCTACCAACCATATATCAAAATAAAATAAAAAAAAATCGTACATACCGTAACTAGAAAAATGATACTCAGATCACAGGGATCATTGGCTAAATTAGAAGGTGATACAACTGATAGTGATACACAGTTAACAAAAATGGATGTTGTATTAACATTTCAATTAGAAGTTGTTGTAATGGAAGTTAAGGGATTAAAAACATTAACACCAAATCGTATTGTCTATTGTACAATGGAAGTAGAAGGTGGTGAAAAATTGCAAACTGGTCATGCAGAAGCATCAAAACCAATGTAAATATTTAAAATAATTATTTGAATAATAAGTTTTTTAAAATTATTTTTATTTTAAAAAATAAATATTATATTCAATATAATAATTCAGGTGGGATACACAAGGTGATTTTACAACAACACATCCATTGCCAGCCGTTAAAGTTAAACTTTATACTGAGAATCCTGGAATGTTAGCATTAGAAGATAAAGAATTGGGAAAAGTAATGTTAAGACCTACACCATTATCATCAAAAGTAATTTTAAATATATAGTATTAGCTTAAATAAATAATTATATTAATATTAAATATTTTTTAGTCACCGGAATGGCATCGAATGACAGTACCAAAAAATCTTCCCGATCAGGATTTAAGAATTAAAATAGCATGCCGTATGGATAAGCCTTTAAATATGAAACATTGCGGGTATGATTAAATTTAAAAAAAATTAAATTTAAGTTTATTTATTTATAATATAAAATGGTAAACAAATGGGTTGTTCTTGTAGTAATGCTAAGCTTTAAAGACTGTTTTCTATACTTTTTTTTTTGGCTTTATTTTTATGACATGACTTACAAACTTATAATAACATGATAAGATGATAATTGTATTGCATGCTTTCTAACGGAGCTTAGCTCTTCATGTCATTGCCTCCTTTATGTGTTAAATTTGATCCACTCTTTCCCATGTCTTCTCAAAAAGAGTTCTTGAACTACCTTGCTTCCTTCATCTAGTTTATACTAAGCCGATTACTCAAAATTAGATTTCTCAGACTCAAAGTTGATACATAATTCCTTCTGGCTGTTCTATATTTTTCGTACCAGTTACATCATTAAAATTTCTTTTATCTCAAGCCAAATAATAGGAAAATTTGTATAGGGAGCTAGGATATCACCTTATGAATCTTTGCATTCGCTAATAATGAGCTTGTTTAGTTATGTGAGTAAAAATTCCTGCCTGGATTGTTATCTACGAATAAAAAAATGATAATAATGTTATTGTCATGCAAGTTTTTTTCTTAAACTCGATTTCCCTAATCAGTGCTTAAGTTCATGTCATGTCAACTGGTGTGACCGTCCAAAACTTGAATTACAGGGGCTTTACGCATATGGAGTCACTCGTTAGTCATCTTGTCTTGTATATCTAAAGAGCCGATATTTCCTAAATGAATCTAAGTCTTATTTACACTCTAGTATGCCAATTGGGGCATTATTTCTAACTTATATTTGCCTTGTAGGGCAAAGGAAGATAGTTGCTAAAGACCCGATATTTCTTTAATAAAACAAAGTTTTACCTAAACTTAGAGATGCCAATTGGGGCATCTGATTTATTTCTATTTTCTATACAAATTTTATCCGTTCATGCCAGTGAGAATATAATTTTAAATTCCTCAATAAAATAATTTACTCTAATTTCCAGACATAATAATTTGCTAATTTAGCAGAATCATTGCTATAAAAAATATAATTTTCTAAAGTCTGATCACAAAAATTCTTTAGTGATCAGGTTACATGTGAACTAAAATTGCCAAAATCTGCTATGTTCAATGTTTTACTGCATACTCACGGGCTTAAATAAATTAGTTTTAATTTTACAATGAAAAGTTTAGTAATAATATATTTGAAGAGTTTTACGGGGTTTTATAAAGTATTTACTATTAAGAATTTATGTTTTTAAAGGTTTAATGAAAAATATTTATATTTTTCACTCTCACCCCTAGCTTATAATAATTTTGATTGATATATGTAAGGGCAAAAAGTTTTTTAATAAAATTCTTATTATCATATTTATTTTTTTTATTATTATAATATTTATTTAATTATTAAATTTTTTGGGTAATACCCAACATTATTATATATTATTTATATTGCATGATCTAATATGTTTTAAAAAATAGCTTCTCTATTTTTTTTTTAGCAATTTATTTGCAATAGGAAAATCAGTATGGAAAAAATGGAAAAAAAGATATTTTGTTTTAGTACAAGTATCTCAGTATACATTTGCAATGTGCAGTTATAAGGAGAAAAAGTCTGAACCTTCTGAAATGATGCAGCTAGATGGATATACCGTTGATTATATTGAAGCAGCAAGTGGTATGAATTTTTTTTTTCTTTTTTAAAAATAATATTAATATAAAACTTACTATATTAAAAATGATAACAGAAATAAATAAAATTTTACAGCTAATCTAATGTTTGGTATTGATTTGGATGGTGGTAGATATTTTTTTAATGCCGTCCGTGAAGGTGATAGTATATTATTTGCCTGTGATGATGAAAATGAATGTAGTTTATGGGTAATGGCTATGTATCGTGCAACTGGTCAATCACATAAGCCAACACCACCAGTAACTCAAGATAAAAATTCAACTATGTCAAAAATACAAGGAGGTAGTTAGTTTACTTAATATATTTTCTATTTTCTAATTTCATATAACAATATCATTTTTATATTTCATTTTATTAAAATTTTATCAAACACATAATGTTTCAACATATCGTTTAATAAGACTCTTGGTTATCATATAGTTTAGTAGCGCCATTTTAAATCTATAACATTTTCAAAAAGTAAGAGATATTATGTAAAAATTAAAAGAAAATCTCATCTTTCGCTAACAAGCTATAAAGATTTTAGTTATGTTGCATTTATTACTTATAAAACAGTGGAATCAATATTATGATATTGATTAATTGCTTTTTGATTGAAAAAAAAGAAGGATTATCACAGTTCAAATTTGGCATCGTGAGTGGTATTCAGACTTTGTACAAGGGAAAACAGCTGTTGTTTAGCTGACTTTTAGTATAAAATTTGATTGAAATTGAACTTTTATATTGACAGCTGATAAAAATTATTTATCAGCTCATTTAAAATTTAGCCTTGTTTTGAGATAAATATACTTATAAAAATTTTTTGTATACTTTAACTACCTAATTATCAGCTGATTGGAGCTTTAAATAGTTACTGATCAGAGTATCGTTTTTCCTTTTTGATGGATATTTAATTTACATAACCCATTTTTACTTCTCATATACTAATTGGCTTCAACTAATTCAATAACTTTTTATGTAAAGGTATTTTACAAATAGTTATAAAAACTTTATTTATAGATGCTGATAAAGCTAGAAAACATGGAATGGAAGATTTCATAAGTGCTGATCCATGTACCTTTGATCATGCAACTTTATTTAAAATACTTCAAAATTTAACACTTGAATATCGTCTAAATGATCCATATGCCTCAATGGTAATTATAATAAAATTTTGTTGCTGTTTCTATAAAAATTGATTATATAACTAATATTTATTTGTGTATTTATCATTAAAAGGGATGGTTTAGCCCTGGACAAGTTTTTGTTTTAGACGAATACTGTGCCAGATATGGTGTCAGGGGATGCTATAGACATCTCTGCTATTTATCTGATTTACTTGATCGTGCTGAAAAAAATCATATGATCGATCCAACACTAATACATTATTCATTTGCATTTTGTGCTAGTCATGTACATGGAAATCGGTAAGCTTCTTATTATAAATTATAGTATTAAAACTTTTTAAAAAAATCCATTAAAGATAATGGTAATATAATTGTTGTTATAAACTTAGGATTATGACTTATCACTTTTCTTCTTTTAGAAAATTGTTTAATTTTGAATATTTAAAATTAACTTCCTTAATTATTTTGTTATTTTTTGGACAAAGAAATTTTATAAAGTTTATTTAAATAGTATGGATCACTGTCAAATCGTTAAATGATATATAAAAATGCCAAAAAGCTAGAGTTTAGTGGGTTAAAGTGAACAAACTACGTTATTATATTTTCATACTTAAATCATTCTCGAAATTATTGCTCTTCAAAAATATTCTTTTTTTTTTTGAATGTTCTCTTTATAGCACACAACAAACAAATATTTCAAAAAAACAAATATTTCTCATAAATTCGTTGTTCGTTTTTTTTTTGAGAAAATTTAAGAGGTTTAACCTATTATTTTAGCTATGATCATGGCCGTAAATATGTCCTTGATACGTCCCCTATATACATCGTTGGTTATGATTAATGAAAATTCAAAAAGTCTCAATTATCTTTAGGCAAATATTGATTTGTTAAACTTTTGATTAAGCGAAATATATTTTTGTCTTAAAATATCATGAAAGGCTTTTAATACATAAGAATATATAAACAAAGGTTATCAAATAATTTCAAAAATACATCTATTTTACTTACTATTCTAGGAAAGTAAAATATAAATTTTTTTATAACAAATTATAGTATTTAATTTTAATTTGTTTTAGGCCAGATGGTGTTGGAAGTATAACACATGAGGAAAAAGAAAAATTTCAAGATATTAAAGAACGTCTTAGAGTTTTATTAGAGTTTCAAATAACAAATTTTCGGTATTGTTTTCCATTTGGGCGGCCAGAGGGTGCACTCAAAGCAACTTTATCATTGCTTGAAAGAGTCCTTATGAAAGATATTGTAACACCAGTCCCACCCGAAGAAGTTCGTTTAATGATAAAAAAAAGTCTTGAGAAAGCAGCTCTAGTTAATTATACAAGATTATCAGCAGAAGCTAAAATTGAAGGTATAAAAAGAAAATATTTTAATATTAATTTTAGAAAATGTTCTAATTTATTATAATAAATATTTATATTGTTTTCTTAGAAGATCTCAGAAGTGAATCAATTGTGCCTCCTTCTAAAAAATTGGAAGATTTAATACATTTAGCTGAATTATGTGTAGATTTATTACAGCAAAACGAAGAACATTATGCCGAGGTATCTACTATCAAAATAGAAAAATAGTTTAACTTGTCTTATTTGATTTATTTAATCAAAAATATTGATTTCCATTTTTTTTTTTGTTTTATGTGCAAATTCTTCATTTTATTAAGTGTTGAAGGGAAGGTTCTGTCACTTTTAAAAAGATGTGCTGATGAAAATGCATATTTTAAATGTTAGTAAAAGATTTCGGCTTCTCTTAAAATGAAATCTAGGGGCGGAATTTCTGGGATTAAATACTCTTTAAATCTTCAAGGTGAAAAAGCTTAGATGTTATGGGATCAAGAAAAAATCCAAAATGAAATTGCTAAGCTACTTAAATGAAACTTTCCTAAAACTTGCGTAAAAAATTTCTTATTTAATAGAATTAATAAATAATGCTGTTGAAATACTGGCAAAAATGTTTTATTTTAGAAAGGTCGAAAGCAAAAGAAAAAATGACAGAACTTTCTACTACGTATGATTCTCAAAAAAAAAGAGGCTTTTGTTGTTTTTTCATTCAAAAATTGAATGAATTTTTTCTTCAGTCTTCTTTTTCCTTTTTTTCAATGTGAAGTTATAATAATTTATCATGATAACCCTTCGAAATTATTGTCTTTAGCATTTTGTTATTTGTTAAAATTGGCACAATTTATTATTTACAAATTAAAAATTTCCATATTTTTCTTTGAAAATCTTATAATACGTTTATTTTTGGTTTTGTACTTTATAAAATTGCGTGTAAACGAATCGCTATATCTATATATATATATATCTATATATATATATATCTATATATATATATATATATATATACCTTCTAAAACAACTTAGTCTCAGCTATATATTGGTATGTTATGTGTTTGTTGTATAGGTGTAATACTGTCAAAGACGTAAGCAAGAGCGTTAAAATAAGTTATATTTCTTATTATTCCTATGTCATTTAATGGTTTTATTGTAACTTCCGTTTGGTTGTTTTCTAACTGAAATATTGATTTTAAGAATGTTTAGATGTTGCATGTTATTTAATCCTATTATAATTATATAAAAAGTGTATTTTTATTTTGTATACAAAAAAATCCCAGCTAGTTAAGTTAAATGATGAGTATAAAAGTAAGAACATCAATAGAGCTATTTGGTTTTCATGAAAACTAATAAAAAAAATATTTACGCAATGCAATCATATATATATTTAAATATAGAAACAATTGAAGCGATTCGGCGCATATGCGAAGCATAAAATAAAGCCTTTATTAATTTTTTAGAATATATTATTACGCTTTTAGGTTTTATTTTTTTTCAGAGCTTTAATTTTATTCAGATTTAAAAAGAAAAATATAATAAAATAATTTACTTATTAATTTTTAATTTATTGTATTCATATTTAGTATATTTGTAGGTAATATTTTGAAAATAATAAATATTATTTGATCTGTATAATCATTAATAATTATTATAATATTTAGTTACGAAAAACAGAACCAGAAACAGCAACTGATCAGACTGTTCCAACTGAGGGTGCTATAAGCAATAATACAAACAGTTCTTCTACACCTGCTGCAGTAGCAGGATCATCTAACGCGAAAAAAGTCCCATCTCCTACCCAATTTCGATATTGCATGCCAACGCATGCACTCTACACTGCCCCAGCACCAACGGCACGTAACAATGATAAATAATAAATATAAAAAGAGTTACATAAATTTGATAAATGCAGAAATTTATTGATTATTTATTTTGCAAAATTTTAAACAAGAAAAGTATTTTTTTTAATTTTAAATCTTAATTGCACTTGAATAGTTTTAGGTTATTGCTAGATATTTATTGCAAGATATTATTTTCATTTATTGTTCCGTTTTGGATAAAAAGTCGTATTTTTAAAACGATTTTCATATTTATAACGAAGTTTTTGAAAAGAAGTTAGTTTTTTTTTCATAGAAATAAATTAAATTTTATTTGCATTTTGTTTTGTTTTTTTTTTTTGTATAATTCATAGTTTTGTCTTGTTAAACATATAAAAACTCGAACGAAACTGAGCAAAATGAACTACCAAAAATTAATAAATTGAATTAAACAAATGAAATAGAACAATAACAAAAAATAAAAGCTTAATAATAAAATATTAATAAAAAATAAAAACAATAAAAGTAACTATTATACTTATTAATATTATAAAAGTGTGCTGAAATTTGCATGTTTGTCTGCTTTTATTGACGTTTATGCTCTTTTTCTTCTCTTGTTTTGAAAAAAAAAAATGTTTTTCTTTTTTTGTTAAATATAGCTTTAAATAGTTATATGGAAAAATTTTATTCAATTAACAATAATAGAATTATTATTACCGAAAAATAGGCTTTTGCTTGGTTTAGTGATCTTCTTGTTGAACATGCAGAAATATTTTGGTCACTTTTCGCTGTTGATATGGATAGAGTATTAGCAGAACAGCCACCTGATACTTGGGATTCATTTCCGCTTTTTCAAATCCTGAATGATTACTTAAGAACAGATGGTATAATAAATACTATATATTAAAAATTATAAATTAATACTTCATATTAAAGATAATTTAAAAAATGGCCGTTTTCATCAGCATTTACGGGATACATTTGCACCACTTGTAGTTAGATATGTTGATTTGATGGAATCTTCAATAGCCCAATCAATACATAAAGGTTTTGAAAAAGAAAGATGGGAAAGTAAAGGGTTAGTGGTACTTTCATTTAATTATAAAATTGATAACTGTTGATATCATTTATAATGTATAAACATAAAAAAACATACAATCTTTGTTACTTTAAAAAAAAGAAATGTGTGTCTTAGGCAATTTTATATTAAAGTTTATGAAATATTATTTGAGGTTTTTGATTTTTTATTTTGTTTTTAGAAATGGATGTGCTACATCAGAAGATTTATTTTGGAAGTTAGATGCCTTACAGTCCTTTATACGGGATTTACATTGGCCAGATGCTGAATTTCGCCAACACTTAGAGCAAAGGCTTAAGTTAATGGCATGTGATATGATTGAGTCTTGTATACAACGTACAGACACAGCATTTCAGCAATGGTTAAAAAAAAGTGTAACTTTTATATCGACTGATTATATAATACCATTCGAAATGTGTGCAATGGTAAATGTGATATTAGATGCTAAAAATCAAAGCTTTAAATTATGTACCGTTGATGGTGTAGATGTGGTATGCTATAATAATTTTGAAATATATATATATATATATATATATATATAATATTATCATTTTTGTATTTTATTACAGCATAAATATCATATAAAAGTTGATGATCAAATTGATAAAACTTTAGCCAGTATGAATCAAGGTTTAATTGGTAAATTAATGTCTGTTCTAGAAGCTTCATTATCAAAATTATCACGTTATGATGAGGGTAGTCTAATTGGTTCAATTTTAAGTTTTACCAATGTTTCCGGTTCAGGAAAAGATTTAGGTCAAGGTTATGTAAATTTTACAAGAAATAATATGGACCAAATACGTGGTAAAGTCAATGATGATTTATGGATAATTAATTATTTCGAACAATGGTACACTCAACAAATAAATATGCTATGTAATTGGCTTTCAGAAAGATTAGATCATTCTTTACATTTTTATCAATGTACATGTCTAGCACATATTGTAAAGGTATTAAGTCAATTTATATATTATTTCAGTTATTTATTTATGTATGAATTTCCTTTTTATTTTACTATTGTTTTTATTATTATTTTGTTTTTTTTTTCTATATCTATAGAAAATCTATTCTGATTTTGAGCTACAAGGTGTAATGGAAGATAAACTTAATTCAAAAGCATATCAGACAGTCTCACAGCGTATGCAAACGGAAGAAGCAACTTGTTCACTGACAATGAATAATCGTGACGATGACATTGAGTAAGCAAAAAATTTTTATTTAAGAAATATTAATTTAAATATTTTAAAAAAATAGAGGATTAGAATCAGTCGATGCTGAAGATAGTGAAAGTAGCAAAACTAAATCTACAGTACCCTCCGGATCACCATTACAACAAATTGGTGAAGATGGTAATGTAGTTACAAATATAAGTAATGTTACTAATATGGTTGCTGGACGTGTTGGTAATCTATTTGGTAAAGGTATTGGTGGCCTAAGCTCAAAATTAGGTGGTGGAGGTTGGTTTTGAATAATATTTCTATATATGAAATAATATTAATGAGTATTATACACATTATCTTTCTTATAAAATATTTAAAACTACTTCTTTTTAAATTAATATATTATTTTAAAATTTCAAACTAAAGATTGAATTTTAAAGTTATTTATAAAAAAAAAAATTAAATGGCTTTAGCAATGAAAAATTTAAGAAAAATGAATGCTAACAATAAATAAATTAATATTGTAAAAATGCTACAAATATTTTCATTCGTAATTTCTATTTTTTCTAATATAAGAACTATTTTCAAAAATAGTTTTGGTTTTTTTTTTCATCTCTGTGCATAGTAAAATTAATTTTTCGAATAACTAACAATTTCTAAATATACTTCATAGATTTCTCTAATAAATATACATTTTAATATATGTAAATATTGTAAATAATAAAGGAATATTTATTGATTTAGCATTAGTTTAAATAGTTTTGTTTCATGCTGTTATAATCAAAGTTTTTGCTGTGACTACAACAAATCAAAAGTGTAAGATTTTCATCAAACGAGTATGTTTAAAAACTGGAAACAATAAATATTTTAGGAGTTATTCAAATAAAGAAAATTAAAAATAGAAATTACAAATGATGAGAATAAATTTTAACTAAACTCTTGTTCTTTGAACAATTTGAGTCTTCTGCAGTAATTCAAAACAAAAAATGCTAAAAAAATAATAAAAGTATTAAAAACGAATAAAACAACTTAAGTATATTGATAATAAAATTCTTATTTTCTGTTATTATTTTCTTTTAAATGGCTTGAATAATTTCTATCTATAATATAAAAATTCTTTACATTTTATTTTAATAAAATTTGTAAATTTCAACAATTCAACCCCACCAACAGTTTAATTAAAATATCATAGAATAATAAAAAGTTAGTTAAAAATTTGAATAAACTATTTGTTAGTCCATTTATTTATTAAAACTAACAATTTAAAAATATTGTTTAACAATTAAAATTTTCAAGAAAATAACTAATAACAAATCGCTATCTCTAAGAAATTCATGAAAGTTTTGTTCTATAATAATAATTATTCATTAAAAATTTAAAAAATGACAAAAAAAAATTCTAAATTTTAAATAATGGTCACAAATAAAAAGTTAATAATGCCTTCTATAAAAAAACCTGTTAAAGAAAAAAAAAACAATAAAATAAAAAAAATGTTATTATATATTTTCAAACGAAACTATATAGTCCCTAGAGCTAGTTTAAAAAATATTTTTTCTTGTTAGCATTTTTTCGAAATTCATGCTGGCCTAATATAATTAATCTAATTGCATATTGGTGTTTGATTCAACAACTTCAGTATTCAAATCAAAATTTATATAAACATTTTTTAACTTAACAATCAATTTTTTCGACTTGAAATAAATATTTAAAAACAATTTCCAACAGTAATATAAATAAATTTTCAAATAATTTTGTGGTTATTCATTTTTTATTTTTAAACAATAAAAGAAGAAAATACCAAAAATACATACCTACATGTGTAATTATAATACTCAAAAAACTTCTATTATGGATTATTAAACTCAAATTAATAATATTCCAAAGATATCAAAATATAATAAATATATATATGTATGTATATATATATACTATATATATGTATAAATTTGTATATATGTATATGTATATAATGCCTTTAATTATATCATTAAAAATAAATAATATAACAAATAAATAGTTAAATATTAAATAAACCTCATCGTTGACTTATTATTTAGTAAGGAAAATTTATACGGCATGTAAATAGAATTCAAAAGAAAAAGTGAAACTTCATTATTCCCTTTTATTAATACTATAATTCAAATAACTTCCACTAGTAATGTCGGTTCAAGAATTAAAAAGTAAAATATGAGGAATATGATAAATTTTATCCAAACATGTACTACCAGTGAAGTCACACTCACAAAATATTCAAATAAAAATTTGCTCTCTGGATATATACGACAACTGATTGACTGACACCTTGTAGCTAACACATATTAGCATTTATTCATAAATTTTACTATGATTTTGAGTGTTTTATGAAGTAAAATACAATTTTCAAAATAGAATATTTAATATTTCATCAGTGTGACTTAACTTCTAGCAACATTGAATATGTCTTTAATATAACTTCATATTTGAATAATATGAAAAAAAAAACAAACATAAAAGAATTTTATTAGTCTTGATATATTTTTTGTTTTTCTAGACTTTATAAAAATTAAATGGGATCATTAGAAACTATTAGTAAACTATAATTGTTCTTGTCTTCTTGTTTACACTAATAGTTTTTATATGAAAATATATTTAATTTAGATTAAATAAATAACACATATCCTTGATATTAAAATAAATAAAATATTTGTTTCTACTAAAAACTTGTCCATATAAAGTATATTCTTTTTATTATAATAAGAAAATAATGTGTAAATTATATTGTGGAAAAATTGAGGGCAAACGCAATTTTAACCAATGTAAAGAAAAATAAATAGCTTAGGTAGGCGTATGCAAAAACAGAATATAATAGGTACACAAGCACATGAAAAGTGAAATGATAGGTCTTTTAAAATTGATTAAATTGAATTAAATATAAATTTAAATTATATTATTTATAATTATTATTTATTTAATCGCATAAGAAGATATATTTTATGTTTAT
Source organism: Acrocera orbiculus (assembly GCA_947359355.1). NCBI lineage: Eukaryota > Metazoa > Arthropoda > Insecta > Diptera > Acroceridae > Acrocera > Acrocera orbiculus. The sequence goes on from OX375759.1 coordinate 15,886,754, forward strand.
AGAAATAAAAAAAACGCTTAAAGTTTTTCATTGAAAAGAATCAAAAATTCAAATCAAATTTAATTCAGAAATTTTTTTTTTAAAACATTTTTAAATAATATATCATGTTTAAAATTTTACACTTCGAATTTTTCAAATATTTAAAGAAAATTAAGAAATTCAAATTACAATAGAAACAATTCAATTTTAATAACAATTAAAATAAATAAATAAAATTTTAATTATTTTTTTTTGTTTTTGATTTTTTATACACTTCTTTAATATAAAGTTTTTGAATTTTATGATTTTTTTGTGTTGTTTTACTATATATAGATTGCTATTAGTTAGAACTAATAGCGGATTATATATTATTTATTGTAATTGAAGCTTTAGGTTTTTGATTATTGAAGATAAAGTTACAAAATCTTTATGAAATATGTAAAAATTAATGTTAACAAGTTTTATTATATTTAAAAAAAAAAACCAATAAAGAAATTGTTAAAAGTGATAAAATTTGTCAATTTTTCGAATTTTCCATATGGTAATATCAGATATGGAAAAAATAATAAGAGACAGCGAAATTTTAAGATGCAAAAATTGTTCTTAATTGTTCTTTTCTTTTAAACTTTAGCTTATAAATGTATTTCATTGTGTACAGGTAAATATGTGTTTGATTTTCGAACTGCACTCTTTCTTATGACGTTTATTTGTTATATGTAGAGATAACTGTTAATTATACATATTCAAGCTTTGCATTAAAAAATAGTTCTTCGAATTCCCAAAGAAAGTTTTTGATTGGAACCTCTCTTCAAAATTTTTTTTGAAGCTGAGTTTTACATTATTATGCTTCTAAATATCTATAGAATCACTGGTATAAATTACATTAAAATCGGAATTTTTAAAAATTTTTCACGAAAAAAATCAAACCATCAGCCATGAAAAATATGAGGCGATATGTCTGTCTGTCTATAGCAGGGTTTATCTGGTGCTTTGACTAGAAAGAAAACTGAATATGCATTAAATGACTTTTGTTATAAGAATTTATATAATTTAAGAATTTAAAAATTTATAAAAATTTATCAAGGACCAGATGGTAGAAACATGGGGACTTGATCCGTGTATATTGACTTTATTGATAAATTGCAGGAATGCATTTTTGAAATTTCATTTTCGAAAATGATTAAGTTTAGTTTTGAACGTACTTTATGAACAATGAAATATAAGAAAACTAAAAAAACGTTAGGATATGTTTTATTTATGAGTTTAGTGCAGAAAATTTTGATTCAGGTAGAGGTACTAAAAATAATGAAGTAAAATTACCTATTTTAGAATGTTATGTCAATTACTGGGGCTAATCTGCTTTAATATTTGGGAGTCAAAGTAATTTTGCAGACTTAATACTCCAAAATTCAAGTAGCTAATCTAATTTTATTGGAAATCTTCATTTCATAAACGTATTCCGTCTTCAGTATTGATTGTTATAAATAAAACGCTTAGATTTATTTTAAATATATAATTGTTATTAAAACGCAGCCATCATGTACTAAGCATTTGGTTTTATTTAACATTGAATAAACCAAAAATGCGACCCAAAAACTTCCCTTTATTTTGGTTTATGGTCCTTTAATCGTTTTTGCCGTTTAAAATTGTATATAATTTCTGAGGTTATTTATCAAATCAATTCAATTTTCGTTTATATAACTATCGTATATCTTATATTTTTATAGTTTTGAGAATTTTTTCGTATTCTAAATTTTAATATTACATAAATGAATTATTGCGTGCTTAAGAAATATAAAAACTAGAATTGTAAAAAACCAAAATTAAGAAAATTTGGAAATGAAAACATAAATAAATTTAGACATAACTTAAACATGAATTTAATTATACTCAATTAAAACTATTTACCAAAAATAAAAGGGAAATAGGATTTAACTACGTTAAAATAGGCGGAAGCTGGAATAAATGTTAAAAAGTATATGATACTGAAGAGCAAAAGATTACTAATTGAAACTTGTGTGCTGGTAGGCTACTTAATTTAAAAAGGGTGGAAAATTAAAAAAAATTTCATTTACTCAATCGATCGAATAAAACTAAAATATTATATCATACTTCTATACTCTTACAGTAAGTAAACTAGTTATTGGTGTTATATGATATGATAAAAAATTAAAAGTAAAGATTTTTGAAAATATTGCATAAATAAATCCTTAATGACAATCAAAGAAATATTTAAAATTTACAAAAGACTAATTTTAAAGGATAGTGTGGTGCGCTTCGGCTTCACCACTAATATTTTATTATTATTTTTCTTTTATAAAGAAGCAATTTTTATTTTAACAAATTTTATTTAATCTTATTAATTTCTTAAAATATCATACAATCATTTTATTATTTAAAACATCTGTGAATATTTTTTGAATATTCTATGACAATATTTTGAACTAACTATGAATCTAGATTTACTGACTGACTAAAAAAATGAAAACTGTCAAACAAGTTAATTTTAATGGTTTTCTTGAATTATTTTATTTAAACTCAAACCTACTACGTAAAATAGTTTTTTTTAAATTTAAATTATAATTGAACAGATTTCTCCACCACAATAGGATTAAAATATAATCTGTTGACATTTAAAGGAAATGATTTTTATTGGCTTCAATAAAAGGATTTTATAAGAATACATGTATATGATTGTGTAGGTGTACAGTCAAATATAGAACTACAGCTGAAGTACTGAAGTAACAGCTGAAGAATTATCACCATTTCATGTATTTTGCTTTTGCTTTCGTTTTATTTTCTCATTGTAGGTTTGGCCCTTTTTTGTATTGTCTTCTTAAGATGTGGGTTTTATAAAAGTTTAAAAGTGATAAAAGTACAAAACTGCATGAAGTGTGCACTTAATAGCTATCTCTTTTTAGTTTTTAAAAAAAAACTTATAAAAGAATTTGCAAATTTTGTCTGTTATTTATTTTTATAAAATTTATATAAAATTCTTTTAGCTAATTTTTAAATATTTATATAATTTGATATTAAAAAATTTACCAGATGGGTCCATCCTTTAATGTAAAGCAGCCTACCCAAATTTTTAGTTTCTTTTAAATTACGAAAGTATGAACAAAATCATATTATAATTATTTTATGGGTTTTCCTTTTAATTTTTTTTTTAATTAAAGAACTTATTTGATAAATATTTAATTCTTACTCATAATTTTAATTATTGAAATTTTGTTTTTCAGGCTGTTAACCTATCAATGCCCCCTGGCAACCAGGGTTGCCAAAAACTTAATAATTTTTTGTTATTCTATAAGTAATTTTTTTTAAAAATAAGGTTTTTTAAAAAATTAATCAGTTTTGAAATTTTAACACCTTGGGCATTAATGGGCTTAAAGATATAGTAAAAGCAGGTAAGCTTCATAGCTTCATAGTAGTCTCATAAAAAATGATGCCTGAAAATTAAATGAAAATTAGTAATTTCTGATATCTAGATATATTTTTTGTTGATGACTTTACATCTTTTACATGAATATAAAAAAAAAATTTTTTCAGACCTACGACTTATCGGTTGATTTTGTACATAAGCTGCTGAAAGCCGCTTTTATAAAGTAGCTTTTTAAATTCAATTTTATTACTTAACGGCAGTTCATGCCATTGATAAGTCTTAATATGAAATTTTCAATTAAAAAAGGAAAAAAGTAATGTTTAAAAGGGCACATTAACTAAGAATGAATATTTAAAGAGCAAAATTATTGGTGAAAGAATAAGTCTTAAATTACCAATGCGTTCAAGATTTAGTCACCTGAAACCTTACCTGATATTTTATTTTGTAGCTCTTTGAAGATACTTGCGATTAAGATTCTGAAAAATTCATTGCTAAAAATAATAAAGTATACACAGTTATCGCATCAGTTGAACAAAAGTTTATTGTAATATTTTATTATCAAATTGTTAATATAACTGATATAGAACAGATGGCTGAGAATTAAAATATTCACCTGCGGCCAGTTGCCAGTAGAGGCATTAAAGTTTGCTAACATTATTCTAACTTTTTAAAGCATGCCAAAATATAAAGGCAGGTAATCATATAGACTAAATTTTCTTATATTTTATTTGTTGCATACAGCAGAGGCTTTTAATAAAAAAGAAATATTATTACTTTATAATAGATTATTTTTAAAAATAGTAGATGAAAAATATTTATAGTTTAATAAGGTTGTGTTTTTTTTTTCATTCAATTGGAAGGGTTATATTGCGATCTTAAAAAAAATTTAAAATCTTAAGGGTGCAATTGTTAAATGTGTAAAATTTTCAATTACTTACTTGGATTTATAAATCATTTCTTATTATCGCGCGTGCCTTTTAGCACTTTATATATACTTTATATATATATATATATATAAAAGTACTTGTGTTGAAATTATATTTAATTGAGGTTTTTTTATCTAATATCTCATTTATATGGTTGGCCCAAGGGAATCTCTAAACGTGGTACTTTCTGAAGTATTTTGTTTGATTTGGTTTAAAAGTTGGGTGAAAAAAAAATTTAATTTTTCGCTTCATTGCTATCAGTCGTTTCGCTTCATTTAAAGTTCACCTATTGGCTAATTTGTTTTTGTGCTTCACTTGCTCTTTGCATATAATCGTTAAAATGTTATTAGCCTAAGCCTTAATTTCAAATGATTCTATGAATTGTAATTTTTTAGTTTTCTTTAGTTATAAAATAAACATATTCAAAGACCTAAAATCAATTACAAAATTGTGTTTTCCCTGTAAACATTTTACAGATTCTTATTTATATAAAATTGCATCAGAATTTGCAATTTTAGTGGTTATAGTAATTCTGTTCTTCTTATAGCTGTTTTACTCAACTGAAATTTGAATAATCTTAATAAAATATATCAAGACAAAAAAGAAAGGAGAGGACAATGTACTTCATTTGACAAATTTTTTAACTATTAACATTCAAGTAAGGTCTGTCAACACAAATATTCCTCACATTTACAACTTTTAGGTAGAAGCTTTTCTGTTTCCTGTCACATGAAGATGCATACAGTAGCTGCCCAAAAACTTCTGCCCATGGAAGTATTTTTAATTGTGAGAAACAGGGTCTTTCAAAATCTGATTAATTTTTGTTACATATTGTTTATTATTGTTAATTTTTATAATTTTTGTTAATTCATTTTATTGCTGTTAGTTTTTGTCAACTATCAACTTTTACTTTATGGTTAATTATATTGTGTATTATTGTCCACGTTTTTCTTTTAAGGGGATTTATAAAAACACCTATAATCAAAAGTCTCTCTAAATTTCTGATACAGTGGAAAGTCAACCAAAAGAATGTTACTATCAGAAAACTGATCTCTAAAGATCACCATGCATCATACCGTAAGATTTAGACTAAATTCGGTATTAGTTTGAATAGCAACAATATCGTCTTATATGAAACTATAAATATGCGAAAACTTTGCGCTGGTTGAATTCCGTGAATTTTATTGATTTATCTACGTATATACATGTTTTTAAATATATATTTTAGTTTCCTTTTGTATATTTTTTCGGTCTCTGACAAATGTTTGGGAAAAGTTCATTCTTTCACTGTTGCCATTTCAAGGAAATAAAGAAAATAAATAAATATCCTAAATTCTAAAACTCAAGTAAATATAAACATTAGTTTTATTCAAATATATTTTTTATATAGTACTTGAAAGAATCCGAATACTGAAGATTCTACTATAATCTAGAATTTTTTAAGTTTTACTGAAACAGAAATCCTTACTCATCAATTTATCTAAGTGACCCTCTTTGTAGGAATGAAGAAGGATTTAGCTGTTTTAAATACATCAAAAGAACTTTAGATAAATAGTTTTGGGTATATTGGAAACCAAATGTATGTGGTATTCTTAAGTTTTTTCCTTTATTCCATAAACTTTATAGTTATAAAATGTTTTATGGATTATTTCTAATATTTATGTTATAAGAAAATGAGAAAGATAGAAAAAAATTTAATTAAATCATTTAATTGTTTTCATATCTTTCTTTAAATAATATAAAAACTTTATTCGAATTTTAATTTCTTATCGTGTTCTTGCAGCTTATAATATTTAAAAAAAATTTAAATCTGTAACATACCTTGGAATAATTTAGATGTGCAAATCTAGCTCAAAACCACATACAATGGCATCAGTTAAATGTTTTAGTGTTGAAATTGCATTTTATTATTTTCTTATTTGAAATCTAAATTTTCTTGGGTATAGTACAATGAACGATATCTTCAAAGTTTTAATATTACTTATATGAAATAATTTTTGAATAAAGTTTAACTGTCTGCTGAAAAGGACATTATAGAAAATAAAATGAAAACTTTTATGCTACTTTTATACTGCTAAAAATTTTCTAAAGTGGTAAAAGGACGTTGAACTTCTTCAATTTTATTGGAAATAAAAATCTTTTGTATTTTAAATGAATTTGTGCTTTAAAAATTTTCTTAAAAGCTTCTATTAATTTTTCTTTAGTTTTTGTAGTCGTTATTACTAAAATCTGGATTTTCATTTTTCTGTAAGAAAACAAACTCAGCTAAAGAAATTAAGCTAAGTACTTAATATTAGACACAAGATATATAATATTATAGGAGCTACAACTACATGCCGTTTTTCTTTTTTCTTGGCTTACATTAAATTTATCAAGTTACCCAATAATGTAATCCCATCATTTTATCAATACCTTGAATAATAAAACTTGGCAAAATATCTGGAGATGGCATTTTCGACATAATTCAAATTTTCAAATATTTTTTCCTCTTACAAAAAATTGTAGTCATTATAAAAAATTAAAATCCGTTAGCACAATATAGGATAATATTAACGATTTCCTATCTCCAGTGATCAAATAATGTGCTGTTGTTGTGAAACAGTTAGTTTTGTATTTTTGGGCCCAAAATATCCGATGTGATTGCTTTACTAATCTGCTGCTAATATTCTTAAATTCAAAGTTTATTTATTTACAAGTGTAACTTTAACTTTAAAATAAATTTGGCACGATAATAAACACAATGAACTAAGTAATGACAAATGGATATTTCCCTAGTATATAGAAGAATAAAATTTACAACAAGAAATAATCAAACGGATGTAATTATCTGAATATGAATGGAAAATTATTAAAAAAGTCAAGCTCATTTTAATTTCGATTGATTATAAAGGGTTAAAATACAAACTATGATTTAAACCACTGATATATGTCTTAAATTTTTTTAAATTAAAAATTGTTCACGCATGGTATTAAATTTTTTATACTATATACATATATATATTTATACAGTTTTCTATTTAGCTTTGCAATTAATTTAGTTTAATTACACCAAACCATTGGGATAGAAAAGTTTTTCAAAAGTTCATAATTGGAATCAGGTCATGTATAATTTTATTTAAACTTTGTATATTTTTATGTGAGTACAAGATTCTTAGTTTGTTCATCAGTGATAAGTAGAGGTTAGAATATAATGTTTTTGAAAAGAATTTTTATTTCCACTGATTATCTTAAAAACCGTTGGAATCACAGCTATTTAGAACCTAAATTCAAATAAATGAAAAGAGTTATTTGTAATGAAATTATAGATGATAATTTTGCGAAGAAGAAAAATCTAATTAAAAACTGTACGACTTTTTTTTAAATTATAGAACTAAGAAAAATAAAATTTAAAATTATTTAAATATTTAATTTTATCTAAATGCATGTTCAGTCAATATTCAGAAAGAACTGATGACTAAAGCTTCAAATAGGATTGTGATTGTATCAAACTGAAATTAGACTATCACTTGCATAGAAGATAGTATTAAGGTGTTTAAAAACAAAAAAGAAATTTTAAGAAAACCAAGATTACCATGCTTGGTTATGATGAAGTTTCTAAAAACAAGATTGGAGAAAATCCTATGCTGCCGTTTTTATATGTTTACTTGGAAAAATATCATATGTTAAAAATTTATTTTTTTAGTTTGCTTTGCTCGATTAAAATTAATTTACTAATTACATTATCTTTATTAAAATTATAAGAAAACTTTTTATTTTAAGGGGATTTAATTCCTTTGAATTTTTATGCTTATGAAAAACACTTAAAACAAAACCCTCGAATGGTATCTCTTCTACACTAGTAACTATGAATTTTAATTTAGTTATGTAAAAATTTTACTATGATTACATTTTGAAAACTTAAAACATTTTTAAATATAATATTAATTTTTACAAATATGAAAATATAAAAAACTTATTTAGCTAAAGGTATATACCGCTTGCTGTTCAATATTTACTTGACATAAAATCAACAAAAATATAACTTTAATAAGTTAGGTATAATGTCACTTATCTGTACAATATCAATATTCTCATTATATATTACAAAATTATTCATGAGAATGCCCTTAAGATGGGCTTTTTAATTTATTAGAAAGTCAGCTAAAAATGTCTAGACTTATGTTACAATTGACAACAAAGTCTAATAACCTTAAGCAAAATAATTTCTTCAATACTCAAGAAAATATCTTCAAGCTCATTATTGATAGAACAAAAATAAATTGAAGACAGTTCTTGCTACTTAAAACAAAAAGATATTAAAGAAAAGGAAAAAAAAAAATAAATGAAAAATGAGAAAGCTAATTCCATTCCACAGGATGTGAACTTGTTCCATCAATTCATTTTAAAAATAAATTTTATTTGATATGAATCTTTCAAGCTCATTATGCACTTGAAGCTCATCTTAGTACTTGTGCTGAGCAATCCACCTACTTTAGCTTTTATATTCCCTACTCATTCTATTAAAAATAAATTCACAGTATGGGGTGTAATTTAATAACCTTTTTGTACATAGAGTTTGTCTGAGATAGAAATCTTTATGATGCCCATAACTTTTACACCCATGACTGACTTCATTCTAGGAATATTGATGCAAAAACCGAATATTGCATAATGGCCACCACATTTAGTGGTTTTTATAAGCGTTTCAAGGAAGTTTTACTTTTTTATTTCCAAGCATTAATTTAAATGCATACTATTTCTTTGATGAATGTTAACTAATTAAAATTAAATTGGAAACATTTGTTGAATATTTAAGGATTAGTTAAAAACTATAAATAATATAATGTTATAATTTTGTAGAACGGATTCTATCATTATTAAACAACTAAGGTAAAGAAAAAAAAGATATCAGTCAATAAATTTAGCTCTAACAATTAGTTCGCATTCAATCCAATTGCTATAGCAGCCAGAATATTTCAATTCTAGTCTAAATAACTATGTAACTAACTTTTATTTTTTATATTTTAGAATTGCCTCAAAAATTTGTTAAGCCAAAATAATCTTTGGTTATTCAAAATTACTTAAATAAATTATTTTCTCAAGGGAACAAGATATTACCTGTTTTATCTAAAAAATTTATATTTAAATTATTGATCACTATGAGAAACTATCCAGTCCTATTTTAAGTTATCATAAACTCTTCGTGATGCTTACGTTGTACAGTTTTTAAGGTAATTTGCCTTTTTCTTAAAATTTGAAAGAGTTAATCCAATTCTGTAATAAAGTAATTAAAAAGATAAACCGGATTAACTAATTTTTAATGGTAAAAAAATTAACAGCCTAATAGTTTTTTCAAACATCCAATTTTTCGTATTTGTAAATGGAAAGATTAACATCAAAAATGAAATCACAATTTTTTATGAAATATATTTGAAAATATTTATTCAAAATTATACAAAATTGGTAATTGATTTTTAACAATAAATTTTATAAAAATATATTGAAAGTTTCGAGCTCTGTGGAAATTTCTAGATGCCAAATTAATGCAATCACGGCTGTTATTTTTGTTTAGTTTTCTTTAAATGTATTGAGTTTTAGCTTAAGAAGTTCTTTGACTACTTCATCCATTTGATCCATTCTCAAATCTGAAATTTATAAAAAAAAATATTGAATTATAATTATACATAAAGAAATAAGCAATCAATCAAATTAATTTTTCCTTTATGAAATTATTATTTTACTTTATTTGCAATAATGTAAAAGAATTATTATTTGAGAAAAATGCTGCAATGCATGTTTACAACATATACGAGTAATTATTATTACATACACTTCGAAATAGAAAGTCTGCAATTATTTGCTCTCTAATATTTTGAATACTCTGCAAGCTATTTGCATCTTTTAAAAACAAGACTTAATTCCTTATTATATAAATTACTTTAATTGGTGGTGTCCACACATTGTAGTGAACAGTTGTAAACAGGATCAAGTCAAAATGTAGTCTAACCGAAAAAATATTGTAATTACACGTGTTCTAAAGTTATAATTTTTAATTAATAAAAAAATAATAATTACACATACCAATTCCCTTACAATATTCCATATCCACGCTACCAAGCTTTGAAGTAGAAGTTGGGTCAGCCTCTAATGACATTTTATGAGCAACACATGCACCTGGATTGTATGATTGAATTGTGTTTTCCATTTCTTGTATGAGATGTATTTCATTGACTTCTGGAATTATTTACATAGAAATTATCAATATAAATTTTTATTTTGTTTTGTCAAATATACCTCTGGCCATTTTAACAAAGTGTAGTTTAATCTCATCCCTGATGTGTTGTAAACGTACTAAAATCAAAGTATTTAATTATTTCTAAAATTATTTATTAATATATTTAAAACGAGCTTACATATTTCATCAATTTGATTTGAAGACATTTTATCACAATTCAATACTGTTTTTTAAATTGAAAAAAAAAATGTTACTATTAATATGAAATATTAATTTAATTTTATTCTAACCAATACAATGAACAAAGTTCAAATAAAAAGGAAAATAAATATAAAATTCTGTCTTCAATTAGAATTGAACACAAATGACAAATTGTCATTTTTGATTTCGCTTTTGATAGTAAAATTTTTCCATGGCCAACTGAAATTTTGAAAATTTATTTTGTATTAAAAATGTATTTTAGGGCAAATATTACTGCGATCAATTTAAAAATTTTTTTAAAATTATAATTTTTTCAATTTTAATATTTATAATTTACTATAAATTCCTTAAGATTATTATTTATAATAGTGATTTGATCAACGCATTGACTAGTAATTCCTTGGTCTGGCACATAGAAGGCAGAACTATTGACAATTGTATGTATGTAGTTTGTAAGAAAATCCCAATAATTTATATATGAAGTAAATTGGAGATAATGGATACGTTCTGTAGAATTAAATAACTTTTCATTTAATTTTTATAAATTATTTTATATGTATTCAAAAATTTAAACAGTATTTGTAAATGAATTATGAGATATAAACTTTACAGGAGTTAATTTTAAAACATCATTAGCAAAACGATATTTATGTAATGATTTTTAACGATTATTTAAATGTATACACGTTAGTTGTAGTTAGTCAACAGCCTTCCAAACCAAAAATTTCTAAAAATGTCTGGGATAATATTTTCAAAGAAATGATTTAATATTGATTTATCATTTTTCCTTACGGACTAATTCAATTTATTATTTTGTTGCTTCATTGCAAGAAGTGGCAGTGCAGGAAAATAGTATTTTTCAATATTATCTCGGCTTTTATTTTTATATCTAGTTTTTTTTTCGTTTTTATGTCGCATAATGAATTTTCTATTGCTTTTTATTTCTCTTACGAGATAATATTTAAATTATTTACTACTAAAGTTAGTAAACTTTGTTTATATTTTAGAATAATTCAATATATGTACATATATATTCAATTTAGTTGTCTTTTATTTAAAATAAGTTTTTTTATGTTATTTCAGCAGCCAAAGATATTTTTGTGATATTTTGTTATGTTTAAAAGGTTTTTTTTGTTTGCTTACTGTTTATCTTCAGAGAAATACAGTTCTTTAGGAGTGTTGGTGTATATGATTTAGAAAATTGACCAAAATTCTTGTTAATTATACAATGCATAACCCATTAACCAATAAATTCCAAGTTTGATCTTTTTGCGTTAACTCTAATTCTTATGATATTTTTACAAGTATTGTCTATTTGTTGGTTTTGTATGTTTTAGAACAGGGATTTATTAAAAAATGTAAAGATATGAAATATGTTTTCTTCTTGATTAAAATAAAAGAAATGCTTTACGATTTTTATCTACATAGAAAGCTATCTCAATCAAAAATTTATTTGATAATTATACACGTTTTTCAAAGCAAAAGAAATTAAATTAGTATTATTTTGAACTTCTAGGAATTTGAAAATTATTTATATTCAAGTGGAGTAAATTAAAAATGTGTTTTTCTTTTATAAAAATGGATACTCTATCTCAGAACTGCCTAAGATATTATTCATTTGAAAAACTAGTAAGAAAAAGTTCTAAATCATTAATTATAGTAATTTTGATTCAGAAATATCTTTTCGAAAAGATACACAAAGGAAAATTGAAAAAAACCATAACTTGTGCCAAAATCATTACAGACCCAGCATTAGATATGTGATACTCGGCAATTAATCAACAGTACAACTCATAAAGCTGTATAAAAAATTATTTTTTCTAGAGTAGTAAATAAAGGAAGAAAAATTTTTCTTGGGGGAACTAAATACTAAAAAATAGATATAAAAATGAATGTGCAAAAGAATGTGCTATAAAACAAAAAAACAAAATACTTGATTCTTTATATATATAGATATTTATAGCTCTCAAATATAATTTCCTTTCTCATGTTTTCAAGAGATTCCTGTTAAATAGAAGTAAGAATGTAAAATGAAGCATCTAGGTGTGTGTGTTTGTGTTCTTTTTTGTTTTTTTTTTTAAAAACGTGTAGAAAAGATCTTTTAGGAATTAAACCTCTAAAAACGGAACCTTTGATAATAAAATAAAAGTTGCATAACATATCTATGAATGTTCATTTCTTGTTTTCAATTATGCAAATAACCGTAGCTATAAGATTTTTGTACAGACTTACTACATTTTAAGAACAGAGCCTACGAAAAACTTATCTATCATAAATAATTTCGGAATACCTTATTGAGAAGTTAAGGTGAAACACTGGTTAAAAGTTTGGTCTATATCACAACTTTAATTTCGTCTAGGAAAAATTTATTTTGTATAAATTAAAAATTTATACATCTAAAAGATGAACTTGAACTTTCACTTAATCGGCTTACAGCTATATTAACGATGATCAAAAGAGAGAGCTAATGTAGACGGATAAAATTACCACATTAGATTTTTGTCCAAACATACATTATACCAGTGTATACGACATATGCAGATGCATAAAATTCAGAATTTCAGTACAGGATTGAGTTACTCATTGAAATTCAATGACAAACAAGTGGCAAAAAGTTATTTTGATTTTTTCAATATTTTATTTTGCTTTTCACAATAATAAGATTGCGTCACATCACATAAAGATCAGACATTATGTAGATTTTTTTTATAGAAAGGTATAAGGTAATTATGAGAATTTAAATGTTCACAGACTTTCGGAACATTTTCGGAATTCAAAATATATTTTGCAGATTTTTATAAAAAATTATATATAACAATTTCATACATTAAATCAAGTACCAATAAATTAAATAAAAAATAAGACACAATGCAACTATTAAATGTCCACAACATTTAGCTGCTTATTTCAAGAAGCACCCCTACCAAAATATAAGCCCCTTTAATTTAAGCCGAAAGCACACCCGTGGCATTAAGTTTTGAGAGAAAATGACTCTACAACTCTATAATAATGAAAATTTTGTATAAAAAATATACCTTTTAAAAAATTTTACTGTTCTAAACACAAAAACAGGAATATGTTGAGAAACATTTTCTGCGTATTAAAATTAAAACAGAAATGTGCAGTTTAAATGTTCGAAATTTTTCCTGCCGTCCTTCGCCCCTCTGCTTAAATACTGCAAAGTAATGGTGGTGTGTGCCTTAATCTGTGAACGCACCCCAGACCAGCTGTTTTTTTAAGTTTTAAAGTCTTGTATTATACAAGACTTTATAAAAACTACACAAAACCGTATAACTATACAATACTACAATAGAACTAAATAAATATGTATTGGTTAGAAGTCAAGCACGAGGCAGAAAAATTTTTACTTTACACAGTTTTTTGCAAGGTTTCGAAAATTTCGAAATTTTGTCTTTCTTATTCCCTCTCTGAATTTATAAACAGTCAAATTTGTAGCTTTAATACTTACACGATATATATACATACATATGTGTATATACTCGTATATGAAACGAATACATATAAAACCCGTGCTTGTAATAAAATCTGAAGTATATATCGCGTGCTTTTCATTCTTAACGAAACTTATCTTTCAAGCAAATGCTTGCAGGATATATAATAAAATCATTTAAAAAAGTTCGCAGCGAAAAGGTACTGACAGATGATTGGAAATATAATTTTAAATTGATTAGAAAAATAATAAAAACACATACTAATTATTTTATAAAAATAAAAAACTTCGCCATTAAGTTATGAAGCAGAAGTGATTTCAACTTCTGGTGGCTCCTTATATGCTACACCTATCCCTACAATGACCAAATGTTTTTCATATCCATTTCTTGTGAAAGACGTGTAAGTACTGTAACTATTTAAATAAAAATTATCAATATCAGTTTATATTTTTTTGTCAAATATACAAAATTTGTTGATAAAAATTTATGTTATTAGCACCAAATATTAATTTAGTTCCGCAATAGTTTTTCTTTTAAACAACAATTGGCTCTTTGCAGATCTTAATGATATTCTCCACGAAAATTAGTGACTTTTGATTCAATTGAACAGAACTAAGGTTTTAAATGAAATGCCAATATAACAATTATTAAAAGCCTTCCAAAGTACTTCACAAGTTAAGTTGTTAAGTGCATCATGAATACATCAAAAATGAAATCCTAATTTTTCATGAAATATATTTGAAAATGTTTATTCAAAATTATATAAATTTGGTATTTGATTTTTAACAATAAATTTTATAAAAATATATTGAAAGTTTCGAGCTCTGTAGAAATTTCTAGATGCCAAATTGATGCAATCACGGCTGTTAGTTTTCTTTAAATGTATTGAGTTTCAGCTTAAGAAGTTCTTTGACTACTTCATCCATTTGATCCATTCTCAAATCTGAAATATATAAAGAAAAATATTGAATTATAATTATACATAAAGAAATAAGCAATCAATCAAATTAATTTTTCCTTTATGAAATTATTATTTTACTTTATTTGCAATAATGTAAAAGAATTATTATTTGAGAAAAATGCTGCAATGCATGTTTACAACATATACGAGTAATTATTATTACATAACCTTCGAAATAGAAAGTCTGCAATTATTTGCTCTCTAATATTTTGAATACTCTGCAAGCTATTTGCATCTCTTAAAAACAAGACTTAATTCCTTATTATATAAATTACTTTAATTGGTGGTGTCCATACATTGTAGTGAACAGTTGTAAACAGGATCAATTCAAAATGTAGTCTAACCGAAAAAATATTGTAATTACACGTGTTCTAAAGTTATAATTTTTAATTAATAAAAAAATAATAATTACACATACCAATTCCCTTACAATATTCCATATCTACGCTACCAAGCTTTGAAGTAGAAGTTGGGTCAGCCTCTAATGACATTTTATGAGCAACACATGCACCGGGATTGTATGATTGAATTGTCTTTTCCATTTCTTGTATGAGATGTATTTCATTGACTTCTGGAATTATTTACATAGAAATTATCAATATAAATTTTTATTTTGTTTTGTCAAATATACCAGTGGCCATTTTAGCAAAGTGTAGTTTAATCTCATCCCTGATGTGTTGTAAACGTACTAAAATCAAAGTATTTAATTATTTCTAAAATTATTTATTAATATATTTAAAACGAGCTTACATATTTCATCAATTTGATTTGAGGACATTTTATCGCAATTCAATACTGTTTTTTAAATTGAAAAAAAAAAATGTTACTATTAATATGAAATATTAATTTAATTTTATTCTAACCAATACAATGAACAAAGTTCAAATAAAAAGGAAAATAAATATAAAATTCTGTCTTCAATTAGAATTGAACACAAATGACAAATTGTCATTTTTGATTTCGCTTTTGATAGTAAAATTTTTCCATGGCCAACTGAAATTTTGAAAATTTATTTTGTATTAAAAATGTATTTTAGGGCAAATATTACTGCGATCAATTTGAACATTTTTTAAAATTATAAGTCTTTCAATTTTGATGTTCTAAAATTAATATTGAAATATTATAAAAATTGACCTTTTAAAGATGGAGATTTGTCATTGAACATGAGAATATATTGAAGAGAAAGATTTTCTCAAAGTGGTGTTTTGCTTACTCAGAGTTGACAAGTAACAACACAAATGGAAAATGTATTCCATGCTATTCTTTGGAATATTATAGGTATTTGCTTAAGTGGAGATTAGTTAGGGGAAGTTCTTCAAAGGCTCTTTATTTACGAATGCTTTTGTTCTTTGACTAATATTAAAATAAAAAAGAGCTACTTCATCAAAATAATGCTTATTGGCAATAATTAGTAAAACATTGGTTAATTTTTACAAATTGAGAATTGACATTGGTGTAAACAACGGCCATTTTTTACGAATAGAATTAGCTATTCCCATGTCTAAATGAACATTCTGTTTAAAAATAAACATATACTCGTATCCACAATCACATTCCATAATGCAAAAACTGCTACATCTGCAACTTGAATATTACAACATACGAAAATGCATTCAAAATGACTTGTGTTTGACGTTGGAACAAACGCAAAGCCACGGGCTCGAAGGAAAATCATGGATAATTAATTGTATTTACCGACTTCAAACGGAAGCTTTTTCCGTATTTGTAGTCTTGTTTATATGAAAGTACAACATAAACTTAAACTTTTTTTTGGAACCAATTTTGGAGGTGATTATAACTTTCATAATCTAAGGAAAAACCAAAATAATGAAACATTTGTCTCTCAGTTTTATATAGAGGAAAGGTGGCGATTTTGATTTCTTATGTTTTTAATGTTAGATATATACTTGTTAGCATTTCTAAGTATGAAATTCTTATACATATCATAAAGATACTAACTATAAGTTGATCTTTAAATTAATTATTTTTTCTTTCATCCACAACTTCATTAATTGTGAAAAAGAAAACCAAAGTAACTTTGTCTTTTTTTGGAAATTTTAAAATAATAAAGTTTTCATTTTATATTGATTGTACATTGCTTTCAAGAAATCTTGCTGTTACGGTTTTTTATATATTTCATTGTTTTAGCTGAAAGCATTTATTGTCTTGCGGTTTTTCATTTCAATACTCTAGAGTTATCCAATTGTAAAAACTTCTTAGTTAAAGGGAGTTAACTTATCTAATATATCGTATCTTCTCTGCTCTCATCCTTTTTGTGGCTAACTTTAGTGCTAAAGATGCAAGTGAAACTTTACTATTTCGAAGTTAAGCTCTTTTTTTATTAATTAACTCACAATATTTAAAGTTTAATCCTAAAGCTGTATTTTATAAATGAATCTATAGGTCACTTATTAGATTTTTTTTCTCATCACTTGGATCTCTAATATTTTTGTTTATTTTGTTAATGAAATTTACAAAGTTTTTTATCTACTGAAAATGGTAAAGAATAATTAAAATTTAGTTTTTCAGATAATTTACTTTAATAAAAGAGAGCTGAAGCTTTTTTGTTTGAATGATATGGTGTTTTACTTTGAATTTGATTAAAGCCTTTTTTCAGAAATTCAGCTAAGAGCCCACAAAAGTCATCTAGGCGCTGATAAAAATACCAAAAGATAATTTATAATATCATTTCTAAAGCGAATAAATTAAAAACCTCATACATTTTTTGTTTCAGCTATTTATAAAATGTTTTCAGGTGTTACGTTTTAAATGAGTTTCATAGTAAAAAATTGTTGAATTAGTTTTATAACAATTTAGATATCACTGCTAATATCTACAAAGGCTATTTATAAGTAGTTAAAAAATTATCATCCAAAATTCTATAAAGTGGCTCAATGAAAACTTTTAAATTTGAAATTCGAGTAAAGCAGCCATTAAGTTATTATTGAAAAAATAATTTATTCATATGTGGTAGTTTTCTTACTTGTATATATAAAAGCTATCATTGCATCTTCAGCAACATTTAAAAATCATTGGTGTTATTTCAATTAAAAATTAAAAAGGCCTGATTTGTGTTCCATTTTATTCAAATCTATTGTGCTATGCAACCTGAAATATTTTTCATTAATTTATTAAATATTTACTAAAAACTAATTACTAATTAGTAAATTTAAATTAGTTTTTATCGATCTTTACACTATAGCACAATATTTAAATATTATTTTTCGATTTTAACATAACATAGCAAACCGAACGACAGCAATTATATCAGGGATTATTTAAAATATTAGGTAAAATTTGTTAACAAAAAAATCGTTTTATAAAATCAGGAAAAAAGTTAATATGAATACATTGTTATCAACATACATGTAATTGTACAAATAAACTTGTTTTGGTAACAAAATAAAAAAACATAGAAATTTAAAAAGTTACTTGTTATCCAATATGCTACAATAACATAGCATGGGGTTATGTAATTTTTTTTCCACTTACCTGAGTTGGGTATTAATATTCCAGGCTCGATTTAGAGCTCTCATCCCTTTAAAATAAAATAAAATAAAAAAAATTCTTTTATATTTCCATTTTTGTTGACTTCTGATATCGTTTCTACTCTGTAAATTTGTTCAGGATTCAGGATTATTCATTTGTTGCATTAAAAATAAATATTCAAAATTTCTTATTACTTGCTATTTTTACGTTTAAATCAATTATATCTATAGGTATGCAAAATATATTTAAATAACATTTTAAATGGCTTCGAAAAGTTATTAAGTTTATTAATTACAAATTTTACCAGATAATAAGCTATAATTTTCAGATAGTATTCAATTTTATTAGCGGTTATAATTGAAAAAAAAAAAGAAAATACAATTAAATCAGTGAAAATTTTTTTTGTTTACTCTCACCTCAAAAAATATAATTGATTTTAAGCAATGTAACCTAAAGGAATTGATTTTAATATTACGATATATTTTATTTTTTAATAAAAAAGGTTCAATCTTTTTTAATATTTAATTTTACCATCAAAGCTCATTTTTGATAATCAATAAATTTTGCCAATGCTCAAAGTATTTTTAATTCTTGTACTCATATGGGGACATTAAATAAATCATAATAAAAATTAATATCTATAGTCTCAGAGGTGCTGTGGCGTTTTTTTAAGTCTAT
This sequence comes from Acrocera orbiculus, assembly GCA_947359355.1. Lineage (NCBI taxonomy): Eukaryota > Metazoa > Arthropoda > Insecta > Diptera > Acroceridae > Acrocera > Acrocera orbiculus. The sequence goes on from OX375759.1 coordinate 15,906,036, forward strand.
AATAATAAATGTTTAGAATAAAAATGAATAATTGTTTATAAAAGCTGAAACTTATTTGGTGTAGAAATAAAAATGCTAGCACCAAAACTATACAGTTTATTGTGACTTAAACCTGATGAATTTGTTGTGAAGTCTTTTTTTGATTCAGAAATTGTCTTTAGCAAAACAATTTTAACATGAAGATTTTAATAAATGGAATTTCCATGAAAAATTTTTATAAGTGGAATTTTCAAGAAAATTAAAAGTTTTAGAATTTTCTTGACCATTCAACTATTTTCGAAGGAACTTTCTTTTCTATTCTTTTTTAAATTTATTTCTTTAGAAATTGAAAAGGAAAAGTAAATTTAACAAAATGTTCAGAATATTATGTATTTTACAATATTTCATGAAATTACAATTGAAAGTACTTAAGAAGCTTTTGTTAAGCATAAAATGTGAAATATTTTTTGAATCTACATATAAAATTGATCAATTCTTCAAACTTAAACTACAAATATTTTTAAATTAATTACGGTAAGCTTATACTTAAATTTCTATACAAACATGAAATTCTTGGATTTAAGTTTATACCCTTTATAGAAATCAGATCCACAAATATTAAAAGACTCTACAAGTCCAACTTGAATAAATGGTTTGTCATTAAATTATCAAAAGGCAATATAAGTCAAATATAATACTTACTTAATCATAGATACCCTTAAGTACTTTATGGTGCTATTAATTCAAAGATATTGATTTTGTGTTTTTGTAGGGGTGAATTTATCTCAGATATATTGGTAATTAGTATGTTTTAAACTAAATTCATTTTGTTTATTATAAAACAGTTTGTAATTTTCTTCAAAATAATATTTTAAAAATATCTTTTTATTAAATTTTGTGTGCAGTTTATATTTAAAATATAAACAGTTTTTTTGTTTTGTTACAGTGGTGCGTTTTTTCTTTAAACATTGCAATAATACTGAAATTCCATAAAAGAAATGATTGAAAATTATTTGACTTGAGTTGAAATTAATTTTTTTTAGAAAAAAGAACTCAACAAATACTTCTATTTTCAAAATATTTAAATTAGTTTACAGGTATTATACTTTAACAAATTTGGCTTACTTTGATTTTAATTTAACTACTAATAATTGGCTAAAATTTTCTGTCTTTTCTGTAAAACAATGGCGTAAGTATTATAAGCCCATTTAAAAAAATATAATCCCGGATACATACTATATATTATAGGTAGGCATATTTTAAATAAAATTATACTGTTATGGTTAAAAAGGAAACAAGTAACTTGATGTATATAGTCAAGGGTTAATCAAATCAATTATATTTTTGATAATTAGTATTTGTTATTTTTTTTTATTTGCTTATCTCAAATATTAACAAAATATTAGATATAAAGACATGATTCGATTATTCTAATTTAGGTTTCATATATACTGAGGTATGTTAAATTAAATAGAAGCCTATTTCAGATTGAAATATTGATTGGTAGACTAAAATAAAGAATTTTATTTCAATATTTGATTATCCCATTAATATCCAGAATAAGAACTCAATTAACAGGAAAAGTCGATGGAACGTGTTTTGTATACTAAAATTATTTTACCTATTAAATAAATAGACTAAAAACTGAATTTTCTTGTAATGAATTTCTTAACATTTGATGACCAATTGCTGTTTTCCAAACAAATCACTTAATTAATCTAGTTTTTAGGAGTTAGATAATTTTTTTGGTTTTCTTAGTTTAATTAGCTAAAGATAAGAAAAAGGTAATCCTTTAAGCAATTAGGAAATATCCGTTTCAGGTTATTTGTTAACATTCATTACACTGATTTGAATATTTAGTTAGGATGAGAATATTGAAAATTTACATTTTTCTGTGATTTTTTGTTTTAGGTGTTTTAGTTATTTATTTATTCATTTTTTCTATACTAGTGTAAGGAATATTAGTCTGCTATTTAAAATATTATAAAGTATTACACATAAAAAAGAATACGAAGAAACTGTTATTGAAACAAATAATTTTTTATGAGTGTTTTAAGTTTCTTTGACAGTTATAAGTTTCTGTTGAATAAAAGTTTTCAATATTTGGTGTTCATATAATTTTAAATTACTTATTCTTTAAGTAATATTTTTAAGGTTTTTTTCTAAATAATATAACTTTGAGGCTTATATCTTTTTGAATATCTTTAATCCATTCAACTAAATCATTTAATTTAAAATATAAAAGATTTTCTTGTTCTTCATAAAAAGTTTATTTTATCCTTTAGAAACTTTTCAACAAAACAGCTTAAATTAATATATTTTATGAATCATTTAAATATTTGAATATATTTTCAACTGAATTATATATACATATATATATATATATATCTTTAATTTCGGTTACTTAAAATTCCATGCATCATTTATCATTCAAATATTCTTCATGTGACTTCTATTTGAGTCCTTATTAAAGCTTGAATTCAAAAAACTTATGAAAACTACATCTCATAGAATTTTGTATTCACTTCGACCACTATTCTATTGCAGGTCACAATGACTGCTATCTTAAAATATAAATTTACCTCCTGCAGGGCAATTTTACCAACTGCGTACATAAATTGAATGTTCAAAAGTTTTCTATAAGAACAATTTCCTTAGATGAAGGGTGGCTTACGGAATAACAGTCTTGACTAAAAGTTATATCTTTTGGGGCTTATATACTTGTATACATGCATATGAATCTATGTATATATATCAACTAAAGCCATCCAAGGATATAAAGTAGATAATCTATGTTGTCACAGATAATAAAAATTATAAATTGGGTATATAAAATGTAGAGTGTTATCCTTTCTGTCACTGAGATCTTTTAAAGCTAACTGAAAAATGAGTTGAAAAAATACATTTTATTTTTGGTTTTTATATTTTAGTGGAAAACAAAACTAATTACAAATAATATATTAGATATAAAATCTACAAAAAATTATTACAGTTCCTTATTTTGCAATTATTATCAAAAATAAATAGGAACAACTTGAAAATTCATAGTTAAATGCTTAAAGTAAACTAAGCTATTTTCTGTTTGTATTTTAAATGAGTAAATTTGGATATAATTTATTACTATGCATTTATTTTTATATTATGTATTGAGTGTTAGATTTAAATAAAATGAAGCCAAGCTAATTTTTTTATATAATTCATTTTTTCTTGAGTACACACCAAATGTTAGTTAGTAACTAAATGAAGTGATTTTTAAAAAAATTCAAAATGTCATATGTATCAATTGAGAAAAATTTGGTAATTTTTGGATTTTCTTAATGAAGCGGCCTTTTAAGGATTTAATTTGTTAAGGGTGATAAAAGGTGAATATTATGATAATTATGATAAACATCGTTAGAAAAATAACCAATGTTAACTGTGCTGAAACCCAACGGCTTACACTTAAAGATTATTTCAATCGGTTTTGCTCATTGAACTATAATGTCTTATAGAAAAACTAGTTCTCTGAATGATTGTTATTATTTGTAATTGGATACTTTGAATTAAAAAGTTTAACATAAATATATGTCTATTTATTTTAAGCAGTAAATTTTTGAAATGATATCACTAAGCTACATAGTATTAGGAAAACATTTTATATATAAAAGAAGGAGGTAGTGTTTGATTCGGCAAGGACGTGCTAGTTAACATTCAGGCTTAAGTTTTAACTTTCAATACTTATTGTTCATATAGAAAAAGTATTTTGTAATACTCTTATTTTTTAATGTCGAAAAATGACTACACTCACTCTGTTCGAAATTTGGCAAGAATGTTTGGAATACTTATGTGTAGAGACCTGATCAAACGATTGGTAAAGCTATCTGCCTCAAAATCTTGCATTAATTTCAACTTGATAAGTATTTGTCCTTTTAAAAACTTGCATAAACATCGTGTTGGGTAATAAAAATTTTCTCTTACCATCATTGTCAGTTTGGATAATTATTTTCGAATTTTGTGCTAATATACGCTTAAGTACTTAATGGGAATTAATCGAATTTGTTTTGTCTCATATTAGAAAAGTATTATAAAATAATTTATTAAATATTTAAAAATATAATAAATTGTGATTAAAGAGATTTTAAATTTTTTATATGCTTAGGTTCAAGATTTACAATAAAGTAAAAAGAATAGAATGTTGGCTAACAACAATCAAATTTTATTGTAATTTTAAACATTTGCAAAAATTTTTTCAAGTTAAGTCAGAAAAATTTATTGTTTAAAATGAAGAAAATTCTTGGCTATCTATTATAACTCTGATATTAAATTAGAAACTATAATAGAACTTCAAATTATAAAAGTCAATGAACTCAAGGAAAAACTTTTCATAGTTAGTCGGGAAAACCACAAAACTCCATTTTGGTTAATCGGAAAATCTTGTTTAGCTTAGCTCTATTGTGCGAACTTTTAAATGCATTTGTAGATTTGTAATATGACACGTGTACATATTCCATTGGATTATGGTTGCATGTCGCGAAAACTTTGTATATGCAAAATACATATATATATATATATATATATATGTATATATATGCATTTATCCTTTAGAATGAAATAAATTTTAGAAACTTTTTAGATCTTTAAATATATTGCTGACTACTTCCAATGTACAAATTTTATTTATAGTATCTAAAAAATCTTGAATACTAATTTTTTAACTCAATCAAAGATTTTAAATTTTTCGCTAGTGAATATTATATTTATAAAAAGAGAAGTTGTAAAATGAATTAATTTGCTTAAGAGAGATTTGTTAAAAGTTTATTACCATTTGAGGATGTATTTGTGTTGTTCAGTGTGCTCCTTTTAGGTTAATTAACATGCTATAATGTATTAGACTTAATTAAAATTGTAAAGAGTAATTAACTTGAATTTCTATATATTTTTCTAAATTTGTTTTTTTCTATAAATTAAATTTAGAATTTTGGCTATGTCAAATTTCATGAAGATATCTTAGTTTGGAAGTGCTCATACATATGCTCAAAATTATTTAAATTACTGCTTCTTGCCAAATTTATAAAATTGGCTGCTTTAGACTAAATTGATTTTTGACTTTGCTTGATAAATGTATTAAATATGCATAACAACAAATGGGTTGAAAGATTAAAATAAGCCTTCCATAATTCCTTTGAAAGTAAAAACAATTATTATTATTACCTTTTTAATCCATGACTTCATTGTTGCTACCGAAGAATTTATTTTGTTAAAAAATATAACTTTTTATATGTATTTAAATTATATATTTTTTGATAGTAAGAATATTTTACCTTTATTTAAAATACTAAAAAGTTTCACTTTTCTTATTAACTATAAATTTATTTAATATTTCTTTACATGAAATAAGTTCAATATATTTTCATTTTTAAAATATATTCAACTTTTTGAATCTTTTGTAAAGGAAACATTAAAAGCATCAATTATATCAGAGAGATTTTTATTTTTTATCTGAATCCAGTAGAAATATATAGTATCTAAAATTTACAAAAGAGTTTTTATATTTGAGACATATGGTAAGCTAACATTGCATTGCATATTTTTGTGCAAGAATTTTAGTGTACATTTTCCTATTCAGGCATTAATGTACATATTTTGATAAAAAAAATTTTATGAAAATAATTTTTCAAAAAAATAAGAACAATATTATTTACATATCTCGAAACAGCAAAAGAAGGTTTACCCAAATTTGAAGATGGTTTAGGGATTTATTTATCTGTTTTACTTAAAATTTAGTCCAAAAGTTACGGCTAATGTCTAAATTAACTGTTGATCAAAAAGTTTCCATCAATTTCAAAAAAGAAAATACATTTCCTTGAATTTTTTATATCTTTTTTAGAATGCTCTATACATAGCATTTAATCCAAATTTCCATGCACATTTGTAAGTCTCCGAAGGTTTCTCCTTGGAATGTTGTTTAATAATAGTCACAAAACTTTCCTTTCAATGATAATTTTAGACGAAATAATAAAAAGAGACCAAAAAAGGCCATTTCTGGTGAATACTGTACTTGATTTCTCATATTTGTTTACTTTTGGCCAAAAGTTGCAAGAACAAGATAACAATTTTTTTATCCATGGTATAAATTGAAAAAATCATGGCTCAATCATGGTCAACGGCAGAAAGCACCTTAAGCTTACTACAGTTTATGAAAATGAAAAGAGTAAATGCTGGAAGCTTTGCTTACAAAAGTTTTGGAAGTATTGTTTACAAACTAACAAATCTTTTTGACTAGAAAGGAGAAAAATTATATTTCAAAATTTCTAATTTGATTATATTAGCCAAATTTTGATGACCATCTTATTGTTACAGGTGAGTTTTAGCTATACTTAAAGTTGATCCAGATAAATTTTATCATAATAACTGAGTCTCTGATGTTATGCTATATTTTAGTTTTTGACAATATAAATATTATTTTAAAGAATTAAAAAATAACCTAGCAGACTTTTTATTTTAAATTTATTTTAATTTTAATTTAAACCATTTTAAAATACAAAACTGAAAAGAAGTGCATATATAAAACCTCATGCTAAGCTGTTCCAAATTTAAACTTTTAAAGTATAATGAGAACAATTATTTAAAGTTATTTAAGCTATTATCTCAGGAATCTCAGAAATTTAACATAACTTCGATTGTTCATATCATTTAGGTCACTTCAATTTAAAAATTATATCCTTCAAAAAACTTAATTTTTCCGCATTTACTCGTACTAATATAATTCAAGTATTGTAGTTTTAATTTTCCAAGATGTTAGATACATTATAGTAACCATAAAAGAAGGATTTCAGCACATTAAATGTTAAATCATAATGTTAAATGCTAAATCTTTATGTTTATTGTGCTTGCATAAACTTTGGTCTTAGGCTATGTGGAATTCGAATTGAATTTTAAGCTTGCATTGTATATACAAAAGAAAAATATGTTTGTAATTGGCATTTTTCTGTTAGTTAAAAATAGTTTCTGTATCTTACCTAAGGGTTGTGCTCAGAGTGGCAGTTAAACGTGAAAACGTTCTTTTTAAACAGACAAAAGAACTAAGTTTTATGAATATAGTTTGTTACTTTAGTCAATCAAGAGTCGAGATACTCTTATTATATTACATAGTTATGATCTGATTTAGCTAGTTAGCTTGTTAGCAAGAGCAGAAGAGTTTTCAAAGAACGTTTTAAGAATGACTGATAATAGCAAAAATATTAAATAAGTATATTCTTTTTTTCTGTCATTGTCCTCATTTCATTTTAGTAAACACTGACTGATGATGATGACTGATGATACGTTTGCCAAATGCAATGAGTGATATCAGAGCTAATGAGTAGCTTCTGTGCTTCCACTTAACTTGTTTGGTTGATTTTTTCTCATTTCTTATTATTGTGACATTTGAAAACAATTTGAAATTGGTTTTTTATTTGTATCAATTTTTTAAAATAAAACAAAAGCAAAAACAAAAATAGAGTCTGGTTGCTATTAAAACTTATCTTCCTACAGTCAAAACTAAGTTTGTTGTTATTATTTAATGATATCCGAAACTTTTCCAATTTAAATATGTAGCTTAAAAAAAAAGAAAACGTAAGCAATATTAGTTGTGCGCTGCAGAAAAATTTAGATTTTTATTTAGTCCATTCAAGGGACATATATAGGTTCTTAACTCCAAATTCATCCTTATCCATTTCAAATTCGTCTTTTTCAATTTCAAACACGTCCTTTTAAAACAAAATCTTCATTTTACAATGTTTTATTTATAATTTTATAAATTTATTTAAAATTAGTCACAATGTATGCTTATAAATATTAAAAATTTAAATAAAAAAATTTCTATTAATTAGTGGAGTGGTTTTCCCGTGGCAGCTAGGGGCAATTTCATGGTCTTATCCACATAGTAGTTGCAATCGGCTGATGTAATAGTTTGTATAGACGACTGAATCACATTAAGTTGATTTTGATTATATCCTGGATATGAGAGCAAATTCCTCGCACACAACTTCGTTTTTAAAAAAAATTTTCAATAGGATTCAACATTGGGGAGTATGGTGAAAGATAAATAATTGTATGTGATGTTGTTGAAATTGTGTTACGCACTTCTTGCATTGCATGCGTTATCTAACCAAACAGGCATCATTGATTTTATTTTCCTTCAATTTTTCAAATAATTCAAATAGAAACTCCTTAAAAATATTCGCATTCACTGCTGAGTTTGAAATCACTTTATTATGCTGGATTCCATGCAGATAAATTGCTGCAATCAGAGAAACCTTTTGTCCTCTTACAGAGGGAACTGTTATATGTGCCGCAGTATTCACTTTTGACCGAGCTCTATTTCTCCTCAGATGATAATCAAAACTACTCTCATCTATAAAAATGATATTGTCCTTGGCTTGCGGTGCATTTGTTGAATAATTCAATGAATATTCCTTATTTTTTTCTATCGTGTCAACACAGTTTAAGCTGTCTAAATTTTTTGTACCATTCTTTACCATTTCTAAAGGTTTCAATCCATTGCTTATAGAAATTGAGGTCGGGCGTTTTTTCCAAGACTTATTCCCTAATATTTTTGAGCGTGATGCAGGGATTTTCTTCCACAACTTCCTCAATGTAATCCAATATCTCCTGTATTATTTTCAAATTTTTCTTCCCACCGCATTTCCTATTCAAAATTTGACAGCCATACTTCCTATATTTTTGCTCTCATTCATGCCCGCTATTTCAGCTGCTTTAGCAATATTGTGACCTTGTGTCCTTCTTCGTAGCATTTAATAAAAAACTTTTTCTGGTCGGTGCTTGTGCTTGCATATGGTGATCTTGTTTGCTCTCCGTGACGACTGATTTCATGGGGAACTACTTCAGGAATATTGACGTGTTCCTCTACGTGTTGTTCATTTCTTCTATTACAGGCGTTGTTTTCACTGATTTTATTTTAAAAATTTTAAGTTCATTGTTTTCAAAATTTAATTAACTCTTGATACACCTATGATATACCTATGATTTATATACATATATATACACATATCAATCATTATGAATCTTGTTCTTATATATGTTTATATAAATACATTCCGGGAAACAAATTAAAGCGGGTTACATAGAAACTGAAAAGGACGCGTTTGAAATTGAAAAAGATGGATTTGAAATGGAAATGGACTGATTTGAAATTGAAAATGAAGAATTTAAAAGTGAAAAGGATGAATTTGAAATCAATAAGGACCAATTTGAAATGGATAAAGACGAATTGGAAATGGATAAGGATGAATTTGGAGTTAAAAACCTATATGCAAAATTCCATGACTAATTTGTTGTAGTTAATTATTGCTTTACTCTATCATTTCCTTACTTACTTGAATTTAAATTACTGGCTCCTAAATTTAAAAAAAATTTCAAATTAATGTCTTAAAATCAATCGAATGTTTGAATTCTATAAAAGAAATGAATAGATTCAATAAACTTCAAGATAAATAATTTCAGTGATAATAATTTATTATTTCTATAATTCTCTTAAAAAATAAATTACAAATTCATATACAGGAAATCAACCTTATATTGTTTAATTTTTTTTACAGTTCGAAATTATAGTAAAGTTTCAAAGTAAGGGATTTTTAACATAATATTTTCATGAAATTTGAAAAAATCTCTTAAAATATTTACATACATTTATGTATATGTTAAATTGTTGTTTTTATTAGTACGAGGCTAAATAGTGTTTGAGTACAGTTTATTTTCTATTCATTACATTTATTAAAAATAAAACTTATACATTTAAAAAATATTTGCACATGTTAAGTATATTTTTTAGTATTTGTTTATATTAACCGAGTGACGAATTTTTTTGAAAAATTTGTCACTGTAACAAAACTAAAATAGAAATTAAAACTTAACATAATTATGTCATTTTGAGATGTTAACAATTTTTTGAAATAAAAACAATGTATGGAAAATTTCATTCTTAATACTATTTTTATATATTTCGTTTTGTTTTATAAATATTTACTCACACAAAAACATTTTGATCTTCGGAATTTTATACAAGTAGCTCTGTGCTTGTAATTATATTTATTTTATTAATTTATGTTTTGATGTTTAAGTTTAGATTCAACTTTTTGGATGTCATTAAAACTATTAATAACTGAGCAAAACTTTCAAGTTTTCAAAGCCGATATTGTGGTGTTTTTTCAATTATTTATTTCCTTTTTTTTGTTTTTACAAAACTCATTATTTTTTTTGATTCATACAAAAATTATGACATTTAGGGGTGCTATGATACAAAAGAACTTATTTTATTGCAATTTTCGGTAGCTGTATTTAACAATTTCTCTTCTGATTAATCTTTTTTGATGAAATTTTTCAACATTTAATGTCAGTGGTTCAAATGCTTTAATAATATTAGTCAATTAAATAAGTAAAATAAAAAAAATCCATACATAAAAATAGGCACTGTTTATAGTATTTTTAAATTGAATTAAATGAAAAATAATAGCTTGGTTTTTAATTGAACTTGTAAAAACTTTTGTTTCAAAGTAACAACTTGTAACAGATACATTCAGTTATTTTCCTCTTCACTTTGGCTGGGCTGTCTTTAAAATAAATTATCGTATCTCTTTTCATTTTATCCTATTTAATCAGTCTTAATTTAGTTTTTAAAAAAATCACATGGGACATATAGTAAAAAAAAACTGAATCAAAATGTATCCCAAAGTTTCGTTTTCATTACTTTTAGTTTTTTTTAGCACAGTAGAAGATGCAGATGCGGGCTTCTATTCAATAAATTACATACAAATATTCATTAGGAGTGTTGAGAAAGAAGAAAAACAGATCATAAAGTTGGTGCTCGTATAACATAGCATGCAAAATTGCAGAATGACGTAAAATATTCCTAAATTAATATCAACTACCTATCAATGGCTTTTGTACTTTTTCTTTTTGCTGCATATTTCTTTACTAATTATTTTTTAAATGGTTGATGAAGACTGTGACAACAAGATTTAAATTTCACTATTTTGATTTTTCATTTAGATTTTGATATATTAAAAGCTATAAACCATAGAATTTCAAAACAAATTCTTACAGTCTTAGCTAAAATTGTTGTTGCCATTTAATTACCGAATTTTACTAACAAAATTTTTGGACCGAAAGACTATCAATGATAGACATTGAATATCTTTGAAGATTGTAGAAATATCTACAATAAAAATTTAACCAAGATAACAAAAAAATAATATCAAAAATGAAATTTGGTTTGGTAGATATTGTTAAAAAGAGACAAAAACCAATGTTACGTGATAATTAATGTTTACCTAAGACTGTAAACCGATGGACAAAATTTATATGAAAATAAGAATAGATTTGGTAAATACTTGGTAGATACTTAAAACATTGAAAGTAAATTAAAAGATGTTAAAATTCAAATTTTTTGTTATCTATCAAGTTAAAGTTTTTACGCCACGTAATATATACGAATTTTTTTTGCATGAGGTAAACTGAAATTTTAAATGATTGAAAATAGAGCATATGAAAGAATATTGCTATAATACATCCAAATGAGTAATTTGTGTAAGTAATGATACTGAAGCAAGGACTTTTGAAGGCACTTTTGTACCTCCATAAAATATCAAATTTGTTTGTTCCAAAATTTATAAAGAATATTTTTACCACTGAAAAATATGATGTGTGAAAAGAAACACATAATGCTTTGTTTGTATATTACGCTATAAATTAAATTAATTACCGATTACAGATAACAATTGAATAGTTTTGGTATAAAATTTGTTTTTAAGATTTTCAAATTTTTTCTTTTAAATTTTAGTACTCTTTGCTTATTGCAAAACTGATACTTTCGCTATAGATTCTCCATGTGGGGGATATTATTGTTTAAAAATATCATCATTATGGTATGTTAATTATTTCATTTACCATAATTGGATGTATGTTATTTAAAATCCTATGTATAAAAAATATTATGTAAAGTCTCAAAAAGCTTTCTTTTTATTTCACCAAGTTTAATGGAATTTTTGTTCTTTTCTTTTAGTTTAATTAACTTGCTTTCGTTTTAGGGGCATCAAAGTTGGAACAAATTTTTGGCATTTTAAGGTAAAATTTTACATGGCTGGAGTATGCATAACAAGAACCTTTTTCTTGTTTTATATTATTATTATTTTGTACATATATTTCCTTGTTATTTTGTTTTCTTATAGTAATTATAGAGTTCTTTGAGGTAAATTACTTCATAAATACTATTTTTGTTTTTATTTTATTAATTTTTAATTTTGCTGTGGAATCATCCAACAAAGCCATATCTGTAATGGTATTTTTTGGTTTGATTATTTTTATAAAATTTGTTTAGCTAATTATTTCTATATTTCCATATTGCATAAAAAGTTTTAATATGATGGTAAAAATAATTGATTATAGTTAAGAAATGAAGATTTTAAAGAAAAAAATATCATATCTAACTTTTTCTTTGAAATTTCAGTGAAAGTATGCAGAAATCAGATAAAAAATTGTCTTAATATTTCTGTAAGTATTTATTTCTATCTTAACTTTCGTAGCTATCTTAGTTTTTTCTACTTTTATTAAAATAAATATTCTACATTTTTGTTATTGAAAGATTTTTTAAATAATATGTTTTTGGAATACTAGTAAAAAATTCTAAAATTATTGCTTATTTCTCTTTAATCAAAAAGACTACCCAAAATTAATATCTTAATACCTAACTATTTCTGGAATCAGAGATATTAAATATTATAAGGGGTTGAGCATTGAAAAGAAAAATAATTTGTTGCAATGTGGTTAAAAACCAAAAGTCAACATTTTTTTGTGGTTAGCAAAAGAACGATGCTTTAAAGGAAAATTTTTAAAGGCAAAATATTGAAAATATTAATACCTGATAACATGTAAAATAGAAAAGAGTACTTTTTGTTTGATTTTATTATTTATTTCCCAAAAAATCTGTATTCCATACCTCATGATTAGACGTTTCTTTTATTTTTAAACCTCCTACGAAAAATACTACAAAGTGATTTATTTTATTATTGAGTTACTGTTTTGGTAGTTTTTAAAATTTGTTTGAAAATAATACTACTTTAAATCATTATTTTCTTTTTCTTTGATGATGGAATTGTATAAATATGTATAACTGATAAACGCAATTGTTAATACAAAGGCCTAACAGATCAAAATGCGTTTATATGAGCTTAGTATCACTATTACTAAGCAAATTTAACTTTTTTTTTAAAGGAATATCAAACTATTTAATTTTTATTGGAGTTTTAAGGTATGCAGTGTTTAGAAATAAAATGATTAATACAAAAATCTATAAAAACATTTCATTGAAGCATTAGTTTTGGTTGGTACTGATCAAAAATAACATTTCAAGTATATAAAGGAGGATAGGTGAAGAAATTAAAAATTATAAAACACTGATCTGTTAAAGTTAAAGTGATAAGTGTTAAATACGTTACAGAAAAAAGGATGACTATAAAATAGCCATATAAGTAATAATTTTTACTGTCATAGTTTTGCATTTGTGGAACATTGCATTATTTTTGTTCTAGTTTGTAATGAATTTTGAGATATCAAACCCTTAATTCAGTAAGGTAGTTTTAAATAAAATGAATTAAAAATATTTTTAAAGGAACTGAATGTAATTTAATTTTCGAAAGTTTCAGGGTGGTTTTATCTTTAAACAAAATTGAATAACATTGTTAAAACAATTTGGTGTACCTAAATGGCTTACTTAACATAATTATTTTTAAAGTACTTCAAAACAATAATAAAATATGATTTCTTAGGGCTATAGATCCAAATAAATGTTAAATAAATAAAATAGAAATTATAACAGCTATTGTTCAATTTAAAAATATTTGTGCCAAAATATAAAGACGAAATAAAAATTAATTCATTCATTAAAGGAACAGAATTCAGACTAATAACAGAATCTCGAAAGAATTCTACTACAAATATAGTTCCTATTATTCAGCTGTAATTTTGGTGAATTGAAGTAACATAATTTTTTACACACACGAAAAAAAAACGTATTATTATGTTTTTCTTATTGTTGTTGCTGTTGAAAATATAATTTTAAACTTTTATTACGTCACCAGGGCATAACTCTGATTCTATATTTTCATCTACTCATCTACCACCACGTCACATAAATATATCACCACTAATAACACCAGTTTTTCTAGGTGTAGTAGGAAGACCATGAGGGCATTTAGATTCATCCTCAAATGTAACCATTTTTTCTCTTGGTTTAATTAATATTGGCTGGGGGCATGGTAAAGTTTGTGATTGCATATTATGCGTTGTTGTATTACCACTTAATAAAGATCGTTTTGGTGGTGGTAGTGCTAAATCACCAACACCAGATAAATTAAATTCACTTATACTTCGTGGTACAAAATATTCAATATGGTTTTCCATAATACCAGTTGATCTTCTTGCTGGTATATTTCTTTGAAATGCATTTGATCGTCTTGGTAGTGAATTACATTGTGATAACATTATATGTGGTCCAAAATCATTTATATTATGGCTAGTATTACCAAAATCATTTTGCCTATGTCAGGATTTTGGTGTTACAGAAACTGAAACAAGTGATAAATCTTCTGTTGGTGTTAAATTTTGTTCCTGTATGCCAAATTTTCTTAACCATAATATAATTTCAGTTTGAATAAAGCTAAAACACATTGCTACAACAGCCATACCAATAAGTATATAACCAGAAGCCAAATACTGGCTAAGATTATTAGTTGGCATTAAATCTCCAAATCCTATAGTACCTAATGATGAAAAACAAAAATATATACTTTCCAAAATATTCCAGTTTTGTGTTTTATGAAAAATTACAGCCCCTAAGCTTATATAGCAAATTAGGATCATTATACATATTGAAATTGGCGCACTTGGTGATCGATTTACTGAATAACTGCTGGAATATTTTAATGGATTTAAATGTTGGCTACTATTACTGCTAGTATTACTACTAGTACCATCTGCTTGTAATGTTTTTTTACTACATGATCTTTTTGATGAAAATCGTATTTTTCTAAATATACAACGGAGTGCTGCTGATAATCCTTCACCCATTGCTGATAAATAAAGAAGAACAATTGGTATACCAAAAAGAGCATAAAGTAATGCAGCTATTCTTCCCCATTGTGTACGTGGTGAAACTCCACCGTACCCTGAAATTTATAATTTAATTATATTAACATTTTTTTTTACAGTTTTGAAATTTTAAAATCTTTTGATGATTTTTTAACAATGATATTTAAATTGGATTTATAAATTTCCTAAAATTAAAAAAGTAAATTTATGTTATCCTAGCTAAAAATTATTCCTTATTTTGCTTTAATAAAAAGAGTTTTAGTTTTTTTAAATTTTCTTTTGAACGTAAAATTGCAATAAAAATTTTTAATTCTTATACTAACAATAAATTAAGTTAAAGCGTGTAACTTTAAATTTTAGCATAAAATCGGAAATCGGTTTATTTTGTTTTATTAATCCGGAAAATTCTAATTGAGTTAACTAGCTAAGTTAAAAAACTAATTAGGATCTAATTTTGAAACTTTTTTAAGTAAATTGTCACTATTTGTAAAAATTTGTCCCCGATATTTAGATTTCATTAAGTCAAAAATCCCTTTGCTAATTTTTCTTTATGCTTTAGAACATTATTATACTTATAAATCAAATTAAATACTTTGAAGTTTCAGTATACTGGATATATGCATGCTTTTTTTATATAAAATCTCATTCCTACTTAAAGGTGATTTTTTATCAAAGCGATATATATTCGGATGATTGACATTACTGTACTAATCAAATAAATTGATCTATATATTGTTGATAAAGTCTAACAACCATAAATTTCTTTTCAAAAATAGTATTTTACCTATAAATCAACATACCAGAATGATATATTCAAAGTAAATAAAGAAATGAAATCAGAATTTTATTAACCTTGCTTAGTTATTTTCTATTTTGAATATTTACTAGTAATTAAATGCATCAGTTTTGATAAATTTGTAATTAAAAAATAAATAAAGAATTAAATTTAAATTTAATTTAGCTTCTCCATTATAAAGGTATTAAATGTATCAAAAATATATGAAAAATTATTAAAATCCTTCTTAAATACTATATTTTAAAAGCTTGTTTGTAAGTTTTGTTTTAAAATTGCTTGAATAAATTTGCTTGTGCATTAAAAATGATTCACCGATTTAACTGGTGTTTAAAATTTTCATGCTTAACGGAGATATGATATTATTATCCCTTATATTCCGGCAAACATTCAAAAAGTTAACAGATCTAGAATGCCTCCTAAATATATATCAAGCCAATTAAAACTTTGTTAATAACTGATCGTCAAAGTTTTGTATATTTTTTATATTGTTCGTGCACAAAAAAAAAACAAAGAACATAAATTTTTACCAACCAAATGACATTACTTAAGGGTGAAAAATTTTTGCATGATGTCAAGGTATTTTATTAATACTTCTGTTATTTCAAAATTATATTTTCCATTCAGCAACACTTGTGATAGAGTTCTTTTTTTTACTTTGAAGTCCTTTTAAGGATTGACATCTCGTTAAAAAAACAATTCCTAGACATTGTAAACTTTATTTGAAATAGAAAATAAAATCAAAACATCTGCAGTTTTTATTTATAGTCAAGTACATACTGAGGGTATACACTTGCAACAAGTAATTGAAAAATTTCTGAGTTGTAGAAAAACGAGTGTTTTAAAAAAGCAGGTCCCCGGTAGTACTAGGATATAAAAAAAAATAAAATTGTGAACTTTAGTTTTTAACGGAAGAGCAGTTTTTCATGGCTATGTCTGCAAAATTGCAATAAAAGACACTTTCAATGATGTTTCTACAATAAAACATAGCCTAAACGAGGCAGTGCTGCACAAACCGAAACTATTGTTGGACACAGTTTGAAAATTGTTTGTTTTAGTGTAAGCAAATCTCACGGTTGGATTATCTGCTTAAAATTGGTTTTGGATTTACTTTTTGTGTGAGCATGTATATATGTTTTGTTTTCGTACTCAAAGGATTTCCTTTAGTTAAATCAAAAATATGCAAACTCATGGATTTAGTAAAAAGTAATGAATTTTACTTTCCTTATAGTTAATTTTGGGTACGTGAAAAGTTTTGAGTTGAAAAATCAAAATATCTTCAGAATGTGATTCTAGAAGATCCATAAAATATTAGTTTACAACAACTATATACCTTTCTCATTTGACTTAAATCTTTTGATTTTTTAAAGAATTTTATTTAATTTGAAGTTCATGAAGTTCATTAAAAAACGTTGTTAATATTTAAGCAATTTGAATCTTGATCTGTTCAAACGTAAGGAATATTTGTATAAATTTCATATTTATATCTTGTCATTTGCTTGTTTTTTCATGTATGTTTTTTTTAAAACTTTTTAGTCCTATTGATTCAAAAGATTTCAATATATTCATAGTTCTTAAAAGGAAATCAATCAACACAAATATTATTGTTAAGACTTTTTATTGTTCTTTTATATATAGACCACAAGCTAAAGAAGAAACTTAAGCAAATAGCAAATTAGAGATTTGATTAAATCTCTTTGAATTTCAATAGAAATAAAATATTTTGCAATATTTATGGGAAAAGCTTACTAAAAGTGAAGAATTACAAAATAAATCTATAAGAATTTACATCAATTATCAATATAAATAGTATCATTTTTACAACCTTTATTAGCAATCTAATATTAATCAATTTTTCATAGTTTTACACTTTCCTTTTTGACTTTTATATTAATAGGGCATCCTATCTTTATTCAAATAAACTTTCAAAAATTTTGTTAAACAATGTTAAATAATACTTTTGTTTAGAAAGCAAGAAAATTTGCATACTTTTGCCATGGAATTTCTTGAAATTTTTCAGTTTCTCATAAATTGCGAAAGAAATTTAGTAAATATTTGTATATATATATATATATATAATCTATATATTTTATATATATACATACAATATTCTAAAAGCCAGAGATATTATGAAGATTTTCATTAACGCCGATCTAGGGTGGTAATTTAATTGAATTAACATCTTAATTGTTTTCCTTGAAGCTAAATTGTCATGTTTTGTAAAAGATGATAGGACACACTTGATAAAGTATGCATAGTAATGATATCAGCCTTATTTTATCTTCAAGCGATTACCTAATGAGGGTTATAACAAGAAATAACACAATAATTACTCTTGGCCAGCAATTTTCTGCATAAACATTTAACACTCTTGAGAAGTGATTTAATATTAGATAAATTTTTGAAAATGCTATTAGATAATCAAAATTTTAATTAAAATAATTTTAAGCTTAGTGGTGCATTCAAAATTATATTACTAATTTATTTTTTTAAAAAGGCTAGCAAATAATGTAAGGAGGTGCATGAAAAAAAGGAGCAGTTAAGAGCTAAAATTAAATAGTTTCAAAAATTTTATCGTCTTAAAATTATAATAATTTATATTTAAATATTTACACTCAAATAAAAAAATAAACTAGAAGCACTTGAAAACTATATAAGAAATAAAGTAATAGCATATAAAAAAGTAGAAATAACTATTGGAGTGATTCTAGAAAGCTCTAGTGAAAACTAAAATTAATGATATATGTATATTGCTTTAGTGTCTTCATTGTTTACGCCTACATATCTTATTTTGAAAATATAGAGAAGGCTATCTATCAGTTATTGCAGTTCAATTATAATCTTCTATAATTTAGAAATAGAGTATTTTAGGTTCCATCATAATCAATTATTCCAAAAGATTTCAATTATTTGTTTAATGTTTCTTTCTAATTTTTTTTCCTGTCCTTTAATTCGTCTTATTTTCTTCTTTTGCTTTTAGTTTTTCTATGGATTTAGGTTTATTCTGGTAGGATAAATAGATTGTTATTGCTACTCTGTACCATTTTTAAATTTTATTATTTATGATTTTTGGTACTTTAAAGTATTATTAATTGTTTTAAAGTGACAGCAGTAAATTTAATTTCATATAAGATCAGATCAATTTGTGAAACTTTTAAAGTTTTGATTTTTTTTTGTATTTTTCGATAGATAAACCTTTAAAAATAACACATTGAAATTTCAAGTGAAAATATCAAATAGTTTATGAGATACATATTTCTAAAGAGCAGCTAATCTTCAGTTAGAAAAGCACATTACTTGTCTTTAAAGGCGTTTCGCTCAAAACTACATTTTTTAAATTTGCTGCAGCTGTAACTTGATAACAAAACATCAATCAATTTGATTCTTATTTCATTCAAAGTTTTAACAAAATTTATTTTCAATTTTAAAGAAATTTATAATATCAAAAAAATATAAAATTAATTCATAATTTCCAAATATTTTATTATTTACATGTAAATAGGACTATGTATTTTTTTTTTAATATACTGTATATGAAAATTTGAAATTTTTTTATTTTGGATCAATTTCATTTGTAAAAAGATGAACGTGTCCATTTGCAAATGGATGAAACTTATCTGCAAAACCTGTATGTGAAATATTTTCTAGTTTAATGATCTTTTTGTTTAAATTTCGGGCACTCTAAATCTAAAGGCTTTTGAAGACACAGAAGATGTTGCATAACTTGCTGAAAAACGAGTATTTTTATTTCAAAAACTTAAAATATATTTTCCATTTATGCAAAAATATATCTGGAAAATGTTAAGATATTCGGTGCTATAGTTTATTTTTAAAACAATTCAAAAAAATCACCCTTTCTTAAGATGTTTACACTATTTGTCCTCCTTAAGAAGTGATAACTTATTGAGAAGGTTTTTGCATAAGCTATCTAACGGTAAAGTCATATTTTCAACTAGGGGTGCTTTCGAAGATATATCAAAAATTCACTATTAAAATTTAGTGTACTACCACCATCATTGTTATAATTGAAGAAATCATTCTAATGGATAGAGTTCTTATAGTTAGTTACCTCATTGACTTTGTGAAAAATTCTTTCAGAAAATTCCTCCGTTTTCAAGAAACTGATCAAAATACTACAAAACAATATTAATGCCTTCATTATATTTATACTATTTTAAAAGGCTCTTAAAAAATATTCTAATGATTAATTATCCTTTTTGAAATTATTACGCATCAAAATTACCTGAATAAAAATTTTTAGTTTGCCAAATACTTTTTGTACTGTAATTTTAATTTTTTATTGCTTACTGGTGGGTTTGCAAAATAAAAAGTGTATTTTAATTATTACCAAAAAGTTATTGTTTATAAAGTGAAGTCTCTGTGTTTAAATTTTATGTCTTTGTAACAACTGTTTCCTGGGAAAGCCACCACTATTCAGCTTTCAAACAAGTGAAACGTTCTTACGTGCTTAAGTTTTCTTCCCTTGATCATTTTTCAGCTTTTATAAAATGATATTTGCTAAGGGTTTACATTGTTATTGATCTAGAACTATTCAGTATACCTAGATATGTTTTTGATATGAAATTATTTAAATTTAAATGAAATTGTTGCCTTTTTAATTTTTTTTCATTTAGAAAAGATGTACATAAGTTATCTCTAATTTTATGAAAAGTTAACTTTATATTGTTTAAGTAAATCCTTACATAATCAAATCTTTTGTTACTACAGTCTTATATAATAAATGAGCAATTGTTCTATATCTACTTTATTAGATAGAAGTTGAAAAATTAGATGTTTTATTTATAATAGAAACAAAGACTGATTTCTAGAATACTTTTTATATTTATTTATTTTTGTTTGTTTAGCCATAAAAGAGTAAGATTTCGATAGATATATCCATAAACAAAGAAGATACACGTTAACAAAGAACAAAGTTGTTAAAGCAAAAAAAGATAGTAAAATTTAAGGAAGTCATTCCAGTATTTCCATTTAGATCGGATTTAGTTAATTAAAATACTTTTATTGCGATTGAGTTGAGTATAATCTGGAAGGAAATAAAACACTATTCAATAATACTAGAAAATACATAAATTCTTCAATAACAAAAAAAAAAAAACAAGAAAAACAAAAAAATAAATATTTTCCATTGAAGTGAAATTAAAGTCTTTTAATATTCAAATATTTATTATAATGAAAATTTAACAATTGAATTAAAATGAAGAAAGAAGACTTCTTTAAAAATCGTAGCAAAAGTTTTTATTCAAATCTAGGCTAAAATCAGCACAATTATCAAATATTAAAATTTTCCTGAATAACGAAATTGAAAATAACCAAAAGAAAAATTAAAGCCTATTTATAGACTACTATATGTATGTAATACGATCTTAACAAATTGCATATCTTGCTAAAATCTCAATTTCAAGGATTGTGTATTCCAATCTGCCAGTTATTAAAGCTTGAATGAAAATCTTAAGTAGAACATTAGACAAACAATTTTAGATGTAGAAATACTGTCACTAAATATATTAATGGGATTTCAGTTTCCTGTTTTCAGTTCTTTTCATTTTGTTTCAACATTATTTTCAATCCTTAAAACGGATTTCCGATCAATGAATTTAAATTGAAAAATAATTGTTATGGATTTTAGGTTGTTGATTTTATTTTGCTATTTTATAATTGATTTGAATACACTTAATGTGGTTTTATTATTTTGACTCATTAAATTTTATAGACAAATATTGTAAATAATTTATTGCAATCACTTTGAATCTTTTGTAATAATGTGGCAATAACTTGCCAAATTTATGAATGAGAACAAAGATTTATACTGGCATATTTATATAATTTTTAAATTAATAATGTTTTAGAGTGTGAGTTTTTTAATTTTATATTTAATTTTTAGTTGCTTTCGGTTTTTGTTCTGTAATGGCTTACAATCCATATCTGAAGTACTTTTCAATAATTTTCAATTAGATTTTAATTTTAGAATCAAAACAGATTAATTTATTATTGGGAAAACTGGTAGAAATTTTTCTAAAAAAACTATTTCTATTTCTGCATTCAAGTAAATTTTGAAACATTATGCTATAAGTTACTGAGATTTAAACTTCGAAAAAAAAAATATTTAAAAAACCATAACGATGAGATTAAAAGTTTTTTTTAACAAAATATACACATTACGAGTTTCAGTCATGAATGGGTAAAATAATGCAAATGAAATGTCAATAATTTTAAAATGAGCTATTGAAAATTGAATTTTAAAATTATAACCTGCAATGTGATATGAAAACGTTGTCAAAAAGATTAATTCATAGCTAAATCATAGCACGTATATAGGAATAAAATAAATAAACAGACCAAAATGCTTCTGATAGTATTATTAAGTGTAGTTTTGGTTGAAATAATGGTAGCTAAATGAGTTTTGATGTCAAAAATAACGTTTTCAAAGTGAATAACAAGCTACATAACATAAGTTACATTATTGTATGCTAGTTATTATTTAATGTCAGATACGACATTGTATCAAAATTATTCACCTGCGTTATTGAATATTAGCAAAAGATATTGTGTCTATAGTTGCAACAATAATAATAAAGATCTTTACTATTTAAAGTAATTTTCTAATGTTAGTATATTCTTTTCGTAATTATTCGAGTTAATTTATAAATTTCGTCTATCACTTCACTTATGAATTATAATTTGTAAAATTGAATCTGTTAGATAATACTACAAAAAATTATAATCTAATTAGTTGTGACCGGGGGCATTAAAATAATTCATTTCTGGAATTATCATAAATTTTGTTAGATCACGTTATCCATTTCCATCATTTGATAAATTTCCCTTTGTGTAGAGATTTCATAATATTATTTAACTGTCATCTTAATTATTGTTATGTTAATTTTCCTCAAAAATTTGATATTTAAAGTTTACGTCTAACTGCTTTTTTATATTAAGCACAGTAGTCTTCTTATTTAACCATTTTTAAAATTTAAATCATAGCTAAATAATAGTTTGTGTTTAAAGTGAGATCTATAAAATTCAAATTTAACCTATTATCACATTTAATTTTATCATATCCTTTAGACTGCAAATGTCTTCCTAGCGGAATCAGTGGATTACAAAGACTTACAAATATATGCTGAGTTTTCGTTGCAATATTTTTCAAATTTCAGTTGTATTGAACATTTTAAGAAATTCATGATTACTTCCTTAAATCTTTAAAAATTCATTGTATGTAGTACACAAAACTTTTACAAAAAAAAAACTTCTTTAAATTTGTAATTTATGCTTAAAAACTGGCATGCAACTGTTTGATATGTTTGATAAATAAAATATGGTTGGAATTTGTTAATGAAAAGTTATGACTTTATTTGTTGAATGAATTCCATGACGTGCAGAATTTATGATATTCCTCAAGTTGCAATAGTAGTTCTATGAAATTGTTATAGTAACCAATAGGACATGAAGTAGCAAATTTTTTATACTAAAAAAATTAAAATTTATGTCGATCAATTTGAAAATTATTAAATATAATTTTCTTATTCCTTTTTCCTGTTATAAAACTGTATAATGGCTATGTAATTAATAATTTTCTTTTTTGTCTGAGAAATGATTCCATAGTCGGAAATATTTTGAAATTAAAAACCATTACGATTGATTACTGATTTCCTTCAAGTAAAAAGCAAATAACTAGATTAAAAATCCATTTAAAACTTCAAACAAAATCATAATTTATTACTAATAGAGCTTGAAAAATTGATTGTTTCATTTGTTTAACATTTGTTTTAGTTCTTAACAATCATTATGGCGTCTGTTGACGATAACATCAGCAAATGTTCAATTTGACATATCTAGTGCAATAAGTATGTATGTCTATAGTGTAGGTAGAAAAATAATCCCAAGACACTTGTACCTATGGAAATTATGCTTCTGTTTGATGAAATTCCGAAAAGATTCATTGATATTAATCAGATTGATATAATTCTGGCAAATGACAATAACTTTGTAGTTATAGTAGCCTTGTTCATTTCTAAGATGAGTATTTTTAGCCAGACTAGTAGCCTTATTCATCCTTAAGATGAGTATTTTCGGCAATATTTCAGTAGAAAATTACTTTTTTTTTCTAAATTTTTATATTTTTATATCTGTGTATTACTTAAATTGTGCAATGATTGTTAATATTATGAATTGAATATGTTTCAATATAAAAAGAGTCTTGAATAAATATGATACGGACGGAATCATATTTATTCAATTTTAGGAATATTTCCTGGAATACATTATGGTTTCAATTTTTCCAATAATTTTTTTAATAGTTATTATATTTGACCTTATTTTTAAGTAATTGTATAAGCTTGTTCAGTATACTTTTAATTCAACTGCCCAAAACATGTGTAGCTTAATTTTTTCATATATTTGTAATCCTGCTTTTTAACTTGCTGATAGTGCGGATTTCCAGAAGTCCAGTTGCAAAAACTTAAGGGCAAATAATGTCCCATAAGTTGAAATGGATTCTAAATAATGCTGGCCAATCAAGAACAGAAATTCCTTTTTTTTTTTCTATTCGTCGAACATTATGTATAAAAACATTATTCTGCTGGAATATACTGTTCTCTTGACAGTAATTTTCTAATAATGGTAACAAAATGTTGCTCCATATGGCTTCGTACCCCTCAGCAAACTCAATAAACATTTTGCATTTTATGAAGCAATTTTAGATTTGCCACTTTGTTTGAAAGCTGCCCATATATGACAGAGCCTCCTCCTCAAAGTCCTATGGAATGAATTTATCAAATAATGGTAATAATGTTTTAAGGAACAAACTTGTTTTCGTCACTCAAAATGACTCTTGACCAAAATATATTCTGTTGAATGCATTTATCTGGGGATTGCAACCGATTCAAAATATGGTGATTTTTTAAGTTTAGAGTTCGACAAAGTTTTATATATTTTAAAAATTTCCTGCCATTTGCCTATTTTATAACCAGATGCGAACTTCATTCTAGATTAAAACATTGCACGATTCTCGAAAATGACGGTTTCCAGTTTCACTGATACGAGAAGTAAAACTGTCCATGTCGTTTAAAGACTTTAGAGGTTTTACTTTTCTCTTTTCAGCTACATAATTTTATAATCCCAAACGTAAAGAGCTTTGACAACAAGATATTTTACCTGAGCTATATTTTGCAGGTAATGTAGTAAGCCTGGAACTCTTTTGTTAGCTATTAAAGAAATAGTTTTATTTAAAATTTAGAGAAGAATTTTTATTTAAAACGAAATGATTAATTGCCTTTAATATCACAAAAGTAGCACTTGTTAGAGTTAGATAGTTCTATATTATTCAAATTATTACAAAGTCAGCAATATTTCACCCTAGTATAATCAACCCTGTTGTCCAATATAATTAGGTTACCTCTAAAGCAGAGTGCAATGAGTTGAAATGTTTTATTAAGTGTTTAAATTCAAATTTACTCTTTTATTATGTTATTTCAATATCTCTTATTTTTATTTTGACTATTATTTCAACTATCATATGTAGGAAAAAAATAAAAATAAAAATATATTCACTAATAAAAATAACTCAAAATTGAATTCTATATTTGATCTTCTTCTACAGGAAAAAGCCAAAGGCACTGTGAAATTATTTGGGGAAATAATAATGAGAAAATATCATATTAAACGACATCTTTTCCTAATGAAAATTTACCTAAAATTTCCTGAGGTTATTTTATATATACCTAGCATCTGGATTTTGTTAACACTATGGGAAGACTTTTTTTTTCTACAAAAAAGTTTGTATAATACTTTTAAATGACCCTTTCAAATTTGTGTTTGCTATAATGGCAAGAAAAATTTCTTTGGATATTGTTGGATACAGCAAAATAATAATAAATAAATTTATACTATGCTAGCATATTGTTAACACATTTCAATTTCTATTGCACTATTATATTTGTATATGTGAATTGTTTGTAAGGGATAAAAAGGTATTACACTATTTAGATCAATTATATCCCTAATGGGAGCTTAATGAGAATTTAAATAGAGCATACTTTAGATTTATGGATTCAATCTATAGGTGGTTATACATTTCTAGAATTGTAGTCATAGGCTCTACATATGTTTATTATGATAAATATAAGGAAAAACTTAATTTATTTTTAAAAAGTTGAAAATTCTTTTATATAAATTGTTATGCTATATAATATATTAAATCAAAAATATTCAATTTAAGTTTAAATTGAGTAATTTCGAAATTTATATTGATAATTTCTTAGCACGAATGTAAAAGTTTTTCATTTTACTATAAAAAATAAAGTATTAGCGGGTTATCTTTGTCGAAAATAATATTTTGTTAACTTTTCTACCAAAAATAACAGTTTGGAAATGGTTTATTGAATTTGACAACAGTGTCAAAGGGTCTGTCAAATCTAGAAACTATGAAAACGAAAAAATAGAAAAATCTAATTGATGATTATAGAATAAAGTTTCATTTGATAGATGAAATAATCATGTTTGATTATTTTCATCTTGAAAAACTGACCATAACAAAAAAATTTTCTAAATGGAAGATGCTTTCAAGAAAGTAAACACTGTTTTAATTTATTTAAGAAAATAGTCGTAGTCGTCGTAGTGGGGATCAGAATATTTACGTATACTATAAAAGTTGAAAACTTAGTTGTTTAACTTTCAAAAAGTTTTTGATAAAATTTCTAAAAAAAAGAAGAAGTGAAATAAAATTTGATATTTACTGTGAAAGCTATAATTTATCAAGAGCAAATATTGTAAGTTTTTATCATTACTAACTACTCTAGAGAGATAGAAGGAAAAGCAAAAAAACGGCATATTTGCATTTTTAATAAGTTATAGTCAGTAGAGAGCATATGAATAGTCACGTGATATACTATTCTCAAGAGTGTGCTTTATAAACGAGTTAAAAAAATTTTTATTTTCTTAAAATATATTTATATGTATGTCAACATTATGCTTAAAGGAATACTGTAATATAATACTACGATATTATTAAATTTTGTATTCTATGATACATAAAAACAAAACAAGATGGATTAAAGACAAGGAAAAAAAAAGAAAATTCATGAAAGTTCTCCTGGGTTTTTATAATATTAAATCACGTAATTATCAAATGTAAATGTACATTTTCTGACAATTAATTTTTTTCTGTATACACAAAAAAATAAACAAAAATCAAATAAAAACTTCTTTTAAGAGAATAATTTTATCCAATATGGTGAAATTCACTTTAATACAATAATCCTACAAGTTAGTAGATATAAGACTATAACTCTTAATATTCCAAAAAAGTATGTTACCTAAAATAAAAACTAAATAATTTAGATAACCAGCATACTTAATAGTCGACTGGTAATCCTTTTAAAGTACTAATGGTTTATCCCAAAGGAAAGAATCCATTGTCACAAATATGGTCCTGAATTGAAAATAAACTGACAGGCTATAGTTAAAATCAAGATGACGAAATAGATAGACAAATGATTTATGTTATATCCCTTAAATCAGAATTCTATTTTTTTTTTATCCTTTTTATTTTTCGTTAGTGTGAATATATATGTATATCTAAAAAGTTTTTAGGTAGCCAATTTCTTAGGTTTTGATAGAAAATCAATGATTCAACATTTTGGGTATTTGTTTCTGTGGGAGGATTTTTGGAATATTATCTTTTTTTTCTCTTTTTAAAGCTATTAAAGTGATTGATTGCTTAAATCTTTCTTTTATGACAAAACAGACTATACACGTGCTCAATTCTGTAATTAAAAGCATATAGAAAAAGAAAACAAGCAAAACACCTACTTAAACTAAAACAAAAAATTTAGAGATGAGTAAAGATAATTAAGTTTTTTATTTGTTTAAAATTCTAACAAAGCTACCTAATTTAAGGAGAATACAGATGGAAAAACAATGAAATTCAGTTAGAGTATAAAACCATGTTTTATTTAATTTAAGGATTAATCTAGATATTTTGGTTATTCTGTTAAGAAAAACCAAAACGATTTTTTTCCTCAAATAAAATTATCACATATTCAGAGGATAAACTATTTTGAATAAAAAAAGGGTACTGAATTTTTTTGTATGTAAACGATTTTCATTGCTATGCAACCAATGCTGAGGATAGAAATTTTTTATTTTGCATGTTTTGAATACTTGTAAATACTTATTTTGGATAAATATTTTGAAAGAAATGAAGCAAAATGAAATTTATTTAGATTTTAAATGTCCTCTTGAACCCTTATTGTAGCATTTTTATTTATTTTTTATAGTATTTGTTTAAATATCCAAAATTCAATATTTTGTTTATACATAAATATCAATTTGATGACTTGTAAATTAAGGAATTAATTTCTGATATTTAATTAACTTTTAGTTACAATTGTCTCAATTATAAATATTATCTCAAACGAATTTTAAGTTACTAGAAAGAATTTTAAATCTAAAAGAATTAAAATCTTTTTAAAAATAGTAATTATATTATGCATAGGAAAAATGATGTAACTGAAAATTTTGACATATTTTTTTCTTTTCAGCTAGAGATTATTTCCTTTGAGCTTTTTTTTCTTTAACCTTATGCGGTTGTATGTTTGCTTTAGCCACCACAGCAAAGAACCACATTGACTTTATATTATATCCAGGCGACAAGCTTCACAGATACGTAGAATAAGAAATAATATTTTATAAATTGTACTTAAATGTAATTAGGCATTTTCGCTTCAATTTTCGTAACGCAATTATAAGTTTTCAGCGATACTGAAGTATTAGAAAATGATGAAAATGAGAATAGTTGTGCAAATGAATTTACTGTTTGGAGAAATTTTACTCATAGAGACGAGCCTCAATCAAAAACTAATTCCTCGACGAGATCTATAAGATTGTTGGAAGTAATGTTCATTGTACGGAACTTATCAATTTTTTCAGACTCTTTTTCACAGTACCTGAAAAAATTGTACTGGAAACAGATAAATATGCGAATATTAAAATACCGAATCAGAGCTTATCTGAACGATCATCTTGTAATAACTGGGTCAATGTGATGAAAGCTTTTTTGGGTGTAATCCTTAGCATGGGTATTAACACCGATTCCTAATATTAAAGGTTATTGGATATTGGGAGCATATTGGGAACATATCATTTTTTAAAGATATATTTTGAAGCAACATATCTTTGTTTTGAATTATCTAAAATCAAAAGACGGATTAGATTTTTTCAGTTAATCGAAGGATCCTAGTATTGGTCGAAGGAATAGTTAAAATTTTAATTTTTTGGAAAAATTTTCACGAAAAATTGTTTAAAAAATAGAAATAATTATAGTAAATCTAATTCCTTGGATCAATATCTAGAAAATGTATCTGAAAAGGTTGTGGTTCAAAAAAAGTTTATACATATTTTATTTTTATTTTTTCAACTGACATGATGTCGTCTATTTCAGGGCCATAAAACGAACCCTCTGCAACATCAACAGCTTCTAGTAAATAGAGTTGATGTTGTCAACGAATCATTCTTTCTTCATGCTTGCTCCCATGCGCTCTTGAGCCAGAAAAATTGACACTCTCGACATCCTCTTTCTCGACTAGGTATGAGCAGCAGGGCAGGGAGGAAAGGCTTAATGGCAAACTACATATATTGCAACAATTTGGAGATGTAAAGGTGAAGACTTTTTCTTATATTTAAAAAAAAAAATTTAAATTAGAAGATGTCATATTAATTAGTTTTGGGACTCAAAAACCAAGGTTCATTATCAAAAATTTTAAATTTTTTACATAAAATCAAAACATACTATTATGTCACATATATCTAGAGTTTAAATAAGGAATAATAAATTTTATTTTACCTTCATAATCTTGCATATTATCTGTTATTGATCGTTTAATGAAAATTGATTCTGGCCAGCATGACACCCATGTAAAAACTTAATACAACCGCAGAGGGTTAATTTAATTAACATTTGTTTTAAATTAAAGAATTATTTGATTTAAAATAAATTTACTCTTTCTCTAATTTTTATAAGAAAATTTCTCGTAAAATTTTAACTTTATTCAAAAAGAAAAACAAATAAAAAGTAAAACTATTTTCAATAGAATTTCATATAACATTATTTCGGTGGATCAAACATAAAATTTTCATTTGATTCGTTATAAGTTTGGAGGTATTTAATTTCCGCCTACTCTAGGCTATTTATCACCCACCTAAGATCCATCAGTTCTGTCTAATACAGAGCTATTGGCTTAAATATGGTTTCTAACATACGCTATAGGCAAGATTATTTGATTGTTTACCATTAACGTCAGCCAAGTTTAATGTGAACTTGAATGATTGATGACCTTTAGCCATCTATATAGCAGTGATGAATATCTACAATTTGATTGCTTGTCAATTTATTTGACAGGATTTAGAAAATTGTTTATACGTCATTCTTTTATCAAATTTGTTATTAAATGTAAAGAAAAATTAAAAAGCTTCATTTTAGGCTGGCAAGGATAATACTTAGTATTTTTGATATTATCTACATTATTTAACCAAAAAAAGAAAAGAAAATAACAAAAATCGTAAAGAATATTAAATTTTTTTTTTTTTTTTTTTTTTTGATGAAATACACAAAATCATGTCGACAATGATGTTTTTTTAATCAAATAAAAATTATGAAAAAATTGAATAAATCGAAACATGTCTTCTCGTTTATATTGAGTGATTATCTTTCTCATTATTTTCCTTTTTTTGTACTTACAGAGAAGAATTTCATATCTTTGCAAAACATTTTTCAGTCATACTCTTCAATATTTGTTGTATTTAATCAGTACTTTGTCAGCAATTTAGGATTTATTTTCAAAAGCAGCTTAAGAAAATAGGCAAAATGTTAGTAAGTTAAAACAGAAAAAAAAACATAAAGATATGAAAAATTAAGTACAACTGAGTGTGCTTCAAAAATCCTGATAACAGATATCAAGAACGCAATTAAAATATAAAAAACTTTTTTCTTTTTTTTTAGTTAAGGTAAAATATTTTCTAAATAAATAAACGTATTTTTAATATGTTGATTAAAATAGATTGATAAAACAAATTAGATAACATTTCAGCAAATAAAACATGTAATAATGGTGGGGGTGAATTTATGCTAAATATATATATATATATATATATATATATATGTATTGCGTAGGGGAAATTATGTTAAGATCTTAAAAATTTTCCAGTGTATCTGAGAAGAAAAATCATTAATATTTTTACTAAGGAAGTAATTGCTATGTCTGAAAAGCATTTCCTCTTCATTGATGAAGTAGTGCTACTTTCCTTATTGGGACCCAACAAAAGACTGAAATTAATTATAATTTTATGATTCAGTATGGATTTTTGGTTTTAATATTATAAAAATAATTTTATTTACTCAATTCTAAAACAAATAAATTTATATAACATCTTCAAGAAAGAGAGTAAACTATAAAACCGTGTTTTTCTACAGAAATAAAAAATTTTGAATTTCTTTTAAAATTAAATTTATAAAAATGTTTATATCTTTTAATTAAAATACAAATAATTTAAGTGAAACAAACCTTTTTCTATGTTTTTATAAGATATAAAAAATTACCAGTTCAAGTATTAAGGTCTATTAGGCATAAATAATTGGCTCATATTTTTTGCAAATGAACATTCTGGCAGCTGAATGTCCCTATTCAATTGAAGATGAATGGATACTTTACTTTATACATATTTACTTATTTTCTTTCGACAAAAATAAGGAGCAGGTAGATAGCCGTAATAGAAGATTTATATTAATGATACACCCAGAAGTGTATTGCATATGTTTTTCAAGGAAATTCTATGATAGGCTTAAAATAGATAAAATGTCTTGTTTTATCATACATACATACATTATGTTACCTGATTACCTATTTTCTAGTTATATATGATCTATATTTTAAAATTAATCGTATATAATTAGTTTGGAAGGGAAAAGTTTTAGTCAAAATAATTTTTGTTTAGACATAATTACTAAAATACAAAAACTTAATGATAAAGGAATGAAAATAAAAGTTGAGAAATTATTATATTGAGATGCGATCTTATGAGAAAAATATTTAACAATTTTTATTAAATTTATTTTAATTAATTAGTAAATAAAAGTTTATTTAAGGATGACATAAGTCTAGTAACTAGCTGATTATAATCAATAATGAATGGGAATACATGATAGCTGTGCCAATTATCAAAAAAAAAAAAATAATGTCAGACTGTTTTTCCTTTTGTGTAAAATGATGACAGTGGCATATGAAATTCAAGGGTTTTTCTCTGTTATAAATTATTTACGGTATCTTCTATTACCAGCCATCAAAAATCTGTTTAAAATGGTATATACATATGTATGTATGCTGGAAGATACTTAGAAAAATTGGTTACAATAGAATCATTTATTATATCCTTTATACATCCTTTTTTTTTTGGTTTAACTCTCAATTATATACATAGGATTTATTTTTCTTGTCAGTTTTCATATTAATCCTAAGAAATGTAACACTTTTGTGTTGTAAGAATAATTATTTCTCCCTCCATTGGCTTAAAATAGTCCTGATAAAGTCAAAATTTTCATGTTGAATGATAAGTTTCTTAATTAAAAGTTTATTTAATTTAGGAAAAACATTTTTTATTATCATT
The DNA here is from genome assembly GCA_947359355.1 of Acrocera orbiculus. NCBI lineage: Eukaryota > Metazoa > Arthropoda > Insecta > Diptera > Acroceridae > Acrocera > Acrocera orbiculus. Next base: position 15,938,608 of record OX375759.1, read on the forward strand.
TGTAGCTATAAATTAGAAACTTAAGATAGAAAGTATGTATGTAGAAAACACTAAAAATAAAACAATTGTAATGTAACCAAAGTAAAAATGACTGTTTGGCAAGTCCAAATATTGGAAATATCAAAGTTACAAATTACTATCTGTATGCAATATGATTCAGAACCTAGCAAGACAAGAATAGAAATCTTTTAAAAAATTGACTAAATTCTCCTAAAAATTTGTATACATGAAGAAATTAGAAATACATATATAAACTTTAAATAGGAGTTTGACAAACAACATTTATAGCCATACGACAACAGAGGACAAAACTATTTCAACTATAGCAAATATATCGTCACCGTCAACAATTTCAACTCTTACGTCATTTTGGATTCTATTTCTAAATGCTGTAACGTAATTGATATAACTGAAAGTAACTTTTATCAAGGAAAATCAAAGCAATCAATTGTATTTTACAAGGCTCATATAAAATTTACATAATTCACAAGTATATAAGAGCTAACACACGTTTAGCAGAGGTGTTTGCTAGAAGATTTAATTTAAAATATAATAAGTCCTTCATTTTAATTGATAATTCTAATTTTTAAAAAGAAAAACAACTAAAGGGACTTAAAAATTGTGTATCAAGGATGGATAAAGATTCTGATTCCAGGACTGGTAAATTGTAGCAATACATTATGTTTCTTGGCCTGATTCAGCAGCTTTCTATATCTGAGTCGAATAAGATTTAGTGCACACTTGATCTGATTTGCATTGAAATTTCGGAATAAATTGTAATAAGCAGAATTTTGTTCGTTTACGGCACATGTTACATCATTTTATTAAATTTTATTTTATTTTTAAAGAAAGGCGTAAGAATTCAAAAAACTTCTGTCAGTGTAGACCTTCAAAAGGGTTTAGCATACTAGCTTTCCTTAGTTCTATATTTGCAGAAAAACAAAATTTTTTAAGAGAGTTTTAAAAATAAATTAAATTTGGGTAGAAGAGATTTCTTTGAAAGGCAATAGATTTTATTTTATATTTAATTAATTTTATTTCAAAATTAACATAAAAAAAGTTTTAGAAATGTTTTTAACACTCCTTAGTTTATTATGCACTGCAAGAATTTTAATTCGAAAACGTAACTGCAGGTTATAAAATTTGGAAGCGCTTAAAATATAGTTAGACAAATGTTTGCAAACCAAATGAGTGAATTAGCGATTTGAAAGCAAAATAAAAATTTACCAAATTTACTAATGGCAGATTACAATAGAGCTGCAGAAGCTTGACAATTATCAACACTTTTTGATTATATTAAAACGTGAACACCGATTCAAAGTTATAAAATTGAAACCAAAATTGAACTATCTAACCAAAACCTAAAAGGAAAGAAAAACTTATGAATTTTGAGTCAATATCAGCTAATAAAGCTGGAAAATATATTAAAAACTGTGATTCAGATATGTTTCAGACTTTAGTAAAGACTTATTAATATAAAATATCCGGTGAATAATCCTTTCAAAAAGCTGATAGCTCCTAGTAAGTTTTGCTTAGCATAAATTCTTTTTATTAATCTTTGATTTCTTTAATTGAATGTAAAGTTATGACGCTTATTTTCTTATAATTTGAATTGTGGTAATTTTATTTAGATATTAAGAGCTATCTAATATCATTTCAATTTATTTTTCGTTTATATTATATTGATATAAATTTTTTAAAGATTGTGGAAAATTTTCTTAAATTGTAACGGAACTTTAGTTTATTAATTATTTTTCACTAAAATAAATTGAAACTTTGAATTTTACTTTAAAAATTTCTTTTCCCTAAAAATTTATTTATTAAAACATTAAATTAGATCCCTTTTTAAACTGATAATTTTGTAAAATATTCCAAAATTACAAATAATCAGGGTAAAATGTTTAATTTTGAATTAGAATAGAAATGTTTTGAATATTTAAAATAGTAAAATTTTGAAAATTTTATATAATACGGTTTTATCACGCCTAGATCTAAGCTTACAAGTTCAAAATTAATCGAATTACACCCTTTTTTGTTCCAATGACTGCCTTATGGGACATCCGGTTTATTTGTTGGTTATGTAAATTTAAGGATATAATTTTTAAGTTACAGCATATAAAATATTTGGCTATGAGTACACTACAAAATGCCTTAATATAATACCAAAGGAAAAAAGATATTTTATTTGTTCCTTTTTTAGTCATGCTTAAACCCAAAGTGTTGATATGCTAATTTAATAGGATATTTATAGACGGGCATAGTAGCATAGGATGAAATATCCTAGTTTCATGGAATAACGTTTTGCAATTCTTGTAAAAGAAAAATGTCAAGTTAAAGAAATTTTAACATTGCAGCTCAAAAGGACCATAATGATTGAAGGAAACATCCTTTTTTTGTTCTTTTTTTGTATTTAAGTGAAACTTAAAGTTGAAACCAGAAAAATTATAGCAACATAATAAAAATAAATGATTAATAAAAGTCTATTAAAGTTATAATAAAAGATACGTAATGAATCATTATAGGAAGAATTTTATAGCTGCAAAATATAATAAGAAAAAATGTAAACGAAAGTTATTCGGATAATTTTTGTGTGAAAAATACATTTCGTTCTAGCAAAATTCATAAAATCTTATTGATGTTTAGAATAAAAGAAGAGATATATAAAATATAAGCAACAAGCACTCTTTACTTAAAAAAAGTAGTAAAATGTTGAGTAAATAAATTACAAACTTTTCAAAATGAAATTCATAATAAAGAAGTAACCATTTGTAGAATGTATGTTAGTAAGTTTCATTTGTCAAATTAGTTCTAGCTTTAAGGGGGGGGGGGGGGGGGGGATCACTGCCAGTCAAAAACTACATTACCGATTCACTTCAAACTTGGTACACACACTTTGAGTTTTAGCGTTTCTTTTACATTAAGGGTGTTTTCCATTTACAAAATGGCGGAATTTTTCGTAAAAAATAGTAGTTTTTACTTTAAATGAGCACAAAACTTTTTTAATTAAAAAAAAGTAATCAGACAACGTCGGAGGAAGGATTTAATAGTACCTTGACTAAATTTTAAGTTTTTTTGATATCAGGTAATTTCCAGCTGAGATACAGTGATCACCGCAAATCATCTTTTTCCAAAGATGTCCTTGGAAAAGCTGTGCCACCGGCTCCTATATAAAGATTGTTTAGTAAAAAAATTTCAAAATATTGATAACATCATGCTTAAGAATTTACAAAAACCTTCAATAAATTTCCTTAGTCAATATTCATAAAAAAATTCGCGAAAAAAGTGATTTTTTACGCTTAAAACCATACGAGGCAATATATACATTTTTATTATATGTTATGTATACATATTTATTGTATTATTTTATAGAAAATTATATATTTTTAAACCCAACAAATTTGCTAGAAAGAGTTGTTGGGTCTGTTCTGCATATAAAATAAAAATATCAAGTGCTTAATATGTGTAAATCTTGTAAGGTAGCATTACATATTGAAAAATGCTTGCAAAAATATCATACCAATAACAATTTTTTGTAATTTTATAGTTTTGATGATTCGAAGTTGTTTTGTTCAAATTTCTGAAGCTAAAAAGTATTTCAAATATAGTTGTTGGGATTTAATTTGCCCCGGTAGAAGTTTTTTTTAGAAATAATGCCGGGACGTAATGTGTTAAAAACTTGTTAACGCCGTGATATAGGCAAATATTGATAACAACACCAAGGAGGAAATTAATTATTAGGTCCTTAAGTTTGAAGTGATGTTATATTTAATAAAATTATTGTATGTAATTTGCCTACTATCTATGTATATGCCTGATATAATACAAATTTTATAAAAAAGTGTAGTTTTTCTCGCTAGCTGTGTTTTCTTTTAAAATTTTTAGTGAATAAGACATTTCATCAAATTTGCAAGTAATTAATTTTTTAGTTTTTTCTACAAATATCATTCTTGATGTCATAGTATTTGGATTTATTTAATTTTTTGTTGAGTTAGATTTTGTTTTATGTTTTTAAAATTTAAAATAAAATTATTATTTTTACAACTATACAAAAGACTCATAACTAATTTTTCATTCAAATAATGGCTTTATATCAATTTATGGCTGAACAGCAACTTTTTGAATTTATATATTTTAAATAAATTAAAAAAGAAAAGCAAAGTCCATTACAAACATGATCTTATATTACACCACCAAATTTAAGTAAAGAAGATAAGAAAATTTAATAGAAATTATTTTATACGAACTGGAGATGATATCCATTCTTAGGTCATTCTACAATCTTATTTTTTGTACGTTTTAATAACTTTGAGTTTTTGGAATGAAATAGTTCAATACAGAATGCTCTTTTTAACCAAGGGAAATATAAAAGTAGCATGTTGTTTTGCACGATTAATTTTTCAATTAATTCTTGAGAAATAAAAAAGTTTCTATTGGAACTTTTGAATAGTTTTCTTAAATTTCTCTAAGTGAATATTTTTATTTTTCCTCTAGGGCTAGGGTTTCACAAATATTAAAAATAATAATTTTGTATAATATATTTGATACTATAAACTTATAGTCAAGTAGTTCTCATTAACTTTAATTTAACCTTCTTGCCATATCTATTATATTTTTGACTGGAGATGTTTGCATAGAGTAGATTTTGTGTCCTTATTGTCCCTGAACATAATAATTTATTATTAATGGTGTTCAACGATGTTAACACAAAAATTTTCTACTCAAAGGTGCATTCAACTATTTCTTCAGCCATTAAATAATATCTTCTTTCTCTCTCTCTCTCTCTTCCTTTTATTCTCTATAACATTCAAGTAGAGTATAATACCTTGGATATTTGTTATGAATATTTGGAATACAGTAAAATAGAAGGAGTCCAGTTGAGAAACACAACAGAATATGAAAACAGTAGGGAACTGTCCATTTTCGCCCAGCTGGAGTTATATATTTATATGTAATTGTGGAACAACTTAGAATAAACAATAGAATTTGAGAAGATATTATTAGCACGAAATATGCATGTCTGCATGTTGGACTGGTTGAAATAATTTTAGCTGAATCACGTTGCTATAAGTAAAATGAATACTTTAGCATTTCTTGAAATTCAATATATTCTCAGTGGTAGATAAATTTTGTTAGTTTGATTAGTTTTTGTATTTTGTAAGAATAAATTTTTTTTTTGAATTAAATTATTATACTTAAGAGAAATTTATTATCAGTTATATAAAATATATGAGAAACAATATTGATTCAAATCTTTTTCCCTTATCCTGGATAAAAAAATAATTAAATTAAATTGTAAAATTTTAGAATTATTTTACTCTAGGAAAAATATTTCTTAGAATTTATCACTTTTAATTTTAAACCAAAATGAAAAAAATTTTCGCTTTTATTTAGAAACATTTTCTTTGGTAGTTTTTTGTATTAATAGAAAAATTTTCTGATTTAAAATTTTTCTTCTTATTTTAGTGAGAGTTTAACGAGAAGAAAGTCAAAAGTAAATTTTTCTTTCTTAATTAGTATTATTAGCTCAATAATAAACAATTTTATATGAAATTTAACATAATTCTTGATGAACCAAGAAAATAAGCTTTGGAATATTAACATAAGCACAGTTGTTTATCATTTTCGCAAAAGGAAAATCAATTTAAATTACACACAAATACAGATCTGCTAAGATTAATAAGTATTACTTAAGGCATTTCAATCCTTTATAGGCTAGATATTTATTTTTTTTTAAATTTAGTAACAATAATCTAACTCTACTGTAAAACAAAATAATGAAAATTCTTGGATAAAAATTTAAGTTTAATATTTTACTCTGTAATTGGTTTACTTTATTTGAAATAGGATCAGATATTCATTAAAAAAATAAAATAGATTGAACTTTATTTATTTGAATTTTCTAATGAGTAATAGATAATTGCAAAATATTGAGAGAATAGACAAAGTAATATCATAATAATAAGTAATTTTATTTATTTTATTGTAAAAGCCAATGAGATTGTATAAAAAGTATTTCTTTATTCCCAATATATCTAACATGAAGTTGACATTCGAAGGCAGTTTTCATATCTACGATTGTAAAAGAAAACTGAATTCTACCAATACAGATTGTATTTAAACTCATGAAATTACTTTGAATGAGCTTTTTCTGAACTGATTTGTCCTGAAAATGTTTGCCAGTTTTAACCTGTTAGTTCAAATTTGGAAATTTTTAAGTATATTCAGTACAAATTTAAATTTAGGAATAAATGGAAATGATTATACAGATTTAAGCCTATTTAATTTGCAAAAAAAACAGGCTAATCCATATAATCAATTTAAAAAATGTCGAAAAAATTTTACTTGGTATGAAAAACGGTCAATTTTTAATGAGATTTTGGAACTGTATGTGTTCTACTAAATGATTAAATTGTAGGAAAAGAGGCCTTAACATTGACATTTAATCTCTTTTCCTGAACTAAGAAGCAACACACACCTAAAAACTTTTTATTGAAAATCTTCAATATCTTAAAGCAAACGTTCGCTATGTTTACCAAACAACCTAATCAATAAAAAGTTAAATTTGGATTTTACCTAAGTAAAGATCTATTTATAATAATGTGAATATTTTAATTAATTAAAAAAGTAATTTAACTTTTACTTTATTCAATTAAGTCTATTGAATTCAGAGATCTAAATTAAAATGGCATGTTATTATTATATAATAGAAGAAAGAAAAAATATATATCTCATATCGTATTCAAAGTCACGAGAAAATGTGATTTATTAAAGGGATTATCTAAAAAATTGTCAAACATCTCATAAATGACTTTGATATGGGTAAACCAAAAATAGAGTAATATGTTTTAATATTATCAATTATCAAATATTTTATTAGATAATATTAATGTAAAAATACATAAAAGGAAATATTAATATAATATAAAAGTCAAAAAAGAGTGAACATTTTAAATAGCTGAATGAAAGTAAAAGGCAAAAACAAAATAAAAAATATGAAGGATTGCTAGAAATGATACTGAGTTTATGTTAGGAGTGATGATTGATTATGCAAATCGAATATAAAAAATAACTTATTTTAAAATAACACTATTAGGAAAAATGTTGAATGTCAAAAATTATTTTCTTCTATATTTTAATATTTCATTAATATGTTATGAAAAGGAAAACTGAAATCAAAAGAATAATTTGTTGGATTTAATAAAAATTCTTTTGCTAAAATATAAAATGTATAAAATAAAATTTAAAAAGGCAAATTTTTCACTACATGGTTTTTATAATTCATAAAACAAATTAGTTTACATAAACAAAATAAAATTAAGATTAATTCAATTTAAATTAATACCATCAAAAAACGATAACGAATACTTTTAAATAATGTAAGCCTTGAACAAACCTGCGCGTCTTCCCCGCCTATTTTACGTGCGTCAATTGACTAGTTCACCTGATGTTAAAACTCAAGCTTTTGATTTTTTTTAGTTGTTCTTGTTATTTTCTCTTTATTTTTGTTAATTGTTAATAAGTCGGAAATTTAATTAAAGTTCATCAAAATAATATTTACATTCTTTAAGATTTCATTGATAACAAGGGATGTTTCGAGAGAATATTTTCTAGAAATGAACACATGAACAATGCAATCGAATTCCCTTACTAATCCTAGAAGATTTATTCAAATAGAAAATAATAGCTTTTTCTATGTCTTAAAATGTTGGCATTATATTTAAATATTAAATTTTTATTGTTTTAATTTTAAGAAAAGTTTCATTGACTATGCACGAATCAATTTTCAATCACTTCTATTACTTAAAAGCAAAAATGTTATACTCCTACTACTAATCTTAAAGTTTGCGACAAAAAAGCTTTTAAAGTGTATAATATAAAAATTAAATTTTTAGAATAAAGGAAAAAAAAAATGTTCGAAATATATGTTTGATAAATAAATCAAAATTCAGCATCAACAAAACAACAAAAATTTTCTTTGTTGAACAGAAATTCCAAATAAGCCATTAATTTTAAACAAAATCCTTTACCAAATCGACATTTTTAGTGTAAATGTTCTCGTATATATTCAAACGAATAAAAAACCAGTCATGGATGAAAACCCACAAAAAGAATTGTAGAAATATTAAAAAACAAAAAAAAAAAACCAACAATAAAATAGAAACTTTTTTAGACCATAGCCGATAGAATGAATTCCTAAAATGATATCTGATCCAAAGAAATGATAAAAAGGATATTTTCTACTGAATTAAGATTGTCCGTATGAAATTTAAGTTTATTCGTAAATTAAATTTTCAGCTTGATATCTTATTTATTTAGAATACCACTATTATGGCACAAGCAGAAAGCCGTTTGATGGAAGAATGAGTCAAGCTAGGCTCATTACACAGGAAGCGCTATAATTGGTAATCAATTTAGTTAGTAAAAGTTATACGGTACAGTGAACTTTTCATTTTGTTGAAGTGTAAAGTAGGGTTTAACCTATAAATTAAAAAGAAAAAAAGGAAAATAAATTGGACATAAATAAATAAAAATCAAAAATAATAAAAAAAATTGAAACTTTTGTTGATTAAATAACCAATTTCAATCCTATAATCACTAATGCATAGTGTTAAACTAATTGAATTGATTTGTAAACTTATATAAGTTCTATTTTTTAATATTAAAAAAAGAGTTCTTGTTTTGTTAAAAATTTTATTTTGATTCCATTTAATTTGTGTTCGATCAGTCATCAATTCTTAAGTAATTTCTTGGCCTGTTATTAATTTATTTAAAGATATAATTTTGAAAGATTTAGATACTAAATTACACTGTCGGCTATATCTGAAACAACGAAAAATATTTCATAAAAGAAAACGAAGGTGTTGATCTTTAAGAAAAACTATAATGAAAAGTCGTGATATGTCTTTGATAAGGGATCATAAATTACAAGTCAGATAGCCTTTTAAATTTATAGCCATTAGTTAGTTATTGTTAGAAAACAAAAAAGTTTTGCATTTTTGAAATCAAGAGAAAATAATAATTGATATAATTAATTATATTAAAGTAAAAAATATAATTTCTTTGTACCATGATATTTAGGCTAGCTTAATTTCAAATAATTAACCATATTATTAAATTTTGAAATTAAATATTTTCTTCTAAAGTAAATCTATATGTAGATAACGAGAGCGATAGAAAAATGTGTAAAATACTGAAATTATGAAATGCCAATTTTTTGAACTGTTTTTTAAAGATTAGTACAATTCTTTGCCTATCATCTAGATAAGTGGTGCGGAAAATATTTTCACTGCCGCCCCCCCTTTTCGTGTAAAATTTCATCATGTCCTCTGGGTGGACAGTGATCTTTAAATCTTCAATGCTGTTAAACTAAAATTCATTTTGCTATTTTGGGCTATAATAACGATTAATTAGAATTTTGAATAAAATATTTTAATCTTATAAAATAATTATTTCATTAATGCGAGGTATGCATTTGTAAATTGCTCATGATTTCTTCTATTCGGATGTATAGTCGGAATCATCAGCCGTAGGTCATTCCCCGGATCCAATGGAGAGCGATATTATATTTTGATTGCAACTTATTTTGAAAAGACTGTTTCACATAAGTAAGTTGATGCAAATTGAATTAAAATATTTATTGCTATTTTTTTCAAATCGGTATATTCGTTTCCAATGGATAGCCAGAATTTTTGGCATGATTGAGACTTGAATTGAGTACATAGTGCTTCGTCACTTAAAATATCAATTCTTTTTCATTTAGAGGAATATTGGAATTCAAAATATCGAATGAGAATGGATTAGAGATCCAACCCAATTAATTAGCTCGAAATTTTTTAAAACTTTTTAAAAATTTTTCACCCATTTTCATCATAGGACGAGAAATTAATTCTTTAAATAACAAATAACTTCTTAGAGCCCCTTAAGGGATCGCAACCCACAATTTGCAAACCACTGATCTAAATATATAAAGCTCAAATATTTACTGTTTGTTACCTATAAAATACGAATCTATCGTCAAAATTAAGATTATGTTTTGGAAAATGCTTTCTTTTTGACATTTTTAATCTAATGCTTTTATAAGTAAATGTGGTTTTTAAATATCTTTTACTATAGAAGCTTTTACTTTTCTTATTTTTTAAATTAAAAATGGTAATATTCAATATACGTTGTTAAAACTTGACAAAAATCGGAAATGCAAAACTGAAGTAGCTTTGAGTAAAAAATATCTCAACTGGTTTGCTTAGAGTAAAGTAAAAATTAAGAGGAGTTCAACGAATACAATAACAAAGAAACTGTTCAAAACGAATAGCGAATTGATTTAAAAGTTTCCAAAATTTACAAGAAACTTCAAAATGGCCTAAATTTTTGTACAATAATTAAAAATGTAAATGCTTATTGGCAAAACTTTTCTTGTAATTAATTATTTTAACATAAAAATCAAAGATATTTTATTGTTCGTATTCAATCTGTAAATGAATCATTAATTGCTTAGAGCAGTAGTTGTTTTTAAAAAAAAAATATTGCTCGAATAGATCATGAACAGAATGCAAAATAATTTGAATTATGTGAAAATTTAGGCACTAAAGTATACAGGAAAGAAAAATGAAAGCATAATTGAGCAATAGGATATGTTGCTGAAGTTGTTGTGCATTTGATGAAAGAATTTTTGCATCAAAGATATTCTGTATTCGAGGATAATTATTATTCAAGTTTTATATTGACCAAAGGAAAGTTACTTGAATGAATAACTAATTAAAGAGAAGTTTAAATGCAGCAAGAAGAGTAAACAATGTAATATTGGAAATATTTTTTAAAAAAGAATTATTTAATATTTATCAATCAAATAAGTTCCCCCTTAATAGGAAAAAAAAAGTTTTGGTGTTTTGTTTTTGGTGCTCTAAAATAAAATCATCTGGAGATTATTTAAAAAAAAATTAATTTAAAGCAAAAATATTTTAACTTTTCGGATTGTTAGATTAAAAAAAGCTCAAGTTTTTCATATAATCTACATTTAAATAAAAAAAAAACAAATTCAATTACTTTAGAATAAAAAGGAATTTTATTAAAATAAAAACACAAAAAAAAAAGTTTTTGGTTTCCTTTTTAAACAAACAAACATAAATATATTACTGGAATAAAATATGAACCACACTCTTAAATTATTTATTGCTTTCTTTGTGATATAATAAAAACACAGTCAAATTTTGCATCATTTATTGGGTATCCGATTTTTGTTCAGTTTATTGGCAATTGTGTTCCAAAGAACTTTATCTATTTAAGGGTGGAGACATGTCATCTAAAATCTTCATTGAGTAGCATTACTAAATTAATGTCTAGAAAACTATTTAGATTTTATCTCAAACTACTAGAAAGCACCTGTAGAAATGAAATAAAATAGCAAATAGGATCAATAAAAAAATTTAACTTCATAGATTATATTGCCTAATATAAAAAGGAATACAAAAGATAGCTTGAAAAATTTCGTTTTCATAAATTTCTACTGAAAGTTTTGGTTTTTGTTTTGTTTTTGTTTTATAAAAAACTAACTTACCGATTGTTGTTATTAGTGTCAGCGAATAAAGAAATGCTGAGGCATATGACCATTTGTGGGATATTGTGACAGGATGGTATCCTGCTTGTTGTATTTTTGAAGCTCGTACAGCGCGAAGTATTGTATCCTACAATATAAAAATAATAAAAAATATAAAAAACAAGATTAGAATATTCAAACATTTTTTATTTTATATATACAGAGACCAACATGAACAAAACCAAACAAAAATCAAAAGACATAAAAATTTATGTGTGAATTTTTTTATATCATTTCAAACTATTGTTTGAATTGTCTATTCATGCGGACACTAAGATTTAGGTAATAGACTTCCTTATTTTATTCCTTTTTGAATTGTAATTGAGACATTTTATGAAGTAAGACAAAAATTAATGTCTTATTTGTAATTCAAATTGGTTATTGATGACACCTTTTACAGTTGAATAAATATTAAATATTCATAGATAAATATCAATAATCCTTCGAGTTTTAAAACTAAAATATTTAAGGCGAAAATTTTTGATGTTAGGTATTTAGATAAAGTTAAGGAACTGTAAAGAACTTATATAAACTTTAATTTTTAAAATGCTTTCTGTTGTTTATTTATATAAAAGGAGATAGAAGAGTCAAACTTTATCTGCATGAATAAAGAAGTTTCAATTAGAATTAGAATAGAAATTTTGAGCCTCTTTTCTGTAAATAAACTTATATTTGCATTTTTAAGTGTGTCTGAAAATATTTTCCTAAATTTGAAAGTAGTAAGCATTAAAAATAAAAGCAAAAAAAATCAAATGGATACAGATAGTTAAGTAGGCTGATCATTATTTCACAAAATTTTAATGGTTCTAATATAAGGATTTATGTATATTGCTAGAAAAAGTAAAAACATAAAAGTTGCGAATTAACTATTGATTGCATCAGTAAATCTAATTGACTAATAGTGCCTTTATACTAGTAGAATGCTTCAATCAAAATAATGACATTCATTCCATATAGAAGAATTCATGATTATACTGTACTTTTCATTTAAAATTGTTTGAATTCCTGAAAAGTATTTTGTACGATATTCACAGTCAGAGCTAACTTTCATAATAAATAATTGTTAGTTGATTTTCAAGAGAGAAGACGAAAATTTGAAAAAAGATTCAAAATTTCTCCTTTGCAATGCCAAAAGTTTTTTTCATTAAATTTTCTTAGTAATAGAATATCACGATTGCTCAAAAATATTCTGCCAATTAGTAAAATAAAAATTTTATACAAAAATTAAAAATTTTACTATTTTGACACTAGTATTTTTATTGTTATAAGCATATTATAACTAAAGAAATCAAAAATTTAAATAATAAAATTAATCCACAACACATCTTTAATATATTTCTATACTAATAAAATTCAAAATTTTTGATCAAAATACTAAAAACTAAATATTAAGACTTACTTGAAACAGTTGAACTTCTTGTGCAGCTAATCTTGTCCAGTTTTCCTTGTATAATATGTTAAGATCCTCGGTTATAGACCATAATCGATCCACGGTTCTATATTCAAAAAAAATATATTTTCTTTAAGTCTTTAATAAAATTCAAAACTATAAAAATAATAAATGAATGGAATAGTCAATATTTTCATTTGGAGCTTTAACTATATTTATTGGTCCCCATATTATAATTTTTGCTGCATATTTAATTATATAATTTATACAAAATTTAAAGTAAATTTCAATGTGAAAAATGTATATCTTTTTTCAAAACACATTAGAATCATTAAACTAAATATTTGTTGAAAACTTTGATATAAAACAAAAGATTTCAAGTTTTTATACAATGAAATATCAACACTAAAAATATAAAAGCAAAAGGATTCCTGGAAAGGTATTCTCATCTCATACATCTATTTTTTTATTAAAGAAACAAAAGAATATATGTATATTGTTAATTTGATTTTATATAAATATCATTAGAAATGAAGAAATTGGATTTATAAATGAGGATTTTACTCAATAGGATCATTGAAATCTGTATACGATAAGTTGAACAATAACACTTGAGGATAAATCCAAATTACAATATATACATATGTTGAAAAGGAAGAAAAACAACATAATTACTTTTAGTTATCGTTACCTAAATTTACAAAACAAATTTATTAATGTTTTACTTCAGTTAGCAAAAATCTAAATTCACCTTTTATTTTATTAGAGACAGATATTATTATAACCGTGTTTTTTGAATAATGGTAATTAAAAATTGGGGTATAGTTATATTAGATAAACGAAGAATATTTGTTTAATATAAGTCTTATAAAATTCAGCGGTTTAGGCTTGTTGAAAATTTCACAAGAATTTTATTCCTTTTTATTAAATTATCTGAGAGTATAATTTTTTTAAGAAAAATATTGTATCTATAATATATACATCTATACATATAGGTATATATACACCGATCAGGAAGACTAGAATAAGATTGGTTTTCATGTTTCTATCCTTACCGGTTGTTTTATTGCTTAATTCTTTTGAATCCTTCATGATAAAAAATTTACAACTAATATTAACTTTAATAGCAGCTCAATATGAATTTTATTAGATCCTTTAATGAGATGTTATATACACACAATATTTAAATTTTTTGGTATGTTCGGGTTACATAGGCCCAACGTAACAGTTTCTGCTTGGAAAATACTGTATAATTATTAGAAGATAAAAAATATCTGAGGTTAAGACGAGCATATGTACCAGAATAGAATAATCAGGGCACATGTTAAAATTATGACTTGAAATACATTAAATTCTCTAACTGATTGTTCCTCTTGATAATTATTTTCTTTGCATTGCTTGCATTGCAAATTATAATAAATGTTAATAAGTTAGCCTATTTAATTTTTCAGCTCATCTAATGTATTCAATTTATCTAAAGTGGCTAAAATGTAAGTAAAGTACAATCAAATGTACTTGAAAAATCTGAATGATATGTAAAATTTTTGTTTCATTGTTTGTGACGAATTATTCTGTTTTGCTAAAATACATAACTTTTACAAAATATGAAGTTAAAAAAGTTGTTGTAAATTTAAAGAATTTTCTTTTGAAAGTTTAAAACTGGCTGACATGGTTTGCATTTTTGCAACATTGATCTCAAAGTTATTAAATAAAAGTTCAAACTGAGCTTTTTATTAATATCTCTTTTAGAAATGTTCACAGTTAATTCTTTAAATATTTTTATCTTATATATTTAAAGTGTATTTATTTAATTTTTTTTCTCTATATTTATAAATTTATAGCCTATTTGCACATTAAAAACTCTAATTACATAAAATATTTAGTAAAGTGTTTCTTTAATATTTGAAATAGTTTGTACATGTCCAGTCATTTTAGTTTCAAGCTTGTTTTCCGCATGTTTTGACCTTTTTGCTATAATTATATTACCAAGAAACAATTTACAATTTTATGTTGCTTGTTTACATTTTGACTTTAATTAAAAACAACGTCCTATATTAAAACATAACAAAATGGGATAAATACTTTAAAGGAAAATTCACGTAATTGTAATAGTTTGAATATTTTTGTACAGCAAAAAGATCTCGTATTTAAGTAAAGAGCTTCTGAAAATCATAAAATTTAGGGGTAAAATTTTTATTTAGAAACAAAAGCTTCATAATTTGTCATATTCATGTTACTAAATAATAAAATAATAATAAAATTTAAATTTAAATATACTAAGAAGTTTAATGGGATGCATTAAGAGCTCTGCCTTGTATATGAAGCTCTTTAGGAAGCTCTCCATCGGGTAACTTCTCATAAAGCACGTATGCGTGTTTTTGAATACATGACTATAGAAGTGAAATAAGACTTTGTCTTTTAACACATTTTTCAAGGACTAATTTTCTAAGTCCATTTTCTTTAATGTTTGTTTATAGGCACCTAGATGCCTATCACCCTAATACATATAAGGTAAGTATTTACACCTGCTAATATCAGTTTTAAGTTGACATTTAACTTTTATTTATAAAAGTTGTGCTTTATTTATAGTGATTTATTTATATTTATAATAAAAAAGGATGTTGTAGATATTTAGTGTAGTAGTTTTATGTAAAATAAATATAGGTTTGATAAAGTGTATTCTAAATAATAATAATTGAATCTAAGATTAGGAGTTAAAACTAATGTAAGTAAGTAGAGAATTAAAATAACTTTTTTAAGCTTGGTAGGCTCAATGCAATTGTATTAAATATAAATTAATTGTTAGATAAATTAATTACTTTCTTTTATAATATTTTTTTTATTATTTAAATTAACATTTGGCGAAAGCTTAAGACACTTTTCCGTAATCTTTAATTTTATTATCTAGACATTTGTTTTAACCAAAAATCAGTCGTTAATTGTATACTGATTTTTTTCAATTTTCAGATATCTTGTAGCTTTTAACACAAGATTAGATAAATTACAGCTAAGCATGGGTTAAGCTTATCCCATTTTAAATTAGAAATTATTTGAAAAGGTTATTAAAAACTTATTATAATAATATTTTTATTTTAACAAACAAATGAACTGTTTGAAAAAGATAATATGTGATATTTCATAATCGGCAATCAAATCATAAGTTTCATTTTATAAAATACAAAAGACTGTGTCATCCATGTAATACACTCTTAACTTGTTTGGACGTGAGAAAATTAAAGAGGTCTTTGAGTATTAAGTGTAAGTGAAATTTTATTGTGAAATTGAAATTATCCTTAAATATTTTTTTATTTTATGAATATTAGGCCGTTATTAAGTCAAAAATGTGTGAATACTTTTTAAGGATCAACATTTAGTACACATTTATTTACAAAATTTCCTACAGACGTGTAGTTTGTTGTTATTTAAATTTTTTAAAATTTGTTTTGCATTTTACTGCTCTCTCTCTCTTTCTCTGTCTCATAAAACTACTTTAACAACTCTAAAGCTTTATTACATACCAACAAATAAAATAGAAAAAAAAGTATAAAATTCAAATAATTTTCAAGAATCATTTACAAAAATCTCTTGCCGTAAGAAGCAAAATATCCCTAAATGAAATCATTAACTTTACTATCGACTTTCCTGAATTTTCTACTTGGCTAGTTACTTTATATTTGTTCATTCGGAGCAATTAGAAACAATTACATCGGTTATGTACCCCTAGGAGTATCAAAGCTTTAATTTTGCAATTGAAGTAGAAATATTACAAAATGTACAAAAAAATAAAGTTAAAAATTAAAGATACCAAAAAATGTTCATTAAAATTTGATTGAAGAAATGAATATTTTAAATAGAGGATATTTTATACTCTTTGAAATTAAATATATTATTGATTTTATAACAAATGTATATAAGCTAATCGAAAACGTGCTCTATAACATTCTAATGTTCAATATACTCTAATATTTTACCCTAGGGACTAAGTAGTTGATTTTACTGTTCCTATATCATACCACGTACATCTTATTTTAGGAATAGTAATCAAAATCTAACCAGCCTGATGAATAGAATTACATTTACTTAGCTATTACCTAACATCTTGGGTAATAAGAATGTTTAATAGCTTCTTTCATAGTAATTAGTAATTTTTCATATGGTTAATTTTCCAACTCAATCAACTTGTATTAGAAATTGTAAAATATTTCAAAGTCGTTACCACAAAATGTGCATCCAAGGGATTATTGCTTGGTAGCTTGAAGAGTAATCTTAAAGTCCAGCTATAATATTATCATTATATACAAGCAATTCTCCTGGATTCAGGATGTTAAACATTTTGTCCTTGCTTGAACATCATCGCTATTACCTATATGTCTTTTTAATCGTAATAGTGTGACGTAATAGTATTAACACTTTAGTTTATTTTAATATAAGATTTTATTGAATGAATTAAATATTTTTTCCACAAATTAAACAGACAAATTAATTTAAAACCTAATAGAATCTTTGATTTATAATTCAAAAGTTAAGAGTAAGTTTTAAATTGTAATTAAATCAATTTGTTATTAAAAAAAGTTTACTTTTTATAAAAAACACTAAACATTTCGTGCTTTGTTTTTATTATAATATTATCTCAAGGAAAATTCTAGAATATTAAAGTAAAATTTTAATTAGTTCTCTATAACGTAAATGTTAATTTATTTAAAATCAAAACGTTCATAAATTTTCCACTGATTTCATTTGCAATTTTGACTTAACTCTGCATCTGAATACTTACAAAAGTATTAGTATATCTATTTCTCCTATATATTAGGCTACTTTGTTATAGATACCTGTCAGGGCTACATGTATTTGTATACATATATAATTTTATTTTGATTTCCTTCTTGTGTGGATTCCACATAATGTGTCTACTTTACTTTCAATTATCAGGAACTCTGGTTGCGAATGGTTCAACTATATTAAAAAGAAACCTTATCAGTTATTCTCCCTGGCTACGAAAAAAATTACTAAAATTGTTGTTTTCAACATTGAATGAAAATTTGCCATTATTATAGAGCAGTGCACTTACCTAAACTGAAACAAACAACGGGCTATGTTATACAACAAATAAAGTTCACATAAATTTTATATACACGTAAAACATAGACAAAAAAGAACAAAATTAATGATTAAAGTTTTATTATAAACGAATTTAAAAATATACTTCTTAAGGATATTTGATTTGTTTTCTTGATTTTTAATCAAAAGCAAAACTTTTAAATTAATGTCAAATAAATTAGATGTTGAGTATTGAATTAAAGATTAAACAAATATTTAATTAATTAATTCCAGACACGTATAAAGTTCGAAATCAATTTATTTGAAAAATTTAAGGAAAGTTTATTGATCATAATTATTCTTGAATCACTATTATTTACGAAAGGTTATCTAAGTTTGTTTTAGCTTAAATATTTAAAAAAAAAGTTTTTCTTTTCTGATATAAAAATTTTTAAATAAAATTTAACTCGTAATAATTTTCAAAATCATCACAAAATCAAAATCATTGTTTTAAGGTCTATTTAAAATGTACAGAGTATTAAAGGAATCATATTACCAAATATTTTAACCATTTACGTAATTTATTCTAAATTATATTGTAGATGGCTTAATTGCTTAAGCATGGCCCATTAGAGATATTTATAATACGATTAATATTATAGATTTGCTTTTAATTAATGGGACCAAGAGTTAATTTAGAAAAATTATCAACTTAATAAACAATTTGTAAAACAATAAAATGAAATCTAAGGATAATGATTATCTTAACTGTCATTTATAGCAGATGAATTTCTCTGGGATAAAAATTTTGTTTAAATCTTATTATGAGTCAAGTTTTCTGAAATCAGCCACTAAAAACTGATTGATCAAATTGCATATTTTTTTTGCAGATTTTTGAAGGTTTGTATGCTCATATGAAGATTTTAAATTATTATTAAAAAATTTCAACTATTGTAAAAGTTATAAACAAATTAGTTCTTAAGATTTTTAGAATTAGGTTTTTTTTAAACGGCGATTACTCAGGGAATATTTGATAAAAGTTAACAAAATTTTGGTAGTAATTATAAAAATAATGAGAAAAGAATATAACATATTCACTTTATAAAAAAACATTTATTTATTTATAAAAAATTAATATTTTTATAAACAATAGTAAATTTATTTAACTTCTCATACGCGTAGCGTAATTTTTTTAACATCATTTTATTCGTTGAATGATTACCTACCAATATGTGAAAAAAAATTTTTTTGCTTTTCATAAGAAACAAAGTTATGAATTTTTAAACATCGTCATGCGAACGCTGACAAGCCGATCATTCACATTACGCTACGCACAACGCGCTTGCTACTACCTTCCCTACTTCTAATTATTCAAGTGTTGCGTTTGTGCAATAGATAACAATATTTTTTTGTTTTATTTACATTTTTTATTTATCATTAAATTTTTTTAAAAATTATAAAACTATAAACAAACTTTGCGTACATCTGTCTTATTATAATGAGAAAAAATCTTACATTCTAAACATTTTTCGTTAATTAGTTATCCCACATTATATTAAAATCAAAACATAGACGTTAGATATAACTTAGCATGAGCAACGTTGTTTAATTTGGCACGTGCATTTATTTTGGCGACGCCCATAAATAACTGAAATTCGTGAACTGTGTTTATTTGCGGAAGTGTACAAACTATATTAGTTTTTATCATGGTACCACCCCCTAAATGTTGTAATCCATTAAAAAAAAAAGGTCATAGCTGTTATAGGAAAAATTTAATTTTATATTCGAACAACTACGATGCTAATTTTAGTGGATTACATGGTTTGTATATTTGTGCTTCGTGTACAGGACAACCTTACAGAAGTAAAACGTCTGTGCAGTTTAAAAAAACCAGTGATTCGGAAGACAAAGAACAAGATTCAAATTCAAAGTTATTAGATGATGATTATGTGTGCAAAGCTGTTGACAATGAAAATAACAAATTTAAAATTGCGGCAGCAGTGCAAGAAGTAATTACTGCATCACCTGTAAAAAAAATACGATTAAATCTGTCAGATGCTGATAATGATTTTTTATGCAAATCGATCAGTAATAACGGTGTAAATCTTCATAGTGATACCAATTTGAATACTTCTTCTCATGGTAAAGGAGCTTGTGATGGCATTGGTGGGTGTGTTAAACGGCACGCGTACCGTGCAAGTTTACAGGATAAAACCCTTGTAACCACGAAAAAACTTTTCCAATGGGCCATAAGTTTTTTCAAAAAAATTGATTTTGACTTTTGTTCATTAGTCGAGTACAAAAAACACCAGAAAAAATTAGCTCCACGGTTGTCTAATGCTAAAACCATCAGTGGAACTCGAAAATACCATTGTTTTAAGCCATTTGATGAAAAAAGTTTAGAATGTAAGATTTTTTCTCATTATAATAAAACAGATGTACGCAAAGTTTGTTTATAGTTTTATAATTTTTAAAAAAATTTAATGATAAATAAAAAATGTAAATAAAACAAAAAAATATTGTTATCTATTGCACAAACGCAACACTTGAATAATTAGAAGTAGGGAAGGTAGTAGCAAGCGCGTTGTGCGTAGCGTAATGTGAATGATCGGCTTGTCAGCGTTCGCATGACGATGTTTAAAAATTCATAACTTTGTTTCTTATGAAAAGCAAAAAAATTTTTTTTCACATATTGGTAGGTAATCGTTCAACGAATAAAATGATGTTAAAAAAATTACGCTACGCGTATGAGAAGTTAAATAAATTTACTATTGTTTATAAAAATATTAATTTTTTATAAATAAATAAATGTTTTTTTATAAAGTGAATATGTTATATTCTTCTCTCATTATTTTTATAATTACTACCAAAATTTTGTTAACTTTTATCAAATATTCCCTGAGTAATCGCCGTTTAAAAAAAACCTAATTCTAAAAATCTTAAGAACTAATTTGTTTATAACTTTTACAATAGTTGAAATTTTTTAATAATAATTTAAGATCTTCATATGAGCATACAAACCTTCAAAAATCTGCAAAAAAAAATATGCAATTTGATCAATCAGTTTTTAGTGGCTGATTTCAGAAAACTTGACTCTATATTAAATATTTTTCGTTAAAAATTACAGTAAACTTAACCAAGATTGGAATCTTTTTTTATTTTTTGCTGTAAGCTTTTGCTTCTAGATAGATATAAAGCAGAGCTCACTTGGCTTTAAATTTTTTTTGGTCACGAGTTCTGTCTTTTTAGACCATTTCTTACTTTTAATTTATAAAATTCATCAAATTTTAGCTATATATAATTCATCTCAGATTTTTATATTTATTGTAGTTTTAACAAAAAGCCAAGATTCATTTAATTGATTACTTATTGAGGGAAATGTTATGTCAAATTTTTGAAATATTTTACATTTTTTAATATCGTCAAATGGGACAAAAATTTCATAAGAAGTTTTCATCATCCGCTAAACTATGCAATTGAGCTAAAAATATAAAACCTAACTAAAACTACTTATTCATAAAAAGCTTTATCGACCTTGTCAAGTAATTTTCATAACTGATAAATTTTAAAACGCTTTTTTTCTTTCAATTAGAGTAAGCTATTTCCATTTAGTTCTTATATGCATTTTAAAAGTGATAAAATTATGCAGCTCAGTACATTTTTCGATTAGGTTGAATGGTGCCAATTATTCAATCAACATATTTATCAGTTTGGTAATGTTTTTTACAACTACATCCATAATTTCAGCTTTTGGTAAATTAGCTTTTTAAGTAATATTTTGTATAGTAGGGGAGATATATATTTTTAATTTTAAGTGATAAAAAAAATACTATTTTTGTGTAAAATATCGCCTCATAACAAATGTAACGAAAAATTGATAGATTATTCACTTATTTATAGGAAATTTTGCAACCAAATATAATTAAGGCATTTATTATAAAAAAATACGAAAGAGAACAATTATTTGTGATATTTGATGCAAAAAAAACTAAATGAACATTAACATCTTCCAGTTGAATAAAGGCTAGGATCGCTTAATTTTTTATATTCAAAATAAATGCCTTTTAGTTGTTCAGCACAAATCGAAGAGCATAAATTCCTTCCAATTAATTTGGTTACTTTTTCACTTCTTCTTTTGGAAGTAGTTTCACTATATTAACATATTATCAGCATAAAATATTTATTTATGTTAAAAGACCCAAAGTTTTTCAAAATCGTATAAATAGATAAAAACTATTTAAAAGGAACTTTTTTCATGTTTCTATTTAATACGCATTTTATTTAGATACTTTAAACTTAATAAAATTTATATTTTTTCATCCCTTTTATCTTATTCTTATCTTTATTTCTAAATATTTGGAGTTTTAAAAATTAAATATTTTAAAATTAATTTTTCAAAAATTTAGTTCGATATTTAAATTTCTATCCATATATCTTCAATTTTCAGATAGATATCCTATATATATATATATATACATATATATAGATATAAATAACTTTATAAATGGCCGGATATGTTTAATCTTGCAGAAAATCTTTTAAAAGAATAAAATATGTTCAGTTAGAACATGTGTTAAATTGAAGTAAAGAGGCTATTATATATTTTCTTTTGTATTTGAAGCAATTTTTTGTAAATGAAAATATATAAAACATGTGAAAGTTTTGATTTTATCATTTTCCAGTAAATTTTTTGGGATTTGAATCGTAAATTTTAGCAATCGCTATAATTTTAGTTTTGATTTCAGGAAATTATTTTACGTTAAGAATTTGATGGTTTTTATTATCTATTTCTTAATAATTTACTTTTAGGACAAAGTTTTTCTTACTTTCTTCATGTTTACTTAATATTTTGTATGTTACAGGAAATAATCATAATATGAACAAAGTCATTTTTAAAAGGAAAAAATATTTTCTTTGACAAAAAAATTTTTCTGTTCATATGGTATATTATATTTTGCTGAAACAAATCACATAAAATATTGTTCTGGATTGGATTGAAAATCATTTCTCAGGCCAACAAATTCTCTTGATGATTGGATATTATCTGTTTTGGTTACTGCAAAACATATGACGGAAATAAGTTAGTAATTTATAGGAAGGCGGGATAACATCAGTCTTTTTTGCCTTTAAAAATAAAGACTGCTGCTGTTGTAGATTAGATAAGCTATCAGAGCATTTACTAACAACTCTGACTAAATTTTATTTTGGATTGAGTTTAGCTTTCTTTAGTAAAAAATTGTCAAAGTACACTATTAAAAACTGAATATAGTTTTCTGAATAGTTTATATATAATATATAAGCTAAAAAACAATATTAAAATATGATACCGCTAATTTGGGTATTTGGGCACATATATACGTTCCTTTTGTGGTATCCTATTTTCTGTAGTCGCTGAAAACAACACACCTATTGGCTGTGTATATCGAGACAAATAAAACAAAAACCAAAGTAAAGAAATTAAAGTATTTTTTTCAGTTAAATATTAATTAAATATTAATTGGATTATATTCAATAAAAATAAAGCAAAAAAAATATTGAAAACTTTAAGTTATATAATAGTAGAAGGACAGTTTTGTAAATTAAAACATGGAAAACTTTAAAGTGAACATAGTTTGTTGTGTTTAGTAAGCGGTAAAATAAACAAAATCTGATAGTAAATAAAATAAATTTTAAGTGTTTTGAATTTTATTTTATTCGTATATAGCTATTTTTGTATATAAAAAGGAATTCAATATTATACATAGCTTTATTTTATGTTGTTTCTTGTATAAACTTAATTCAAAGGAATATAAGGACAATTACCTACTGTCAGTAATAAACTGAAACATTCTTTGATATATATATATATATATTTATATATCTTTATAATTAAGTACAGCAAAAGTATAGCAGGAAAGTTTTTAGTGTACTGTATTAAAGCAAAGTCAATGAGCTAAATACAATAAGGGTATTACATTTAATATAAAATTCTTGCACGCAAGCTAAATTTTCTATGATTTCCTATGAAACTTGTTTATAAATAAGATCTATTTTCTTGTAATTAAATAGACAAGAACAGAAACATTTGAAAATTAATATCTTTCACATTTAATATGTGCACGAGGAGATATCCATATCAACATGATGAGCAATTATCCTGCTTCATGTGTAATTACTAACAAAACTATGTGATACTTAGAAGAATTTAACAGTAGGATAATATGAGTAAAAATGTGATTATGTTTATAGTCACGTTTTCATCTAAAAAGCAAAAGCATTGTTAGCGTTTTTGTTTCTATTAACAAAAGCATACGTACACAAAATAAATTTGTAGAGAATATTTCTAAGATCTATATTATAAAATTTTATCCTTTTAAAAATAATTTTTTTGAAAATTAATATGTTAAAAATGTTATTCATAAAAATAAATTACTTTAATATCATAAAATAGCTTCTACTGAGGTTTTTATTAAAAAAAATAAAATTCTTGTATTGCTAGCCTAAAATATTACTATAAAAATATTCGGTTTTTTATTTACCTTGAACGAATATCTGAATTCACTATATCTGTCCTTGGATACGGTTTTGAGGCGGCAACTGCTGTTTCAACGGAATTATCATCAATTTCACCCTCTAAACTGACAAATAATATAGAACCCATTATTGTATATGCAAGGACTAGTATTAATGCTCCTGAAAAGTACATAAAAAATAATTATTCATAAGAAAAATTTCTTTTAATTTATTTGATAATATTTTTGTCTCACATTCAACTGTTTAATAAAAATTTGCTTAGTGTAAATAGTTGTTTTGATAAATAATTGAAAAAAAAAGGAATTTTGACAGCAAAATTTAGACAAGTATAGATTGTGTTGCAATTTAACGAGTTTTCAATACTCTTTTACATGGATAAATTTTAGTAATTGTTATTTGGACCAACAGCACTGACATTTAACATTACAAATCTAAGATAAAATTCCAAATAAGTTGGTTTTATATTAAATTTCTAGGTCAGAAGAGCAAAGCCTCATAACTTATTGTTAATTATTCTTGTTGGTGTAATAATTGTTGAGTAAAAGATAAAATTTCATCAGAAATTTTATATCGTTCATAGACAGGGGTTATCAATCAAGTACAATATAGTGAACGAAAAGGATTAATAATTGGATAAAAGTATTTCAAAGCCATATACCATATATAGGATTCTCTTAGTTATAAAGGAATTGTAACAAATGTGATTATCAGTCTTGCTAATTCAATTTAATAATCTTAGTTATATAAGGTAGAAGAGATGAAACTGATATGGTTTTTGATTCTTGTAAATAAGGTAAATAACCCAGATAAGAAAGGATTCTATGAATGAACAGATTTTGTATCAAAAGCTAGAAAAATATTTTTGCTGTGATTAAAACTTTATATCAACTAATTCTATTACGTAAAGCACGTTTTTTAGATGAAAATACGACAAATATGCCGTACTTTGGTAAAAGTAGTCAAATTTAATGAATTTCAACAGAGAAAGCCTATAGAAATATTTGGCCGGTTGTGGTCATTAAAATGAAATTACCATGAATGTTTGTAAAGCCGATCAAGATGTATACTAGAATAGGCCCATTGTAAATATATTTATTTATTAATTTAAAACAAATTATAGAATAATTTTTATATACAATGTTTCTAAAGGGAAAATTTTGAAAGGGGGTTTTTTAAAGTTTTACTAAAAATTGGGAATAAATTTCTTAAAATATTGGTTATTTTACTTTAATTCAATTTATTAATGGAAAATTTTTAATTAAGCATGCATCACATTAATTGCATTACTATAAAGTAATACTTTAACTATAGATGAAAAAAATTACATGAAAATGCATGTATCAAGTGCTATATTTAAACCCTTAATATTAATCATCAAAGATAATATAAAAGAAAAGAGACCAATATAACTCAAGTCAAAGTACTTTTATGGCTACTTCATTTGCATGCTGATTCGAAAGAATCTTCAAGAGATTCTCAACTTTATTCAATTTCTGACCTGATTAGAAGTATCTAACTAAAGGAAATTTGCTTGCTGCATTAATTTGCTTAGGTCTTTAGAGAATTTTTAATGAGATCCTTTTGCTAGTTTCTTTTCCTTTTTTTATCATACTTAAATTTTGGAGTAGTTAACAACTTTTATTAAATTCACGTTCCCTTAATCTCATAAATATTTTATTAAATTTTAAGTAAAATAATTAATAATTTAATTACATACCTATGGCTGATAAGCAATGTGATTTAGGTGCACGATGACAGCCACATAAGGTTGGTGATTTATCTTGTTTTTCGTTTTTAGATGATGGAAAACACATCGATTTATTAACAGGACTTGTAGGTGTATCCGCAAATGTTGATACTTTTAGCGGAGTTTTTTTATTCATAATGACATCTAGTAGTAAATTTAGTTTCAATTTTTTTTTTTTTTTTGTTATTGTTGGTCTTATGTCACTTTCTTTCTTTTATGTTACATTATTTTTAATCGCATATTTTTAAAAACAATATAAATAAAAATTTGACTGTACTTAAAATAAGTTACTTTCTTTTTGTTAGCTTAACAAAGTTGTTTGCTCAACACTTAAATTGTTAGAAAAAAAAAACATTTACCTGTTAACTTCTTTGATGTAATACAAAAATGTTATCCCTTTTTGCACTTAGCACTTCATTTAACAACTTTAATGTCAATTTTTTTTTGCTTTTTATTATATTTTTATATAAAACGTGTAATTGTAAAACTTGTTATGTGTTTTTAATTGCATGGTATTTCTCTTCAATTGAAATAAAGAAGTAGCAAAAACATTAAGACTCCTGAGGGATATTTCTGTAGTAGAAATTTACTGTTGTTGTTGTTGCTGTATTTTGTTTTGCTTTTGCTTGAAAAATATGATATTCAAATAGTAACAAGTCCCCTACGGCTTGAGTCATATTTGAAAGCCATGTTTGACTTACATGCTCTCCATTATCAAACAAGATATTTTATTTATATTTTCTAAATAAATTATCTATCCTTTAGGCTGTTTTTTAGATGAAAGCGTTAAAATGATGTTAGTTGTAAATAAAATCTAGAATTGATAGCATCTGAAAATAAAAAATTTAGATGATTTGATTATTTTACTTAATTGAATTAAAACTAAAATAAGAATTAAAAAAAAAACGTTTCAATCTCTGTTTAAGAAAGGAGTATGAATAATCTAATAAAAAGTTGAAAAGTCTTGCTACATTTTTTTATTCCATCATACATAGTAATAATTTTCTATCCTTTTAGTGTTTTTTTAAAAGTCCAACTAAGCAATTGGGAAAATAATTGGGAAAAATTTAAAATCGAATTTAAGAATAGTTTCTTAAGAAATTTTTATATCTCGTCGTAATAATTTTTCTAAAAAAATACTTTGAATATTTTAGGTTTTACAATTACCAACAAATCCTGAAATTATCTTCTTAAAAAGGTAACCAATCTACTAGATCTTTTCATCAAATTACTTTACATGAAATTTCTTATTTTTGGAGCAACAAAGAATCCCTTCATTAAATTTAACCTCACTTCACTTTAGAAAACCACTTTCTAAATATAAAAATCCTTTTCAATTTTCATCCATAGCTTTAAAAATATTATATATTGATTCAAATTTTGCATATAAAGATATTTACATAATATAATTTTGTGCAAATTGAGTAGTTTTCCAGCTGCTGTGTATTAAAAAGGGATTCATGTATAAAGAACGAATTCCTTTTTTAAGAAAAAACCGATGGTTAGTTTTTTAGGCTATGATAAGCAATCTTGAAAAAAATTACTAATATATTATGACATTTGGGAAACATATTTTTTGTTATAGTCGCCTTGCAACTTGGTCTTAAGAAAGTTACTATTAATTCTTCAGCTACGAGCCAAAGAAGAATTACAAACCTGTACTAGAAAAAATAGACTATGTCAACCAAAACTATAGTTAGTAAGAAAAATTATACTATAAAAGCTCAAAAATTATTCATTAGCTCTGATGAGATCTGATACCAAAAGCTGTAAGAAAACTATTTTGCTGTATTATTTCTCACAAAGTAATAAAAACTATGTATTATTTATCCAATGAAAAATATATAGTACGCTAATTAACGGATATTTTTAATACATTTTATTTCAAATATATTAGCATAAATTTTTCGTTATTTTTTATATTGTTTCCATTTTTAAACCAGTCAAAAACTTAAATTGTACAAAATGTAAATTGTCAAAACTTTATAACATCTGACGATAAGTTAATTTAAATTATCTCAAGAGAAAAGTACAAAGTTAATAAAACTTTTTTCGCAAAAGTCTGTCTGCCAAACAAAAAAAGAAAATGTAAACGAACAAAGCAACTAAAAATAGCATGTAGCAGAAAATTTAGTATAAAATTTTTCTGAATAATTTTGGTATGGTACCCAATTTACCTAAAGATCTATTCGATTTCGTTATACAAAAGACAAAAAAAAAATTGTAAATTCTATACTAACCACCAGCTTATTCCCTTAATCAGGGAATAACCTTAATTTTTCGTATTTGGCTTGCAAATAACCTCAATCCACCCCTAATCAAAGTTCTAAAATAATATATCGCTAGGAGCATTAAGCTTTATAATTTTTTTTGCGTTTATTTTGTTTTTTTTTTTTTTTGTTTCTTCAAATTTCACATCCTCAAACACAGAAACTCAATTAACCCAATTTTAGAACTTTTGTAGTTTCTTTAAGACCTTTTGTTTTGTTTTGCATCATGATTCCCTTTCCTGATTGCTCAAGACACTTTTAGGTCCATTGAATTTAAAAATTTGTGATTGTTTGAAAATAAAGATATAATATCTAGTAAAAAAATAGAGAAAACAAAGTACAGTTTTTATAAGCAAAAAAACAAACAAAAATTTAAACTGTGTATGAATATTCAAAATGACATAAAATTGTATAAAATCCATTCAAGGAATTGGATTAAGTACAAAATAGTCGTTATTCTCGTTAGATTTTAGTATAAAATCAGTTTGAAATCATGAAATTATAGAAAACTTTGTTAAGGAAGTTAAAAACTTCACATCATTAACTAAATCCCGTTTAATTCATTAAATTTACAAATTTTGAAAACATAACATTCATTTTCAAGAATTTTCAATTTGAAATTACCATGGAAAAAGTGTAAAAAAAAGTCAAGATAAAAGCACAAAAAATTCAAACAAAAGAAAACTATTTTCTACTTCACAAAATGAAAATGACAAATTAATAAACTTATATAAATGTTATATTAATTTAAAATATTTGAAAAGGAAACATCTTTTTTATGATTTTGATTTAATATTCTAGTCAAAAATTGAACAAATTTCGACTTACAGAATTTTACATAAAAAGTAGATTTAATTTATATTCCATTGACTTAAATAAAATTTATATCAGTTTCCAGATGATTTCATTTTGAAGTATTGATTTGGGTAAAAAAGTGTCAAAAACAAATTTTTTGAATATTTATGATGAATTTTTATGTAAAATACATAAAAAGAAATATAAGCTAGATTTCAAATGAAAATAATCCTTTATTTAAGCTTAATATTTGCATAATTTAAAAACAAAATGAGTTAAGAATCTTTAGCATCAGTTTTTCAGTATTTTTTTAAAGAAGCTCAAGCTGTAGAACTAATACCAAAATAATTTTTATTAAACTGTAAAGACACATGATGTTATTTGGAATAAAATTCTACAATAAAATAATTTTACTTTTAATAATTTGAAAATGCGACAAACAAATTATAGTGTTTGGGCAAGTTACACAATTATACGTAAAATCAAAAAGTTTTTGTGTATTTATTTATATCAAATTTAGTTATTTTCATGGATATAGTCAACGTTTTTTCTTAATAAATAAAACTTACAAAAAGTTTATGGTAGGCTACTGCAATACAACAATACTATTGTTGAACTTTGACTGGCGTTTTAGTAATCAAACTAATATTGTTTGTAATTGACACATTTATATTGTTAGTTTTCTTTAATATTTTCAATTCACATCAAAGAACCAAAAATATTTTAAATTTATATATTAAAGTTTTTTTCGTTAATTTTTCATACCTGTCCTGTATTCATTAATGAGAAAATTCACTTTACTTATTTTATTTTATTTTTGTTTTGCTCTTTACGAATTCAAACACGCAAAAAGTGAAAGATTGTTATATATTAATTTTAAGCTTAAGTTATATTATTTTAAAAATTTGTTATACTTATTTTAAAAAGCAAATGTTATGGAAGAAAAAAATTTTTTTAAATGACACTCAGTTTTATTAATCAGAAATAATAAATTTTAGAACCATATAAAGCATTCTTTAGGATTTATGAAAGTACTTAATAGCTCTCAATATTTTTCTCTAGAGCTTAATTTGTTTTGAGGAGTATTTAATTTATGCAAAATTGCGTAATTTTTGCAATATTTCCTAAGAAATATTTGTATTTTTGGGGTATTTTTGATACAGCTAAGTAACTATTCAACTTTTTATCTCAATATCTCATTTGGTAACAAGAAAGTATAAATTTCGAATTTGGAAAGTACTCAATTAAATAAGAATCCTGTTCAACCATTTAAATTCTTAACTACTTTGGTTGTTGTGAATACTAAACTGGCTATGATTTCATCAATAATATTAATATTTTCATCTATATTTTTATCTATAACAAACTTGGTTTCCTTTAATTTCAATTCAATTCAAATTCTAAAATCTTTTTATAGAAAAAAAATTTTCTTGGGATATAATTTATGATTACACTTTACAGTTTCCTGAATTTTAGTCCTCCAAATAACCAATTTTTTTTGAGTTCGTTAGTAGATAGTTTTTTTTTTCTCAATATTAATATTTATATTTTAATTATTTATTATAAAAATTTTGTACTTTTTATATAAAAATTTTAAGGTTGAATTGTTTGTAGCGATTTTGAGAAGTAAAAGACTAAGGAGTATTGAAAAACCAAGTATATTAGATTTTAAAGACTAATTTCTAAAAATTACAAACATTGCTAAATCTCTGTACGTTTGGGATTAGAAAATTATGGAGCTCAAAAGAACAAATGTCGTCCTTTAAAATTCTCTTTCCAAACAAAAGAAGTGGTTTTACGGCAGCATTATCATCAAAAATTGCCCAAAGTTTTAATTTAAGATGCAACTCACGTCTGCTTAGAAAATGGGCAAGTGACACAGAGTATTTGAAATATATTTAGAATTTGTTTAGCTCCAAACTTAAAAAATCATATATTCTGAAACGGCTGCAGTTTCCAGAAAAATCCATTCAATATTCAATATTGTGGCCAAGAGTAATTTTTGGTGATGATAACAAGTTCAATCTTGGTGGGACAGATGGTTTGATCTGAGATAAAAGAAAACCATTTCTTCCAGAAGATTTTAGGAGGAGGCTCTGTAATGGTATGGACAGCTTTCAAACGGAGTGGCAAATAGAGTTTTATAAAATGCGAAATGAGCGCCGAGGAGTACGAAGCCATATCGGACAACTTTTTGCTATCATTATTAGAAAATTACTGTCAAAATATTCCCACAAAATAACGCGACTATACATAATGTTCGATAAGTAAAAACATAGTTTCCAGAAAAAGGCATTCGTATAAGAACAACGAATCAAGAGATTGGCCAGCATTAAGCCCATATTTAGAATTTATTTCAAACTTATGAGACATTATTTTCTATGAAGTTTGTGCAACTGAATTTCCGAAAACCTGCACTGTCAGCAAATTGAAAAAGAGGATTATAAATGTATTGGAAAATTTAACTTTGTAGAGTTAAATTAAGATTATACCAAACAAAAAAATTACTATAAAATTACTTAAAATAAGAATATAAGAGTCATTAAATAAAATAATTTAAAAAATTGAAGTGAGCTTATAACTTTTTTTCAGGTTCAGGGTAGGTATCTAGTCATAAAACCTTTTGAAAATTAAAACCCATGCTCATGCGTAAAACTCATTATCTGCAAAATGTAACTCAAATAAAAGGCAATATAACACGATGAAATATTTTTATTTCGAATTCAAATATATGGAATCACCCAAAAGAAATACCTTGAGTCTATAGCAATTTGCACCACTGTATAAAACCTTTTGAGCCATAAACTTAAAAAACACATAAATCCAAATGAAACAATTTCTATCTAATAAAAAAGTGAATCCAATGTGTCAAGCAATAAAGAAGTGAAAAACTTTGGCTTGATTTGATATTTTGCATCAGACTTTAAAAGACCAAAATGTTATATAGTCAATTTTTTCATGTGTTTTATTTTTTGCAAGCTCTAAGAAAATAAAATAAAGCAGAAAATGCTTAAGTTTCGGCCTGAGTAATTTAATTGGTATTCAACTGTAACCTACAGCACTTTTCATTTATATATATATATATATATATTTACTTTTTTTTTTTTAAATTTCAATTAGTTACATTTTCAGGACAGTCGCGTCCTTTTAATGTGATTTTTCTTTTGTTAGAACATTAAATACCAACAAATAAAAGAATAGAGTAGAGCTTGGTTACCAATATTTTGCATTTGTTGTCTGATTATGTAATGAAATCTGATATCTGGCTACTTTTTCTTTAAATGTACAAAAAACAAAAAACCAAAGAATAAAATGCAATTTTAAGAGTTTGAAATAAATTGAAAGACGATAGCTAGTGGCAAAGAATTACTTATTGATTTTATGAATAGATTTTATGCATAAATTTTATAGAATTGATATAAATACTTTTTATACTACATAGTTCAGTGATAAATACAAAATTGATTTTTATTTAAAAATTTAACTGCTATTATCGTAAAATTTAGAAGATATTGATAAAATAAAGACATCAAAGTGTAGTTAGAAAAATGGCAATAAATATATTAAAATTTTATATTTTTTAAGGATGGAATGTAAAACGAGTGTTAGAGTAAGTTAATTGTACTATCACATGATATTTTCTCTATAAAATGCTAAATATGCGTGTAAAATATTTACTTATACTGATCTAACTCTGTATACTAATACAAAATGATATAAAAATAAAGAAAAATAATATGTATAACTAGAGTATAAAAAATTTAAAGTATTTAAATAGGTTTTTCTCAAATCGAACTTATAATATAGCTTTTAGGGTAACCTTATTTAGGCCAAATGAAAAATTGTTTTTCTCTACTTTTTTCTCCAAAAATATGAAAAGCTATAATAAGGATATTTATTGAATTATTATGCTAATAAAATGTTCAACTTGACTTCTAGTTATAAGTTTTAATGAGTATGCGAACCTTTGATTATGTATACATTTACGAAGAGTTTAGAAATGCTAAATTTTTTCATATATAAACATTTTTTTTTCTTTCTTGCTTTTGTTACAAATATTGTAAATAAAAGAACGATGGTGTTATAACATAATGATTTCAGTCCTTGTAAAAAATGGATTTACTTTGTAGTAAAAAAAAATTTAAAGGAACAGTTTTCTGAAGACGGAAAGATAAACGAAACCATTAAGCATTTTATCCAGTGATGAATTATGCTTAAGCTGGCGGAAACAATTTAACTAAGGTTAAAACAACATAAAGGAAAAATACATTTAAATAAAATTTATTTTTTTATTTTCAACTAGGAATGGGTTAATTTCTCTGCAAAAATTATGTAGAAAAAAAAATATAACCAGAATTATCTTCTATGCAAACAGTTTATGTTAGTAAAATTTTAGGAAAATAGTTGCATCGGCAGCTATTTTAAAGAGCGATCGCAGAACTCTACAGAGCAGAATTCTATTGGGGTTATTTTGTTAATACTTTTTGTTATTGAAGTGAATGAAGGGTAGGATCTGAATGATGCAGGTGAATTTTATCTCTATTAAATTGCTTGTTGCCTAATATTATTAAATGTTAAATTTATTATTATAAAATCAAAAGTTTTAAACAAAATAATTAAATATGTCAGACTAAAGATTTATATGAATATATTTTACATTTATTTTAGTTTTTCTATTTGGAACATAGACAATAGTACATTCAATGGTAGCAAAAATAAGCTCATAAGGTATGAACAATTGCAATTAAATTACGTATAAACAAGGCAGACAAGCATAGACTCAGGAATGTATGTAAAGAAGTTGATGACATACCCAATTGTTTTCCTTTTTAACTGCAGGAAATTGTAATAAACAAAGTACATTATCCTTTGCCAGCTACTATCACAAGCCTTAGGCGAAGACATGCAATTTTGGAAATGACACAATAATTGCATTTTAGTAGGCTTTTTTTACAAAAATGTATTGAAAAATGTATTAAAAAATATTTGAAATTTTTAAGTTTTACTTAAAGATTTTTGCGTTGACATAATTTACTATTGAAAGCATTGCAAAAATAAAGTACTCGGAAGTAAAGTTTGTTTTCTACCTTAATTTTCCTGTTTACAAAAAACTAACTTCAGTAAGACATCTATAATCATTCAAAATAATAAAATAAAATCATGGAATTTAACTGTAATCATGTAGTTATATTTGTATTTATATACACAAATATATAAGTATAAGTGAACAAATACGATACATTACTACCCGAGTCGAAATTTTGAGCCTCCTTTTATCCTCTTGAACCTCGAAAATGCGAACTTTCGTTTAACGTCTTTTCTTCCTCTTGGGTCTGAATCGAGATTTTGTAGGCCCAATAGGTTGAAAGGAGCCCAATTTTGACATAAGCTTTCATGAGAGAGCTGAACCTCTTTTCGTCCCCTTGGGCCTCTTTAGTAAGGACGTTTAAGAAGATCAAAGAAGGGTCAAAATTCTGACTTTAGTATATTTCATATAGTGACTTAATATTTTGTTATAAACGAAAGAAACCAAAATTCCGAGAAACTATAATGTCATAATATCATCAATCTTGCCATATATATATAAAAATGCACTAAAGAAATTATCTAGTACTATTTTAATATAAATAGATCTAAATTTACAAAGTTTATAGTAAATTATATTCATTTTATCATTAGAAAATTTTTTGTCAAAATAGACTTACACCACTTTGAAAGAAAACAGCTCAGTTTTGATTTTTTCGTTAATTGCAGTATATCCCATTCAATTTCTATCTTTGCTTCCCTCTATAACTATAATTCGAAGCCTCTGAATTCTTTGTTTTCAACTGCTGTAATTTTGCCTTTTGAATTTGGTATAAAAAGGAATCGACCAAAATACAGTTTTTAGGGCATTTTGATTAAATATTTAAAACTTTCATTGCTTATAAAAATAAATTATTGCATGAATTTCACATGTTTTATTAATCTTAAATTTGTAGATAAAATTTATAGCACGGTAAATCATGAGTCTATTAAGATTTCATGTATTTTTCTGAAACTTTTTTTAAAAAAAAACTAGAATTTACTAGAATTTAAATGAAATTATTTTTTAATGAAAATTTTAATTTGGTATATAGAAAACCCGCCATTTTAATCTAAAATTTTTAATTAGGGTAATTAAGAAACAGTTAGCATTAAATTCAATATAATTTGTTAGTATAAAGGTTAAGATATTATAATAAGCTGTAACAACGTTTAAACAAAAGTTATAAAATCATTTTAGGCCTTTATAGGACTAGAACTATTGTATAAGTGATTGAATTTTGATGATTCCTTAATACAATATAAGCATACGTTAACGTAATTTTATATTCAAATAAAAAAATCGTTTTAGGTATTAATTGATATGAATTTATTAAAATTGAATTTAACATATGTAACTGATGGGAAAATAACTTATAAAATAATGGCTCAAAAAATAATTAAAATATATTTTGGTTAAATTGGGCTAGAAGGATAATTTTAGGAACCTAATGTTTACTTTGTATAATGTTTTGAAACTAATATATTTATTTGATATTACAATATTTATAACGTTAGGTTCAATTTTAAATTGAAGTCCATTTAATTAGCCTTAAAATTCTTTGGGTAAAATTAGCTAATTTAAAACATCTTCTATTTTGAAAATTAATTAAATTGTTCCTCATATATATATATATATTTCTAGACCTCAATTTCAACTTGAAAAATAAAATTAGTCTTTAGGAAACAAAATTTGAAATATATGTATATATGTATATAAGTATATGTAATATTTGTTTTATTTTTCACTATTTTTAAGGGGTTCTTCTGGTTTAGAAATTCGAAAAAAATCAATTTTTTTTGCATATTTTCATAGCTTGACTCCTTATAAAAATGTTCGCAAAAGGATTTTTCGAAATTTCAATTATTTGCCGAGTTACAGCCGATTTTGTGACGCATTTAGTGCTTAGTTCAGTTCAGTCTTTAAAATTTCAAACGCGTTTTTCTCGAAACTACGTTTTTAGAAACGGTGTGTATGATATCTCAAGATTTACTCAACCGATTCACTTGAAGTTTGGCACAGAGATTCTTTATAAATTACGAAGAGTTTTACTAACTTTTTTTTTTTATCTAAATTCCGCAAGGCAAAAAAAACAGGAAAAAAATGTAACTTTTTCTTCAACCTGCCACCATTTTGTGAAAAAAAACTTTTTTATAAAAACCTCTTCGTAGTGCCATAATTACATTGTCCTGATTAAATAATTAAGAAAAATTTTTTTCTTTTTTCACGAGCCCCCACTTTGCCGGCCTGTTGTATTTTCAATTTTGATTTTCTTTTTAATATTATTAATTTTTTATATTTTCAATACATCAATAAACCAAAAAATTTTTGCTTAAAGTATTTATTGGTTTAGTGTCCGAAAAAATACCTAAAACGCGTCTAAACCAGAAGACTCCCTTAAAGTTTAATTCTAAAACTAATAAGCTTCTTTTATTATTTAAGGCTGTTTATAAATGTTTGGTTGCTTATTTAATCTTGTAGTAAAAGACTCTTTAGCTTTAGAAGTAAAACATTTTTCATATTTGGGTGCTGTTCACACTTAATTTTATAAAAAATCTTAGCAAAAATATGAAAAGTACTTAGGGCAATATCAGAAGACTATTGAAGCTGAGAAAAAGACTCTTAATACATCAAATTTTAATATTCTATTGGTCAAAACTCATTTTATTCAAAAAAGTAATATTTAGATAAAGAGATTAAGCCATAATTCCCATATAATCAATTTTTATATAATAATAAAACATTTGAACAATATTCTTCTAAGCTTTCATTGCAAAATATCAATAAATTGAGCGAGTGTGTGTGAATGTCTGGAGGCACCTTGGAGAAAAGTTGTTTTGCGCTATTCATCAGAGCTCACAACAGAATCATCCGAAATAAAAGGTCAAAAACGAAAACACTGATGATTGGAAATGCTTTCCAATGGAGGGTTTTTTCCGATTTTTCCACTTTAAAAAAATCGACTTTTTTGCTTTCGCAAAATTGATAATAATTAAAAAAAAGATACCTGGAGAAATATATGAGAAAATACTGTGCAAAATTTCAAAACGATCACATTAATAGATTTTGAGTTATTGTGAACACCGACTTCGAAAATAACAAATTTCAAGAAAACGCTTTAAGATTTTGCTTACTAAAAAATTAAAAACAAAAATTGAAAACTCTTTTATACTCATGGAGAGGCGTTGTTACTAGGTCCATAGAACAAAGAGAAGATCTAGCTTCTAGAGCATATTTTTGTTATTTTCTACAAAAAATTTTTTCTTCTATATTTTTTATTTATGTTATTTTTCTTAAAGTGCGCCGCTTACTCCTCCGCTCTTAATTAATTAATAACTTGTCTGCTTGTGGCTTGTGGCACCCATTGCTGAGACCTTGGCGATTATTAATGAGATACCGATGTGGTATCTCTTGCATAAAGTTGAACAAACTTTGAGAGTTTACGACGATCAACTTGAAATTTGGACACAATATGAATTGAGTTTAACAAAAAAGTTTGAATACGCTCTTAACGTTTTTAACCAAATATTTTAACTTGCATTATATATGTGTATACAAATATATATATATTAAAATTATTATTGCCATACGTCTGCAAAACATTAAATTTATTTTTAAAAGTTATTTAATGTTTCAAATTTTACTTTGAATGACAGATAAATAGCGACATACAAGTTAAATTGAATAAACTTATATAAAAAATTAATTACTAAAAGACTTGGATTATATTTCTTTATATATAAAAAGAAAAGTTTTTAAATAAATAAAACTAGAAAACACGTGATTAAAATTAATTTTAGAAATATTTACTTAATGTTCAAAGTTTGTGCTTGATTAAAAGTAATAAATCTATTTCCCCTAAAAAGAACATGATTGTAATATTATATCAGAGTAAATGAACACATAAAAATAATTGTTTCCTTCATGTTAATGGATTTTATGAATGTCACAACAAAAAGAAACCTATTCACTGGCGGAAATATTAAAATAAATTCGTTTTCTTGACTGAACTGTCTATACGCTAAGGAGTTAAGCACACAAGTTCTTTTAGAAAAATGAACTTTTTCTTGTCAAGATGATGTTTTTGATCTTTTTTAAAATAGCACTTTTCAAATTTTTGAAATTCATCTCAATTGAAGTAATTTGCTGGGCCTAGAAATTATGTTTGAAATAATTTACGAATCAGATAACATCCCTAACAAAAGGCAAATAGAAAAGTAAAAGTTACAAAGAATATCTCATCTTTAAAAAAAATTTTTCTCCAATATTTACCAATAATCTTTATTTTCTATTAGAAATTTTATTTAATGGCAATCAATATAATTTTTCATTACAAAATCAAATTGTTTATGATGCTAACTAAAGTGTTCCCATTAAAAGTTTTCCTAATATCATCTTTAGACCATATTTTTCATATTGAAAGGATACCATGAATTGAAGAGTTACAGACAGCTGGTGGATTCTTGCTATTATTAGATTTATAACTGACGAATAGCTCATAAAAAGTTTTAATACTGGTGCCTGGCAGCCGTGGTTACGATCAATTATTATTGAAAGAAGTCGATTAAATTAAATTTTCATAATCTTTTGCGGGTTGGTTTTAATGTTTTATTCATTTTCACAAAAGTTATGTTGTAAAAATGTAAAAAATCTATGAAATATCTTTTTGAAGATATTTTTAATATCTTCAAATTGTGAATAGTTTTAATTTAGGTATTTTTAAACTAGAATAAATTTAATATCCAGTGGATTAAAAGAAAAAGTTGAATAAGAAAACATTTACTTAACTTGTCACAATTGAAAATTTTCTTTAGAAAAAAATGTTGGCTACGCTAAGAAATAAATAGAAGGACGTTTATTAAACTTTATAAAACTTAAAAAAACTTGATTCAAGGATAAAAAATTTTAAGCTGACATTTTTTTTTAGCAAGAAGTTGAATTTCTTAAAAAATATACCTAACACATACCATAACTTTGGTAGATTTAAGGATAGTTTAATTGGAGTCCAATTTACTAAGAAGTTAGCTTTTTTAGCCTTAGAAATATCACAAGAATTATTTCGAAGAATGTTTAATTTGACACATAAAACTTCAACTTCAACATGAAAGGTGGCCTAGGGTAATCGGGTACTAGTAATTTTATCACCTTTTATAAGGAGACATTAACAAAATTTATATTAAAAGATGTATTAACACTCTCAACGGATATCTTGAAATTGATGCTAAATTTTATTATATTAGATTTATTTAATCAACTATAAACACACATAGAGTTGACCTTAAAAATTGTTGACAACGCGCATAAAGGTTGTCAAAAATAAAATTTCATATCATTGTTAAGAAAAATTAACTTAAACGTGATAAATTTTAAAGTGGTATTAAATTTTTGCATTTGCAATTGATTAACAGTACTTTGCCTTACATCAGAGGTTTCCAAACTTTCTGATACTGGGACCCACAAAATAATTGGCGGCCCCCACATTAGATAAAACAATAAAACAATATAAGCACATTTTGTCTCTATGAATCAGAGCATGCATTTGTGGACCTTGTATTGATTCATTTAAATCACTTAATTTTTTATAAATTTCATTTAAATAGGTAAGTTTAAGAATAAAGTTATCCTTGCAAAAGGAAGATGCCTCATCTTTGTGACTTTCAGCTAAAAAGATCGCAATTTTGTCTTTAAGTTCAAACACTCTTTGAGTAAATTTTGAACGAGATAGCCAACGTACTTCACAATAGTATAATGTAAAATAGAGGAAAAAGTCGGTATTATCGGCATTTACAGGGATTTTTAATCAAGTAATATCGCAACAAAAAATTTGCATTAAATAGATTTTTGTAAGTATTTTTTTAAAAATGTAAAACAGAAATTAAAATCTTCCCGACTCCCTCGAGGTTATTCCGCGACCCTCGTATGGGTCGTGACCCACAGTTTGGACATCACTGCCTTACATTATATTTTGTTGCATTCTAAAATATTTCATTATTTAAAGGAATTTTATTTAAAATTTGTGTTTTCAACAGATCAAAAATAGGAGCGTGTTAATGATTCAGATTTCTATTTGGAATATTTAAAGATCAATTAAAAGGACTTAGATAAATTATAGTTTCAGAATTTTACTTTTTAATTAAAATAAGTAGCCTTATGCTTGAAAAGAGTCCAGTAAATTTTCATCAAAGTGAGAAAAAGATAAACTGTATGGTGCTGGTAAGTAAATAGTATTCATTTCATAGGAGGTGAAAGACATTTAAAATGACTTTGACAGTAACTATCACTAAGATAAATTACTGAAAATACAAGATCAATTAAAACACAACTCCCATGATGAAAGTGCTATAGAAAAGGAAATTTGGATTCCGGTGGTGGTGGTAAATATTTCTATGAAATAAGAGAAGTTGTACAAAAGGATTAAACTTACTAGGGCTGGCTTTGCAGGAAAAGCATTCCACTTAAAAAAAAAAGAATAATATTTGGCTGAGAATATTACAAGCATTGTTTTAACGTTCTTTTAAGTTATCAAAAATCGAAAATTGTAAAACTGCCAAGATATGAGTCTTTTTATATTTGATAAGTGTTGAGCTTGCTTAGGGTTAAACATAACTTTTAATTTTTTAAATTAAATACTAATAAAAAATAGCAATTACATATGTAAAATAACGGTTTTTATAAGGCTTTAAAATTGAATATAGTAATATTAGCTCAATTTATTCAAAAAAATCTAATTGCTTTTCTGTGTCTAAGATTGCCACCATTTTTCATAAAATATTTTTGTTAGAATTTCCTCAGAAGAATTTTTCAAATAAAGATATATACATGCAATATAGCATGTATAAGCATATATTAATATACATATGTATAGAAAAACTCACTTGAATTTTGCATTCCACTTGATTTTAAAGTATCAAAACTGCATAAAAAACTTTTCTAGCATGGATATATATATATATATATATATATATATATATGTATATGAATGATTAGGTTAAGCGCATTTATTACTTTGGTACAAAGAATATATATATATATGCCATGTTGAGTTTACAAGTTAGATTATAAAATCAGAAATTAACACAACGGATAAGTCCTTGGCAATATGAGATTTCCAAGCGATTTTAAAGTGCTTAACAAGCTTCCTATACTCAAATAGATTTTATAGCTCTAGGGTTAAAGTCACATAAGAATTTTGTACTTGAGAAGTCAAAGATCTGAATGAGAAATTCAAAAAAAAAAACAGCAAACAAAAGGAAGATGTGAAAAAAAACTTTTTTTATTAATTTTTTTTTATGTGTAAACTAAGGATAAAAACAAAAATTCCTCTAATGTACTTTTCTATAGATAAAAAATATAATTAATAATTTCTATTTTATAAAAATGAAACATTTTTTGAAACATTTAGTAAAATTTTATACACACTTAAGAAATGGTTCTAACAAAAAACTAACGCAATTGAACTACTAAGTTTACAAATGCTAAGATTTTTTTTTAGATATTCATTCATGTACGCTGGAAATTAAAGTGTAATTACATTATTTAGGTCAAGGATGTATTCATTTACTTTCCTGGTTATGTCTTAAACTCTGGATAAAAACCCTTTAAGGACTAACTAAATAACTAAAATTTTCTTATATATTTTCAAATGTTTATGCTTCTGAATGAAAAAATTTAATCTTATGTATTTCGCTTGAACTATTTGTTGTTAATATTGTGACACTTTTTTTGTTCTCTTCTTTTAATAAGGTAGAACTTTTAGTTATTTTTATAGAACAACAAAACTTTTTAAGTGTTAACTAAATTGGCAATTATTTCCTTTGTATAACAAAAATATATAAGAGGGTTCTAAATAAAATTGTAAAAATGTTGAATTTTAAAACCAGTTATTACAATTGGCAAAGATACAACAATTGATTTTTTTTTTGTGGCTTTTGTTTTGTATAGAAAGTGATTTTTCTTTATTATAATAAAATGCATTTGGAAAAAGATATAGAATTCAACATTCTGTTAGCGTTATTGGAAAATTTGCCCTTTTAT
Organism: Acrocera orbiculus; assembly: GCA_947359355.1. Classification (NCBI taxonomy): domain Eukaryota; kingdom Metazoa; phylum Arthropoda; class Insecta; order Diptera; family Acroceridae; genus Acrocera; species Acrocera orbiculus. The sequence goes on from OX375759.1 coordinate 15,981,049, forward strand.
ACTTTTTTTAGTATTCCACATACATATATTCCCTTAGAAAATGCATAATATAAGAATCATCATATAAGCAAAAAGTTATCCTTGATTCGATTGAATCTATCCAAAGTTAAAACCATTACTAAGTATCTCTTGTCTACCACTTGGCTGTTTGAGAATTGCAGATTAAGCAAAATATATCCTTGATATCATCGTAGTTTCTTCTTGTTTACAATAGAATCAATATTTGAGACTTAAAAGAACTCTAGTGACCTGTTTCTAATTCTTATCTTTAGATGTCATCCATGTAATTTTTGTTTTATATTTGTTGGTTTTATATCAAAGGTGTTTTCACTTTTATTATTTTTTGGCCAGCCCAAAAGTGTTTATTTATTGGTAAATTGTGTGCTACTATCAAATCTTATTGTAGAAGAATCTTGATAAGAAATATAAATATATATTAAAGAAAATACTTGTCTTGTTTCAAATATTGGAAGATTATCTTTGCCATTTTGTTAAAAGAATTTGATTATGTTGAAATAGTAAGCTAAGAAAACAAATTACATGAAAAATTAATATTTCTGTTACTTATAACCTATTCTTTTGATAAAAAGGTATATTTTTTTCAAAATAAATATGCAAACAAAACTTCAAGGCTTAAAAATATGGTAATGATAATGAGGACGAAGTTACTCAATAATACAAAAAAGAAGAAGAATGCTCTTAACTTCAATTTGGTGTATTATTAAACATTATTATCAAAATATAAAAGTAAATACTTAATACATACTTAAAAGCATTTTCATGCTTTACTAAATCGAATAATTAATTTTAATATTTTTTTAAAAGTTCATGAAAAATAAATCTAATCGTTTTTGATCCTTCATTTTTTTTCAAGGAAAGAAAAATCTAAACTAAATTTTTACCTCAATCTTAGTACAACTAAAATAATTTTCAATTACTTAACTTAAGACATTATTTTTATTTTGGAAAAGAGACACAAGAGTCTTTTCAATTATAATAAATATCAAAATTTTGTGCAAAGTTAGAAAACTATCCTTTTTAAATACCGTTAACATTTTCTTATGGTATTTTTCTTCCTGTAGAAATGTTAGCAAGAAGTTCTCATTTAACGCACATCTCAAGATTTTGTATGTGAAAAAATATTTTTAGAATTTGTGCATGTAAACATTTTAAGTAAAATTCAAATGCAGTTTTAAATATTTGAGGAAATTTAAAAAAATATAAGAGGAAATAACTCTTTTCAAAATATTAAGATATATCAAATGTACATGGTTCTGTTAATGATAATATAATCAATAGAAACATTGATTATTTTTCACTATAGCTTCCCTTTATTTCTAAAAAGTTTTTATATCTATTACTCAACTAGAAATTTGCAACCGATTTGTGACTAATGACACATTTTCCACGCCTTGAAGTCACCACAACATCATAGTAACCAAATTGCATTCTAAATATTTTTGAAAATTTTGAAGTTGAGAATATTGACACAATGTGGTCACAGCAACGTAACTGTGTCTAAATTGTGTCTTAAAATAAAAAAGAACAAGTAGAAACATATTCTTTTAGAAACTAACTTCACTTTAATAACATATGTTCACATGTGAAAATAAATGAAGCCTGTATAATTTCAAAAGACAGCTACTATTTTTGATGGAAGAATTAGGATAGAAATAAGTTGTAATGTCAACCAAATTATGTACTTCGCGACTTTTTCATAACTAAACGAGTATATTAATTAATTACTTTTAGCATTGGGAATGAAAAAATTTTTAACCAAAAAATAGGATATTTTATTAAACATTAGGATGATTTTTATTTTTTTTTTCTACTTTTTACTATTTCTACTTGGGTTAATTAACAACTTTATAACTTCTTGAAAATATTTTTTTCCCTTGCCTTAAAAACAATCTAAAACTGGGTCCTGTAGTTCATTATCATCAAAAAATTTTCTTCCTTGTAAGTCCTTTTTCAAATTAGGAAACAAGAAGTAATCATTTGAAGCCATGTCAGGGCTATAAGGTGAATGTTTTAATTCAGTGAAGCCACATTCGCAATAGCAACAGTATGCACGGGAGCGTTGTCGTGAAGAAGCAGAATACTTATTCAATTTACATAGCAGTAAAGCGTAATACTTGCCATTAACAACAGTATTATTTTCTTTAAAATCAACCATTAGTATACCTTTACAGTTCCTAAAGGCTGTAGACATAATTTCTTTCTAAAACTTCTGGACCTTAGTCTTGATTGGCAGCTTCTCTCCCTCGTAACGCTTCGTAACGCTTACTTTCAGGATCCTAGTAAAAGTAGATATATTGTTTCTTCTCCAGTAACTATGCGCTCCAAAAATGCTTCCTCACAGAGTGCATGCTCTTGTTTCTGTATAAAAGACAGAAATTTCGTTACCCATCTTACACTTAGTTTGTTCATAGAAACCTGGTCATGGATAGCTCGATAAACATTAATTTTAGAAAGCTTGAATCAAGCTGCTATTTCTCTAAACTTAAGCAAATTTCATGTTCGATTTGCTCAATAGTTTCAGGAGTTAGCATGTCCACTGCTTGACCTTCATACCAAAACGAAACTCTTTAACCCAATCTTTCACCATGCTGCAAGAAGGTAAAAAGTCACCATACATAGAGTCCAAAGCTGTTTTATTTCAGCTGGCTTATTCCTTTCATTAAAAATAAACTTTATCACACTTCTATACTCAATTTTTGACATTATTCAAACTTATTGTTCTCATGTTGTTTATTTAGATTCTATTTTACCAAACTAAACACTGCACATTAATACTGTTTTTTTATTTTTGCTTAATAACCAACCAATAAACACCTTGATACAAGTCATCTAGTTACAAAGTGATCGTAAATGTATGCGGCCAGATTATTATGGAACCACCCTCGAATATATGCAATAATTATTTGACATTTTGATTGGAAATATATAATTTATGTTTTCTAACTAATTTTATCATATACAATTGACTTGTTATATATGATTATGCTTAACAAATATAGTAAAATTATTTGAAAATTACAAATTATACTTTTCTAAAGGATTTTCAATGTAATAATTGCAGTGAATACCATGAGTGCAAACTTGCCTCAAAAACGTCTATAAAAACACTGTCAAAAATAATAATGTAGATACAGCCTGAAATATCCACTGAGGATGTTAATTTAAAAGTTTAACCTTGAATTCGTTCATTTTCTCTAACTTATACGTATTTTTCCTTATTCAAAATTTCTATAAGCTAATGAGTTGAAAACGTCTAATTTTTTTGCTACCTTGAGCTTAAGACAAATAAATATATTGATATATAAATATATCGAAAAATTATATTTGAAAATATTTGATATTCTATTAAGGAATTTAGTGTAATTAGCAAACTGGTTCCAAAACTTTTCACAAAATGAGTAAAGTTATATTCTTTTATGAAATGACCAAAGTAGGAAAATAGTAGTTTTCTTTGTTAAACAGAATGGATAAACATTTGTTGTGCTATTGCTTTCCTTAAATAACATTGTGTGTTGAGAATTTTAAGGATAGCACGTTCACGAAAATATAAGCATTATATGTATATAATATGTCTTAGACGCTAGTATTGAAAAATTGTTTGTATTAACAAAATGAGTTCAAACTAAAATATAAATGATAGGTTTTTAAGCTAAATAACGAATTATTTTTTGAATAAAGACTTTAAGATTATGTTAAAACTAGCATTAACTTAGTATCCATCCAATTTTAAACTACAAGTTTTGTCATTTAGATTTAATATCAAACATTATTTCAGAATTTATAGAATAATATAATAGTACCTAAAGTAATATCATGTGCTTTGCAAAAAAAGAAGAAAAAAACATAATCTTTCCAATAATAATGCTAGTAGTACTATTAGGGGACATACAACTATACTAACCAACAATTGACAAAATCAACAATGACACGTTATGTACATTAAGTGACTAGAAGGAAAAAAATTTATTCAAAATAAAACACACAATTGAAATTATACCTTTGTGTACTATAAAAAATAAAAAATAAAAAACAAAAAATAAAAATTTCTCTTTAACTTTAAATCTTTATTCTGTCCACTTTTGTATAATTGTATAAATCATTAAATTTAAAAAGTTTTTCAATCTTAGAAAACTTTCTGGCCAAGTTCAATTTTTCATTTCCTTTTAGAAAATTGTCTTTTATAATGTTCAAAGTTTACATCTCTGAAGAAAGTGCAGGATTTTTGGAGTCTTTTAATTTTTGTAACATTCGTTAATATCAATTTTACACAAGTTTTCGTACAATAAATTATAAATCCTTTTAGGTTTTATTATTATTTTTATTTTCTTTAATTTTATTGTTGTCATTGTACTGATTTTCATAAATCTTTATCAGAAGTGTGTGGTATTCATTTATTAAGGATATATGTCTACGTGAAATATCATATAACACAAATTGAGGTTTATCTCTACTGACTACAACTATCCATTTCCTTCTCTATTTCATAAATTTCTAACGATAAAATTAAGGTATCAATTTTTATATCAACTGCAGCTAAGGAAAGAGAAAAATGTGTGCCTAAAGGAAATAATATGGGGTCTTGTAATTCATTTTTCATTCCATATGAAAATCTGAATTCGGACAGATAATACAATAAAAGGTTTTAAAACTGGACAAAGTCACCTAAGCTAGTGAACATATTTGTTTTATGGATAGTAGAATGACCAAATATGCTTAGTTTTTTCAGCCCTACTGAATGTTTTGATTAAAATATATCCATAAAATAAAATAATTTTTATATAAATCAAATTAAATTGAGAAATGATTAAAACTGGAGATCCAAATGATTTACATAACGAATTTTAAAATTATTTTATTCATATATTCGAACATGAACCCTTTTTAAAAAAATTAGCATAAAAAGCTTGGTAGTATTTTTATGAGATACCAACATCATTTTTTTTTTCTGATAATTTTTTACAGTTTAGAATTTTAGTTTATTGTTTGACTTTTATTTTATATTTTCTTTTCATTAAATTCTTCTTTCAAATAATCGCTTTTAAATATAAATTTTTGAAATATGTATTGTGATATTTGTGTAAATGCTTTTATGTATTTCAATCCCCTTAGGATTTGAGATGATGTCTTTTTTGTTAGTATAAGCAACTCGAAAATTTTGCAACAAAGAAATTTTTTTATATAAATAAATGTGATGAGAATCCTTATAATAAATATCTGCATGATTGTATATTTTACAAATAAAATTTCTAGAGTTAGATGGTATATAACGTTAAAAATAATTACATTAGAAAAAAGAAATAAGGATACCATAATAATTTGAGTGAAATAAAATTATTATTAAAAGTATAAATAATATTAAGGGTAAACAAATCGATTTCTATGGGAAAAGGAATTGAAATTTTCTATACAACTTTTGGATGAAATCTACGCATCTTTAATATTCATGGCATGTTTATTAAATAGCAAATAAAATCTAAGAATTATGAGCAATACAAAACATTTCTCTATCTAGAAATTTACTTTTCCTCTATTCTATAGGAATATGATTTTAAGGGAAATCATTAAGAACAAAATATTTTAAGGAGGAAAAAAGGTTAACCATTATATTTCATAGTTTTAAGCTAGAAAATTTTAATTACTGGTTACTTCATTTAATTTTTAGTATTGAACTATTATATTCAGTTAGATATATATTAAATAGTTATATAAAAAGAAGGAGAAAAGAGTAATATTTTTATTAAAAATCAGGACATTAATGTGTAAATTTGTATATCTCCATATGATTGAGTTGACATATCATTATACTACATTAGTAAAGCTATATGAACCCATTAGAAAATAGGACATTAAGGCATAAAATACTACTAAAATTAACATTTTTCTTTCTATACAGTGGAAGTAGCACAGAGAAGCTATTTAGAAATTTATTGTCGAACTATTTATTTTAGGGTAATTACAAAATATATGTATGCATATATATATATATAAGTATTTGTATTGTTTATGAACTTATTTAAGCTCAATAGCAAACAAAAAATTTTATGATTCGATTAGAAGTCATTTTTGTTTTAAATTGTAGTTGAAAACTTAATTTCAATTTTTAATTAATTTCAAATAATTTTCCTAAGAGGATTTACAATTAGAAGTTTCATAAGATACAAGAATTCAAATTTTTAAATATTACTTATCAATTTAATATTTGTATTTACAATAAATTATTAATGACACCATGAATATTTTGAACAAAAACAAAAACCATTAAGCTAGATGCATCTATTGTAAAACATTGTTCGGTGACCACTTGGTTTCCCTTTGTCACTGATCGAGGAGAAATTAACCGCTGGGTAGTTCCTCCCCATTTAATTAAATATAAATATTTCACTTTTTAACATATTAAAATAAAAATTAAAACACGTAATTAAAACATGCACTCGCGACTTAAGCAAACGAAACTACACTAACAAATGTCAAAGAGAGTGGACATGCGAGAGTTGAACAAAAATTTTCTAAGTCTTTAGGACTTAGAATATTTTGTGAACAAAACTCCATATATTTTTCAAGAGACAAACAATGACATTTGTCACTAATCCGCGTTTAAGGGGAAATTAACTGCTGGGTATATATTAATACGAAAGGCGTTTTACCCCTTTTAAAGGTATTTACACTCAACCAATTGTACTCAAACCGATTTCATTCGAAAGGTGACATCGCCAAGATGTGCAGAATGATAAAATTATTTCAAAATTCTACACATAAAGTCACTCGCAAATGAGTGATGTGTGTTGCATGTATTTTCCCATATAAAATGTATGGGAGAAGAAAACTACAACAATATAGAGGAAAAGCAGGGCCTTTATATTATTGTTGTTCTTTTTTTGTTTTTCGTCTCTATTCGGTCAACGCGTGGATAAGCCGAATGTATATTTACGCTTCTGCATGCCATATACCATTTTGTATTTGTATTGCAAGCAGAGACATGAAACTCGGTATTCTTCGCTAATACCACACATTTCACTCATATAAACGGAGCAAAACAATTTATCCAAGCGAAGAATATATTCCATTTTATTTTTTTCGAGGTGTTGTTGAAATGAAAAATTTTTACAACTGGGCGATCCTAGTATTGATTATTTTTTGAAAATAAACACAAGCAACCTGGTATGAGCCTAATTATGCCGATTTAATATATATCATACTGAAATATAAGAAGGTTTTTGTATTGGTTATGTTGAAATTTGAATCAAGTTTTCCATATATTTACAGATTTAGGGTAGGTATTAAACCTGGTCAGTTAACCTGGTAGGTCATAAAACCTGTTTAAAGTAAATACCCATACACATTGCTTACGAAATGTTAGTCAGTCAAAAGTCAATACAACCTGATAAAATATTTTTACTTTGAAATCAAATATATAGAAAAACCCAGAAAAAACACCTTAAGCTTATAGCTATTTACAGAACTTTAATTCGATAAATGTTGAAATATTGTAAATTATAAGCGATTCACATATATACATCACATAAGTATAACTAAATATACGTGCAATATATAAATTACCCAATAAAGAAAATTTCATGCCTATGGATAATGGCTAATATTAAGAACTGTGTAAATTATCTGCCAATGTGTGGGGCTCTGGGTCATTTTTTGCTAGGTTGCTTTTAAAATAATAAAAAAAAGTATCTCTGTAAGGTTTTAGCTTCTAAAAAATTTCACAAAGTTTTAAGGAAATATTAAAATTTATCATTTGAAATTATTAGTCGATGCGTTAATCAAATCACTATTTTCTAATTTTTTTAAGGAATTTGTAGAAATTTAAAAATATTAAAATTGAAAAAATTATAATTTTTAAATTTTTTTAAGTAAATCACAGTAACATATGCCCTAAAATGCATTTTTAATACTAAAAAAACTTCCAAAATTACAGTTGGCCATGGAAAAATTTTACTATCAAAAGCGAAGTCAAAAATGACAATTCGTCATTTGTGTTCAATTCTAATTGAAGACAGAACTCTTTCTCCTCTTTATTTGAACTGAGTACATTGCATTGGTTAGAATAAAATCAAATTAATATTTCATATTAATAATTTAAATTTTTTTTCAGCTTTAAAAACAAAAGTGAATTGTGATAAAATATCCGGAAATTATATTGAATTGAATTATGTAAGCTATTTTTAAATATATTAATAAATAATTTTAGAAATAATTCAATACTTTGATTTTAGTACGTTTACAATGCATCATAGATGAGATCAAACTAACCATCGCTGAAATCGACAGAAGTATATTTGACAAAAAAAAAAATAAAAATTTATATTGTTAATTTCTATTTAAATAATCAAAGAGCTCGTTGAAATACATCTCAAAGAAGAAATGGATAAGACAACACAATCACACAATCCAGGTGCATGTGTCACTCATAAAAACACATTAGAGGCTGACCCCACTTCTACTTCAAAGCTTGATGGCAAAGATATGGATTATTGTAAGGGAATTGGTATGTGTAATTATTATTTTTTTATTAATTAAAAATTGTAACTTTAGCACACGTAATTACAATATTTTTTCGGTTGCATTACATTTTTCGGTCTTAAGATTTAAATTTGTTTGTTTCATATATGTATATACGCCGTCTACTTACACATTTTGACACTTGTCAAAGAAACAGAATTGATCCTGTTTACAACTATTCACTACAATGTATGAACACCATCAATTAAAGTAATTTATAAAATTAGGAAGCAAGTCTAGTTTTTAAGAGATGCAAATAGCTTGCAGAGTATTCAAAATATTAGAGAGCAAATAATTGCAGACTTTTTTTTCGAAATACATGTTATGACAAATACTCGTATATGTTTCAAACAAGCATTGCAGCATTTTTCTCAAATATTAATTCTTTTTTATTATTGCAAATAAAGTAAAATAATAATTTCATAAAGCTTAAATTAATTTGATTGATTGCTTATTTTTTTACTTATAATTATAATTCAATATTTTTCTTTATAAATTTCAGATTTTGGAATCAAAGCAAGAGAGGGGCTGTGTGATCAAATGGATGAAGTAGTCAAAGAACTTCTTAAGCTGAAACTCAATTGATTTGAAGAAAACTAAACAAAAATAACAGCCGTGATTACATTAATTTGGCATCTAGAAATTTCTACAGAGCTCAAAGATTTCAATATATTTTTATAAAATTTATTGTTAAAAATCACTTACCAAATTTGTATAGTTTTCAATAAACATTTTCAATTATATTTCATAAGAAATTGGGGTTTCATTTTTGATGTACTAATGATGCACTTAACAACTTAACTTCTGAGGAATTTTGGAAGGATTTTAATAAGTTTTATATTGGCATTTCATTTAAAACCTTAGTTTTCTTCATTTGAATCAAGTCACTAACAATGTCTAATTGTAGGTTTCATTAACATCTGCAAAGAGCCAATAGTTGTTGAGAGCAAAACTTGGTAAAAGCACCAGATCTGAAAGATTCTCAATTCTTAATTCCCAAAAATTAGTCATTATTTTTAGCAATTTGTGCCATTAAGCATTATTTTGATGAAGTAGCTCTTTTTCATTCTTGAAAAACCCTTTAAACTAGCCGCTGTTGAAAACTTTCAACGCCAACTAAAAATCATTTCGAAGAATAAATACATTCCAAAATACAGAGCTATTGAAGGACTTCCACTGTCTAATCTCTACTTAATTAACTACCGATATGATTTCAAAGAATAGTGTGGAATCCATCTTTCATTTCCGTTGCTCCTTTTGTTCAACACCAATTTTGGGAAAATCTTTCTCTTGAATATTCTCATGTTTAATTGTGAAATTTTAGCTTTAGGAGGTCGATTATTTCTTCAATTTTCACCTTATTACCATCGATAGTTTTAGTTTATTAGTGCTTCTACGACTACGTCTAAACTCAGCTAGCTAGAGGCCATAATTGGTTTGTCGTGGAACACATACGGATTTAAGCTTATCAAATTTTGCAGCAAAAAATTTACCACAATTACGCAATAAAGTCATTGCTAGATCTTGGAATATTTATATATTTTGTTATGCATACACAAAAATGTGTTTTTTTTTAAATTTCCTTTATATTCTCTTTTTCACTTTTAATCCATTTTCTTTGCTGGAAATATCTCTTAACTCAAGGTATTTTTAAAGTTATTTCCAGTTTTCGGATAGGTATTTAGTGAAAAACCTGTTTAAAGTAAATACCCATACCCATACATAAAACTGATTACCTAAAAATTGTAAGTCAGTTAAAAGTCAATATAACCTGATAAAATATCTTTGCTTTAAAATCAAGTATATGAAAAAGCTGGGAAAAAGTAGCTTGCGTCTATAGTTATTTCAAGCACTGTATATAAAATGTGGATGTACATCCATAAAAAAACGCGATTTCTTGCAAGACAATGTCCTTCAATTTAAACTTGATAATTAAAACAGTTTGAATAATATTTAAATATTATTAAAGTCTATAAAATGATTTTTTAAGAGTTAACCTGATAACCTGATGATTAAAGAAATACGATTCAATGTTTCAATCGCTTTTTAGACTTGAAAACGTTAATAGTCTAAAAAATTTAATGGAATACCAAAAAAATTGTTAAAAATTTGAACAGATATTATTCTATATCACTTCAAACCACTTTAAATGGAGTTCAAATGCAGATTTTTAAGACAAACCATAATAATAATGAATTCCGAGGTTTTATTTTAACTTCAGTTTAACTGGCTTGCAAGGAAATGATGCATCATCAAATAGCTTCCTATTCAATTCATATTAGCAAATCATTTTCTACGAATTAAAACAGTTTGAGTTGATAATATTTTTGTAGCATGATATATTTTTTAATAATATTTATTTGTGTAGGTCAGAGGTGGCGAACAAGCAGTATTTTACAAAATAAGTGCAGCAAGGATTTCTATTTAAATGGATTCGAAAAAGCTTCTGCTTTTTTTGTTAATTAAGTTATAATGCATGACATATTTTTCCATAGCAATTTAAGTTTCCTATAACTTTCTATATCTTATTCATTAGTAAAGCCTAGAATAAACTTTTCTAAGCTAAATTCAAATTAAATAATGTCTGTTCAATGTGTGATAGGAAATTAATGAAAATCATAGAAAAATCAAGCGGAAAAAAGCAGAAAATAAGAGAATCAAAAAAAAACTTTGTTAACGTACAAATTAGATTTATGTTTAATCTTTATGAAATTTATGACATGAACATTTTGTTAACATTAATTATATTTTTTATTTCTTTGCAATATTGCTGCTTGTTTTCAAGTTGAACAAAGTTAGATTAATATTGGCTTAAATTTATTAACCTAAACTTTAAATTTAAATTTTTGTTGCACTTAGCTTTTTAACCCAACCTAGAACTATAAGATCAAGGGATAAACTTATTTTTTGTTTCAAAACTTTTAGATTCTAAATTTCAAATTGAGCAAACATATATCCATAGAAATTTTCGTGTATATACAAATATATATATACATATGTATATATGTATATATATACAGATTATGGTAATTTCTTAGCCTTTATATACAAATGGAATCATAGTTTTACTCTAAATCTATTATTTAACTTGAATTAGTTAGAAAACTAGTTAAATTTTCCTTTATTTAACATCCATTTTTAGGTGAAAAATTTATAATTGATTAATAAAAACTCAATTTCTGAAAAAGAAACTAGAAAGTGTAATCATAAAAACATAGTCATAGCAATGTTGGCTAAATTCACGGCCATGGCTACGTTTTGTCATGCTTTATTTGTAAATTTTTTAATTGTACAATTTCTATCAAAAGCAGGTTAGTATTTCTTGAATGAAAAATATGCACGAATGGTGCATATTTTATAGAAAATATAGACAAGGATATCAGTAAAATTCTTTATTCAACAAATTTAAGTATTATGTTTATACTTTTGGTTTCACGAAAAAGGACTTTCAGAATAACTTTTACAACAATTATATCTTAACAAATTAATTTCAATTTGAAAAAAAAAAATCTGTTATTGTTGTTATTATTTCAAAATTTTGCATGTTTAGTGCACAAGATTTTCCAGGCATCAAATTTTGAGTGCACAATTTAAGTATATCTAATTTATTTAACTTCCGAACCACCCTAGGTACCATTTGTCTTTGTCAAGCTAAACTAAAGTGAATAATGTTCTCATTTCAAATGCTTTTAATTAATTTTCTTTTTCTTCATTTCTTTAGTGCTATACATTTTGAACATTTACTACAAAGTTATATTTTTCAATATACAAATTTACTACTCAAGAGCTTTGGAATTACAATTGTGTTAAAATTATAATAAAAATAAAAAATGAAAACAAACCAAGAGGAAAGCCAAAGAGCTTTGAAAATATAAAAATATTAATTAGATTTCGGTGAATACGAAATTACAGGAGCCTTCAGGTTAAATAATTTAGGCTTTTTCAACTTTTTTCAATTTTGTTTCATTTCAAATGAAGCAAAATGAATAATTATGAAAAGTTAAGTGATTTTTTGAAAAAAAAGTAAAACAAAATACTTAAATATTTCATATTAGTATATATATATATACTTTTTATATTTATATCAAAGAAACTTCGACATAAAGACAAAGCCATATAAGCAAACATTGTTTTACGTACATATAGCTAAAACACTGTGAGTAATTCGAAATGTTCCTTAAATGTATGTAACTTTTTTTCCATATGGACCATTAAAGTAACAAAAATACTTCATACCTGCCCGAAAATTTCCTAAGCAATATATCTTCAGGGATATATGTATATATGTATATCCAAGCACAGTAGGTGGCTTTTCACCTTGCTCTTTAGAAAAATTGAACATTGAAATATTTGTACTGGGTTTGTCTGTTAGGACGAATATCATATGCCAAAATATAATCTATGAGACTTTTTTTTAAATAATTTATAATGCAAGAAATTAGATGAAGATTACGTTTAGATGAAAACAAAGAGAACTACCAAAAAATTCTAATATAAAAAAAGCCCATCTAATGTAAAGGACTTGTGATGTTCCTTTTCTTTCGTTATGATTTATATTTTTATTATTATTATTTTTTTGTGCATGAAAGTAAAATTTTATGATTTTCCACTCTGAAACAGATAAATTTTTTTATTTCAAAAGTATCCTTGAAATGAACTAAGTAAGTAACTGACAGTAGACAGTGAGTAGTAAGTTAGTTTATTATTAGTCCTGATTAGCTATTTTAGTAATCAGAAGGTTTCATGGATATTAATTATTATTTATTTTTGCTGGCAAAATTAATCAAATCAGAAAAAGGAATTCCTTGGTTAGTTTAATTTTTGTTACGCTAGTCAACTTGTCTATTTTAAATTCTTTAAATGCTTACTGATTTAATGTATTTGACATTTTGACATGAGTGGACTTAACTATAGTTTTATTAAACTATTTAATTAGTTAGTTGTATTTAACTTTAAGCTTATCAGCATAATAGTTTTAAGCCACTACATACCTTGACAGTTTTATTAAGATCTTTCTACCATTATACATTTGCTTGGCTTTGATTTGTGAATAATTTAAGTAATTTGGTAAAAATAAAATCTTTAATCAGTCTATGATATCTGAATCTTAATATAATATTTATGGCTTCAAATTTTATAGAACTAAATAGTTTAGCCATAATTAATATTTAAATGTTTTTGATGCATACATAATGAATTGGTATTAATAAAAATTTACATGATTTTCTTGACAATTCAATTTTATAACAAATTTTATTTTAAAGATTTATATCATATCTGGAACTTTTTCTAAAGGCAAGATTGCCGATGGGAGACTAATTTAATTAATTTTTCCCTTTTTTGCAGCTGGTTATTAAAAAATTTTAGCCGTAAGATATTGCAAACTGTTGAAAATATTTATGAAATTAGCTTTAACTGGCTTTACAGTCGACTACATTTTTGATAATAATTATTAAGCTTGCTGTTTTGTGATGTAAATTTTGTATAGCCGCAAATTTTAATTTGAAAATTGTGTCTTAAAAGTTTTGTAAAAGTTTAATTTCCGCTATATTTTTAAATACATTTTTTTTTTTTTATTTAAAGGGTTGAAATATATAATTCACCTATTTGGTTGGCTTAGGGGGAAATTATAAGTTATGATAACAGCTAAATATTAGATTAGAAATAAAATAAAATAAATTTTTTATTGTAAATATTAGATAGGAAATCATTTCAGTTTGATTTTAAATATAAAGATGTTAAAAGGCCAACAAAACTCGATGCTCTATGTTACCAAAAACAAAATTATTTTAGTTTTTTATTTCATAAACTAACTCTGATTTGACTTACGCCCAATTTTTTTGTGCGAGTTTAAGCATTATTTAGTTTTATCTGTCACTTATCAACTAAAGAAATGCATTTTACAGCATGTAAATTCAGATTCCTGCAATAATGAAGATTAAGACTGAGAATTTTAACTTTAAATTAGTTCAATTCTCTTATTTACTACTTGAATTAATTAGCTTCTTTTTTTTTTTGTACCTTTGATCCAAAAAATCAGCCATATTAAAACATCACAAATTTCACATATTTCAGGGGAATATTTTGTTCCTTTGAATGTACAACAAATCATATATTTTTGAAAAAAAGAACCAATACAACTAATAAAAGTTTAATAATTTTACTAAACTATAACAGTTTCATTTATTATAATTTTTATATCCATTTTTTAGCTTCTTTTAATTTATTTATTTAAAAAATTAACAGGCTTGGTTTAAAAATTATTTACACTAGATAAGAATAATATAAAAAATTTTCTAAAGAAAAAATATTTTATTATGTATTAATTAATAACAGACAACATAAAACAAAGTGTGAATTAAGTATTTTGAATTCAATTTTAGATGACAAACAAGATAAAAACACAACACCATTCCAATTGTATTATATATTTTTTTCCAATGATTATACCAATTGAATATCTTAACAATCTGCTATAACTAGATCTCCTACATCATCAATATTCATCGTCATGTGACACTATAAGCTCAAAGCATTTATCCTTAACTTTCATTCATGTTGAATGTTAGCTCGTGTGTAAAAGCCGCTAGCTACAATAACGAGAGTCAATTACATTGGCAATAAATTAGAACAGTTGTGTCAATTTGACTCCATTACGATCCCTAAATAAATTGATACATTATAAAAGACCCAACTATGTTTTTACTAGAAATATTATCTGTTAAATAAATGAAGCTGTTAATATACTAAACGAAAATATACATAAAAAATAAAGATAAATTAAATAAAAATGATTTCCTTTAACTTAAGAATACTTTAGAATTGAAGTTCCGATAAACTAAACATTCTAAAAAGTATCTGGATAATTAGCTGACAGTAAGCTTCTTCTCTTTTTTATTAAAAACAAAAAACGAAAAACAGTATTCGAGTAGGTTGTTTATCCAATTGAACCTTTATTGATTTAATTTATTTGACATTTGGGAATAATCAATCCTATAGATGGTATTTGATGGCTACCATGTGACCATTTTGAAATAAAAATTCTTTTCGATTAAAGTGAGGTTTATAGACCTCTAGTCCTGATCCCATATATTGTACCAATAGCCCAGATTTCATGTTTTATTCATACTTTTGTCGTGATGTCCCAAGTTCTTTTTTTCTTTTCTTTTCTTTGGAAAGAGGGCTTATATCCATATGACTATAGGATACAAACCTCCTTTATCTAATATAGATATATATATATATATATATATATATATATATACATATATATATATATATATATTTATTATATGTAGGTGTGAGAAATTCCTATTTCGATTCAGTTTGCAGATTGATTGCATATACTGAAGTCCTTTGCCTTAAAAGTGATTTTAGCCTTTTGAAATTCATAACATGAAATTTCTAAAGGTAAAAAAAATTCCTCAGTTTCAATTCTCTAGGTTGCCATTCAAGATCGACACAAATCAATTTACTGATTTTATACTTGAACCGGAAACATATACTTTATTCAATGGGTGGTTTGTTATGGTTGATATAAATTTATAAGGATCCTTCTGTGCTTTCTACGTTTTTTTTTTTTGGATTCATAATATCCTAATTTATAATCATTACCCAAAAGACCGTACGTAATCATTTTTTATGTGGTAAGCTTTTTGGTGAGAGCAAAAAGTGATTTATTAATCTAAATTTAAAATATATGTAAGTTAATTTTAAAAGTATTAAAAATAAGTTTCTTTTTTTCAACATTGATACACGTTGATAAGTTTTCGCAGTAACAAATACTTCAATTTTAAATTTTCAAAAGAACTTAAAGGTCAGACTTAACAGGATCAGAAAAATAAGGTTTGTAATTGTGATTTGCAGAAAAAAGTTAAATTTTGCTAAGCTAACAATAAGTTAGAGTTGAAATATTAGTTTGTAATAATTAATTTACTAAAAAATGTTGGCAAATAATTAATATTTAAGTCAGTAAAAGTAGTATAAGAGATTCAGTGATACTTTTACCAATTAGTATTTTACTCTTTACCACAGAAAATTGCTCTCACTCTACAGAAGTGGCACTTAATCTAGTAAAAATCTACCTATTTCTATTATTTTGGTCAAAAAATCGTGAAGTTAAAAGCTCTAATTGTCCTCACAGCTATAGACATTCACCAAAGAAAAATTTTGACTTAATACTTTTTTGTCGTTCAGTGTAATAAAATTGAAAAATTAAATCGAAATAAATCAATTTTATTCTTGAAAAGAACTAATTTTTGCTATATGCAAACAAGAATATTGATGAGTGCAATACAATTTTAAAATTTACTGTAAGTTTGCACCGAGGTATTATACTTTGCGTCCATAATATAAGGATTATTTGTCATTTTAAATTTAAAGAGGAAAAATACTTTTCTAACTATAACAGTTCATTTCATATGAATCATATTAATACATGTTTTGATAAATAGCTTAAAATCATTGTAATATCATTCCAAAATCTGTTCCAAACTACTCGTTGCAATTTATGGGTCTAATTTAAGGCCAAAACTGTTCACCTAATGCATTTGATGTTCTAAGAAAATGTACAATTTGTTCATACTATGAATTCAATGTATTTTTTTTAGAAATTCAAGTTTTCTTGATGGTATTACTAGGACACTTTTGGTTCATCCCTAAAACAATATCAAGCCTTAGGCCAAAAATGTATAAAAAATCTCGATAAATCTATCATACATTATGGTTTTTTCGAAATTGTTTAAATTATTTTAAATTTTTTGTTTGATATCTTTTTTATATTTCATAAATAAAAAATTTTATTTAATAAGAACTAAATTAGAATTCATTTCTTAAAAAGCCTTTTTTGTTATCGTTTCCATTAATTTAATCTTTATGATCTCTGAATGATAATAAAATGTATAGCGTAAATTTTTAAATTTACTAAAAGCATTTTCGAAATTATATAGAAGAGCACACAAAAGGTAGTTACAACAATTTTTATTCTTTTTGCATAAAATTTTTTGATAAATATTTGACATGCTTCATTGAAAGTAAAAATTCAGAGCATATATACATTTATATAGCTATATATATATATATGCCATATAAACTACATATATGTTTTACTTAAATAAATGTTAGAAATCATGAAAGGTAAAAGCTAAGGGTTTAATTGCAATCCAAAAAAAAATTAGATATAGAGATTAAGAAAACGTGAAATCCTTAAAATGTATACTTGAATATAAAAGTAAACAAATGTTCTAGGATTCAAAATCTTTTACATAAAAGAAAAAGAATGAAAAATTTGACTTTCGTGTTGAAAATTATAAGAATTCGTATGACATTAAAAATCTATAGCTTAAATTGTGTATTTAACTACTTCTAAAATTTGAAAATATGGTTAGGGTATAGATTAATTTAAATTTTTTAATTACAATGAAATTTTTATGTAAAGTAAACACGTGGCATATTTAGAAAATTTTAATTACTTTGCACAAATATTTCTATAGAATTTGACGAGCATTTACAAATATTTATTTGATATAAAATAAATTTAAATTCAGTACATACATATATGATTAAAGAATAATTTAATTGGACACGTTTTGCAAATATAGTATTTAATTTTATAGGAAATTATAGAAGTTTTTTGTCTTTTATAAAATAAAAGCTTTAATATATCTAATATAATTCTATAAATTAGAGTTTTTATTTTTTCATCTGATTTATTTTTTCAATATCTTTAAGAATGATTCATTTGAAATTAGTCGAAAACCAGTTTTTGTTTAATACGAGGCTAACGAATCAATGAAAGAATGTTTTTTATAAGAAACCTCTAAAACTTTCAACTTTCAAATGTGCCTTGAATTTATTTGAAATATTGAAAAGTAGTTAATGTATTAAATTATAAATACAAAACTTTATAAATTATCAAAATAATTAAATTTTTTCAATGTCGCTACATCACTAACAAATTGTAGTTCATTAGAAATTAATTCGCATGTATTATTTTCAATTTGCAGACATTTAGTTGCTCGTTAGTAAAGCTATCTAAAAAACTGACTCGCAAAAAGATTTTTCTTTCATAATTAGAGCTGCATTTAACTTTTCGATTAACAGCAAAAATCGTAAGCTTACAAAAACTAACAAGAATATATAAAAAGTTATTTAAAAAAAAGAATGGAATATTCCATAAAAATCACAAAAAGTTGTCAGCAAATTATCAACTTTTGCCATTGCATCTAGGTCTTTTTTTATTCGATTTATTCAAAGATATACGTTTTTTACATATTTCAACTTTTATTTGACTTTTTAGCAGTATTATAGCCTTTTCAACCATATTATTAATTATTGTTCAACTTTAACGACATTTCACCTAAGCTAGTTACAAAGACATGTAATATTTATTTTACAAGAGGGAAACATTTGTTTTCCAGCAATTTTCAAAATTTATCTTTTGATCTATGAATCACGTGTACATTGCTGCTCTGTTGACATTTAATTGCTTTATTAAAATTAATGAGCAGAATAAGTTTTTGATTTAAGTACTGGAGATCGATTATAAATAAATAAAAGTAATTTTTTTATGCCTTCTTTTTTCTTTAAACAAAAATTGTTTTTGTAATATTTGGAATAAGAATAAGAGATTTATAGCATTTGGATTACTCATAAGCTTTTAAGGAGACCCAAATAACTTATAATTTGTTCCAGCAGGAATATTATTTTTTTATTATATATCCAATTTTCTACACGGTTTTCTTAAATTATACGTTCTTTTTTACTTAGTTTTTTTGATAGTAAGCACCTAAAGTAGCTCTAGGTGAACAAGAATTGACTTTACTAATTTTGAGATGCCATTAAAAAGCGTTTACAGTAGAACTAATTTCACGCCTTGGTAAGCTGAGATATTTTGTCCCTCAATTTATTTACCGCTCAATTTAAAGCGTATTTAAGTTTATAACTTTAAATATGTACAGTTGACATATCCTTTCCTTTATAATTCCAGTCTTCAGCTTCCTTGTAAATGACCAACAACAATCTGCTATCATAGCAAGGCTTTTTTTTTGTGAAAGATGTATTTCATTGCTGTGGAATGAAGTTGTTAATATTTCTCATATTTCAGATTAAAGTATCTAAATTCAGATGTAAAATGTGTATCTTTAGGAAATTTTACATCCAATAGCATGCAAGTTTTTAATTATTTTCATAT
This sequence comes from Acrocera orbiculus, assembly GCA_947359355.1. Lineage (NCBI taxonomy): Eukaryota > Metazoa > Arthropoda > Insecta > Diptera > Acroceridae > Acrocera > Acrocera orbiculus. The sequence continues at coordinate 16,000,772 of OX375759.1, forward strand.
TCACGATTGCATCTTTTATATTACCAAGGAAATTAGTGAAAAGTAGTAACATGTACTTCCAAACCATTATCTTTATTTTATTTTATTTTCTCTCAGTTTCAAAATTATGTCATTCTGGTCATCTTGCTAGAAGCAAAATACAAAAATAATTTTAATTCTTTAATTTTAGATTTTCCCTTTAGTCTTTTTATTACAGCATATTTCTTCCAGCATATAAAGTTTCTTCTACTTCAGTAGGGGAAACAGCCAATAATGAAAACCATTTATGTTAGATATAATACCAAGATCAAGCTTTCATACACAACAACATCCCAAGAACTGTTACTAAATATCAATCCTGCACATGTATTTACAGCTATGAAGTTAAAATATTGATCAATTCATATTAAATTTTAAGCGAAAAATTTCATTTCAATTAAAAAAAAACCCAGAAATAAATTTATTTTGTAAAAAAAAAACAAAATAAAGTTTGAAAACTCAATTACTTAAGTTGTTTAGGTTAAATCACTTGTTAAAATATTGTCGTCTAATAAAAAATTCTTGACTACAAACAAAATTTTGTTAATTTAACAAAAAGAAGCCGAAAGCAAAGAAAAAAAGCACAAAACAAAATAACAAAACAAAATTAATTTAAAACTGTTTTAGTGTTACTAATTCTACTTCATTAAATCCGTGAAATATTTAACAAGGAATAACAAACAAATGAACATTGAATTGAAAATATTTCCTTCCATTCTTATTGGTTACCTGTAAATTTAATTAAATATGTACAAGAAGGGTTAGATTTGAAGAAGAAAAAAACAACAAGTAAAAAAAGTACAAAGTAAAGAAATTTATGAAAACATCTTTAGATTTAATATTGTTCTTAGTGATTATTTAATTGCAATTTTCTAGAAGATAATTTTGAGTAGAGAAAATATGCATCAGTAAATTTTTTTTTATTCCAATCTTTGATTGCTTTAAAATCCACAATTGAAAAATTTAGGAATAAAACCTACAGAAAGTAGCCATCAGAAGAACTTTTTTATCTAAAAAGTAAACGGCTGATAAAATTTTCTAGAGTAAAATTTTTTGATATTTTTCCTTAAAATGTAATCCTTATAATTGAGGCTTCTTCATTCCGTAGTTTCCCTACATAGTTTTTATGAGTAAAATAGAGAATTTTGATCTATTGAAATTCTAATGGTAACTTTTAGCAAAAAATAGAGAAATATACTAAGCTGTTATAAATTAACTTCCACACCTGGAAACTTTAGAGCCTATAATAAATATCTTTGTTTTCTCATAATACTATTTTGCTTATTACAATAAAACTATGTGCTTACTGTTATATTTGAGCTTATCATAAAAGTTTCATCAAATTCAGGCCTCATATTATTACAAACTTGTTTTTGATTTTCTTTTAATTTACCCAAGTTATCCTACAGAGGCTTACGTAAGTGATTCAACATATTCACGTCATTTGGAACCAACGGTAGCTCTCAATAGACTGCTTAATTGAGTAGCATGTACCACCGGTGGCAGCACTTGGCAGTTTAACCAAAAATACTAATAATTCCACTAATATCTTTTAAATTGGTGGACTGAATTTTTGTCTAGTTATTGCCAACTTGTCATTTTTTTAGAAAAATTCAAAGGAAGTTTGCAGCATTAGATCTAACGTGATTGAGTGTGAGTGCGTACGTGGTGTGAGAATAATTATATAAAATACATTTTTAATAACATTTAACAGTTGGAGTTGTTACTGTTTATTTTTTTTTATAAATACATCAACATTAGTGAGTTTCTTACAATTGTTTTTAGTGAATATCTCCATTTTTAGTAATATAATTCGTTCAACAAGCAAATGTTTGAATATATTTCTTTATATTGACAAAAATACCGTTTTAACAGTCAACAGATAATTTTGATGGTATTTGGGACTACGTTTTTATGAAAAAGTAATCAATCTGGCCACTAAATAAGTATCGGAAAAAAAGAACAAAATGAAACAAAAAGAAGTAAACACAAATATAAAAATTAGGAAAAATAAATCAAAATTTTTTAACCCTTATAAATTGTAAAACAACCCTAATAAACATATACTTTTGGGCACTATAAAAGGGTTTCTTTTCGTTTGATCTTCTTAAATAAAAAACAATAAAGGAATTGAAATCTTAAAGCATTTATAAGCATATATAGTAACTGAAATATTTGGACAAAATAAAATGGCTGTTGTTTTCAAAATAAAAAACCGAACCAAGTTTATATGAGGTGTGTTTATTTAAAAATTTATTTGACATGTTAGAAGTTTTGGAGTTTTTAAGGAATACTTCAAATATATATTTTACCAAAATTTATGATTTTCAATAAATATAAGAATAAAATGTATTTTTTATTTTGAAAAATGAACTGGAAATGTTTAATTAAAAGAAAATAAAATGATATTTTGCATAATAAATTTGATCAAGTGTTTTGATTGTACTTATACTAAATAATTTGATTTAAAATTTAAGAATTTTTTTACAAAACTAGCTCTATTTGAATAAAAAATAATCGTAGATATTTCTTCAAAGGATTTACGAATTGATGAATATTTAAATATATTTCTCAAAAAAAAATATTTTGTGTTTTTTTAGTATAAATCATCAATAAATGTGATTAAGAGGAATTTTTTGAAAGAAGAGTATTTGTTTAAAAAATTTAAGCTGATTGAAGTTCAAATAAAGGCGACTTTTAAATGGCATCATTAAAATAAAAAGTATCTATGAAGCTACAAAAGTCAAAAGTAAATTTTATTTTTCATTTGAATACTAAAATAACCTAAACAGCTGGTAATAAAAAAGATTATAGAAATAACTGTAAAATGAAGTCAACATGAAATTTAAGAACTGTCCATGTATAAGGGAAAAAGGATATCTCAGTTCTATGTTTGAAAAATATTTACATAAAATATTTTTGTTTGTTAAGGCTTATTAAAACTTACCAACAATAAAAGTAAAAGTCAAAATTCTCAAAATGTCTAATACAAAAATATATTAAAATCTTTGAATAAAATTTACCAGGCTAAATTGAATAAATAAATTTACTCTGCTGCTAATTTGCCAGTACGATTGAAATCACTTGCACAATTTAACACTAGCACAAATTTCATACCTTTTGTTAGTTAAATGAATTATAAAATTAACGTCAAATTTTCCGGTTTAATGAAAAATGCATTTTATTTTTATTTATTACACTATTAGATATACAAAATTTATTATTTTTATTCCATGTATGGTAAACTTTTAGCAGGTATTCAAAAATGTTTTGTAAACTTGATAAATTATAGTATAGAAAAGAATTAAGACACCAACAAGCAAACACAACAACAACAAAATTATATTTTAGAAAAACAATAATAATACCATCAGTTGCTTGTTGCTTACAGGCTCAATAGAGCCAAATTTATTTTATAATACTTCTTTAATCTTTCTCTTAGACAACAAATTAACGTTAAGGAAATTTTTTTGTTTGGTCAAATAAAATCATGTAGTGCTACACCGTCGAAAATGAAGCCAATACTGAATTTAGTAAATGTTAAGTGCATATTTTCATTTTATCAAATTTCTAGAGCTTCCATTGGAAATATTTTGTATAACGCATGAGCCGACTGGAAGAATATCTATGAGCTTCAAATAACATCCTAGAGGAGCTTTATATGCATAGTACACGCGGCATTTTAACATTTAGGCCTACAATTTTTGATGTAGGTCAGGTAAATTTTAGGTAATTTTAAAATTTTTTCCAGTTTTTTTAGTTTAATAAGGGGAAAGAGATACATTTTAAACAATTTTTCATCCAATAAAATAAGTTAGGGATTAAAAAGTTGACGAATGCTGGCATGCACAGAGATATAAAGTACGGTCTGCATACACTAAAATCAGTGGATAGCAAGGTGATTGTCTCTTGATTCCATACTATAATTTCAAAAAATCATAGGAATTTCGAAAGTCTATATAATTTGGTTTTTGTTTTTTAAAGACTTAAAATCAACTTTCAAAATACATCCATCTTAGACTTTGATTTCAAATTTAAATTACATAAATTGCTTGTGTATTAAAATAAAGTAAATTAATTATACTGGAAATGAAATTAAGTCATTCTCAGTTTTGGTCCCAGATGTGATAAAATCTTGCTATAAAATTTCAAACTGTTTTGAAATGAAATTTTAACTAAAAAACAAAACAAAATGCTAAAAAAATCAATCAAGGCTAAAAAACCTATTCTCAATTATTTGTTAAAATATCATTGACTGACTGATAACAGTTACATCACAAATTAAACTTTTCATTAGTTCTTTAAATTTCCAAAGAAAGTTTTGCCCGAGAAACCTCCTTTAAATTTTTTGTAAAGCTGAGTATTACATAATTATCCTTTCAAATATCTATAGAATTACTATAAAATCTGAATTTTATAAATACTTTGCGAAAAAAAATCAAATATTGATGAATTTTCTATATAAAGTTTTGAGCTAAGAAACCTATTCTAAATTATTTATCAAACTATTTTTAAATATTTTTAGACTATATTTCTAGCAATAATCTTCACTTGATGTGGGCTCTATTTTTGGTTTTTAACTGGCTTTATTTCTCACAATTTTCTTCAAATTTTAAAATTATAATTCAAGTGTATTTTGATTTAAAGAGTCGGGTTTTAGTTTGAAAAATATTTTGATATAAAAATATTTTCAACAAAAGTTAAAACTTTTTAAATTCTATGTATAGCTACAAGTTAAATTTGTCAATTAATTTCTAAATAGCCTAAAGGTATGCATTGCTAGAAGCAAATTATTTTCTCAATCGTCTTTTGTTATTTACATATATTCATAAAATAATTTAGCTTATGATTAAATAAAAAAATAAAAATTACATTAAATAAACAAATTATTTCAACTGATGCATATGCCTATTAAGGATCTATTCAGGACAACAGTAACATTATTAAGAGTAGTAAATACGTGGAAGGAAAATAAATCTGCCCATGGAAAAATTAAATACGTGACAGCTCATTGTTAGTATGCACGTGATTAAAGCTACCTTAGTGTGATATATAAAAGCCAAACTTCATATCTAATGTCGCTATTTATTGAATTTTATAGTGTACAATAAACATAACTGTAGTCATCCATAAATGTTATTTGAAAATTTTACAATATGAAAAATTAATTGACGTTAAAATGTATACCTAAAAATTTGCATAGTACTTAAAAATCTATACATGGCAATTTCTTCTAAATTTTTGTCTGCGTTAAATTAATTTTTTAAATTTTTAACTTTGAAAGTATTATTGGGACATCAATGTAAAAGATCAAGTTTCTTCCTCTTGAAATCATAATATTTATCAGGCAAAATATTTTTTTAATTTATTGAAAATCCAAATCACTTCAAAAATTTCTATATTACCTTTGAATGCCTTAATTAAGTGTTTTAAAGAAGAAAATATGGGAATGGAAAGCCTGAAACTTAGAGATCTAAAGATTTATAAATAATAGAAGCAAGTAAGAAGATTTTATTGTTTGGTTTGTGTTTTCAGTATTTATAAATTGAACACGCAACTTGAAAATGAACCTTATAATTATAAGATAATTATTGTTTTTTAGTTTTTTCTTTCAAGAGTTTTTATAGAAATTTCTTTTTGGAAATTATTTAGACAATCATTTAATGAAGAAATGATACAAATATTATATTTTGTCTAGTCTGGAATTAAGTCCTTTGAAAACAATTAAATAAAATGTATACAGCACTTCTTTTTAAGCTTAAACTAATGGCAAATTAAAGTGCTAGGTAGGGTAAAAATTTAAAGGTGTCACCAAAAGAAGTAAGAACTGCAAATTTTTTTGTTAGAAAGTTAATTGAATATATTTTGGTGACAACATCAAATTTTAAATTAAATTTTGAAATTTAGCACAACGCAGAAATATTATATCATGGAACATATATAACACCTTTTAAGATGTCCAAATTACTATTCTATATTTTGACTTCATAAAAAAAATTTGATTCTAAAATTGTGGCAGACAGTTGTGCTCGAAAATAAATTAAAAAAATCATTGAAAGCCATGGAATGAAAAATAAAATTTGTTATTATTTTACAAGATGTTTTGGTTGAATAACAATTTTCCAATTCTTTTCAAATTTTTTTGCATAACATAACATTGTGTCCAAATTTATATAAAATCACTCGCAGCAAATACATTTATAAAGCTATTTTTTCCGTAATTATGTTCATAAATTAGTAATAACAATAGCAAATTGAATTTTTCAATACTTTTTCAATGTTTATAGAATGCTTTTGGGATTAAAACCTTTTTGAAACTTTTTGTGAGGCTGAGTCTTGCTTAAATATGTTTCTAAACGTCACGAATCACTGGTAGCAATTAAATTTGAATCACATTTTTTTTAAAAATTATTCGGAAGAAAGATTTTGTTGAATTTTTAAAGATTTTTAAAACAATATATATTTGAAACGCTAAATGAGAAAGATTTCCTCATCAAGAATCTTTTCGCTTAAAAAAAGTCGTGGATCTTAAAGTACCTATGTATTTACTCATAATTCCTCTTCTTAATTTCACACAATAATTCACCAATTAATTAGTGCAACAAAAACTCGCCAGTTAGTTTTTTTTTTCTACCGATAGGTAATACCGATGATTGTATCCCTAATAGAAATTAAGGAATAAGAATAGAGATTACATTTTCCGGGTTTTGTAATAGTTGTTGCTTTTATCATTTTAATATTTGTCAATATAATAAATCAATACAGTTGATAATTATAAAGTAGTTTTGTTTAATGCAGTTATTGTATGTTTAACCTTCCCATGACCAAAATTATTTGGCATGGTATTGTACTGGCATTCAATTAATTTTTGTTAATTCTTATGATTTTCAAAAATTATATATGAGCTTTTGAACTAATCTTACGGTGGTTGTAAATAAAGGTTTTTTATAAAACAAAAAATTAAAATAAAATGTTAAATTATGCATAAAGATATTTTTCATATATATGTATATATATATATTATATATAGATATATATGTATGTGGGGTTTTACTAATGTAATGATTTTCACTAGCTTTTATCGCTATAATTGCTAGCAATGCAGATACAATCGACCACAGATGTAATTTTCATTAAATATAGTACTGTACTGCAATTATCTTTAGTTCAAAGGACATAAAGCTTTCATCATTATTTTTTTTTTATTTTTCAATGGCAATGAAAAGTTCTAATGAACTTATTGTTTTACCATGAAAGTAGCAGTTGGGTCCAAAAATTAGCGATTTTTTCTAAATTAAGAACTTTTTAAAGAAATACATACAATGACAAAAACGATGAATAAAATTGAAAAATGATGAGAATAAATATCTAACCAGATAAAATTAGACAATCAGATATTATAAGTTTTTGAACTTTTATTTGAATCCAAAGCAAAATAACTACAAATACTTTATTATTATTTTTAAACTTAAAAAATACTTATGTTGGCTTTATAACTTTAAATTTCGGAGACTGCTGCCATCTGTAATAAAATGAAATAATTTTTTGCGATATAAAAATATAGAAAATTATTGAAATCATGCTCAAACTGACAATATTTTTATCGAAGAGAATAAATAGTCCCTTAAAAAATTTAGTTTGATTATGGTTTTTTCATTTCGTGTAGTAATTATTTTCCTTTGGCTTTATATTTCCGAAAAATTATGATTATAATCAAAACTTAAAGATTAAAATCAGGAATAATCCGAATTTTGTTTTAGTCCTTTTTACTGAATTCATATTTTCTTTTTACTTTATTAAATCCAAAACTATATAATAAGTCTAGATATGAAAAAATCAAATTCCCAACTCTGAATATTAGTTATGGGGAGTTTTTTGTTATAGTTAAACTACTCAAAGTACACAAAGACTTCTAGCATGCAATGAATAATTGCTATTACTCTTGAAGGAAAATAAAACAAGTTAAATTTTACAAAAACATTTGTTATGTTACATGTCAAGAAGAAAATTCATTGACAGATCTTTTTCAAAATTTTATGTAAACCATAACAAAAGGAAGAAGAAGAAAACACAATTGGGATCAAAGTTTTCAATTAATTTTTCATTAAATAATATAAATAAATAAACTATAATTGATGGCTGTTTTAAGTACTTTACCATTTATTTCCTAAATAAAAAGTTTTTTTCTTTATATAACTTCATTCTCTAACACTCTAGAAAAATATTAATATTAATAGTTTTAATACAGTATCAGCTTTTTAATTTGAACTTTCTTCAAATATTTGTTTATATAAAAATATTTTTAAGGACATAATTTCGTAAAGTTATACACATAAAAGATTATGAGAAATTGTTTTCATTATAATAAAAGATACATCTAACTTCAAAATAATTAATAGCAAATGAGTAATTAGGCTTTTGCAAGCTAATTACCTAATTCATTAAGTTTTGCTTGAGATTTCGTATAATAAGTTTTAACTATGTAAAAGTAAAAATTCATTAATTAAATAAAAGAAGGTTTGCTATCTTTGGAATTACTTTTTGTAAGCTATAATCCAAAAATATAATCAACCTTAGTCAAAATAATTCTATTGGGACAGAAGTCTAATCAATAATTATTTTCCGAAATACAAAAACCTAAGCATCAATAATTATTTATAAACTTAAGTAGAATAAAATTTTAGAGAACAAAAGAGATGACAGAAACATTCATATTTGACGGAGAAATAGCAAACAATGCTGTAGGAAGCATTAAAATTAATTTTATAATTTAACACTTTGAGGATGTCGATGTTGAGGAAATAATTTCTTGGTAAACAACATTTTGGGTAAGGCACCACCAGATAAAGCAGAATACGGTTTTCCCTGCCACCGGATGAAGCGAAATTGAAATCACTACGCCATCCTCAACGTGTTAAGCAATTATCCAAAAAGATATACAATATATCAACAAAGTGGACTATTACACATCTGGATAAATAATTGGGTATAAAAATACAATACGATAATAGCTACGATAGGTATCTAGGGCTCTTTAGCTCTTAATAAATTATAAATTTTCAAGTTTTAAGCTTGAATTACAAAGCAATATTTTATTTTTATTTACCTATTAATTTGATAGGGTACGGTTAATATTTACTTCAAACATAAAGTAGTCTCTCTAATGCAGTTCGTTAATTTCTTAAAATCATTTCATCCGTATTGACTTTGGCACTTATACCATTCAAATGGAGCTTGCTTCAAACAATTTTCCATTCTAAAGAAAAATCAAAAAAATAACATTATATTTTACATTAATTTTCTTAAAAGAAAATTAACAATTAAAACATCTTGATTATTGCTAATCAAGAGCTTATTTCTAATTTGGCAACGTCTCATACATATTCACTTACTCAAAAAATGCATAGCATACATATTTGTGGTACTTTAAATAACTTATGTTAAGGTAGATATCAGGGTAGATATATGTATATTAATCTGACTATATTTGACAAATATTTATTTTTATTTAACTGTCATGAATTTCATTTTTGTTATAAACTCTCAAATAAACTCTTCCAAATGATAACTTTATAATTATATATTTTTCAAATTTTTTTTACAAAAAGCCATACATTTTTTAGTGACAGTAAATAAAAAATAATGACAGGTGAAATTAAAGAGATGTAACTCATTTGTATGGCTCTTGCTGACATCCGTGACATTAACCCAAATCATATATACCTCATACTATAGTATCATTTATACATATAAACCTAAATATATACATATAAGGATACATAGAATTTATCCTCGAATACATAAAACTATGTACTCTCTGATATTCAATTGAATACTTCAGTAAACAAATACCCTTGGGAATATATCAATGATAATTTTTCGATTTTTGGTCTTATTGAATATTGATGAGTGACAGCGATGTATAAGGCTTTTTCATTGATTTTTAGGTATAAAATAAAACAAAACGTACATTTGTTTTTTATTACGTTTTAAAAAAAATTCTTAGCACCGAAATCCTTTACGATTAATTAAATTTCTGTCGTCTAGTATTCGATTTTACAGTAATGATATGTTATACTAAATCCTTTTGTCATCGGATCAGCTTGAATAAATTATAAAATTAGTTTGTCAAAAGTTTTGTCAATTATTCTTTAATTAAAAGTATCTGTTTATTAAGGCGGTCTCAAATCATAGAGCTTTAAAAAACAAAGAAAAACGACATTTTATTATCGGAAAATATTCAAGTAAAAATAAAAAACAAATTTTCAGCTTGCACTTTTTATACTCATTAATATTTTCTTAGTTTATTATTTTTATTTTCCCTGCAAAAAAATTAGGGATCCATCATTAATGAAATAGAATTACTTTTCCATTCTAAAATGGCCACAAAAATCGGTGTCCTGGCTACTTTTGCATAAAATAATAGCACAATTAAATATTTTAATACTTTAGTTGAAAATAGAATATATTGATCATAAGGAGTGTCCTTCAGTACAAAATTATATTTAATTGAAAGTAAATTTTCAAGAAAAAAAATACATACTTAAAAATTTTCCACAAAAATAATATATAAAAAGTTTTTATCAAATTCATTTCACCTGATGATAGCTCTGTCTGTCTAGCAACAATATTTAATATTATATCTTCTAAATTGTGCATCCTTTATTATTCTATCCAGTTTGATATTCTAGTTAATGCTATACTTCAGTATACTTTACCACTTTAACAGTAAATTTATGTTGAATAAAGGATCCTTTGAATGGACCCTTGCTACTTGTTAGGTCAGACGTTGATATCATTACTCTTGGGATAAAAGGACTTGATTATTTGAGCAATTCTGTTGAGATAGAGAAATAATATTGCTATACGCAATGTCTTACAGATGTTTATCCATTGGATATTCATTAAAGCACGCAAAGAAATTTACTAGGTGACACCAACTAAAAATTCTCTTTTATTATAAGATAAGTTTTGAAAAAAAAAATCAAAAATAAAACTAATAATAATAAATGCATAATTTATGAAATATAAAGTAAAATATATTTAATTTCTTTTGTCTCATTTTTATTATGATATTACAGTGAAATAATGATTTATGATTTATGATTTATGATTTAAGACTCATGCAAATATTATTAAAGACTTTTGATTATTTGAAATATTTCTTTTATTTTATTAATTTAAAAAGCTCATATTTAAATAGCTGTAAGATATGTGGTCTTGTAAGTAAGACCCGATCAAAATTTCTGTATCTTTTTGTTATTAGATTCTTTTCTTTTTATGACAGTCAATAATAAATAATATGCCTTACAAACTCTGAAAACCTTATTGTTAAGCATTTGAAAACATTGATTTCTTCGATTTAGCACTAGGTCTCTTTAGTTTAGAAGACACGTAATAGCATTTATGACTTAAATAGAATAATCTCCTTTATTCAACACAGAGTGTTTTATCATCATAAATAAAGCTGTTTTATATCAACCTCATTGTGTAAAATTTAAACAAAATATTCCAACTTTTTCTTATAATCAATGAGGTTGTATAAATTTTGATATACTTTCTCTCATAACTATTTGTTTTTGATGATAATGAGAGTTTTTATTGCCATTTATGTGTATAAATTTAAGCAACAAAAGATTAATATATATGACAATTATAAAACCAATCTGGACATACGGAATACCACTATGGGGATGTACGCATGAATGCAACATAAAAACCATTCAAACTTGTCAAAATAAAATCCTACGACTAATAACTAACGCATACTGATACGTGACAAACAAAGAGATACATGAAGATCTAAAAATAAAATGGGTAAAAGAAGTCATCCAAGAACACACTGCAAGACATGAAAAAAGACTCCATCATCACCCTAACATAGAAGCTGTACTACTGCTGGACGCAACACTGGATCACTGATCACTGGATCTTCACTCCCGCACACGTCACACACACTTAATTTTTAGTACTAATAAATTAATTGTAAATAGATTAAGATTGTAGTAAACAAACACTGAATAAAAAAAAAAAATTTATATGTAAGAAATAGTAATCTTGCGAATTTAATATAAAACGGAATACATCTGAAATCTACATCATTTTTAGAATAGATTATAATGCAATATTTTATCATGTAAAACCTCTTATTTAATAGAAATAAATCTAAACTGTTGGCAACATTTTTCAAATATACAAGAAATTCTTGATAATGCTAAAATTACAATTGATAAATAACAATAATAAACTAGATTAATTACTTTAATAGTTTTGATTTTATTTATTATTGGCAACAAATTTCTTAGAATTGAAGTAACGATACAAAATTATAAATTTCAAAACCATAAAATATGTCATAGACTACAATAATTAATCGTTTTGCACGGTATTAAAATTACATTTATCATAAGTTATATCGGAAGGCATTTCCTTTAAAGTAATTATATATTCTGGGTCTAGAACTGAATACAAAATGAAGCTAAAATAATATTTAATTGGTTTCAGTTAAAGTTTATGGTAACCCAATATTTTTTTTAAAATTATTATTGCCAAAAAATAAGTCTACTTGAATATATTAATCAGGTAATTTTTTTTTTTTATAAAAATACCGCACTGAACAATCTAAATAGTACAAATCTATACGAAAAATATGTAAAAAATAATTATAATATTACCTACCCTCAGGAGAAATCAGCATAATCCAAACTGACTGCAGATTTTTAAAATTTTCGAATTCATTACAAGAATAATCTCTTGCATAATTGTAAATTAATTAACTTGTTATATCAACACGTAACTGCAATATTTTTCTGAAGATAATAATAAAATAAAATTGCTATCAAGTGTATTATATTTTTCAGGTTTAACACCTTCACTATCCACAAAAAAAAACTATAATTTACTTAAAATTTATAATCAATTGCCAAATCTCACTTTGATCATAGAAAAGTCCTTTACAGAAACATTTCGAGATAAGAAAACTGAGTTAATAAAATAAACTTTTACAAAGAGTTTCTAAAATGGATACAGAAGAAGAGTTAAATGAACATTTTAATTAAATTTTAATTAGTTCTAAGAATTTGAAAAACTGATAAAACTTATCAAGTAATCAAAGAAGAAACTATCAAGAATTAGAAAATTGTACAACAAACCTCTAAAATTAATAAGTTTAGTTTTAAAGTAACAACCACTTATAAGATTTATTGTTGCTGAAATTTTTTAGAAATTTATATTCTTCTAGTAAGCATAAAAAATTAAACTGATAGTATACAAAAATAAGTTAAATACATTTTTTTATATATTTGACGATATTTTTTCATTTCTTTCCTAATACTATAACTAGCAGGACTAAACGATTAAAAGTCATGTTAAAATTTCCGTCCATTTGATCCAAAAACGCATTAAAATCGATTATTTATACATTTATAAATATAAATAAGTAGGTTGAACATTGAATGAAATTTTCCAAAAGAAAGTAATTCTGTTAATGAGATTTAGCTTATCTTATCAGATCAAGATACTTTACAAAAAAAAATATCAATCATCCTTTTAAACTTTTTTAGCTATAAAATATTTACTTATTTTTAAGGACCATCTACGTTCAGGGACGAATACTCTCTTTATAAATTAATTAAATTTTCACTGACTAAATAATTTCCTTATCAATATCAAATTTAATTTTTTTTCAGTTAACTTAATTTTATTTCAGAAACCGTCTTAGGTTGATGGCCATTTTAAAGCTCATAGCTTTTTTCTGAATGATATAATGACTACATCAGAGAAATGAAATCTTTTTTTTTATAACTCTAGATCAACCTTATGAGAATTTTTGATGAAGAATGGTGGAAACTTATATATGTATTGAATCAATAATAGCTTCAATTGGATCCGGTTATTATACTTCAATAATACAATAAAGTTCTTACATATGTTGCTTACATAGCTGCTAATTCAATTCAGAAATATAACTTAAAACTTAAAGGTGGGGGGAGTCAGTTACTTCGTTAAAAAAAGGCATGTTTCCAAAAAATGTTTGGCAATATAGGTACTTCTGGTTTATTTAATCAATTTTTATGTGGTAACATAACATTGGAACAATGTTTTTCCAAATTTTTATTTCAAAACAATAATAAGTGCGCGAGTGAGTGATAGTGCTAGAGGTGCTTTGGAGGCTCGTCTGAAATAAAAGAATCAAAATTTATTCAACAAAGATGTTTTTCGAGGTTTTTCAATTTTTATTAATAGTTATTAATATATTATTAATATTAATAGTTATTAATAGTTATTAAAAACAAAGGAAACAAAAACGCTCCTGTCATCATCTGGTGAGATATGTAAAAAGTAGTGTGTAAAATTTCAAAACCATCGGACTTTTAGATTTTAAGCTATCGTACGCAACTGCTTTGAAGATAACAAGCTTCAGGAAAATGCTTTAAAGTTTTGCTCATCTACTCCTTCCTCTAGAGGACGTTCAAATGCTCATCAATTCAGAAATTTTACTCTAATCAACTTGAAATTTCGAAAAATTTAGAAATAATTGAAAATTCTACCCACCCTTAATTAATTTCATAGCATAAGCCATGAATAATATTATTAAAAAAAATAATTTACAACACATTTTAAATAGATATTTATCTTCAAAAACTATCGGTGTCATTTATTTTCCAGATACTATTAAACCGTAATAATAACATAGGTACAGGCTTAACAAAGCAAATAAAACAATTAACAAAAATCAATTATTAGATCTATAATTCTTCGAAAATTATTTTGAGGGAAAGTATAGAAAAAAAATAAGACTACTTCTCAACAATAAAACATATACTCCCACTATTTTCCCTTATAAGCTTAAGTTTCAACTTACAATTAGTTGAAAGTCTTTAGAAATTCAAGCCTTCCTTAAGAATGCAAATTATTTCCCAGATCACTTTTATAATTGGATCTATTTGAACATCCACATCAGCAATTGATGTTGCATTTTGTAGGCAACTTTTACATCAGCCATCCATAAACTGTAGCAAATTGTGCTATCCATTAACATAGAAATATGTTATAGCTAAGTAAAAAAGGGGTAAATTATAAATAGTTCTTAGAAAAAAATTTCAAACAGTAATTACTTAACAATTAATGTTTTTTTGTTCGTATTCTCCTACCTAAGGGTAAACTAGTAAATTAAATTAAATAGTTTATGCAAATAAAGTAAGAAAATAACAAAAACTGACAAAAAAAGATGTTTAACTCTTGAAGAAGAAATTCATTTAATAAAATCAGTTAATAAATATAAACAAAATGTGGAAAATAAGAAAACAAATAGCTCTCCAAAAGATGAAAAATTAAGAATCAAGAGCTTTAACTACCTGCAATTAATGTTAATTAGAGAGAATCTGTACATGAGTACTCCTTTACTGTTTTCCACAATGCGATCGAAAACTGACAATTAGGACTGATATATTTTCAACTCTTCCTGATATAACCAATTTCGAATAACTAGAAAAATCGACGACTGATATACACACTCATGTGCTTGCAAAGAACCGTAATGTTAATAAAAACATGGATTTTCCTATTAAAATTTTATTCCTAGAGCACAACGCTTATTCAAATTTTACGTTTTAACTCAAATTGATTTTTACCAATTTGCTTTGTTTGAAAGTTTTTCAAGAAAATCTCACTAATAGAACATTTTTTATTCATATCATTAAAAATATTACTAAAAATTACGATTTTCATTACAACCAAAACAGTTATTTCAAAATTAATAATTAATCTTATAAAATTATTCCTTTCGAATATAAAATTAATTCAAACTTTGCTATAACGAATTTAAAATTTTGTTTTCTAAAGATTTAGTAAAATAAATTTAAGAGATTGCAAAAATTTATACCTTTTTAAATACTATATTTCATAATTTATATGTACAACTTTTATTTCACTCGTTTAATTTTTAGTAATTATTATTTAATTAGTTTTGAATTAAGTTTTCAACATAACAATAGTTTTAAATTATCCACTAAGCTAACAACTAAGCCAATTTTAAAATATCAAATTAACTTAAGCACAAATTAAGGAGTTAATTGTAAGAATTTCTTTAAGAAGAAGTTTAAAATAAGTGACGCAATAAGCCATGCTTAAGATCTTGCTGAAATCTTTCATGTAATTTTTACATATTTTATTATACTCACTTAATTTATTTAACATTCCATAGCTTACAAGAGCCATGTCTAAAAAAAATTTGTTTATTTTTCATATTGAAATCATAATATTATACACATTTAAATATATGATTATCAGTTTTGAAGTCCTCCAACAGTGTAGTACATCTGAAGTATAACTCAAACATTGCATTATATTAAAAGGGTACTTATTTTACTAAATGGGAGAGTACAGAGAAATTTTTCAGTGCAGGCTTTGTAGGAAAAAAACAACATGAAAGCAAAAAGATATTCATATCTCTTGTTTTTCCTTTTGTTAGAATTTTATTCAAATGAAAATAATACATAAAGTAATATTCAAACAAATAAAAAGAAAAGTAATAAAGAAATATTTCAACATTAAATTTTTGTAAGATTTTGTATAAGCTATCATGATGCAATGGATGTGAAAAAAGTGAAGAAAGCATATTTTTAAAAAAAAAGATATTATCTTTTCACAACTATCCATTATACTCGTACATAAGCTAAAATGGAAAACAGTAAAAGGAAAAGCAAAGTAAACAAAAAAAAAAGTTTTCAAGGAGAAATGCTTTTTGTTAAAAATTACACTAGTTCAAATTAACAAAGTCGTGACGCATAAATATACTAAACATTTTTAAAAATCATTCAATAAGTTTCTAATGAAATTTTAAGTTTGTAGTTTAACTCTGGGAATTCCCAGGACCAGTTTGCACTGTATTTCTACACATAGACTTGACAAGAAGAACAAATTAACTCAAAAACTCAAAGATTGGCTCATTTCTCATAAAAAATTATGTGTAGTGATTAATCGCATTTCACATACAATAGAACAATGATTAAATAAAATTATCACTATAAGGCTAATTGTAAGATATCAATAGTAACCTATACATCCCCAAAAAGTGATTATGTAGTGTAAATTTTGGTCAAAAAGCATCATTGACAACTCAATATTAATTTCGCACAAATTCGACAACTCGTCCCTTGATTTCATTATATTTTCAATGAGTACCAGTTTTTAGACTGTAAGTTTTAATTCGGAAAATTGGGCTTAGGAAAAATTTTTTTTATGTCCTCTTTTCAGAGTATAAAACTTTCGAAAAGCATTAATTCATTAATTATGGTTTTTCTTTAACACACAAAATTAATTTGTGCTTTTTCTACTTCTTTTTGGATCGTTAATAAATACCAAAATATTTTTCTCTTATATATAGATTAATATATGTATAGTAGTCATATATGTAGTATATTGACTTGTATATATATATTTAAACCAAACAAAACAATAAAAATAAAAATAAAATGGAAAACTTTAACAAGTTTTCTCCTCAAAAATTTTTAACAAGATTAATCCACTCTAAATACAATAAAAAATTTGCCATTGTAAATACATCCCTGGAGTTTAATCAATCACGCTGCAAAACCTTGAAACCTATTTTCTTACTTACATACTAAACAACAAAAGAACAAGGAATTTTTCTACAGTTTTGAAATTCAAATCACGAGACTTTTGCTCTCTTACACTGGGTTATGGTCTTTTTTTTTCATTCCAATATAATGTTAGGAATCCGGTCACTTTATTTCTTTGAAACATTAAAAATTCCTATCACAAGCTTTTTGCTCTTTGGCTTACTAACCATAACGAAACTTCACAAACAAAATTGCACAAAGAAAGGAAGAAAAAGAAAAAAAAACACACTCTCTGTTTTTAAAATGACAACAAAATAAAGTGAAAATTTTCAGATGTTAGAAATTGTTTGCGGTTTTTTTTCTTTGAGTTCCTTCATGATGCGCTTTTAAGGTTTTAATATGACAAATCAACAACAAAAATAACCAAAAGAGCAAATACTTAATTTATACATACGTATACTCAAATGCTTTTGTTTTTTAGTTCAAACTTATACATTTTACTGTTTTATACTCGTATATTTCATTTTTTGATTTCGCAAATAATAATATTTTTATAGAAATAAATTAACCATAAATATTTCGTTTGGTAATTGCTCAGTGATAAAATAAAGATTTAATGTACCTTAGAAATTTGATAAGTTGCGTGTGTTTTAGCCATTAATTCTGTAAGTAGATGTAGATAACCGCATGGTTTCTTGAATAAGGAGAAGATTAAGATTTCCATATAAAAAAACTAATTAGATTATTTAAAAAAGATACATTAATCTAAAGCTGAAATCTTTATTACTTAGAATGTTTTGTATATTATTATTATTTGATTGAACAGATGTTCTTTTTAAACATAGTCGAATATCTGGTTGTGGAATTGAATTATTCCATATAAATCTAATAATACTAACAATAAGTCCCAGGCTAATTTTCTTATACAGCATATATGATTTGTTGACTAAATAGTTTACACTTATACTAGGGTAGATATTTTTTTTTTTTTTTTTATAAATTCATTCGTTTGCTGCCATCTTAATCAAATATTAATTTATCAGCTATTTTTAATGTAGATTAACTGGTGGGGGTTGATATTCCAATGAATATGTCCCTAAGAGTTCGTCATTTTTATGTTAGGATTAGGTCTTGTGGTTTCCTTCTTTTAAGTCTTCTTGTTCTATTTGTTGTATCCATCAGATGTGTTAACTTCACGTTGCTGTGGTTCAGCAGCCTTTCTTTGTGTTTGGTAGCATAATCTTTGACTACCTCCTTGACTTCCTTAATTTTTAATTCTTCATGTAATTCTTTATTCTTAATATACCAGTATGCATTGGTCATAATGCGAAGTATTCTGTTTTGATTTTTTTGTATTATGTCTAGGTTGGTTTTCCTGGCACAGCCCCAAATTTGAATACCGTACGTCCAGGTAGGTTTTATTATTGCAGTATATATTAACTTTTTGCTATTGAGGTCTAACTGGGAGTACTTCCCCAGTAGCCAGTAAAGTTTATTTGTTAACAGCCTTATTTGCGCAGCCTTTTTCTTCACATGGTGCTTCCAAGTTAATTTTTCATCCAAGTATATGCCAAGATATCTCGCTGTTTTTTCTTGAGGAATGACTTCACTATTAAGGTATGTTCGTAGGCTATTATTACTTTTTTTGAGTGTGAAAAAGTTCTGCGTACGCAGAATAGCTGTCCACATTTCCATATAATTTTACGCATTCTGCACGAAAGTTTTAGAAAGTCAGCCAAGGATCTGTGTGAAAGTTGTATGTATGTTTGTACAATTTTAATCAATTATAAAATATATATATACATAATCAATTATTAAAAGAATATAATTTCTTTGCGGCGCTTACTTCAAAGGAAAGCAACAAATATAATTTCTTTGCGGCACTTACTTCAAAGGAAAGCATCAAAGTGTCCTTCTCAAAAATTCTAAATTATATGGCTCACTAATCCTTTCCATGTGTCGAAAAGATACAACAAAAATATAAAAATTCAAAGCAAGTAATGGTAACCTTGCACATTTCTTAAATTTTATGGCTCTGTCTCCATTGTTTATATTTCTGTTGTAAACAGATACAATTATCAACTTTTTCCAAAAAGGGAGAGTGTGATGATCCTTTCAAATTAGTTATGATGAACTAAATCAGTCTAAAAATAAATGTTAAATAGAGAACACCGGCTTTTCTAAAAATTTTTAATTTATTGAATTTAGTGAAATTTTAATTAAACTCTTCAAAGTATTAAATTAAAAGTGCTTTTTATTAAAATTAAAACCTCCAATAAAGTGTTTGAACTAGTAAATTCAAAAAGTGTTTAAACTAGTAAGTTCTAGAATTCAAAAATAAAAATTCAACAGGAAAAACCAAACAAGGAAAAGAAATCGTGAGTAGCGTACATAATTTGTTGCACTTAGCAGAATGCGTAAAATTATATGGAAATGTGGACAGCTATTCTGCGTACGCATTTGAAAACTTTTTGCAAACTTTGAAAAAAGATTGCCGACAACCAACCAAAATATTGCAACAAATTAAAAACCGAGTAAGCGAAAGAAACTTATTACTGCAAGACGAGGTACATCAGCATCGCTTCGCAAAATTGTCGTCTATGAAGTCATCCATTACAGCTTCCCCAGTGTTTAGTGCTTACAATTTTGACAAGTTTCAACTGACCAAATATTTACCGGATGATAAATGTTACATCCAGCCGTTAACACCAATTAAAGTGACGGGATTTTCGACTAACGAGGATGGGGAAGACTGCGTTTTGGGGCGTAAATATTGTGGCATTCAAAGCAGCTATTGGAAAGAGCCATATGACTCAATGACAACCCTGGGTATATGTTTTGCAAGTAGCTTATCAGAAGAGGAAGAATCCTTCCTAGTAAAAAATATTGGCTGCAAAATTGTTTGTTTGCCTGTAAAAGACGGATTTGTTTTAATTCCAGCTCTCCACCACTGTTATTCCTAGCCATTATATAAAGTATGTACTCACCAAACACGGTGGTAGTAAAGTTTTATACTCTCTAAAGCTAATTCTCCAATTTCTTTCCAGAAAATGTTTAAACCTAGCTGTGGATGAAAATCGCCCCTAGCATCTTCAATGGACCAGAATGAATCAGTTGGTACTTATTCTCACATATATATAACATACTGCATTTATAATAACTGTATAATAAACTTTTAGAAAAGGAAAACCTTTGCCAGAAATGTTTAAAAATGGAAAAATTAGAAGCAATGGTTCAATACCAAATGGTATGCTAGAGGAGCAGAAGAATGTGCTTGCAAAGCATACAGTTTTGCTTGAGCAAATTTTCAAAGTAATTTCACCTGAAATTACGAATTTAAATATACTGACAATCACTAGTTTGGCAGATTTGCAAACATTTTCAGAATTAGATGGAAACAAAGTGGTAATAATGATCTATTTTAAAATTTATTTTTTATAATAATTTTATGATTATAGATTTGTTATCTTAAAGAGTTCGTGGGAGCTACACCAGTTTTTAAGTGTCTCCGCCACTTTTTCAGCCCGTAATTTTTACTCCTAATCAATTGGGATGGGTTACAAAAAAAAATTGCTGCGAAAAACTATAAGTTTTTTACTGTTTTTCTTTTCGGTAACATATTTGATTATTATAAAAATGTAGGATTTAACTTTAAATATTTCGCAGAAGCTGTCAAAAGTAAGACTGGAAGCTATACTGCCTTCGAGGAGGCAATGAGGAAAGGCTTTCGCCTGGCGAAAAATCGCCAATACAGGACTACACATGACGAGAAAAAAACACAAGGTAGGATAGATTTAGATGAAAGTCGAAGGTTATCTATTATTCTTTTACTTTTTTTCTAGATAAAACTACTACTAGCTAAAGCAGTACGGGAAGAAGAAATTAATTTTAAGTTTTATATAATAAAAATTATGATATATCAAAAATAACTATTTCTTTTATGATATTTCTTTTTTCCTCTAATTTATAGCAACAAATAATAATTATAATTAATTTAATTTATTTTATTTTATTGCTGCAAATATTAAAAATATAAATATTGTTCCAAATATACAAACAATTGTTTAATTTAAAACCCTCAAAAGTGCTTACTTTAAAGCCCTCAAAAGTGCTTACCTTAAAGCCCTCAAAAGTGCTTACTTTAAAAAGTGCTTACTTTAAAGCCCTCAAAAGTGCTTACTTTAAAGCCTTCAAAAGTGCTTACTTTAAAAAAGTGCTTACTTTAAAAAGTGCTTACTTTAAAAAGTGCTAAATTTAAAAAGTGCTTACTTTAAAAAGTGCTTACTTTAAAAAGTG
This sequence comes from Acrocera orbiculus, assembly GCA_947359355.1. NCBI lineage: Eukaryota > Metazoa > Arthropoda > Insecta > Diptera > Acroceridae > Acrocera > Acrocera orbiculus. Next base: position 16,022,668 of record OX375759.1, read on the forward strand.
CTAAATTTAAAAAGTGCTTACTTTAAAGCCTTCAAAAGTGCTTACTTTAAAAAGTGCTTACTTTAAAGCCCTCAAAAATGCATACTTTAAAAAGTGCTAAATGTAAAAAGTGCTTACTTTAAAAAGTGCTTACTTTAAAAAGTGCTTACTTTAAAAAGTGCTTACTTTAAAAAGTGCTTACTTTAAAAAGTGCTAAATTTAAAAAGTGCTTACTTTAAAGCCTTCAAAAGTGCTTACTTTAAAAAGTGCTTACTTTAAAGCCCTCAAAAATGCATACTTTAAAAAGTGCTAAATTTAAAAAGTGCTTACTTTAAAAAGTGCTTACTTTAAAAAGTGCTTACTTTAAAGCCCTCAAAAGTGCTTACTTTAAAGCCCTCAAAATTGCCTCCTTTAAAGCCCTCAAAAGTGCTTACTTTAAAGCCCTCAAAATTGCCTCCTTTGAAGCCCTCAAAAGTGCCTCCTTTGAAGCCCTCAAAAGTGCGTACTTAAGCCCTCAAAAGTGCTTACTTTAAAAAGTGCTTATTTTGAAGCCTTCAAAAGTGCTTACTTTAAAGCCCTCAAAAGTGCTTACTTTAAAGCCCTCAAAAGTGCTTACTTTAAAGCCCTCAAAAGTGCTTACTTTAAAGCCCTCAAAAGTGCTTACTTTAAAGCCCTCAAAAGTGCTTACTTTAAAGCCCTCAAAAGTGCTTACTTTAAAGCCCTCAAAAGTGCTTACTTTAAAGCCATCAAAAGTGCTTACTTTAAAGCCCTCAAAAGTGCTTACTTTAAAGCCCTCAAAACCGCTTACTTTAAAGCCCTCAAAAGTGCCTCCTTTGAAGCCCTCAAAAGTGCTTACTTTAAAGCCCTCAAAAGTGCCTCCTTTGAAGCCCTCAAAACCGCTTACTTTAAAGCCCTCAAAAGTGCCTCCTTTGAAGCCCTCCTATCATGTTTCAGGATGATCCTAGTATGACAAAATTGGCCTTAATTAAAATATCGTTGCTTTTTTTTAATTTTTTGAAATATATCACAAATATGGATAAAAATTTAAAACAGACTTGTCCTCTTTTCCGGAACCAATATTAAGTGATAATCTCATTTTCAATAGAATTCCAATCGATGTCAAGGATCTGCTTTTTTGTTCTACTAGCAGTTCCTTATTTGATTTTGAGAAAATGCTGTGCTCTTCGGAATTTAATTTTCCTATATTAAAGAAGGAAAAATGAAGTTAAGATAAATAGTTTTAATGAAGATTACTTAAAATGATGTAAGCCTTTGGAGTATAACTCCACTTATCGGTTATGGTGTAAATTTGCTTGAATGAATATTTTTTAAAGTGGTAATTTAAAATGTTTTATTTATATATTATTATATTTAAATTTGCACTTTTTATGTATGTATATATTCCTATATATATATATATATACAGGATCCCTTTTTCTTTTTCATTATAAAATTTTGTAGATTTTTTAGCTATAAAGTCTTTCGTAGGATAAGTGGGACCTCAATATTTTGTAAACAACTATTTTTTTTTTGAATGAAATTTTTCACCCAGTAATTATCTTGATTCTCTAAATTTGGAAAGTAATTTATAATTTATACTATGCTTCTGTTATTTTTTGATTATCTCTTTTTAATTTGTTTATCATAAAACTCTTGAAATTATCATGACATTCAAGTTTTCTTTTAAAAGAATAAATATGTTAGCTTTTATCTGTTGGGTGATTTTTTCCAAATTTCTCAGTAGCTTTACTGGTGCTAAGGAGCTGTTTGCCATTATTTAGTTGAAAAACAAACAAAAGCCACCTCGCTACCATTACTAGTAAATTTAAACGGCAAGTAACTAGTATCATATTTACGTCTTTTATTGATATCACCTGTCCAAAATTGGAAAATGGCAGAGTTGGAAGATGAGGCAGGAGCTGGGCAGAATTAGATGTTAATAGCATTGCAGATTCCAACATAGCGATCCATATTTTAACCAATGACAATTCTTTTTTATAGAAATAAAAATGGTAAATATATAACAGAGTATAATGAATAAATTATAAAAACTATTTATAGTCCTACCTGATTTATAAAAGCACAAACTGAATAGAAAGTGCTTATTTCTGTTCACTTGAAAAAGTAGTTCTGTTATATTTGAAGTAACAGCCTAACTCACGATCCGGGATCTATGATCAGTTGTGTAAAAAACTAGTACATAAATTTTGGTGAAGCTCGAATTGCTATAGATGTATTTTCAGTCGCCTTATTTAAAAATTTTATATTTAACTTGGCAATCGATTAAACACCATTCTTATTTGTTTTTAATGAAATAAAATTTGTCATGTGGAATCATTAAAGTTTTTCGTGGAACCTAGAGGTACCGTGGAACATACTTTGGAAACCGCTGCGTTAAAGTATTAAAAAATATTGCAATTTTTTTTGTAAAATATTTAGGATAGCTATTTTTTAATGAATTTTATATACTGTAAAAAACTGTTCTTAAGTAATTATAAAAAATATATATCTGAATAAAACCGCGCTCTGCTCCGCAACCACGTTCCTTGTGTTTGCACCTTTCGCTTTTGTACTTTTTATTTATGAAAATTTTAAGCTAATACGTAATCTTACGTAACCGTGCTCAAGGCAATTATTATGATAATATTATATATATTACATGAAATAAACAGTGAATAGAAATGAAATCTCTTCAATATTCACACGTTATTTGCCTTAATTTCGAATTTGATAGTAATATGTTAGAATAAATAAGAATGGTATTATTTAATCATATTAGTTATTAAAATTCAAACACTAAAGCATATGTTTAAATTATTTCGAGTTATAATAAGTACAGTCTATCCATAATCTTATAATGCTTTTTTCCACACTCTCGTAATGAAAATTATTTATGTGTTTCTAATCAATTTCAAAGCATTATGAAAATATTTTGTATTAAGCATAGAAAATTAATAGAAAATAATATGAACTTTAAATATTTTTTTTAGCATTAACAAATACAGTTCATAATTATAATTTGTATTTCATTTTAGATCCAAATGATTTTTAATAATAACTAACTAACTATAACTGGACTTTTATTGATGATCCTTTTAAAAATAGAATGAATTTAAGCGAAAAAATAACTTACTATACCGTTTAATTGAAACAAATGATTTAAAAGTGTATTTTATATGACTCATTTACAATTTCAATTCACAAAGATAATATTTGTAAGATCCTTTATTATAATCGCTTATTGTTGCATCAAATGTTAATAATTACAAATTAATTTATTTTAATCACTGTAGAAATTCCTAAATTGTATTAAATATAATAATTACCAATTTATAAACTTTCATCAGAGTTCAGAGAAATTTATAAATTATATTAAATGCAATTGTTACCAATTAAGGAAATATTTTAACACTCCACGTTTTAATTTTTTGTGATATAAAAATAAAAAAAAAGTTTATTTTTCCTCCTATTTCCATTCAATAGTTTAAAACATATTTTCCTTTTATTAGCTAATTAGTTTTTTTAAACGATTTTTTTTATGTTACTTTTATTTCTTTAAATAATATTTTAAACAAAAAACTTACTACAAATCAGGATTACAGAAATCAAATCAGAAAGACAATCGTTAAAAATCAAAGTTTAATTTTTTTTTGTTTTTGCCATATAAGAGATCAAAAGGAAATACTCTTCAGTAAAATGTCATTTATGTCAGGAAATTTTGCTTGATTTCTTGTAAATCTTAGTATGACATCGAGAATATGGGTGCTCATTTTTGCACTATGAAATATGATTTAAGATTTCTGTCTACACTGACATTAGCAATAAAACCTTTGGTTATTGCATATACTCGTTTCTATTGGTTTTATTTGAATACTAATTTAATATTAATTACTTTAGTAAAAGGACATTAATTAGGTATTGAAAGGTAATTAGCTCAATTTTAAAACTTAATGCATAACACGTAAAAAAACTTTTCAGCTGAGAGATTGGTTTCAGGACTACTCAGTTTTTTGCTCTTTTTACCGCTGAACTTTTCAATATATATGTATGCGTGCTTCGTGTTAATAAAAACAAATTATTATATTTTTAACGAAAATTATGTAAATATTATAAAAAAATTTTGCATAGTAAAATAACAAAAATAAATAGTAAATGCACAATAAAAAAAATTTAAATCATTTGTGCAATAATCATCAATACTAAACTGATAATTTAATAATAAAAAATTTCTAGTTTACTGACAACTTAAATTTTCCTTTTCTAATTATTAAAATATCTGTGCTTTTTACAATTGGAAATTCCAGTTTCTCCAAGAATAAAAGCTTCACGGAAGCTTTTGAATTTCCAATGTAATTTTCAACTAACATTTGAATTGAATTGTATATTAGGATTGCATTGTGTTTATAAAAATCAGATACCTTGGCACCTGCCACCCTAACATTCTGCTCGATATCGAATTGAAGTTGAAATTTTAGGGGTTTTACGTATTACATTTTACATTGATAATACAACATCTGGCTTCCAATTGATTATGAGCCATAGAAAAGAATTGAGACAAAGTCTGCACTATATTTACAGTTTTGGCATAAATTTGAAATACTTATTGTTTTTATATGTTTTTTATTTATGGGAACACGTTTGAAAAAACAAAAACAATTTTTTTCTATACAAAAATAAAGTGTCACGTATTTAATTTTGGAGCATTCAAAATTTGTTACATTCATTAAGTCACGAAAAGCATTCAGTAATAGAATCAAGGGTTAATTTTTATTTTCCTTTTTTTCCTTAAATACTACTTATATATATATTTATATATATATACATACAAATTGTCTGAAGATATACTTCCTTAAAGGGTTTGTTTTCTAACATTAATCAGCAGCAGATTGTAAATTTGTATTTTATATAAAAAAAAAATATTTTTTGTCGTAAATACCCAATTATTATGATGGATTTAAGTAGCCTAAATTTTCAGATGAATGAACTCAAATATATATATTGATAAGTTTTTGAAATAGAAAAAAACTTTAACAAAGGTCACTCATATACGAAAAGGGTAAAGTCTCAGAAATAAATCTAATGTACCCTAAGGTTTTCATTAGAATTTTTTATTTTTTTCATAAACTTTATAAAACTTTCGATATCCAACGCATTTGATTACTGAGGAAAAAAAGAAATGTTTATTTCACGGGCAGTAATTGTTTCAATCATGAATAATTCTATATTATTTTTTATGATATTTATAAGTTTATATGAGAAGTTTTGTTTCTTTTTCTTTTAATATTGTGGTAAAAGTTTATTAGAAATTTTTATGAAATAATCATATAAAATACAGTTTATAATTTAATGCAGTAGAAGAACCATAGCTACTATTTGTATTTATCATGGTATGCTATGACTTTTATTTGTCTTTAATTTGAAAATATAATATGAAAGATTTATGGCATGGAATAATATTAAAATCACAACTACTGAATTATTTCAAAATATTTTTATATTGTATATTAGTCTGCAAAAAAACAAGAAAAATATCTTTAACAAATACTCTAAGAAATTGAAGTGACTGAAATACTTAAACATTGTTCAAATTATTATTCTTACAATCTTATAGAAATACATGTATTGAGTATGAAAATAAGTACTTGCATTTTTGACATAAAACTTTTTTATTAATACCTATAGAAATACGCCAAGTAATTTAATTCAAAAAATATTCTATTTAAAGTGACAATTTTTATTTATTTGGATAATAAACAGAAATACATTTAAAGATAAATACAAGTTTTGATTTTTGAATTTTATTAAAACCCATGTAAAAATTAGTTTCTCATAACAAAAAATATGCATTTGAAGTGGTGTTTTCAATAGATGTAGTAAAGTGGCCCTAGTATTCTTTTAAGGTATTATTTGATCGGTCAACATTATCAAAACCATATATTTTTAAGTCATGAATTAACAATATAAAAAAATCCAAATATCTGCCAAATTCAAATTTATTTTGAATTGAATGCACACCTAAATAAATATTTATACTTAGAAATGGTGTATTATTATGTCTATACAATTACCAAAAAGTTTTTTTTAGCAGTTTGAAAAGAATGTAAAAATATTTTTTCATTATATATAAATTTCTTTATATGAATGAAAAGAAAATAGAAAATTACTCCAAATGGGATTGATTTCATTATATCACAAAGTTTGACTGACGTCAGTATACTCCTAGCATGTATATACTATATGAAGAAGTCATCATTATTATCAATTCAGTGTCCTATGTGGATAATAAGTGCCCCCAAAAGTGGGGGATATATGTATTTACAGTCACTTGAATAGTTTGACTTTGCTAACGAGTTTTCTTGTTTATTAGTTTCCAGTTGTTTTTACTATGTTGGATTTATTCGTTTCGGAGATCCTACTCAATTAGTTTTAAATTAATTCCTAATTGCTAATCTAGCTTTTCCATCACTTTTTAATACAGTCAATCTTTTTATACGTAATTTATTTATCTTTGAAAAAAATTCTTTTTAGAATATGCCTGATATTTCTTTTCATTTTTTACACAAAAATTAATTTGATAGTTACGTTTCATATATCCTTACTTTAATATAGTATATTAGATAGATGTTAAAAACCTTTAACTGGTAAAACTGAATGATAATGCAGAACATTATAATTGACAGTACTATCATTGAAAATGCAATAAAATATCACAAACTGGATACCCAAAACGGCTCAACAGCCTAACAAGAAGGAAAACAGGTGTAATGATTAGCAATTTCTATTTCATCATTCTTGTTTTTTAGAATTTAATTTAATATCAACATCTTTTAAAATTAATTCTAAGTATATTGGTCAGTATCCATTTCAAATATCATAATAAAAATAGAGTTATTTTATTTCACGTTAACTTATCACATACACTCATTAAGGCAACAAATTTCCAAGATAATCTCAGTTAATAGGCGAATTAATTAATTATTTAGCCTTTCTGCTAAGCCTGATAAAAGCTTTCTTTTTATTTAATTGCAACCTATAGAATTTTTATTGTAACTTAAATAAAATACGTGCAGCTTAGGCTTTCGAATTACTTCAACACTTCTGCTAAGTGAGAGCCCTTGAGGCTTAATTTATGCAAAATTTTTTATACAGTTAATAAATATAAAATTATTTTTAGTTTGTTGAACTAAAATTTCAATTTTGTTTAATAAATTATTACTTGTCTTGAATATCATAAAGTTTAAGAGTATAAATCGATTTTAAAATATAAAAAAAATTTTAACTTATTTAAAACAATAGTTCTAAGTAAAAAAAAGCTCAAAACTTTTATTACATTTTTGTTTTATCCTATAAGCTAAAAATTTTAATGGCAAAAGCGTGAAAAATCACTTCTGTATTTTTCCTTTTCCTAATTGAATTCAGTTCAAAGATATAGAAAATACAGTTTTTATGTTTGCAAGCAATTTGTATCTTTTTTCAAGTTAAATTTTGAACAATTGATGTCAAATTTATATTAAACAAAAAGAAAAAGAAAAATTTTCTTCTGGTAAATACTTTCTCCTCTACAAAACGAAATGTTTATACCAGTTCAAATTATGTTTTATCTTTCCTAGATATATTCAACTCTATTCTATTATCAGTTTACGGTAAAGATTTCTTTTTCTTCTAATTTTTATACTTATCGCACCTGGCTAATAATATAAAAATGATTAAATTAACAAAAGTTAAATTGACAATCTAAAAACAAGGATAATTTTTCTAAAAATTTTCTAATAATAGGATTCTACCGAATATTTAAAAATTTGCCAAATGCAAAATACAAAATAACTTTTTAATACAAAAATATTCACTTTTCAGCAAAATAACCATCATCTCCAAAGTTTTCAAAGAAAAGAGGTCTCCCACAATTATTCTACAACAACAATGATTCTTGGCTTCAGAACACCTGAAATTAATAAAACCAAGAAGATCGTTGATTTAGAAGTTATTGCCTATACATTGACCTACGATTGTGAAAAAAAATTAAATTGCTATAAAATAGCGTATTTTAGAAAAAAAAATTTGAAATTTTGCTAAAACTTTGATTGTTTTTTGCCTGGCAAAATTTTATTTTTCATCCAATCATAAAACTGGAAGGTCATTGTATAGAGAAACAAATACAAAATATGCTAAAACAAGAATCAAATTGATCAGATGTTTGTTATTGAGTTACAGCTGGAGCAAAGAAAAATGTAGTTTCTAGATAATATCATAACTAGAGCTAATCTGAATATGTATTAATGTATAAGTGAAAAATTACGTCCCAAATTCTATTATAATTTTATTTAGATAATAATTCGGACATGGCGGTCAAGTTACGTGCCTTTCTAACTGAGCAGCTGCTTTTAGAAGGATGTAATGCAGAAACTATTTGAGATTTTTACTTAATATTTAAATATGTTACTTTTGAAAATTTCAAACAAGTTGTTCCACTTAACTCGTTAACTTTTAATTATTATTATTTTCATTCAAAATAAAAAAGTTTCAAATTGTCTTCAAATCAATTGAAATCAAGTTTATAGAATGATTTTGAACAGCAAAATAATAAATGAAGAAATCTTAAATAAAATATATAAATAATATATATTTTTTATATAAAAGTGTTTTTTTTTTGTTTGTTTTTTTTTCTTTGCATAAAAAAGTTTTTTTTTTATTTAAATAGAAATCACATAAATACCATATATACTGCTGAGATTATTGAAATCCTTATTGTCTTTAAAATATTATTTGGTAGACACGTTGTAAATACCTCATCAATTTGGATTTATGCCAATCAATCAGTCAGTTTGCATAAATAAGAAGAAATCAATAAACTTAAAATCAACATCAGCAATAGGTATATGATGAACTATTAGATCTAAGTCTTTATATACAGATCTTTCTCTTTAATAACAGTAAATCCATTAACTCACATGAAAATTTAATAGCTAGTATACCTGTATTAAAGGATATGTATAAGGAAAAAAGAAAAAAATAGCCAAATAAACTCCAATATTTGTATAACATTAAATTCAAATATAAGATACACCTTAAAATTTTTAACTTTTTTCTAAGAAAATTGTATAGAAAATAAGGATATTGAACTTTTTTTTTATATTTTCGTTTTTCTATATATGTAAAAGGAAACATTAACGTTTACATTTACTATTGAAAAGCTTTCATGAAACATTAAATATTTCGAAGCATTCACGTATACATCTAAGTTTTTCTAAACTAAAATAAGTAAAATTCAAAATAATATGAATTGGCCGTTTGACAAAGGATTATATAAAATTATTGAATATTCTATGAATGTAAAAAGCTTATATATTCAATGTTATACATATAAGTAGACTGTGTGATAGAATGAAGATATTGAAATTAAGTAAAAATAGGAGCACTAGTAGCTTATCAGGTTTTTTTTTTTTCTTGTATAACTCGATATAGGCTCCATATTGATGTGATATTTCCTTGATGAAAATATTTACTCAGTATCCAGTCGATATCATATAAATCTGTCTAAATCCTCGATGAATATGTTAAAGCAGTCAGGCCTTTCTGGATTTAGAATTGTTATTTCCAGCAATCCCAAACAAAAATTGAGTTTATCTTCAAGATAATAATAAAAGGGCTGAAAGGAAAAATTAAAGGATAAATTTATTTACTTATTTTATTTATTTACTTTTTCTTTCTCCTTTTTTTGTTTTGAAAAATAGAATGCTTTAATTTTTGTTTCGTATATATTGTTTACAAACTCCTCAATGCTAAAACATAAGCCATAACATATTTAATTTTATTTTTTTGTGGTAGCTTAGTTTTAAAAATAGAAAAAGTAAAAAACTTAATGGGATAACATTTTAGTATACAAAAATAAGAAAAAAGGAGGATGTACATATATCAAGTTTTTTTTTTTCATTTCAAATGCTTTCATATACTTAAAATCAATTGATTGTATTAAAGAAAAGTATTTGTTTTTTGTAGGATATTAGAAAATCCTACTGACGCCTGTAGTTCCTTTTTATGTAAGTATATAAATAACTAGTTTTAATTTTGAACAGTATTTTTTGTTTTGGCGTTTATTAAAATTTCAGCTAGTAAAACTTTACAAATCTAAACTTATTGATTTGCTGAATACTTAAGATGTCCATCAAAATAATATTTGTTTTTTAAATAGAAAATTTTCAAATGTTAATATGAATTAGTAATTTAATTGAAAATGTGTTTAAACGTATAATATATATTTGTAAATGTATAAATTAAATTTTTCTGTTTTATACGAAAAAGGGGGCTTGGAAGTGGAATGGTTTAAAAGAAATAAACAGACAATTATTTGATGAATGAAATAACGATTTATTTGCGTAGTTAAATAATGTATAGTATTTCAAAACAACCACTTTGAAAGATCATATTGATTTTATTCTATTATTTTATATATTTTTTTGTACATATTTTATAGACCTATCCCTTAGTTGTTATTGTTATTATTATTATTAATATATTTTTTTAAAAGTGAATTAAAAAAATTTTACATACATATTTTTCCAAGAGCATTTTATCACTCTTAGAAAAGGGAATGATCAAAGCTCTAAACAAAAATGTCAAGGTATTAAGTAAATATTTTTGTTCTACTTTAACATATTTATTAAAACCTACTTAGATTTTTTCGAAATATGTATTAATAATTTTTATATAAAAAGTGATTCAAATGTCACATCTCTCTTATAATGGAAATTTATTTTTATTTTGTACTTTTGCTAATGTGGTATTTTCTTCAAATTTTCGTAACGTAGGTTTGAAAAAAATTTCGGCAATTAATTTCTCTTAATTCTAGTAACGATTTGAATAGAATCTTGGAGAAAAGTTTTCAGCTTTTATAACGATTAGCTATTGAAATCCGATTTAAAAAACCAACAAATACTTTAATGGTAACGCCCTAAAATTGGAAAATTATGTCTCTCTAGGGAAACAAGAAAACTATAATAAATTAAGAAGAACCATTCTTTCTGGTAAAATGGCAAAGTTATTATCTTTTTCACTTATAGATTTTTCGATTATAAGCATGCAAAGAAATCTTATATGAAAAATTCAATGAATCCAAATAAAACTCGCAAGACATAAACGTCAGCTAACTAGACTTCTTTTTCTTTATTTCAACTAAAAAATTTTACATTACACTTTTCTGTACATGATTTTTATACCGAAATTTTTTTTAAATATTAAAAAAAACTTAACCGTAGGCAAGAGCGTAATTCAATTTGCATTCTGCCCTATCAACAATTTATCATTCATAATTGTATTTCATTTATTAAAAATGATATCCCACACTCTTATTTTTCATGATATAACAATTATAAATTTAAGAAAGCAGCGGTTATTTATTTATCCTTGGGCGTCCTGATAGAATGAAACTGTTATAGTGTTTTTCAATCGCTTGTTTTTGCACAAAAGGAAAATAAAACTTCACTTAATAAAGCTGTATTAATAAACTACAATTTAAATATTAAATTTTTATTTTTAAATACAAATTAAGATAAAATATACTATAATATGATTTATGTATGTCATATTATATCAATTACTCAGTAAAATATGCTTAGATAATATTATTCTAGTTAGATTTAATTTATGGCACAGTATAAATATAAATATATAATTAGTGAATTTATATTTTAATGTCCTACATAAATTGGTATTAAGTCTTAAAATTTTTGGAATGTTAAATTCTTTCTGAACATAACTACCTTTCCTATGTTCTATAAATTCAACTTCTGAGCATTAAATCTAATGTAATAATATCACAAATTTTAAAAATTATACTATTAATAACAATGAAAAATAAAAGACAAAATTAACAATTGCTTTTTTATACAAAACTCATTTTAATTAAATTCTATATAAGTTAAAAAAATTTTACATAAACATTTTCAATATTTTCTATTTTAAAATAAGAATTTGGTAAATTTTTATATATTTCGAATTAAATATGTCAAATTGCTTTAAAAATTTTACAGGAAAATACTCAGAGATATTGAACACAAGAAATTTAGTAATTCAATGGTTTTATTGCATTTTTATAACTTAAATAAATTGCAATTGAATTAGACAAGTGAATAATCCTTGAAATAAATAGCTTTCAACATACTATATTTAATATTTTTTTTTTAAATTTTTAAATTGTTAAATAATACCATGGATTATATAGTTTCAATGTTCCACATGACCTGATTAATCAATGAAGTGTTCAAAAACAAATAATCCTTTCTGACACACCCTGAGAAAAAAATTAACAAATATTTTTCCTACTTAGTATAAAAGTAACTTTCTTTTCTTATTGTTTCTTCATTATTTATTTTTAATTTCATTATAATTAATTGAAATTTTTACCTCTTAGCTTCTTAAAATCAAGTAATATCTTTCTTTTTTCTATTTCATCTGTTGCAACGGAAACAATTTCTCATTGCACGTTTGAAAGATCTCATTTTATGGATTACTTGCTCCTGAAAATATGTTAGAAGAAAGTGTTTTTACTTGGTTTACATGTTTAAAGATATCAAATAAATATAAAAATGATTAGTTTTGCTTGTAATTAAATTATTTAACAATATTTAACTAGATTTTCGTGCTACTAACACCCATTTAAGCTGACTTAAAAATTAAACAAAGTATTATAAAAATTGACTCTGTTAATTTTTTTCCAGTTTTGTTATAGTTTTTGCTAACATGTATTTGAAAATTATCGATGCTAGCTAGCAATTATAATTAATTTATGGATAATTTAAGTAAAAATTTTTAATAGAATTTTATTTTTGTTTTGCAAGTCAATGGATAGTATTTCAAATTTTAATAAATTAGTTAAAATATATAATTAAATTTATTCATTTAGATATCTTAATTGATTTTTTTACAAAAAAAAATCGCTATATTTCAATGCGTTAAAATCTATTTTACATATACAGCTGAAATTAAAGGAGAAAACAGATTAAATACTATCCACAAGGAGGTTATATCCTATTAACTATAAAAAACTTATTGTTTAATAAAGGTTACACTTAAAACAGATTTTCATTAATTAAATCAATTAAATTTTAGTATTACCTGCATGAGATTGAAGCACATAGCAATTAGGGCCATGCCTAACAGTAGATACACAGCACACAGTATAAAGCTAACCTCAATAATATGTTCTTTCGACCCGATTAACTGAAAATTTATAAAATTTTAGAGTTTATTAGTTTGACTGAACTATTTTGCTACTTTTTAACTACAATAATTGCAATAATTAATTTTATACATACAAAAAACAATAAATACTTTACTCGTGGTTCCAATTATTCATTAAATAAAACAGCAACGAAATCATTTTTAAACTTATAAATATATTTCTAAAATGTAATTGTCATAAACTAGACTTTTTGTATTGCAGAATTTATATTTACTATGATTTGAAGCTCTTATGTTACGAAAGGCAAACTTAGTTAGCATACAAAATCTATTGAAGAAATTGTCAAGGAACAATAAAGGCAAGAAATGATTATCGCTAATCTTTTCAACTTTAAATAATAAAAATTACATCTAGAGCTTATGATGATGTAAGAAAACAATGAAAACGACGTAGGTTAAGTTAGTCGAGTCGAGTGGCAAGTCTAATATTAATAATTTTGAAGTTCAATTAAACCAAAATCAGAATAAAAATTAAAAATGTTATAATTCTTGAGTGCCTTAAGCTGCGTGCAAAAAATGCTACTTCTTAGACAATTGAGCTATGTTTTCTTACCGGAAGCAATCATTTACAGTAAAACAGATAAAATTCTGTGACTTTTACTTAAAGTAAAAACGTCAAATAACAAATTTCTCAGAAAATTTATGTTTGAAATGCAATTTTTCGTCCTTAATTAACAAAACTTTTAAGTTAGTTGAGCAACTCTTGGGTTTGTAATTTGTGTTCATTTAAAATTTATATCAAGTTTCATTTCTTCTTAATATTTATTTTTTTTTTCTTCAAGAACTGTTTAAATTTTTAGAAAGATAATTTTAATATTAACAGCATTAAAATATTCATTGCTAGCAATTTTCTAAAACAATTTCATTCCAAGCAGATCGTTGTTGATGTGAGTTATACAAAGGAACCATAAGTTTGTATTACGTGACAAGAAAAATTTCTTCACCCAGCTTTTAATACATCTGTATAGGTTGTTATTTGATTGAATATATATACATATATATATATATATATATATATATATGTATACAGAAATAGTCTAAGATGCAAACAGTTCTCTAATAAGTTTTTGTTTTTCCTACCCGCTTAACTTTAATATTATTTTTACCTTGTATGCTTGTCAATTATGAAGATCATCAGAATACTACGTGCTCTGACATACTTTTAAAGAAAATTGTTCATATCCAATCTTTTAAATAGAAATCTAATCTGTATATATTTTATTTTTTGGTATATAAAGATTCTGTCTTTATTCAAGGACACCTACTCGTATCTTTCTAGATAATGCAGAAAATATTTTATTCATACACTTAGTCTGCAAATATATTGCCTCAAACTCTTTACTATAATGCTCCTTTTTTTTATTTTGCAATAAAAACAACAACAACAAGAACAACCACAACAATCATCAGGAAAAAAACAAATATAAAAAATTGTAAGTGAATTACAATTTCATTAGGATATCCCTGGATCAACTCCAAATTTTTACCTCTGTTTGTTGTTATAGCTTCATAAAATTGTAAAACTAGCTTACAGTAAGCTACGATGGAATCCATTTTCTATAAAAGTGTATTGAATTCAAACTATTTTTACGATCAAAGTTTAATATGAAGGTTCTTTTTTTATTTCAAAAATACCTTTCGTTTTAGCAAACAAACCACATGAAAGCTCATTCTTTTTGCATTATCCTTTTGTATAAACAAAAATAGGTAGTTCTAAAATTTTTATTTCGAATAAAACATTATATCTATGGAAATATTCTTTTCAATTTAAGGCATTTATTGTCAAGATATTTTGAAAATGAAGGTGTTAAAATTCTCTTTTATAAATATAACTGAAATTAGAGAAATAAAGAAATATTTTTACATAAATTGAATATAATTTTAAATATAAGAGCCTTACCAAGACCATTTCAGTCATTTTTTTCTGAATTAATAATTTCAAAATTATATTCTTTATGGCATTAGGAGGTTAAATGAGA
The DNA here is from genome assembly GCA_947359355.1 of Acrocera orbiculus. Lineage (NCBI taxonomy): Eukaryota > Metazoa > Arthropoda > Insecta > Diptera > Acroceridae > Acrocera > Acrocera orbiculus. Next base: position 16,037,862 of record OX375759.1, read on the forward strand.
GCCTCGAGAAAGGCAAGAAGTACAAAATATTAATAGTTTTGGTATTATATTAACCACGTATTGTCTTGAAAAATTAGTTGTTGTTAAAAGGAACTTGCCAAACTTTTCAAAGTGCTATCTCTAGGAGTTTTATTCTGATTGGGGTTAAATTGATAATATTGAGAATATTTTCAATATAATGTACTGTTCACAAAAAAATAATATAAAATTGATTTTTTTGAATTCTGAAAACCATGTAATCTCTTAATAATAATATCAAATTATCAATAATATTATCAAGCAAATCTTTGTTTTTGGTGATACTTCAGATGTTTAAAGGAAATAAAAACTTTTTTATATGATTTAAAATAAAATTGTTCTATACTACGGACCTTATAGATGTTTTAAAATTTTTTTGACGATCTAATACAGCTGTATAATGACTTTTTGCAATGATTTTTGATCAATTTTTAGAAGTCCTTTATGTAGATTGTCTTTAAGACTTTTGCAACTACGAGTATGTTCAACTTTAGTAGCGCATTTGAAACTAAACGTAAACAGTTTTCAAGCACTTTTGATCATCATTTATGATTTTTTTTTGATACCACACATTCCAGAAGCAAAAATTATGCTCTGTAACTACTTTCTTCATTCTATTGCACCTAATCTTTGCACAATATATTGAACATCAAAACTTATAAAGCAGATTAGTAAATGGCTCTTAGAGAAAGTCTAGTAAAAACATGCAAAATATTGTTTGCTGAATTTTACTGATGAAACTTTTCTAGCTTTCAAATATATTTAATATAAAAACCAAATTCTATAATAGTTGAGTCAAAATTATATCTAATAATTATCATATCTAAGCCTGTTTTTGTCTCTTTATATTGCTAAAATCATTGAAATTTAAAGTTAAAAAATAAATTTAAAATTATTTCATTACCTTAAATTAAATAAATTTAACTTACCACTTGATCTCCTGGAACAATATCACCAAATCCAATACTACTTAATGATATAAAACAAAAATAACTTCCATCTAATATACCCCATTCTTCCCAACGTCCAAAAAGTGCTGCACCAAATAATATATATCTATACAAAAAATTGAATTTATTAATTTAAAATCTGATAAACTTAAATCTAACAAAACTTTACCCAATCATAATCGTTACACAAATAGTTAAAGGTACAGTAACAGTACGAGTATCACCTTGTAGCTCAGCTTCAATATCATCACCTTCATCTTGCTCATCCCAATCACTAATTGAGCTACTCAATTGTTCTTGTGATAATGTTGAAAATGAATCATCTATATCTTCCATCTTTAAATTAATTAATATTTATTTGTACTAAATATAATTGTTAAATATATAAATAAATTAGTTACACTTAATCCAGCGGCTAAAGCACGACTTTTACGACGTTCTCGTAATGCTCTTCGTTTTGCTACACCTGGACAAATTCGACAAAGACATACTTTTGCGTATATCCATTTAAAAGATTTTGCTAAAATATCACCAATATTTGATAAATAAAGTAAAAAAAGTGGCATTCCTATAATTGCATAGAGTATTGTTGAAATTTTTCCTATATTTGTTCGTGGTGATATATTACCATAGCCTAAAAAGATTTATATTAAGATTTTTAAATAAAGCTAGATAAATATTATTGAAATAATATTAGTGGGAACTGATTATTATAATAAATGAATATTAGCAGCGGTGTTAAAAATTAGGTCAGGGAAAAGTATTGTAAAAGCCGTAAGGTATGCAATTTATAGAAACATCTGTCACCAAGTTTTTCTCTACAAAGAAAAAGTGTAAAATATTGTATTATTTACAAAATTTATGAATTTGTTCATGATTATTTTTGGTTTATTATTTCTTTATAAACATTTTCTAATTACAATTTTCTGGGTGAGCATGCAACTTTTGCTTTTAACAATCGCTTTTGTATATTTTTTTTTATTTTTCAACTTTATTCTCTTTGTCTTTCATTTTGTTTGCACTGTGTTATTGTAAAAGTTTTTATCACTTGAAGCTCTTAATATATTAAGCTTACTAGTTTTTCTTTGAGTCTTGCTTTTGCTTCTGGTTGACTTTCAATCCCCATTAAATTGACAACTTTTCCATAAAATTTGTTTGTCTAGCCTTATTTCAAATGTAATATACCTGATTTGACTTTTCAAAGCAATTAAAACTATGCTTTTAATCTTAGCAATTTTTTCATATTAAAGAAATTCTATTCAGAAAATAGAGTTAAAACTTATATTACTTTTAACATTATTATTATTATTATTTTAAATAATTTAATTTATATTTTTAAATTGTATCAAATTTTTACTGAATGTTTTACTTAAAACGTAATACAATTTATATGGCTTTTCTTTATTCCTTTTAGAACCAAACATAAAATTTTTCATTCGTACAACATAACTTCTACAATATTTTCAATAGTTGTTCTATTGTAAAACGTTCTAAAGCAACTAGAAAAGGAAGCGTAAAAACTATTACTTCTTAAGAAAATATGACCAGACGATAATGTCTAAAGCTAACACATTGAAATCAAAGTTGACAATATAAAATGTGTTATTTTCTAGGATATTTATAATCTAGTTCAAATTTAAACAAAACTATCAAAACTCATTCATTTTTTCATCTAATTTTATCTTAAAGCAATTGTCCAACATGCTGAACACTTTATAATAAGTAAAATCTCTGAATGTTTATCTGAAATTTTGTATAATGTTTCCTTTCCCAGCTTTTTTTACATATTTTTTATTTTCCATTTTATAATGATTTTATTTTCATTCCCCGAAGGATATTTTAATGAGGTAGGCCTATTTTTATTTAGCAAAAATGTTGTTAAAAGTAAATTTTTACTCAAACTATTATGACAAAATGACTGAAGACTTCCGGTAGGCATCTAGCACTATTTATATAATTATTTGAGGTTTTAATAACTCTTCAAATTTTATAAAAGTAAATAAAGATTTTGGCAGTTAAAGTTTACTCAATAATGAAATATATATTCCTCCGTAACTTAAGTGAAAATTTTTTCAATAAGTTTAAAAATATAAAATTAAAGACGGATATTTGATGTCTACATATATGTAAAAACATAAATTTAAAAAATCACTCCTTTGTGTAGCTAAATTATTTATAAAAAACAACACCCATACGTACCTATCTTAGTTTCTATGAACTCTGGACAATATGCTATTCTAAATGGTGTATTTTGCATTATTAATAACATGATGGAGAAAAGACATTGAATAAATGTATACAATAAAGTTATATTACAAATATTTTTAACTAAATTTATGTATTGAATATAAAATAGTAAATTTTCTATCTACAAGCCAAAACTATAGATAGTGTTTGTCAATTCAATTTAATGGGGAAAAGTACAACAATAGGTCATTTGGGATATAGCTTACGACAAAAGTTAACCTTTTTTAGTATTTATCTATGGAAAAATATTCTTAAGAGTTAAGAATAAAGTTTATTTTAGTATTATAAATTAAACCTTTGAGACACTTTTGTTTTGTCCTTAGCTACATAATTTTAAGAAAATTATTTTGTTATTACATCAAAACAGTTTTAACTAAAAATTTTAAAATTGATGAAAATTAATGTTAAATTCAAGCTTGCCATAAGGAATTTGTATTTATATAATTTAAAAAAACAAAGTTGAAAGTTTTAGTATAATTTTACCTTGTAAAGTATTTTCTTTTTCTCAATAGAATGTCATGGTACAGAGAGAACTATCAAAAGTTTTTTGTAATAAAATTTCAAACTATTTTTGTAAATTTTAAGTTTTAAATAGTAGTAGTAAGTGAACCATGTCAACATTGGCATTCTGGCATCACTTCCCCGCCAAGAATTTTTGTTACAAACTTTAAACAATTTAAAAGGTACAGTATTATGGTGCTAATAGCTTTTACAGACAAAATTTATTTCCATGAATTTCAATACAGTGTATTGGCCCATTATTAGCTTCTATTTTATACGGGAGCTAATACTTTGCAATGGATGCATGTCTGGGAAGACTATAAACCTCTTAATGCCACTTGGTTGCACAAAATAATGTAAATTTGAGTATTTTTGTAGCCTTTTCTTGGACATTGGATCATGCTGGGCATAATTTGATCTTAATTAGCTTATTAGTTATTCATACAAAATCAGGCAACCTAGTTTTGTAAATTTCGTCTAATTTTATTAAATAATTACTTCAACTTTTTGAAAATCCCAGCTTCGATGAGCTTAATTGGTTTAATAATAATTAATAAAAAAAAAAATTTGTCTCAAGAATATTTTCAGATCAAGTTGAAAAAGCAGGCTCAAATGCTTGCAGTTATCCAATGAAATTAAGTTCTATTCGATTTTGGCAGATATACCAAGCACTAAATATAAAGTAATGAAATAATATTTGTACATTATACCTAAAATACCTAAAAGTGTATTAATTTAAAAAAATTTTGACTTGAAGCATAAAGTTCAATGAAACAAAGACTAGGATGAAAAATAAGATAACATCAACTACTCTAAAAAATTTGTTTAAGAACAATTATATGAAAATAATCCAGGCTAGCTCTCAACATGCCATTGAAATGAAACTTTAGATGATAATGACCTATTGACATCCTAACAATAACTATCAACAACAAAAAATGTAAATAAATAAAATTTTACCAAATACATAACACACTTGCATAATTTAGTTGAAATTGTAATTGAATTTGAATCTAAAGGGGTCAATCCAATTGCAATTCGATTTGTATGGAAATTCTTTGAAATTGTTGGTTTCACATTTATTTGAAATTGATATAACAAATTGTTGATATGAGTAACTAATGAATGTTGGTATAATCATTTTTGTTGACAAATTAAATTAAAATTGATATAAATAAATACATTTTAAAAACACATTAAAAGCTTTTTCAATGGGAAAAGTTATTTTACTAAATGCAAAATTTATAAGCTATGTTTTATTTTTTACTGTAGTAAATTGTATTTAGTAAATATCATTCATTTCGTTTAAAATTGAAATTTTTCACTATAGTATGAAAGCTCGTCCAACGGAGACAATATTAAAAAAAATAATACATGCTATTTGCGTAAGAAATATTCCTGGGAAAAACTTTATATAACATGCTTTCTAAATCTTAACATGAAAATGAGTTTTGATTAGCTAAGAAAACTTTTCCATAGACAAAAGATGGTTTTTGCTTAACTTTAGTGTAACTTATTATATTATATTAGTAAGAAAAATATGTCTTAATATTCGATCAGCAATTATTTTATTTTTTAAGTTTTATGCAAAACTTCTAAAATTGTTATTAAATTAAAATAATATTAATAAAAATGTACTATTTATCAGATATTGTTCAGAAAAATTAAATATACACCAAGCCTCTTTACATAAAATGTGTGATTTTCACCTGCATCTATCAAAAGTCCAAATGACATAAGAATTAAAACCCAAAGATAAAAAAGGAATTAATTGGTATGTTACACTATATATAAGCAATTATGATCTAAAACAATAGTCCAGTATTCTTCAGTTTCTGATTGCACCAGTCCAAGCTTCTAAGGGAAACTTAACTTTCAGAACTAGCACAGCTTAAAGAATTTATAAAATATGTTATTAAATTCGAAATATTAGCGAAAAGAAGTCTTATGATTCATCAGTCATCAATCCTTTTAGCTAATAACTTTTAAAAATTGAAAAAAATTACCACCATAAGAATGAGAAGCTTTCTAGTAGCTTATAAAGGGGTAAAAATATAAATCTTATTATAAATAAAACATTATCAGAGTCAAATAAGGGCTTAAATTGTGATTTTGTCTTAACATATAGAAATATTAGAAATGCAATCTTGCCTTCACTACTAATCACTCATAATTGCACCAAATCAAATAATCTGTTTTACTAGAAACAATAAACTTTCTTATCAGATCATACTTTAAACTACAGATTTTTAATGCCTTAATTTTGAATAGAAAGATTTTGATCTTGAGGGTTCTGAAAAAAATGAATTTCATTTTATCAAATGAAAAGAAAAAATTCTGTAGTTTATCGATTTATTGTCTAATATTGTTAATTTTTAAAAAATGTTAAAAAGCCATTTCTGTCAGTATTTTCAATTATTGAGTTTCTTGCATCACTTATTCACCGCCTTAACAACAGCACTAACTTAGGCACTAATTTAAATAAGGGTCTTAACAAACTTAAAAATTTTAATTTGATTTATTTTTTTGATTATTTTTATGTTTTTTTAAATTAACTTCGCTTATATCTTGAAAAAACTTCAGCAAAACAGTTTTTGCTAATGCTTGCAATATTTACTGAAAACAGTAAATATAAACCTAATTTGATGAGGATTTTTAAAATTGCTACGACACCAAAATAGGTGAGTTTGTTGAACATTTATAATGAAATAATGTTAAGCTGTCAATTCTTTAATGAAAAGGCTACACTTGCAAAAATTTAACTGAAAGAATTAAACTAATTATTTTTAATTAACAATAAATCAATGGTGTAACTAGGATAAGGTAAATATTCTTGATTGCTATGGAATATATTGAAATATAATACATACTAATCATTGTATTGAAGTTCTTAGAATTTCAGTTAAACTTTGGCATCTTTAAAAACCAATGAATTTCTTTAAATCCACAAAAGGGAATTTAAAGAAAGTCAATGAAAGCATTAGTGGTAAAAAAATAACTAAACCAAATCAGGAATAGCTGCACCAAAGGATTTAGATAAACTAAATAACATTTAATTAACACATGAATGGAATAGAAATTGAATGATTTGACAATTAAAATCTCTACAAATTTGCTGGATTTTAATTCTGCGATTTTGGTCCAATACAAATTTATTTATTAAAAGAACATAATGAAAAATGGTTCAATTTCCTTTTTAAAAGAAATACTTCATTTGGGATTGTATCATATCACAAGTCAAACACCTTGGTATTTTCTAAATATTTATAAACGATAAACGATATCCTTTTTTTGTTTTTTTTTTTCTTTTTTTGTTCTTTTAAAGTCTTCACAACTCAATTTTTGTCTTAGTTTTTATCTACCTTAGAGAGTGTCAAATATGACAATAGTTATACAGCTTGTCTGCTTTTTCATTTTATGGCAACCCAGTCTTTAACCGGTAAGAAATTAGATATTCCTTAGAGGCCAAAAGATTTCTATTTTATTACTTAATCTTCATAATCTTTTTAAAATGATTAACTTGAAAAAATATTAAAGAAATGCTAGAATAAATTACAGTCAGTAGCATAAGATTTATTACTACAAAGTAGTTGTTCCTAAAATTAGTGATTTAATAATTAAAATTACAATTAAACTACAATTAAATTATAAGAATAATAATAAAAGCAATAAAAATGTCAAAACCGAAAGTATATGAAGCTCAGAACTATAAAAATTTATTAAAATTATAAAAGTAAAATTTTTCAAATTAGAAAAAGGCGGAATGCTAGATTATTCATAAAATTTCAATAAAATCCTTTAAAAATTTTATTTACATGCAAAAAATATTGGCAAGAAATCCTAAACCACTTGGTTTAAATTGAAAAAAATAAAACAAAAAGAAAATTAAAGCAACTCAATTAGTTAGCTAATAAATAATAGAAAAAAAACAAGATATATATATATATACATATATATTCTTACCAATGGTAGTTATAACGGTCAACGAATATAAAAAGGCTCCTGAAAAACTCCATTGAATTTCACCATCACCGCCTCCTTTTTGTGCTGCTTTAACGATTTTACTTTGGTAGTTAAGAATTTCTCGACCAACCCTTGAATATTTAATAGAAAGAAAATTTTAACCATAAATTCATGTTGAGAAATAAAATTTTGTGGATGAAACTTTCTTTTTTCCTTTTTTTTATATTCTTTACATATACATTTTTTTTGCTTTGTTCTATATCGTTGTAGATTGGCATTAGCTTAATTAAATTATATCTAAATGGAACATATCATGCTTCATTTTATACACCTAATGGAGGTGAACAGATTAAACAAATTATATCAACAGATGGCGTCAAATTAAAAAAAAAAACGATAAAAACTCCAATAATTTGAGATATATTCTAGGGTAGTTATATGAATAATTTAAATACTTTGCAGTTTTTTCTTAATAACATTTACGACAAATTCATTGATTATATTAATAGAAGTTTGTGCCCAAGTTAAATTGTTTTCTTTATTACTTAAAGTATTGAAAACTTTTCATTTATTTTTGAATAATTATATTTAAAAGTTTTATGTTAGACACTGTCAAATATCCTTTTGAGAATGACTCTATTATTTTGTATATTTTAAGCTTACAAAATATATCTTTGATTTTTTTATATTACTTAAAGAACAAAATTAGAAATTAATTATTATTTAAAAAATCATGACTAGGTCTGCCCTTTTAAAGTTGTTTGGATTGTATAAAATTTTGCAGTATTTTTAAATCTAAGCAACCTTAATTTAAAATACAATAATTATCAGAACTGAGAAAAAGTAATAAAACTTCTGATATCCACAAGGGAATAACACCAATTTATTTTCAATTGTTAGTTATCTATAAAAAAAAAGAAAAAAAAATTAACAAAACCTTTCAATACTATAATAATATCTCACTAGGGACTTAATTAAATGAAAATTTAAATAAATTCAGTCATAATTCTAAGAAATTTTTATACAACTTTACTGGAATAGCAGTAAAAAAATTTTTAGCGAATAAATTTTAGATAACAAAAAGATGAATATCAGATTTGGTTGGTTGTATTTTTTCAAGCTGATATCCTTCTTTTAAAATAGAAGATTTACCTTTATTATAATATTATTTGGCTTTTTAAAAGCTACAATCTACAGATGTTACTGTCTTTTAAGCTTTTGAATAGGATTTAAAGTAAACTTTACTATATTTTATGAAAGACATGATAAATGCTATAGAAATGAAATTCTTTTTTAATGTTTGTCATTAAACTTTTACCTTAAATTTGTAAATTAAAATGAAATTTTTATGTTCCCATAATTTGTTAAAAAGAAATAAAATGTGAATTTAATTTTTGAATTTTATACTGAAATCATTTATTTAATATAATTTATCATCGTCAGTTCAATGTCATTTGTTAAACGATAAACATCTTTTAAGCTATTTTAATTTAGCGAATATCCCTCCAGGATATACAAAGATTTTTCTACTATAATTATTAGCAGCATTTAAAAAAAAATTTTATATTCTATTTGTAGCCAGTTTATAAAAACTGTAAATTTGCTAGTGAGCTTTTGTGAGACATATTACAACTGTAATATATGCTGTGCCTTTCATAAGTCAACCTAGATAACTCGAAAATGGCGTATGTCTTATTTGCATCAAAAATTAAAGAAATTTTCAAATTTATATTCAGCAAAAGCTAATTTTTTGTATATTTCGTTATTTTGTTGTCATTTTCAATTTTCAATTTCATATTATTTTGTTTGAAAAAGTTTGAATTCGTTAAATATCCTAATAAAAGATTTATAGTCAAATGAGTAATCCAAATAACGAAATTTTCAATTATTTTTATCTATTTTCTATAAAGAAAAACTTTTCAAATCTATCCTAGTTTCTCGGTGTTTTAGGACATGTTTTTTTAGCTATGTCCTTTGAAAATAATAATTTGGAGTTTTAATTATTGGCAAAAATCATGATTAATCAAGTAACACTTGTAAACCATTAAAAAGTGTTTAGCTATTTCTATTTTTTTATATTAAATAAGGAAAAACATGAACATTAATCTGGATAAATTTTGGTCCTTCCCAGGGGCAATAACACAAGTCTTTTTGACTTGACCTTTTTGACTAACTTAATAGTGGGAAAACATAAAAGCACTGAATATGCTATATTAACAATAAGACAATTAGAATTCGTAATATTGATATCCAGATTTGTTTATATCTAACTTCATAGTTGACTTTAAATTTTGTAAATACGGATTCAACAAAATCATAATTCAAATTAAATTCTTTTATAAAAAACTCAATTAAAAATCAATTTTTATATGAAGTGATGTTATGTTGACATATTGGCATGAATCAACAGCCTTATAATAATGCGACAGCTATAAAAACCAGATCGATGCTAGAGCTAAAAGTATATAAAGCCATAGAAAATAAAACGAAAATATGAACACTATAAAAATGCTTTTATAGATCTAAATGCAGTATGTACAAAAAATTATCCTTTGTGTTTTTAGCTTCCAATTTTAAAATTATTAACTAAAAAAATTATTAAACAAAAATTGACACTATATGTAAGCCTTTTGTTCACTTTATGAACTATATAACTATTTTAAAAGTCTAAAAAGAAAAGTAGAGATGAAACGAAGCTAATTTTTAGACAGGGTAAATACTTTTTTTGCCCAGTATGTTCATAAAGTAGCCGTTTTGCTTTCAAAGCTTTTTCCTTTAAATCATTTAATTTTTTCTTTAAAATTTTTTTGTTTTTAATAACCACATTATCCTCAATAAATGTTCTTATAAAACTTAATATATTTTTACATTTAACAAAAAAAATAAAAACCCTAATTAAGAAGGTAAAATAAATTGAAAAATCTCGCTTACTTCTCTCTATAATACGTTTCATTAAATATATTCATAGTACAACATGAGATCTTCCATAGTTTCATAGCTAATTGTGTCCTCTCTCTGGTAAATTCTGCTGATCTTTCTAAAGCCTCTCCACCCTCAATTGCAATAAACATAAAAGCTCCTTAAAAAATTACAAATATAATTGTTGTTAGCATTAGTCATCAAAATTTATTTAAAATCAAAAGTTTTCATATTGTATTATGAGCATTAAAATAAAATGAAAATACCAAAATATAACAAGAAAAATTATTAGAATATTCATATCTAAGGAAACAAATGCACCCACCTGCAATTGTATACAGAACAACAAGGAGTATTATTCCTACATTACTAAACATAAATGCCGTAAACTTCCGGCAATGCTCTTTAGCCCTTTCAGCAAACGGTGGCTTTTGTCGCCGTCGAAATGAACGTTTTCGATTCATGGCCAATGTTGGTGGATATCCTTTTTAAAAGATGACAGTCGGTAGTTTTTGTTGTTATTAATTTTGCTTTTCTTCTACTATATTATATAATTTCACAATTTTATCCTCCAACGGTTCCGTTTTATATGATATCCTGTTTGTTTGTGAAAAGGTTTTTACGACATCTTTAAGTTGTTAGTTTATGTCATTTGCTGTTAGCTTCTAGTCAAAATCTCACCTCTTGGTGCCTCAACTGAAAAGCAATAGATTTTTTTAATGAAAAAAAAGAAGTTGAAAAATCGTAGATGCATTTAATAAAAATACAGCTGAAATTGTTGTTAAGGAAATATTATTTAATTTTGAACTTGCTTTTAGTATGCATCGTTTGTTATGCTCTAGTAAAGCATTTTATTTAACAAAGTTTTATAGAATAATAAAAATATTTTGATGAAGTGATTAAAAAAGCAAAAATCCTTTAGTTTTATTAAACTGTTTATATTATGAGTACATTTTAAATAAGATGTTTTACTACATTTTAAGTTTTCCTCTTTGGTTTTCATTTGACTCTAATTTTCAGTCGGTAATAACTATTACTCTAGCTGTTATTATTTTACAGTGTTTGAAAAAATTATTTAGAAAGCTTGGAGAATTTCAGTTCATCTTTTGCAAATAAATAAGTTACTGCAAATTTTAAAAAAGCCTCCAACTAAGACGTTGGCATTAAGATATTCATTAATCAATCAAGTAATTTTGAAATGAAGCATTTTATTGGATCATATTCTTATATTGGAAGTAGATCATCATTTATGATCAAAGTAAGTATATAAAATTTATGAAAATACCCACAAGATATGTATTATTATTATTATATTTTGGTATAAATATAGAAACATGATTTAAATTACAAGCGAAATTTTCTATTAGCATTAATTTGATTACAATCTATCACAATACTATATGACAACTTACATTGAAAAAAACATGACTTGAGGTCACTACTATATTGAAAACAACTTCAATACTTTATGTCCTTAAGTTCAATTAAAACCTATTAAACATTACACAATATTTGGTATTAAAATTAGATAAAACGTCCTAAAAAATATTATAATTTCTATTTTGTATAAATGTAAACATATCAAAAATGTTACTCGTAATCGAATTCTGTCACATGTGTTCTATTACTAAGTTAAGAACACTTGAAATGTATTTAGTGTGACAAAGAAAATTTAAAATATTTTGTCAGCGAAAAATCAAGCAAATCCCTTAAATTAATTCAATTCAGCATTCAACTTTTTAATCCATTTATTAAAATGTGTATTTTTTTAAACTCTTCCAAATAAGCTTTTGTTTTTTGTTTTTTTGTCTTATTGTCTAAATTAAATTTGGACCCAATACTTTTTAAGTTTTGAAAAATTAAAATTTCCAATGGAATAAGACAAGAAATTCATTAAAACAATTAAAATTTAAAAAGCTTTTAAAGCTTAACTAATTCAATTTCTAACAAAAGTTCAAGATTTGAGTCCAAATTTAATCTTGTTTTCCAAAATTATAACTTCTTATTTTAGACCAGATATGAATTTTAATGTTAAAACTGTCTCTTCAATTTTTCAAATGACATAACTTATTGCGTTTTTGTAATCATCTGACTGTGTTTTTTTTTTATTTTGAAAAAAGCAAACACTTAAGTCCTTTAAATTTAAAAGAATACAAAATTCTTTGATAATTTAATAATAATAACTTTCAGATTATTTCTAGTGAGACTTAAGCCTTTTGAAGCAAATAAAAAATTTAATTATGGCTTTAAAGTTGATTTTATTTTTCACTGAAAAAAAAAAACAATCAATTTATGTTTACTTTATTTGATTACCGTAAACAAGAAGTAACTACAACTACTCCTTAACAGCCTGCTATTTATAAGATGATGAACATAAATTTTATGTATATTGTATCAGAACTTTCATTATTCTTTGGTTATGTTTTAAGCTTTTCAAGTAATTCTCTTGTTTATATACAAATAAAAATCATTTAAAAATAACTAAAATATACAATTTTAGCTATTACCGATTATATTGGATTTTAAAATCAACTCGATTAGAATCTTATTAGTAATGTAGTTTATTTTATTTATTTTTCAAAAATCAAATTGATGTCTTTCTAGCAAAATTAAAATACTATCAAACACTAGTTAAAAGTAAATTTTGATTAGTAAACTTTACAACTGGCAGAATCAAATTAATTATGTTGTTTTTTTTGTTCTCTTTATTTGAAGCTCAATAGTAATTATTTTTAGATTTAGTAAATAAAAATAGAATCATAGTAATCATTTTCAAATGCATAAATCAATCAAATTTATATCGAACAGATTTGATGCTTGGATATTGTTAAAATACTTAGCTATAAATAAATTTTAGAAAAATTTTGTTTATTGATTTAATTTCAATTATTTGAAACAAATAATTTCTATGAACTATTTTTTTAGATTAAATAAAATGTCAGTCATTTAAATATTTTTAATTTATAATAATTATTTTTTATAAAAATATTTTCCTTTTGTAATCACAATGAAAATGCTTGTAAAAATTTTTCTATATAATAAATATGTAAATATTTATATATGTGTGGCATAAAGAAGATCTTAAATTTTTTTAAGGAATATTCCTTTATATATGCTATTCAAAAATATTTTACAATTGCATTTCGATAGTAAATGCTACCCACAGCTTGCTCCATTAAGCAAAATAATAAAATTTTCTAACTGAAAAATGTAATCTAAGGATATCAACAATGTACCTGAAACGAATACAAAATTAATAATCTGGAAGTGATGGGATGTTGGTATTAGACTGATTTCAAGTGGTTTATATTACTCAATTTGTACAATGTGTCGGTAAAAAAAGGGGTAAAATTTATCAGAAAGCTTTTAAAATTTAATAAAACTATAGAATATTATTGAAATGTGTTACAATATAACAAATGTTAGAATTTTTCATTCTGTTGGTCAGTGGTATGGTATTTTAAAGAAAAAATTTAAAATTTGAATCAAGTTTAGGACTATCCATTAAAAGGTGTTAGTTTAAATTTATGTGAAATTCGTTTATATAATTAGGACTTTGAAAATAAGTATAAAGTTCAACCTGACGTTTAATTACTTGCATATCACAAATATCTAAGAATTTCAGCAATTAATTGATTACTGTATACTTATAGTTAATCTAAAATGTGAGAATTGTTTATGTAAGCATGATTTTACACGTGGTTGCATTAGAAAAGGTTCATTGGTACAAAATCTAATAATGTCAGTACCGAAATGAGTGACATTATCTTTTCAAGCGAACATTCTAATGACGTACTTTATTTATAAATGATCCAATTATTTCGAACTCTTAACTTAGTTGTCTTTGAGATTAGATACTTTATAGGATGATTGTGTTGAAAGTAATCAATTTTTAAAATATGAAACTTAACTATTATTAATATTGTTATGCAACAAAAATAAAGAAAAACTTTAACAATCCGCTCAGAATGCTTGACTGCTAAATAATTCATGTCATCCGGCAAATAACAAGCCGGATGACATCCAAGTTTGAAAGTTGTCCGAGTATAAAGTTATATTTTAGACGGCCAATAATGCTTAAATGACCTGGAGGTAAATTTTTAAGATGGGTAATTTTGCCTGACCAAATGCTTATGAGATAATTTGTTAAAAATAACTTATAATGAGAGCTTGTCGCTGTATTTTTTAAAATTTTTTACACTAGCTCCACTTTATTGAACCCAACAGCCTTAACACTTATTATGATACTGGGAATTACCCAATATAATAAATCATATCAAAGAGTGAATTAAATGATGCCTTTGAAAAACTTTCTAAAGGATCGCTTTATTATTGAAAATATATACCATGAACACTTCTAAAAGCTATATCATCTAATAAAGCTCTAGTCAAGGAATGTATAGTTTTGGAATGCTATAAATTAGATTTAATGGCTAGAGTGACTTTATTACAAGGGAAAAACTTGCATTAAGATTTTAATTGAGATTTTAAAAATATTGTAAGAAAATTTTTTGATTAATAAAGGACTCGATATTAAACACAGACTTTGTACTTATTCTACTTATTCTGAACCCTTTTTTGGTTAATTTGCTCTAAGAGCATTAATAAAAACCAATCACTTATTGACTAAAATGGCTAAAACTTTCGTTATTTATGAAATCAAATTATCAGATGTGCTCAGAAATTCAATACATCAAATTAATCATTTGCTTTATCTGTTTAGGCAATTCTTTTAACTGAATAAGTCTATTTCTTTTTATTTAAATCTCCAAACAACCAAGAATGCATAAGAAATGTTAAAATTTGACGAATTCACACATTTATATTTTAAATTTTTCCCAATCAAGTGTAGCTATCAAAGTTCAGATCTTTTAAAAATCATGAAGTACGTAAAAATTAAGTTTGAATGGTACAAAAAACAAAAATACAAACCAACAGACAAAATAAAGGGAAATGAAAACATGTAATGAAATTAATTCAGTATACAACAATAATTTCAAACTTAAAATAAAATTCTTTAGCTTTGCTTAAAATAATTTTAATTGAACTTAAGATAAAAGAAAAATTTGATTTGCAGGTGTGATGACTATAAAAATGATTTAAACTTTTTCGAAATAAATATCACCCAATAAATAAAAATGTCTTGTCTTTTGAACTTAATGAACTTTAACATTTACTGAGACTTAAAAAATTGGTAATTTACCTTAAACAATTAATATTTATAATAAACTATAAATAAAAAGCGTTGTCTATGTATTAAATAAAGTTGATATAAAGTATAAAGCATGATATGACTATTTAACATATCCCATTGACATAAATCAAAATTAAATTTAAAATATAAAATAGTTTTGGATCTAGCAAATCAGTGATTGGGACGAGTTTTTAAGCCAGTCAGCGTTGAGTTAGAACTAGATAAGTGGACTACAACTAAAAGTTGAACTTATAAGGTTAATATTCAAATTTTCTTTAAAATAAGTACCAGCAGCTTAGAATCTTAGGAACTATTTACTACTCAATCTGTTACTCTTTCGGAGTTTAACTGTTGAAATTGTTGGCTTTCGCGCTTTTCGAACCAGGACAATCAATATGTATTTTATGATTAATTTTTACCACTTTTGTAACATATTAGCTTCTATAAATTTTTATGTATGTTTAAAATAAATGAAATTATCACTGTTTTTTGTTTAATTTTAGAAACTGGCACAAAATACGATATTGTAAATCTTATTTGTGATAACATAAAACAAGTGCATAGTAAATTTTCTTTATTTTGATTATTAATTAAAATAATTCCTTCACTTTGCTTTCTTTTTAGATAGAAAAACATTTAAAAAATATAAAAAATCAACTTTGCTTTTAGATTAACAAATTTTTAATTTTGATGGGTAAAAGAAATGTCAAGTTTAGCTTTTCTTCAATTTCTTCTTAATTGTTAATATTTTTATTAAAGTATTCTAATTATTATTATTAAATTAAATTATTATTGAATCAATTAAAGCAAAAAGTTTACTTAGAAATTTAATGTAATTTGTTTTTAAGTAAATGTAATTAATTAGATAATTAATTACAAAATTTTAACAAAACCAACAAAGAAAAATGGTATTTACATTAATTTATGATATATACTTTGAAATATTATAATCATCTTTATCGAAGACAACACAATAATACCACTAGAGTAAGCTTTCTAATGCTACTCCTTACTGGTGCAATGAAATGTCTTCACAAATGTAAGCTAGACAAAAACAAGGAAATATTATAATAAAATTTGCTTAAATAATTCTTTTTTTTAAAAATAATAATAAAAAAATTATTTAGAAATAACCAAAATGTTAATTTATTAATTATAATATTCCAATAAAGACTTACAATGCTTTCAAAATGAAAGCAATTCTCATTTTTCATTCTGACATTTAAATTAAAAAAATTTTTCAAAGATCACTTTACTTTATATATAATTAAAAATTACGGGCATTTTCCTTTCTTTTTTTTATATTAATACTATGC
This sequence comes from Acrocera orbiculus, assembly GCA_947359355.1. Lineage (NCBI taxonomy): Eukaryota > Metazoa > Arthropoda > Insecta > Diptera > Acroceridae > Acrocera > Acrocera orbiculus. The sequence goes on from OX375759.1 coordinate 16,054,970, forward strand.
AACATCAGAACTCTGTCACATAAATCACTTTTAAATATTTCGTAAAACAGAAATTCATTAATTATATAAATATATTAGAATTCACATATGTATATGATTTTGCTTCTTTATATTAATTATAAGTATATATAAATAAAATTTAAAATTTCACTTTTTTAATCTAATAAACGCGAAAAATTTGCTTAAGTGGAATTTATAAACACTTTCAAATCTATTAAGTAATTCAAATAAAACAGTTAAAATACAAATGGATAAAATATTTCTAGATTAAATAATTAATCACGATTATTAAATGATAAAAGTTAATAATAATGTCACATTATTTAAAAATCACGTGGTTAAATATTTAAATATATACTAGAAACCTGTGATCAGTTTTCCGATACAAACTAGACTGAAAATAAAAATTAAGCTTTCACAGTAATTACACTTCCCCGATTAAAAACACAAACCAAAGAAATAAAAAAACTTTTGGTAATCTTTAAATAGCTATCCACCGGCCCATCAGAAAAAGGTACAGTGACATAGAGAACGCAGGATGAGATCGACCGTACACGCATTTCAAAGATGAAAGTTCTATGCTGTTAATATTATTTATTTATTTATAGAAAATTTTCACTTAATCTCATTGTTAATGTTAGTTCCTTTTATTTTCTATGGTATTACTAAAAATAGCGATATATATATACATATATTTATATTTATATTTGTATATATATAGTACATATATTCATTTTTGGTTGTATTTTATAGTATTCTTTCCTTATTGTGCCCTAAGAATCACAAATTTTTGATATTTTGCAAATACCACACAATGGTTTTAAGTAATAATAAATAAGTCTAAAAGATTCGATAAATTGAATAGATTTACAATTCAAAATATTTCCTTATTACTTATTTAATCAAATTAATTAAATCAAAAACAAACTTCAATACTGTCATATAGAACAGTTGTGCTAATAATTTTATTTTTAGATATAGAAAAAAATGTTCTACTACTCTACAGAATCATTTTTCTCTAAATTATCACTTATATTTGATGAAAAATAAAGGATCGTTAAATTTAGACCTAAAATAAAAATCTCATTTATGATTCAAATATTTAAATATTATGACAGTTATAATAGATTTTAGATTAGAAAAAATGAAAACGTTGTGAACATAATACAAGGTTGGAACAATAATAAAATAAAGAACATTGATATTTATAAATTTTTATTTCTCTCAAAAAAAAACTATAGATTAATTTTTAAGACAATAGTTATTTAATGAGTTTTTATTTTTTTATGCTTTTAAATTTAAGAAAACAATCAAAATGAGAAATTTTTGTGAAAAAAAACACACATAATATTAAATAATTAAAATAACACATTAAAAATTTATTATGTGAAATAATAAAAAAATATGTTTGACTTTCGTTTGAGATATTTTTAAGTTTGCTCAATAATAAATACTAGTGAAAATATACTTTTAAAAAGTGCAATGGCAACAGCAATTAATATTAAACCATGGTAATTATGGCTTACAACTTTAAGTGATATTTGTTCGTGTGACTTGTCAACTTTATTTATTTGTATGATAAGTGTCAATAAATTTAATACAAATGGGAGAATTCGCTAGTTGCTTGGAATTACACAAGTCTATGACGTCACTTGAGTTCACTTCTATGGTACTTACATACATCTATAATATCAAATTATATTCAGAAATTAGTATCAGAGAAGACAGCAGTATCCTCAGTGATAAGAAAGTAAAAATTAATTATTTTTATTTTTTTATTATTTTGAATTATATCAAAAACTGAAAAAGTTAAGATAAAAATGTAAATCACGATACATTTTTTGAGACTAAAGAAAAATTCATGTTAATCTATCGGAACAGAGGCAATGTAGATCGCATCCCTTGCCTTCCGTTTTTATTATACGCATAGGTAAACCTTAATAGAAGGCTAATTTTTTAAAATTAAATTTAATGATAGCCTTTAACAAAGCTGATTGATGGACTTTAAATCGATTTCATATCCTTTTGTTTTCTTTTACTAGAAGTCAACTACCCCGTAAGACCATCTATCATCTTTGCTAATAAAAATATGATTTTATGGGTCGCTTATTTGCTTATATGGATTGTATGACTTTGATTACCAAAAAAATTCCTTATCGAATCTTTAAATAATTTATTTTTACTTACTTGCTTAGGGTATTTTAGCGTTAAGTAAAATAAAAAGAAAAAAACTAAAGATTTAAGTTCGGTATTTAAATGCTATGAGCATTTGAGAATCCTTTACAAGAACAAGAAGTGAGTGAGCAAAACTTTAAAGAATTTTCCTAAAAATTGTTATTTTCGCTGTCGGTAGACCAATTATTTTGAAATTTTGTACACTACTTTTCAACATATTTCACCAGTTATTGATGAGAGTCATGATGCGCACCACAAAACACTTTTTTTCAAGCTGCCTTATTATTTTGAAATAAAAATTTGCAAAACTTTTGTTGAAATATTATCATAAAAAGTAATTAAATTAACTAGAGCTATTTGTATTGCAAAAAAAATTTTTGAAAGCATTCCTTTCTTTCAACGAATTTACTGAACTATCCTTTAAACTCCTTAAAGGCTTATATTATATACATCTTTGTATGGTCAAAGTAGCCAGCATTGCACTGAAATGGAATGTAAAATTTATTGTTTATTTAAAAATTAACAGAATATATATTAACTGTAATTTTCAGTTTACACAATCAACATTATCGTCGTACTAGTTTTTACATTAATTATCCCCTTTCTTACTGATTAACAAAATAATAAGAGCCATTTTTACACTCATACATAATTAATTACCTATAAGTTATGGCGTTATCCCGAGGAATCACAAGCGTTTGGCCCTAGTAATGACTAAGCTAGTAATTGTGGTTTCTAAAATATAATTTCATCTTAAATCAATCATAACTATTCGATTAAGTTTCATAATTCCTTTATCAAATTTTCACTAGCATCAGGAAATTGTTAAATAACTAAATTATGGTAGTTTAATCAAAACACTTTAAAAATTTGATTCGATCAGTCAAGGGGTTCCTTTAGGGCTTTGTAGTATTGCTATTCTAGATTAGTATTGCATAAATATTTTGATAAAAATGCATACATTAATTGTGAAGACATTTCATTGGAAGTAAAATACTACTTTATTTTTCCAAAGGAAAGGAAGGAAGAATTGAATGAAATTCCACCAAAATAGCAAACATTTTTACCTACATAATGGAAAGAATAAATTTAATATTGAATTTCTTAAACTGCGGTGACAAAAAATGGATTTATTTTATTTTGTTTAATGGGTCTGCAAAAAATTAAATCTTTTTCTAATTTTTTTTTAGTGAAAAACTTTGGATTGAGTTCTAATTAGCCCAAATATTATTTTTTATGATATATCTAAAGTCTTTTTAGTACAATATTATTATAAATCATTTTTCTAAAGAAGTTTTTAATCCGACAACGACGTTCATTATCACCACTAAAAATTCTACATAGTAAATTTATTACCAAGGATTTCAGTACTATTGATATAGGAGAACACTATTATGGATTCAACAATGTACATTCAGATTTATAAAGCAAACGAGAAAAAAAACTTTTACCTAGTCTGGAATAATTTGAACAAGAGCTTCTCATAAATTTTTAAGAGTCCACATAAAAAAAAATTAAATTTATTTTATCTTCCACAAAATTATTCCCGTTAAACCTCTTTTGCATGCTTTTAACCGTACTGATGGTTGCTTCTATAAGTTTCTCTAAATTTTTTAATAAAACAAAAAACTAAGAACAACTGACCGAATTCAGAATAACATATATATATATATAATATATATATATATATATTTACATATATATATTTGTGCGGTCAAATGTTTATTTTGGGTGATGCCATGAGAAAAGATGACGTCAAAGTATGAATATGACGTAATGCATTTGAGTTTAGCTTGCATAATGTTCGTTTAATATATAAACATATTTTTAAACATACATTTATGCATTAATGGCAATATAAAAACCATTGAAAATTTGTTACCAAGCCTGTCAAATTACGTAATTATTTAAGAAAATTTAGTTTTAGGCCTTTAAACCACAATTCTGTAAACATATCTTAAGAATAGATACCCTGGGACAGATTGATAGCTCCTGCTGGCATTTCTGAAATTTATACATTGAAATTTTTGATGCCAGCATGAAGAGCTTATGTGATTTACAATTTTGAAATTTTTTTAATTATGCGTTATTTTATATTGTTTTTATTTAACTTTGTTTTTTAATTTTAATTTAAATTATAAGTAATTACTAAATGAAAAGTTTTACTTACTTTTTTATTTAAACGTAACAAAATTTAGCATTTTAATTTGTGATGCGTCAAATCAAATGTAAAGATTTCATTCATCTGATGCTATTGACCGTAATTTTAGCCACTATTTAAATCATTCGTAGCTTAACTTTAAATTAAGATTCAGACAAATAACTTGTTTATTTTTATTATCATAATAAATAATTCTGTGTCACAATTTATCTCAAGGTAAATAAATAAATTATTTTTCTATTTTATTTATTTTTTGTTTATTTTTTGTTTATTCGAATAAAACATGACTTTATATATATTTATATGTATGTATGTATATTGTATATATATATCTGTATGTATGTATATATATATCTGTATACAGGGATCTCATCTGTTGTTTTTTTTCGGAGCTACCAACTTAACTGTCAAGTATCATATGTCGTGATGCTTTTTTATGATATTTTTCAAATTAAAACTATAGAAAACTTAGTCATTTATTACTTAGCAATGCAAGGAGGAATTTTAGTTAACGAAACTTATTACGAAAAGGGATGATGGGTAGAAATTACTTATCAAACAATTTTTTAATATTCTAGCCATTATAACTATTCTACAGAGCATGGAATTCGCAAAAATGTTTAACCTTTTAAAATAACTGTCACATACGAGGCTTACAAATTCCTCACGTTATTCAGATAGAATATTTTAATAACAAAAAAATAACTGTTTGGTGCAAATTATGGAATGCAGATGAATCGAACTAGTTTTTTTACGATGAGCAGAGACTGTTACAGTAAATTCTGAACATTATTGAGCAACCAAAAATAAGCAAATTGGATTGCTTATTTTCAACAAAACAGGGTGGCATTACACGTAATTCATGCAAAAAAAGTTTAATAAGATCAAAGCTTGACAATCGTTTCGTTTTTCGTAATTCTTATGTGTATTATTCTTCATAAGCCTACTGTTGAACGAACTGGCCTTTTTGTCATTACATCGATTATTAATCAGTAGTTAAAAAATAAAACTCCTGTCCTTTTTCAATGTTGTCCATCTTTTTTTCAAAAAAACTTTATTGTAAGACACTTATCAATATCCAATATAAACATAGCGAATTTACTTAATTTTTCTTTTCATTTTTAAAGTGTATTACTCGCTCAATGAAAGCGCGATGACACGACTTCATTTGTTTTTCACTTATATTTTTAAATTTAAAAAACTTGCCTTTTTTTCAATTGATGATACACTTTTTACAAAAAACTGATAAAGAAGTGCTGGCGTATAACTTGCAAGCGGCTACAACTTGAACGATTAACAGTTCAAAGTAATTAAATATATTTAGTTATGACATCAGCTCAGCAAAGTTAATAAATAATACTTTATTATTTTCAAAATTTCAGTAAAAAATAATGTTTTAAGGGATTTATTTTCTGAAAAAAAACAAAAAGAGGGAAAGAGAGGAATATTTTATGTCTTCACAGAAGCAGCTGCAACTTAAGTAATGTTAGGTTGAAAAGAAAAACCATTTCCTGTATGAGCAATTGAGATAAAAACGATTGCTTGCACTCAGCTTGAAGGCAACTAATTGTAAGATCTCAAAATCAGGAATTATTTATGCATGGTGAAAAAATATCTCATCGTAAAATAGTTTAGATATCGATAAAAGTTAAGTAGAAAAAAAAAATAATAATAAAAAACCATACGAAGACCAATTCCTTTCATTCAATTTTACTTTCCTTGTTTTAAGTTTATTGCAATTTTTTAAATTAAAATTTTGGTCAACTCTTTGGTTTATTACTATTTATTATTTTACCTAACCAAAATAACTAGTTTGACCTATCTTACAACATCACATTTGCATCGCTTTTGTAGATATATTTACTTTTATTTTATTTTGACTTAATAATAGCCTTTTAAAAATTAACGACTAAAGCTACTTTTCTTTATAGTGATAAGTTTTAATTTTTTAAGCCAAACATAATCCTAAAATTGAAATTCGAAATCCTAATTTACAAAAAATCAACACTGATTAGACAGCAACACTTTGTCACTTTGTTACATGGTTTCACAGCCATTTAAACTATGGCAACATTTACAAATATTCAAGTCATCATTTAAATAGTTAAAACGATAGAGTATAGTATCCTAAAGTGAATAAATTCTGATCCCATCACCATCAAATTGTTATAACCCTCAACCCTTGTATTGGATTCGATAAGCGAGTACTTTAGCATCAGCTTCAATGATTTTACTGTTTTCTCGATTTTAATAGAATTTTATTCTCAAATGCACTTTAGATAAGGCCTTTAAGGATATATACGATAATGGTTGAAAATTCTGCCACCAAAAGAACTACAGAAATATATATATATCTGACCAATAATTTTCAATTTAATGTCTTGATCCTAGAGCTGTTAAGATATCCTTTAAAGTTTTACATCAAGTCTCACATATAGGGAATTTAAAATCGTCTGATGGTTTTATTTTTGTATGTAAAGTCATTTTATCCATTACAAGGACATGAACTAAAAAGGGGAGGTTGTAACTGGGAAGTGGAAACAATCATAAAAATTGTTCAATAAAACTAAAATCGTAAATAATATAAAAACTGAAGAAAGAAAACATATTTAAGGATCTATATATTTGGATGCAGTTCTTTAACAATAAATCCTTTAATAACTCAGATAAATATTTCAATGTATTGTACTTAAATATTTTAAACTCAAAAGAAAATGAAAAAACTAAAGGGAATAAAACTGTTTCTTTTTTAACAGAAAAATTGAATAAAATGTAATAAATATCCTTAGATAGTATCACAACATTTTTAACTATACTTTTACTTTTATTTACTTTTCTTTGATACTATAGCTTATTTATATCTTAAGTGTATCTTGATATCTTTATGTACCGCAGTGAAATTTTGTTTTTGCTTTTTTTGGCCGAAATTTGTGGCCTAATATTGATTATGTTTATACTTTTCTTTGTAAATATTTATTCATCAATTTCTTGTTCCTTTAAAATACCAAGTCTCCGGGCAACATTCTTTACATTTGCAATAACTTCCTCCTGGACAAGATTGAAACTCATAGCTAGTAAAGATATTCCAAACAATAAATACAAAGAACACAAAGCTATTGAGACTTCTGAATTTTCTTTAACTCCTTGTGCTGGTACAAAATCTCCAAAACCTATAAATAAAATTATAAAAAAAAAAAACATCTTAAGAAATTTTTATCTAGTTAAAAATTTTAACTTAACGATATGCCAAAAATTCTTTTAAAAGTTAAAGATTTGGGGGATTTATACATACCAATTGTAGTTAATGTAATAAAGCAAAAATATGCTGAATCTAAGAAACTCCAATGCTCCCATTCCGAAAATAAAAATGCACCAGCAATTATATAACTAATAACTAAAAATACACAAAGCCAAATTGGTACAGGTCTTGATCTTGGTGATATTTCACCATATGAATCCCAATCATCATCATATAAGGAATCATCATCGGCTAATGTCAATCTAGCTTGTCGGTGTACAGCAAAACCCATTGGTGACATTATTCTTGGTGATGGTGGTAATGGAACTATCACAAATATTTCAAATTATTTCAATTTATCTCAAATTAAATAATTCATAAAATTATTTTAAAATAAAAAACAAAAAATAAATTTCTACCAAATATTAAAAATTCTATAAAAAAAAATACAATATAATATTAATATTCCCAATGAGATTATATTAATACTAACCTGCCCTCTCACGACGAATATGTGAAGCAATTTGTTGATGAGATCGTCGATCTTTACGCACGGATACCATTTCAATGTCATCATCATATTCATAATCATAATTTTTTGCTGATATTGGCCTTGATATAATTACTGGGATTTCTGGTATTTCTAAACGATTACCATATCGTTGCTGTTGACTATGATGATATTTATGTTGTCGTTGTATATGACGTGGCATTGATTGACTACGTAAATCATTTGATCTTTTGCCATGTTCAACATTTGTATACAATAAATTATTATCAAGATTAGCGAGTGCATAACGATTACATAAAATTGGCATTTTTGAATAATTAAGATCATTATCAAATTGATTTTGTTGTATATAACGTGGATCAGCTGATTTAGCACGTATATAATGTGGTGATCTTTGTTGTAATTTATTACGATTATTATAAGATGTTATTTTATTAGTTGTATCAATATATCCAGAACCAATACGATTTGTTTGTATTTGTGGTATTTTAATATCATTAATTGAATTATATTTATTATTTAATTGTCCACGACAAATACTTCGTTCACGTTCAATTGTATGACGATCATTATAATTAATACGATCACGTGTTTGTAAACGTTGATTATTTCTATTTGAATAATCAATATCTCTATCATTACGACGATTAGTTATATTAAAACGTTGATTTTGGTAATTTTCTTCGTTTAATGTATTCAATCTTAATTCTGGATCTGAATATGAATGTATCATACCACTTGGTTCAAAATTTGTAATACAACCAGAATCAGTTGAACGTTGTGATGCACGTATTGAACGTCTTATTGATGATGGTTGCTGTGAACGATTATTAGAAAAACGTTGACTTTGACGTATTGATGTACGACCACCATGACGATATCGACGAGAAGATGATCTTTTTGGTTCTCGTGTACAAACAAAACAACAAACTCGCCAATATAGAAATCTTAGAAAATTTACAACAAATTTTATTTATATAGTAAAATTTTTTAAAAATATATATCAACATTTGTCTTATATTTTCTTTTTGTGTTTTTGGCAAATGAAAATTGTGTTAATACATCTGCTAATTATTTAGTAAGAAAATTAAAATTTTAGAAAAATGTAAGAAAAGTAAAAGACTTTGCTCTAAATTTATGCATTCCAATGTCTAGAAAATGCTTTGATCATAGCAGTTGCAACCATGACTTTGTTTTTATTTATTTTTTTGCCTTATGTATTTGTATAATTAATTTATTTCTGCTGGCAGGATATTATCTTACATTTAATAAAATTGCTTTGAAGATAAATATCTAGTTTAAGACTTAATAAATTGTTTAGCTATATATAATGGAAATGTATTTTAATAGAATCAGACACTACATTGAATTCATAATGAGTAGCTTAAAGAAAATTTAATGATGCTTTTGAGAACAGATGCCATATATAACTATAACACTTTAAATATTTAAATAATTAAAAGGATAGAATTTAATTATTATTTATATGTGAATATTGTAATGAAATTTACAAGAAGAAAGAATATTTTATGTCAATACGGTTTATAAAAAGCTTAAAATATTTAATATATTCAATAAACTGTTTACTGTTTAGTAATATTTAAATACCTTCAAAATCTTTTTAAGAAAACCTATAGCCTTAGTTTTTGGCTATATTTTTTTTACTGTAAATAAAATATTTCCCTTTTTGATTATGGGGCCTGGTTAAATCCAAAAATAGCATATCTTAAATAAAAAATTATATGTTCTGGATATAATTCAATAATTACAATTTCAAGAATGGAAAATTGAAACTAGAAACTGAATAAATTTCAAACCATTTGATAAGATTTATCTAAAATCATTCAACTAGAGTCTTAACAGTTTTCCTCTCTTCCTCATGATTCACGTACCATCTACGTACCATGCAAAAAAAAACTATTTTATTATTAAACTTTAAGTCAAATAAAATTGCTGATATTCAATGGAGAAAAAATAGGTGAAACATAGAAAAACAGTACATAGTATAGAAAACAAACTGTCATTGCTCATATTTTTGTTAATGTGTTATCAGCAGCTTCAAACTACATTCAATGTTAAAGTGTTTGCTGTATCATCAGTGATATTTGGTGGCCTTAAATCATATAGATCTGAGCTGCCCTATAATCTCTTCTCCTATAATAAATCACAAAAGCTTTGATTGTAATGTTTTCTGCTTGATAGTAATTTGGCCCAGTTTCAAGAGTTACAAATCATCTAAAGTCATCTTTCAGAATCATTTTTAAATTCATCAGCTAACCAGAAAGTGGCATATTTAGATACAGAGAAATTTCAACTTTTCTTACAAGATCTCTCATTCAATTATTGAAATTAACTTATCTCCCGGTAGTTGATTACTCTAAAAACACGGACGAATGGCAAAAGTCAGGTTTTATTATCTATAAACGGTGCTAACCATAAACAATTAAACCATATTTACAAACACACACACGTTCCTCTGCTTTAAAATTGTCATCAGTGCGTCGCATATGTAAATAATGTATAAATTTGCATTTTCCTGTGAGAATTCAATTTTTGCATGTCACGCAAAGAAAGGATATTGTTCACTAAGGACTTATAACCTATAAATATTTTTTTGGTCAAATAATATGATTATTAATAGCATAATAGAGCCTTATATTATATTTGTAGAAAAATAAAATCAAAATTTCATTAAATGGAAAAAAAGTATAGTCCCATTTTGATTAAATAAGAAAACATAAAAAATATTACGTAATAAATCAAAAACACACCTTTAATCTAGTTAGAAGTTTTTAAAATAGTTTAAAATTCTAAATAGCCTTGCAAAAAAAAATATTTAGCAAAATACCTTTACACTTTGATGTGTAAGCAATTTTCTAATGCAGTCAACCTTGTTGATTTCTTATCAAAGGTTCATAAAAGAATTTACTCACCTGAATGAGCTTGCCATTATATCACCAATATTAGACAAACACAAAAGCATTAAAGGAATTCCTAGAATTGCGTAAAAAATTGTTGTTACTTTGCCCATATCAGTTTTTGGAGCGATATGTCCATAGCCTGAAAAATAAATAAAAAATAGATATATATATATATATATATACAAATCCAAAAAGAAAAACACAAGATTTTCTGGAAAAAAGTAAAAAATTGTTTGTATATGAAAAATAGATATACAAAAATATTTCCATTTGATTTTTTTTTGAAATATTTGTGTAAAATTTGTGTAAAGTATATATCTATGAAAAAGTTAAAATCAGTAAAATGTAGCTATAAGCTCTAATTTTTAAATAAGATAAAGATATGCCAACTGTGACAATTTGTAGATATGACAATTTTTGGTGTAATTTAATTTGATTTTTTACTTCAACATTTTACATAGCTTAACTACATTTAGATATTATTTCAAAATTGTATAAATCCTAATCATATTATAACTCAAGCATGTCTAAATCTCGAAGACTTTTCTACTAGTATTGTATACTAATCTAGAGAATCAATTACTTAGAAAACTCTTCTTAAAAAAAAAAAAAAATAAATAAAATATATATATATATATATATATCTAGAAATAAGAATTGCATTTATCTTTTTCAAAACATAAAAACATTTTGGAAAACTTTGGATTTCTTGACAGAAATACTTTAACTTAGCTTATCTATACATAGTTCAGGAAATTTAACAACTTAAGTCAAGTAGTTTACCAAAAACTTCAAAAGATTTACCTAATATTCTAGTGACCTGAAAAGATTTGATGCCTCAAAAGGATGCTTTAGGAAATTCTTTTATATCTATGGAAAATGGATCTATTTGTTATTGAAAGGTATCAAGTATTATTAAAACTTTTTAAAGAAATCAAATTCTTTGATAATAGCTTGATTGCTATCAAGAAGTTTATTTTTAATTAAATAAAGATTAAATAAATAGAAATTTCTTAATTTCAAGTTGTTCAATTTTTGGTAAGAAGTAGTTTTAGTTAAATTGAATGTTAATAAATCAATGAGTTTCTTAGGTAACATAGATTTTACGTAGTACTTATGTATATTAAAGTGTCCTAAGGTACAGAAAAAGCGATTAATTTTTTCTTTTATTTTGTAATTGAGTCTTTTGTCTTGTTATAAGATATTTTTGTAATAGAACAATCATAAACTATAACCATTTTTAGAAATATAACTCTTTATTGGTTTGAATTTTCTTAAAGAAGAAAAAGTATCCCATCTGGAGTCTGAAATTTAAACTAACCAGTTTTTTGAGTTTGAAACATATAAAAATCATCAGGTTAAATTAATTGTTCATACATTTATGATTTTAGGTACCTTTTACCTTTTACAATGTTACCTTAATATTCCCACACACACACCGGCTGTTAACTGAATTACTTACTTATACCCGTTCTTAACAGGCGAACTACACACTTTCCAAATACACAGAAAGCCACTTTTGTATGGGCGAACTGAGTACATAAGTGGTTGGAACTGTGTAGTAACTACAGCCTTTTAAAGTCTGTAGTCAAAGAAAATTGACATCTATTGTGAATTTTTTCTTGTAGGATCCTCCTGTTTTGTATATCTCAGCTCGGTTTACTTCACTAATATTCATTCTTTAACTTTATAAAAGAATTTACATGACTAAAATTAAAAACTCTTAACTTTTCTTTAATTTTTTTAGTTAAAACACTTTTAAAAAATTTAATAACCTGTAACATCTGATTTGACATTTCAAATCATATGTTTTAAGATTTAGACGCCATGTTTTTTTTGTAGTGACTACAGACTTTGCTCTTAAGAACGGAGTTCTTTTGTATGGAAGACTACAACGTTGTAGTTGCGTCTTGTTAGAAGGGGTATTAGCTTTATTAAATGTAGTGCAAACTACATGGACATGGACACAGTAAACATTGCGGCACAGAGTATCTGGTTTTAAATAGAGGCGAAGGACAATATCAGAGAAAAACTAAGCAGTATTCTACTAAATGCTTTTGTCTGATGCCAAAGGAATCTTAAAAAAAAAATGGAATCAATGGTATGGGTTATAGAATCTTTATAGCTTTAGGTAGAAATCCTAAAACCTATTTTTTCGAGTTGAAACTAGAAATCTGTACTGTACTGTACTGTACTCCAGTCTACTGTAATCCAATGCATGAAAAGAGGTTTCAAAAAGGCTCATTTTTACTTTATTTTGGATATCCAAACCACATAAAAAGTCTCAAAAACACTAAACTTTAAATTTAAAGCAATTTGAGCCTGTTAAAATTGTCTCTAGTATTTGGCAGCAAGAAATTAAATTAACATTAATGTGAGACCTTGGATAGGAAGGCATTGATGGTAACGACAAGGCCGATAGATTGGAAATAATGTAACCATCAAATTCTACATTCTAGATACTAAATAATTGTTAAATGTAATTGATACAAATCACTAAAAAATTGGGTTATTTTCAATTCTATACCTTAATAGAAATTGAAAACAACTTTGATTATAATAAAAAAGAAAGGCACACCGGGTTTTCACGAGTTACTCATGGTCAACTTCAATTTGGAAGGCAAAAAATTAACAAATTTAAATGCATTCTTTAAAACAATATTTTTAAATTTTTCATTAATAAAATCTCTCAAGCCATTGAATTGTTTTTTATGACATTTTAACCCCATAATTTTGGCGAAAATTAACAAAGCCTTAAAATTTTTCTATTTATTTCTTTTTTTTTGACTAAAGATTTTGAATATAAAATATCTTTGCTGCATTTCATCCTCATTTTTAGTGTTTGTGTATACTTCAAAACTATTTAATGTTTGCCTTCAAGATTTCATCACCATTTTAGATGTTTGTATTTTTGAGGACTTATGTCCTCTGTTTTATAAAAAGGAAATAATAAAAAAAGTTTTGCTTTTTTTATGGCTTATTAATATAGAGTTTCACTAGTTTTATAACTGTTAAAAAAAACTATCAGTAGCATTTTTTCAAGTCCTTAAAGTAAAATGATCTCTTAATAAACATAAATAATAAAAGTAACAATGAAAATATTATAAAAATACATAAATGAAAATCTTTATTGTTTATTATACTTAAAAAAAACTGAAAACAATGCTTTGAAAACTACTTCACCCACTTAGTGCATTATAAAAGTAGGCTAAGGTTATTGGCTCGCCTAAAATGACCACAAGGCAAGTTGTTTGGGATAAGTTAAATCATTTTAAGTGTTGACTGCTTTGTATGCAAAGTCCATAACTTTATATATATATATATATATATATATTCATACATATTTGTATATACATAAATTAATTCATGATATATTTAAAAAAAAAACCCAAATGCAGAAAATGAGAAAATGCAGCAAGAAAAAAAGTTTCTAAAGCTATTAGTAAATCAAAAGCTCTATGAGTGGTCTTTAGCTTCCAACTTATTTATATATATATATATATATATATATATATGTATTGGTTGAACTATGGAATGTATATTTTTGTATAAAAAAATACTTTTTATTTCATTTTTGTGCTTCTTATTTTATAAAGTCAATAGGAGACCTTCTTAACTTTTGGTGTTACCTTTATTTATTCTGGTTTGCATCATCAATAATTTTTTTAGACGATGCTGAATATCAGCATTTTATTGATTTAACACCTGGAATTTAAAATTAAAAAATAAATAAACAAATGAAATAATAAAAAATATAAAAAACACTACGTGTGGTAGACATAATTAATTGTTAAATCCTTGAGTTTGATAAACGTTCATGATCAGTTAAGAATAGACAAAAAAAAGTATAGTCAGCTATGTGCTTCTTTTTTTCTTCTTATCAAGGTGAGGGCTGTAATGAGGTCAATAAATTCTTTAAAAAATAAGTTTTCTTTTTTTTTTTGACAACTTATAAACTGACAGACTGAATATGAAATATGTAGTAAAATCACTTATTTTTACTTCTGCTTCTTCAGATATTTTAAATGACTTTTCTGGAACACTCAAAATTTATGAATAATAATTTATATAACACTGTATAAATTAGCACAATTGTGAGCTTGGGGTGAAGGATTCAGTAATAATATGAAAAATATTAGCTATAACTAAAAAAATTTCAAATAGGGCTGTTTGAAGATTCTATATCTAATTTTAATTTTTTATCGCCATATCTTTTGACAAATATTCCATAGTTTTAAGTAGGCACATTTAAGCATAATTTAAAATAACAGAAGTGACTTAGGTAAATGAAACTATTAGTTATTAGTTTGATTTAACAAAAACAATATTAAAGAAAAATATAAAAATAAGTTTTTTTATACACTAAATTGAGCTACTCTTGTATAGATGTATACTTTTTGCTCTTAGCATTTATCGTATCTTAATATTTAAAATCAGCTACAAAAATGAAAAAAAATTTTGAATTTATAATTTCTCATTAAAAGAAAGTTTTGCTTAAAAAACTTAAATAGTGAAGCTCTATACAACAGTCAAATTTAGCCCAGAAGACAGAAAAACTATACCAATAATATTAACCAGAAACATAGTTTGAAAAGAAAGTCAATTATTCAAATGAATAAACTCTAAAAATACAAAAAGATAAAATAAATACATACATATACTCAATGATAAATGAAAACTATTCATGGAATAAGTAGCTACCGTTAATTTGTACATGAATTCCTTTTTACCGGAAATTTTTGAAAAAACGAATGCTATAAAGGAAGACTTTTGTAAGTAGTTTGTCAGGTTTGTGTAAATACTTGCTGCACTGTGTTTAGAGAATGGTTTTGGCGGTATTTATTTACTTAATAACAAACTTCAATTGTTTTTACATGGCATCCAACAAACAATCTTTCAGAGGGCTCTAGAGTAGTATTTCTACCAAAAATTAATATAGCTAAAAATTTATTTTCCTTACATAATTATACTATAGATTTGAGCTTTATATTACTTTTAATTTAGCAGAGCAATCGAATTTCAATCCATGTAATATGAATAAGTAAAGAAGAATTTTCATTTATATCAAATAAATTCTGCCTACTTTACGGAGCTGATTGAGAATTGCGAATTGATTAAATTACATTTTTACACGCAGCAATTTAATTTTTTACATTTTTAATCATACAACGCAGTTAATACAAAAATAAATACTGCTAACTAGTTTTGGGCTGTGTTCTTTATAGGCACAACTTTAATTTATTTTAGCCAACTTCATAAATTTGCTATTAAACCACAAGATACTTTCTATTTTGTATAAGAGTGGCAGATGTTTTTCATGCAAATGTATAGTACCAACAACATTAAAAATCGCTAAAAATCCTTTCATATAGACCACGGCCTTACTCAACAGCTATACTTAAAATTATGTGATCGTTTTAAGCACCTTAATTCATTAAAAAAATATATATACATACATATAATAAAAAAATTATAAACGCATTCACTTTAAGCTATGATATCATAAAATGTAACATAATTTGATTTCGGGGAATTCCAAGAAATGCCATTTAATTAAGAAATAATATGAATTTATTGAACAATAGATGAGGTCTTTGGAATAAATTCAACAGTGGAAATTCCAATATGCGAGAGATTTATAACAATCAAATGATTAACAGATAGGTTTAACACTATTTAACCATGTGTCATTGGTATGGCCATGCCAATTCCAGTTGGTAAACGAATATAAGTTATATAAGACCAAACATGAGTACTTTTTTAACATAATTCTTTGTCGTGTGAACAGTAATTTGTGTGAACAATATATAAGAGTTTGAATAATAAAAGAAAAACGAAAAAAGTTTTTTTTTTTTAGTTTCAAATCCTTGTGAATAGTTTTTATTAATATAAGGTAAAAAAAATGGAACATTTAAAATATTGTTTTGAATTATTCTATGAAATTTTAAGAAACAGAAATAATTTCTGAAATATTATTCTTAACTTTTATATAAAATTTAATCAAATATTTTAATAATTATTATATATTAAACCTGTATGCTTCAGAAGTGTAACATAATAATATATACACATATTAAACATTCCCATATGATAACTAAAATATCTTTAATCCGATCGATGAGTCTAGTTATTCAATTATGGGCAAGAAATAATCTCAGATTACCTGAGATGGTGTTACATAAACCTATATATATGTATATGTGTATATATATATTGTATAACAGTAGAGACTAGTAATCATTGCAGAAACATACTAACTTAATGGTTTTTGGGACATTTATTTAATATTTATGCTAACTTAAAACTTAAAAAACTAAGACTATAACTTTAAACTCATTTACTAGTTAAAGTAAATTTTTATTTATTAGAATATTTTTGAAATAAGGATTTTATCAATAGTTTTTTTTAGCTTATCCTCTTTTTGTATGTATATTGATACACTTTGAGGTTATATTAATTATAAGGAAAATCAATATAAGAAATTTATTACAAGTGGATTTACTTATATTGAATTTATTGAAAAAGATTCTTTTGCTATAAAATAAAAACAAAATTTTTTTAAATAAACTCAATTAATTTAAAAGAAAATTTTTGAAAATGGAGACCTACAAATTCTAATTTCAAAGCATTTCGAATGTTTTCTTACATGATTTAATGTAATTATATTATCTTTTTTAAAAAAAACTCTTCTACTCATCAGTAATAAGAATATAACGCATCTGTTACAATTATAGCCAAAAAATAGATGATATTTTCATTTCTCAAACCACTTTCCGAGGAAGGAAAAATTTCTGACTTACGCTATTTAAATGTCAAAATCAATAAATTTAATTTTTTTTAGAGCTTTTGGGATATCATGATGTGATGAGACATATATATATAGGCTTTGATGGATATCACTACCATCTCAGATTATATTTTTGACCATTTTGTGTCACTCGCTTGTTACTGTAGAAAAGTATTTTTATAGGATATCAAATATTTTGACCGTATTTTGTAGGCTAATTTATATAAATTTGAGCAATATTCTTAAGCATTAAAAACTTTCCTTGAATTTTATTTAAATATTCACATAAAATAACAAAAATATTCTTAAAAACAACATAACTCAAAAATTTGTTGAAAAATTTCTAAACAAACAATTGATCAATAAAAATATTTGACCAGTTTCAAAAACACAAGAAAAAACAAAAATGGTAAAAATTTTTGATAAACCATAACTTGGAAATTAACGACCAAATAAAAATTCCAAAAACATATTTTGGTTGCTATATTTGCTTTAATGTTGCATCAAATAACTTGAGCTTCATTTGGCTCAGGTAAAAAACGCTGAAGATGATAATTCCATTATAGCATTGAATAGCATGGTCTCAACTACTACTACTACTCCTTCTTTGTCAGCCATCTTCTGTAGTATAGTTTTTTTTGTGTAAGCCTTAAATAGCTTTTATAAGTAAAACCAATTTAACTTCCTTTCAAACTAAAGGAGATCTATCCAATAAGTCATATTCGTTCCGTTCGCTTAAACTATTTCACAAAAATTCAGTTTTTTCTACTTTTCTGAACAAAAAAACTCCCAAAAGTATAAACAATGAATTTAAATGAATGATTTCTATATATCTTTTTTATTTTTTTTATATATTTAAATAAAATAATTCCTAAAGGCTATAAAATTATAAGAAAATACTTCTTGTCTCCAATGACTTAACTCCTTTAGGTATTATAAATTTTTTTAAAAAAATTTCTAAGGATTGTCTTACCCTTCATTAAATTTTCAATTTCTAAATAAAAAATTTATTTTATACTTAAATCAGCCATAAAACCTTCTCCTTAGCTTTTAACATATATATTTATGTCCTGATGGATTAATACTAATCCAATTACAAGTATTAATACTAGCACTAGTAAATATTTTAACAATTTTATTATTTTATTTATTTATGGACAAGCTGAGGTTAATTAAATAATGCGCCGGCTATTATTTTAACCTTAGATAGATATTAGATTAAATTTTTACTTTCTAAAAACTTGGAAGAGAATCAAAGGGATATCAAGTACTTGCCTTAAATTGAATTGGAACTAAAAAAACACACAACAAAAAATTAATTCTATATGTACTGAAGCTTAACGATATTTCATAGTCACTCTCAGATAGGTCAGACCTAATGATGACCTTCAGTATTTTATTACTGACTCTTGATTCTGAATAGCTACGTGACTTATTTGTACGATTAAAGTCACTTGTAATAAATTCCATGAACCAATTTAATATTGTCTACGATTTCTTTGAGACTAGGGCCAAATTCACAAATAATTTTTTGTATGGGCCAGAGTACTATACTCAAATAAGAACTACATTTTTCATTTACAACAAAATTAGTTTTTCAAAAAAAAATAAAAACTTTCAATATTTTATAAAGCTTTCACACTACAAGCTTCGATTGTGATTGAGCTAAGAATTATATAAAAGGAAAAATAAGAATTCTACATGATATTCCAACTGAAGCAAAATAAAAATTGAGTTAGTTAAATCCGGAAATTTATTAAGGATTACAGATACAAGAAAATTGGACTTCTAAACACTCCAAGAGCTTTTAATTTTTATTTATTTTTGACACTTAATCGAAACTTGACACAATTTTGGTGTCTAATTAACGAAAAAGTCAAAATGGAACTGCAAAAATGGGGAGTGTCATCATCTGGATATTAAACTGTTGCATAACAAAAACTTCTTAAAAATCAAAAGTATAAATTCAAATACTTTGTTTTGCATGACGATAACTTTGAGGTATGAATATAAGCCAATTGGAATGGTTGAGTTCATCAGAGTTTTATAAACACAAGAAATATATCACAATTTTATTGCATGGTTAGAAGCCTGAAATTTGATTGATGAAAACTGAACTGAGCATTTAAAATATTTCACTTTCTAACAGAATAGTAAAATCTAAAACTAATATAAAAAAATTAGATTTTCAACTCTAGGATATTATGAAACATAAATTTCATCGTAGCTAATCCAATAAAAAACGAAATACTGTTTGTTTGTTTTTTATCAAAAATATACTTAAAGATATGATAACAGTAACTTTCAAATATAACAAAGATCACATTATTAAGACATTAAATCTTAATAATAATAAACCATTATAGGATTTAGTATTATATCCTTAAATGTTATGTTATACTTTTTTTTATGTCCAGTAAGTCAACCAGTCATCAAATAAGCAATAACATTGACTAGATTACTTCAATTATCACAATCAAATTCACATGGATAAGTTAACTAAATCCATTTAGAATATAACATTGATATTATCTTTATCCTATCTTAAAAAGATTCTGTCTAGGATTTTTTGTGTTGTTGCTTTTTTTTCAAAAAATAGACACAAAATTAATACAATATCCAAAACCAGCTTTATTACGTGTTAATAATAGCAAATGCTAATGACAATCAAGACATGAATAAGAATTTTTTAAACAAGGTTCATTTTTATGTTAAAATATTAAATTCATTGTGAAATGTTCAACAATAATATTTCGAATTCAATACAAGTTTTATTTAAAGATTTGTCTTGAATTATAATTAAATAGAAATTTTTTTTTGTTTCTTTTTCCCTTCGAACAACTTAAAAAACTAAAAAATTTAATTTTTCTTTAATTTTAGAAAATCATTGAAAACAAAACTTTGACACTATGTTTTCAAATATTACATTATTATTACTAATAGTAATAAAATTATCAAATGCTGATGAAAAATGGGCATGGAAATCAAATCAAAATGCTGATAATATTTTACCAAAAATTTCTGAAAGATATGAAGTAGAGGAGCCGCTCTCAAATGATGAAACTCAATTAATTTATAATAATGTTGATAGACAAAATTCACAAATTAAACAACAACAAAATTTAGTAAATGGAGTTCTTGTTGGACCATCCGGTCCAACTGGTATACTTGGACGTACCGAAAGGCCATATTATCCAGGACATTATAGAAATTTAGCAAATGGAGTATTAGTAGGACCATGTGGTCCAACTGGACAATTAGGTAGACCACATTATCCATCCATATACCAAAATAATGGAGGATTTGGTATAAATAGACCTAATTTAAATATTGGAAAATATCCACAAGCTGGATTTAATATTAATTTAGGTGGGAATCCACCAAATTTTCAATATGCATCTATTTATGGAGGATATAATGTTAGAAATTTAGCTCGAAATGCTAAACAAGTTGGAGAAGAAGCTGAATGAGTAAATAAATCTTCTTATTTTCTTTGTTTTTGTAAGATATTACTTTTGTTTTTTTTCCTACTTTGAAATTGTTAAAAATATATTTTTAAATATTTATAAATATTACTTTTCAATTGAATATCAATAAAAATAAATAAATTTTATTATATTTATAATTTCATTAAAAAACTATTTCTTTCCAATATAAAATCTATTGTTATAAATTTTCATTAGTATGTGTATTTAATACATTTATGTACCGAAATATATGTACTTATTCCAGTAAATTAATATAATTAAAAGAGTTTAAGAGTTTAAAAATTGAAAGCATATTCTCGCTACTTTCATTCTTAATGATTTTATATTGAACTATTAAATTTGTATATTTTTATGCATCATGACTGAAATTTGTAAAGACAAAAAGCAAATATAAGTTTTTTTAAGTGCAAGTGAAACGATAAATAAAATAGTTTTTAATGGGATATATTTAGCTTTATTTGTGAATGGATCTAGGATAGGACAGTTAGATGTCAGTCATGATGGCCTTTTGGAGGAGTCGCGAATATAAACGTATATAGTCAAAATTTAGTCCACCAAGCAAATAAATAATAACTTGAGTTCAGCTATGAATTTAAGAATGTTTTGAAAATAAACAGGAAATATGATTTTATGATAACTGGATCCAAAGAATCCGTTATATATCAGACATCTTTAGTCTATTTAACAAATAAAAATTTGAAACTTCAAGGTAAGGATTGGAAAATAGTCCATGCTTTTATTCCTAAGCTAGAGATATAAAGTCAATCAACTGAAACTATATTTATATGAGTTCCTAAAAGTAGGTACCTATAAAAATAAAAAGAGTTCAGATGTCAATTCTCTAGATAACAAACTAAATCACACAAATACCTAACACATAAATAAATGAAACAATATTACTCTAATAAAAAAAAACTATAAAAACAAAACTTACCAATTGTAGTAATAACAATAATTGAATAAAATAATGCTCCAAAAAATGTCCATTGATTTTGATTTTCATTTTCATTTCCATCCCAACCTTTTGTTTTCATTGCTGTCAAAATTTCCATTTCAAAATCCTTTTATAAAAATAAAAGAAAAAATAAATATTATTAAATAAATTTGTATAAAATCCAATAAATTTACCTCTAAACGTTTTTCAACAATACTAGTCCAATTTTCTTCATAAAGATAATCAATTTTTGACGTCATTTGCCATAGATCTTCGGTAACATTAGACCTCATACCCGCAATACCTCGTTTAACCTATAGAACAGAATTTGATTTTAATAAATTTTAAATAATTAAATTATTATTTTCTATCATGAATACACAAAAGGCTATATTTTAAACGTAAAGAATATTTTAATTATCATGAATTTATTCAGTTGTATTTAATTTAAACTATTTAAGCTAATTGAATAAATTTTGTAATTGTTGTAGATATATGTAGAAAATAAAAAATTTACAAATTAGCTTCAAACGATTGTTTTTCAACATAATATCTTAAATCTCTTTTGATTGAGTAAAATTAAGTGCCCTTTTCATTAATGTTCAGGTAACAATTCCACAATTTTAACTAATGAAATAATATTACCGATATATTTAATGAAGAAACAATGGATGATATGAAGAAAACATGTAGAAACATGTAGAAGAAAAATTCATAATGGGAAAAATAAAATGTCATGTGTCATATATTATTTGAATGAATTCGTTCGACGATGCACCGATTTGATGAGCTCTTAAGTGCAGTTTTACCTTTAGTAACGCTATGAATATTGCCATTCAATCGGTTCTTTTGTTTTATTTTCATAAATTTCTTGGTAAAAAAGTTTGACAGAAATAAATAAGTAATTAAAGATTGCATCAATTTTCTAGCTATGCTCGACGTATTTATCATTAGCTTTTTAAATTCTTTTTGTCTATTAATTTTTAAATAAAAGTTAAGGAGATGAGATCACATATTCATTATAATTTGGGAAATAATGGTGATAAATAAGAGAATTAAAAAGCAATTACTAATAAGTTGGCTTTTCTATGTTGATATTATTGTATTATTTTCCTTTTAACTCAAGAATTAGCTGATTACCTCTCGATTGGTAAGTTGTTATTTACGTTTGTAATATTGGCATCAATACTTTTCAATATGGATAATTTTTTAATTCTTTGACTGTTTAGCTAGAGTGAAAATTTATACCTGCAATTAATCTTAGAATTAATAATATGAATGTTCATAATTCGTTGAAAAAAAGGCATGTCTTCAAGAATTTTCTTTGGCAATACAGATAGTTCTGGCTTATTTAATTAATTTTTATATGACAATAAAACATTTGAACAATATTTTTTCAAATTTTTATTTCAAAATAATATCTGGAGTGAATATCTGGAGGTGCCTTAAAAAAAACTGTTTTGCGATGCACATAATAACTCGCAAAAGAATAATCTAAAACCAAAAAGTCAAAATTTATTTACTAAAGGATATATTTTTTGAGGTAATGATGAGGGGGTTTTTTTCGATTTTCCAAGTTTTGGTAGTGTGGAAGCCAGAATAAAAATTTTTACCTAAAAAATCGAACTTTTTCCGATTTTTTTTATTGTAGGTTGCTTTTAAGTAAAATATTGTTTATTATTGTTAGTTAATATTAACCTGTTTTTATTTTTGTTAGTAAGTTCTACGACTAGTAGTAATTGTTGATTTTATTTTTATTTATAACTAAAGGAGTGTATATTTTTTGGAGAGACTTTTCGTGAAACGAATATGTAATCTGTAGACATACTGCCTAAAATAGAGATTGTTTCGATTTTCATTTTCATTTTAATTAGTCCCTTCGAGGAGTGAAGTAGCGATTTTGGTTAGTTTTTTTGTGTTGCAAAATTTTAAAAGTAATTAATTTTGAGAAAGATATTCTACATTATGATGAACAAGAAAATAGGTAAAATAAAGAATTTTATAGAATTTATTGATACATATGATTTCAAATACTTTAACAGAATTAGGATATGGGTTCACCCAATACATTTGAGGCACGAAGAATTTAGCGAGTTTCATATGCTCTATGAAAATCTAAGGAAGCATGAAAAATGTTTTTTCAGGTAATTTCGCATTTCCACAGTTTGCTTTGATGCTGTTGTGACTATCATGCCACTAGATATAAAGAAGTAGCATACTAATAAAAGGCAGCAACATCTACAGCAGAACGTCTGAGGTAAGAATTATTGAAACACATATTATAATTAAACTTTGTTTTATTTCCATAAGAGGAGCTTCCAAAAAAGGATAACATCATTTTATATAACACACAGATAAGAAGTTAATTTAGATAGCAATAAATCAATGCTGACGTGAAGATTTAAGTCTAAATATTCAAAAAACTTTCTTTACTTAAAACTCTTCTGACCAAAATATGAAAATTTAATAATGTGTGAATAATTGGTTGAAAGTAAAAGATCAGCAAAAATGTATACAGATCCCTTCTTTGGCGTTTTGTATATTTTAGCTTATGCTAACGTTCAATAATATATACAACAACAGATTAAGAATTAAAATCATTTAATTTGATTTCAAAGAACTCAGTAACCAATTATAAACTGTTCCAAAAGAAATCAAACACTCACCACAAATTTTGATTAGTTTCATTTCAGAAGTAACAATTTTGTGGACAGATTTGAGTAATAATATCTACACCACATAAATACCACAGTGTCCTTAACTATATGAACTTGTATTGAATACAATCAAAAACCACATCCTAACCAAACTGTGCCCTAATTAATATTCCTCAAAGTGAGGTTAACTAAAATATTTCAGAGGAAATTACAAGTGTATAAATTTTATTCAAATAATTGTGCTTGTTGATTCTGCACTAGATCAAAATGAAAGATTTTTTTTATAAAATTAAAGTTAAATCACTTTTACTTTCTGATTTTGTTAAATTCATGAAACCTTTTAAATTTTAGCTTAATTTAATGAGAGCTTAAGCCAATATTTGAATATCTATTTACTTTAACATTTTCCTATAGACTTGACAAGATTTTTGTTGAAAATTAAATTAAAAATTGACATTTAATTTAATTTAAATATTAAGAATATTTGCTAAGCTTTTTTCAAGATAAATAATATAAAAAAAACATTAACCAAGAAAACGTAGCTAAAAATATGATCATAACTGCTAACTTAAGTCTATTTTCAGCTGTAGAAATTATCCATAAATCAGTTAAATCGATATTTGTGCAATATGTGTGGGGTCTTTTGCTTACAAGTGGCTTTTTGTTCATATATTCCAGGCCTGCACAACATACGGCCCGCGGGCCGCATGCGGCCCGACTGGTGCTTGCTAATGGCCCGCGTACATTTTTATATACATGAATCAAAAGACTTCATAAAATTTCTAAAAATCCAAGTTAAACAATATTCTTGTGTTTGCCATTTTGCTGTTTGATCGCAAAGTATTTTTTGCTTGTTTTTCAACATGTATAAAACGAACTATTGTTTTAGGGAAAATATGTACAGGTAAATTCTTGTAAATTTTCGTAGCGTGGATATGGCTTCTCATTTTTATTAGAGGAGTTCATAAAAATTTTGAAATTACAGAAGAGCTTGCTGGTTTGTGCTCCTTACCAAGCCGCACAACAGGAAAAGAGATCTTTAGTGTAGTAAAAAAATGCATAACTGAAAAATTGGGTTTTGAAAATGTAATGAACGTAGTAGTTTCCATTGTAAACTACATCCGATCTAGAGGACTCAAGCATAGGACTTTTAAAGCCTTTCTCGAAGAAGTAGATGCTGAGTACACCGACGTACTTTACCATACCGCAGTGAGATGGTTGAGCCGTGAACGTGCTATCCAGCGTTTTGTTTCATTGAAAAAGGAAACATTTAACTTCCTCGAAAATGAACCAAAACAATTTCTAGAGCTTCAAGAAGAAGCATGGAATAATGATCTGTTTTTCTTTTGCGACATTTCAAAACATCTAAATGATTTGAATATTCAGCTTTAAGGGAAAAACCAGCTTATATTTGAAATGTTTGCAGCAGTGAAGGCTTTCAAAATGAAATTGAACCTTTTCAAAACTCAGCTGCTGAAAGGCGAAATAAGTCACTTTCGCACTTATTCCTTATTCAATTGCATATTCCTCAGCATAGGGTCGGCAATTTTGGGCAAAAATATGTAAAACATATTGATTTATTAATTGAAGAATTTAGCAGAAGATTAACTTTGTCCAACGAAGAAAATATCAAATTAAAATTAATTGAAGACCCTTTTTCTGTAGATCCAGAGCAAGTACCGCTTCATTTGCAGATGGAATTAATTGAACTTCAATGTTCTGTAGTGTAGCGAATTTATCATAGAGAAAACACTTTCCACGATTTCTACAAAAGCTTAGATTGCGAAAAGTACAAAAATCTCATAGAACTTGCTATGAAAACGTTTTGCATATTTGGAAGTACAGCAAGCTCAAATATGACACCTGAATATGAAAAACTTGTTGACGATAAAAAAATGTAATATTTCTCATTAATATTTTCCATCATAAATTTTAATAAAAATAAAAAACATATGTATCTTTACTAGGAAATTTTTCTTAAAAATTTTATTTAGCAAATACTTCCAAGACATTTTTCCCTCTTCTAAGCAACAAAAATGGAAAAGCTCCGTTCCACAATGTGTCAAATTTATTAATTAATAAATATGAACTTTATTTAACATAATAATGGTTAATTACATATCAGCAAACTTAGGAACTTTTTTTATTTGTTAATTAAAATCTGTACGAAATATTTGGCATCCCTACGGCCCTGAAGCATTTCGCTTGAAGCTTATATGGCCCTCAATACCTTCGAAGTTGTGCAGCCCTGATATATTCCATGAAATATACATGTGCCTATGTATACACAAACACAAATAAGAAGCGTAAGTTTATCATCCGCATATTAAAATTAATTCGTACTAGATTCTTAGTGGATAAGTTTTGCTTGCTTATAATTTCGGCACCTCCTTGTCAGCAGAACAGCAATTATTCAGTGTTTAATTGTAACTTTTAATACCTAAAAGTAAAGTAAGTATTCCGTTTCTATAGCAAATCATAACAATGGGGCTAAAGAACTTTAATCATATAAAAAAGCTCATCTCCTCCAGAATCACCGCTGAAGACTAAACTTTTGGCTTGTTATTACAATATTTTTTCTCATATCTTTGTCCTCTATCTTTAAAATTAGTCTGTGGTATTTATAGTAATGATTATCTCATTTTTATGGAATTGCTCGATATTTATAGCGGAAATTTATAGAATCGATAAAACACATGATAAAAAGTAGCTTGAAATCACTGCCATAAAGATCATGACCTAAAGAAAAATTTCTTACCTATACCAAGTATTTGTATTAAAAAAACCTCGTCCACCTCGCCACTCGTCCGTACGGAAACAACGTTTGTGTCACAAGAAACTTTTAGCTATAATATGAGATTTATCACTCAAATGTATGAGGTTGATATGTTGCATGATCAAAAACCACGATCACAAGATGACAACTTCCAAAGACTAGTGATATTTCTGATTTCAACGAAATTTGTTAACACTTTTGAATAAAATCTATATCGATATCAAAAATTTTAACGATTCAAAGCCGCTTCAAACTACGTCTAATATAATGAGGGTCTTATTGCTCCTGGGGGCTAGATGATAAGGTTGTTGGCCCAATAGAAGCAATTTTTTATCGTGCAACTTATTCATGCATTATGATACAAGGGTCGATCAATCCCAAACAAATTGAAAATTATGCTAGACGCTTGATGTCGCAAAAATGTATTTCACATTCATTTTGCTCCATAAAGCTTATTTTAGTTTTTTAACGCATACTCTTAAATAAAGGTATGTAAAGCTATGCATAATATTTTTCTTATCTTTTATTAATATTTAAATTTTTTTAATCAATGGTAAAAAGATCTTTTACCCAAAACTTTTTATTTCTGATTTAGAAAATACCAATAGGAAAATATTTTAATCGGATCACATAATTAATTTTTTAATCAAAACAACATGAATGTCAAGAAAAAATTTGATTAAATCCCAAACCTTTACAAAATTTTTATTTATTTTCAGTAAAGTACTTAATTACATTTATCCAAAACAAATTTATTCAAAAATAAAACTTAAAAGGTATGAAAATTATAAATACAAAACGAAAATATCTTATTCAAAAAATTAAATTAAATATTGTAATGAACTATTCAAAAATATAAATAATTTTTATTAATTTTATTCCATTAATCAGAAACTCATATTCTTTCTTTGTCTTTTTCCTTTTGTATTTAGTTAATATGTATATCAAAAATAGTTCAATTAAACTTTATTTATAATTTTTACTTGAGTATTTTTCATAATTAATAATAATAAAATTTATATTTTAATATAATTAAATCGTAAATACTTAAAAATCTGAAATTACTTACGATTTTCTCATTTTCTGCCTCTAAATGTTCAAATAGGAGAGCACCAGCTATACAATAGGCGACAACTAATGAAACCAATGTTACATGAGAGACAACACAAGTGAGCACTTTCCATGAAAAACAAATTGCAGTTGTACATCGGCTTCTAGGTGGCTTTTCTAAATATGCTGGTGGCAAGGATTGTGCCCGTCTTGACATTTTTATAAAATTTTTGTTATAATTTTTCAATTAATATATTTTTTTTTTATTTATTTATTTATATTATTTTATATATCATTAAAACATTTTATTATATCAGTTTTTCAAACTTAATTGATCTCATATATCAGGTGTGACAAGTTATTGATGAAGTCATAATGTATTTTTCAAGAAAACTACTAAAATCACTATGTAAGACAAGTAAATGCTTTTTTAGACAGGACTTTGATTGAGGATATAAGACGACACAAAAAAACTATTAATATCTGTTACAATTTATAGTACTTTCAATTTATATTCAATTTAAATTTTAAGTTTTTAAAAAGTTCAAGTGAAATTGAAGTTTTGATGCTAATTTTAATTTTATTCGTAACAAAAACTCTTAATTTCTTCATTTATATTTTGAATTAATTAAAAATTATGTTTAGATATCAGAATAAAATTTTTAATTTAAAATATCTTATATTAAGAATTTGGCATAAATTAAGAAAAACTTTTAATAAAATCACTAAATTTATTACATATTACATAGCATATGGCTATGTAAAGCTCTTTAGACTTAAGGGAGTATTCTTTTGTGATGGCCAAAATTTTAAGCTTTATTTTAGGAATCTTTTTCTGTAATAAAATGAAATCCAATCATTTCTATTCTTATAACTAACATTTTAAGTGATATACAAAAATTAAAAATATATATTTTATAATATTTTATACGCTCTTGTTTGTTGTTAAAGTAGAACAAAAAGAAAAGTATTTTGCTGCCCCACATGATTTTGACAGCTGTAATTTTCCCAAACAAAAAATCATATTAATTATTATTCTATACGTTGTTTGAGTCAGTGATAAATAGAGGTAAAAAATTGCATTTATTGATTACAGAATAGCGGGCTTACTATAAAACGAATTCCAAAATTGACTAATTGTTTTTTTGAAAAGCGGTAAAAAAAATATTAGCTAACAATAGTTTCATACTTTACACTTTTTTAGCCAATGAATTTATTTGAAGCTTAAGGGGTGAAACATTGTTTTTTGAAAAACACTTTTAAAGATTTGAGAACAGATTTTTTACAGAAAATGTATACTTTGGCTAATTGGCTACACCTGGTGTATCATTTTAAGCAATTCTTATTGATCTACGGCTTGCCTTAACCAATTTTATGTCCTAAGATGTGGCATAATCTGCAGGCTTTATTTGATCGTATTCATGCCTCGCATATGGTCAGCACTTCAGCTGAATTTTAAGCTTTCATAAGTTAAAAACAAAAATCAAACTTTTAAAGCTTCAACTTTTTTCATTCTAACATAAAAAACTTTTTTATATTGCGCTTTCTTAATGCAATTTCCAACTAACGTGAAAAGAAATTTACACTGTGATCCGTTTTTAACTTTGTATTTAACAACTGACCTGGATTGGATTTAAAATTTAATGTTAGTGGTTGTGGAGGGAGGTTCATAGTTGCTCTATCCTGCAAATGTAAAAAAAAAAAAAAAACAGAAAATTTAAATTTAACACGTTGAGGACGGCGTGTACCACCGGTGGTACATACGCGGGTATTTTATCTGCCAGTGTGTACCACGGGTAGTGTAAGTTGGCTATAGTTTTGTTAAATGAAAAAAATTTATTTATGTGGTTAAAAATAATATTTTTATTGAAATCAACTTTTACTTTCTTGCTAAACAACATTTTGTGTAAGGCGCCACCAGATAAAGCAAAGTACGATTTTCACTGCCACCGGATGAAACGAAATAGAAAAAACTACACCGTCCTCAACGTATTAAAGTCTAAGAACTAAATCTATAACAAGATTGATTGATTTATAATTCTTTGGTAAATACATGTTTTTTACTTTCTTCAACTATTTTGTTATAAATATAAAAATAATAGATACCGAAGGCTTGGAAGTATAGAATTATCCTCATCTTCTTTTTACTTTTTTCAAATGCTTATAATAAACGAATGTTGCTGTTATGAATATCGAAGTCTTTTCTATGATTATAATGTGTTTGATATGTATACAATTTAAGTGATGTAAAGATATTTATAACAACTACAAAAAACCAATAGTGAAGCGACAAAAAAAGTAAATTCAGACAATTCCTTTTAGATTATCATTTACGTTCTCTATCAAAAGTAATAAGGTTCAGCTTTTGTCTATACTTCTACATTGTTCTTTTGATTCTAGTTGCATTTGTTATGATATTGTAGCATTTTTTTCCTCAGCAATAGAATACAAAACTAGACATCAATAATGTCTTACAGATTATCTTCTCAAGTTAAAATTTTGTTGGTTGTTATGTAAATTTTCCTTGTCATTCACTTTCACCTTAATACTCACCTTAATATTATGAATACATGATGTTTTTATCAATTTGAAATATCATATTGAAAAATTATAAAATAAAGTTAACCATTTGTTTTTATATTTTTTATTTTTTTCCTATTGTTCTGCAGCTTTTCATTTTTTTTTTATATTTCCCACACAAAAAAAAGTAAAAAACACTTAAATTGAGCCAAAAAATACTACAAACAGGAAACTAATCAAAGGGAATCCAAACATCTGTGGTAAAATGCCTGACAGTAATTTATGAGATTTCGATTACTCCTCTAGTTTTAGATGGTAAAATGTGAAAAACAATTTTACCAGTTAACACTTTTTTAACAGCTCAATGACTACTACGATTGTTAGCTACAATTTGTGGATATAGCATATCGTATAACATCTGCTATTGTTCTTTATATTGCATATATATATATATATATATATATATATATATATACAGAATTAGTAAATACAGGTTATATCTTTTGTGATTATAGCAATTTAACTGTAAAGAAAGAACATTAAACTTATCGATAGGGATTAATTGATTTTAGTGTAAGGTTTCGAGAAAATATAATTAATTTCAAAACTAAAAAAGAAGTTATTTTAATTTATTTTTTTGTATTTTGTGTAGAATATAAAAGTTTAGAATCTTACAATTGAAAACAGAGATTGTACTAAATAGGTCCACTTTAGAATACTTTAAATTTAGGATTAATGTTTTTCTTAAGGGGATGATTCGGTTAATTCGTTGTAAAAAAGGCATGTTTTCAGAAAAATTTTTTGGTAATACAGATAGTTCTTATTTAATTAATTTTTATTAGGTAACACAATATTTGAGCAATGTTTTTCCAAATTTTTATTTCCAAACAATAATAAGTGAAGGAGTGGCAGTGAATATATGGAGGCGTCTTGAAAAAGAGCGGTTTTGCGGTGTTCACTATAACTCGCAACAGAAATTATTTAAAACCAAAAAATAAAAATTTATTTATTAAAGGAGATCATTTTTAAAGTAATGATGAAGGTTTCTTTTTTTTGATTTTGCAATTTTTGTTAGCCTCTAGAAACCAAAATACGGATTTTCACCTAAAAAATCGGCTTATTTGTAATTGTAAAATTAATAATTTTTACAAAAATTGAAAAAACTTTTGTCATTGCTTGGTGAGATATGTGAAAAAATAGTGTGCAAAATTTCAAAATAATCAGAACAGTAGATTTTGAGTTATCGTGGACATCGTCTTAGAAGATAGGAAGCTTTAGGAAAACGCTTTAAAGTTTTGCTCCAGAGCAAAAGACACACAAACTTCAGTAATTTTACTTTGATCAACTTGAAATTTTGACACAATATTTTTAAAATGTTAAGCATTAAAAATAAAGAAATAAAACGAAAATTGAAAAATTATATACCGAACAAATTAACAAATTTTTTAAATTCATCTGTTTTGTAAGAAGAAAACCTAAAACAAACAGCTTTTTAATAAAAGGATACAAAAAATTTTTGTATAGTGCTAAAATATTTTAAAAAAATTGTAATAATTTTGCTCAGCACTTTAACTTCAAAACTTTAAACCTATGCAACGAGGAATAGATAAATATTGGGACTTGTGGCAATTTATTTTAATTTATACCTTTGGACAGCCCTAGGAAAAAAGTATATTTCTTTACTCCCACTTCCATTTAGAATTAAGCAATATAAGCAAAGATATTTTTAGTTTTTATCTCATTCATTAAAGCAAAATGCAAAAGTCCATTTTTTTTATCTAACAATAAAATGAAATTTTGGCAAGTATTTCTACAAAATTTCCTTTAAATCCCTCCAAAACTCTTTAAGGCAAAAGTAAAATTTTAAATATATTTTAAAAACATTAAAAACTTAAGAACATATTTTAAGTTTACTTACTGGAAAACTTATTTCATGTCTTTTTCTTTTCAATAAATTAAAATGCATTTTAAGCCCTAACGCGACAATCTAGTATTAGAATAATTTTTTCTACTAGAATTTGCATTAGAAAAATAAGAAATTTAATTTATAATAAATAAGATTAATACATTTACTTAGCTTCCCTAGAGCTGGAGACAAAAAAAGAAAAAAATTCAATTTAAATATTTTTTTTATTCATCGAATTTGAGTTTTTACATTAAAATTTTTGTTGTTTTTGCAATTTTATTTTAGTAATAAACCTGTAATGAGAAGCAATTGTTATTTGCAGGTAATTGTAAAATTTTCATTGCAAATAAGGTAATTTATAAGAAGGGATTTCTTTTTATGAATTTTCTACAATAAAAAAAAAAGAAAAAACATGAAAATTTTTGAGTGTTGTTAAAACAAAGAAATTCCTTTAAAGGAATGGAAAATAATAATAGTAATAAAATTTAACTACTTGTAAATTTATTAATATAATATGTCCTTTTCTTTCGTTTTTTATTATGTAATTATTTTTTTAATATATTGTTTTTTCTTAGCTCATTTATAAAAGATTTCAATTAAATTTGTTTCAATTTATGTAATTTATTGCACATAAATTATGTAAGATTATTAGGAATTTTTGTTATTTATTTTATTATATACTTCAATGATGTTAGCTACAAAATTCATCTAAAGGATCATTTAAATTTGTCGATTCCTTGTTTAACTTTTATTTTATTTACTTACATACGTTGTTATTTGAATTATTTTAGTATTATTCTTATCAATTCAATTCTAATTGGTAACACACATTTTATAACATTTTTGTAATTTTTTTCTTAGGTTGTCACCTAATCTATAGTTTAATTAGAATTTTTAATTTTAGATTAAGTGGTAATTTTTGGCGCATTGTCGAGTGAAGAAAGTTTTAATTTTAGAAAGACAGAAATAAGTTCAAACAACGAGTATGGATTAAGGAGTTAAAAGATGTCCACCTCAGCAAACTTATTTTAATCAGTTTCAAAACATTTTTAGTAAAAAACAGCTTTTGAATTATTTGAATTATTAAACATCTACCCACTCATTTAGATAGAAATTTAAAAATCTTGGCTCTCAAAAAGAATTTAACCGTCCACTTATATTTGGCCCTTTTGACTAATATAATATCGCATAAATAGCAGACTTTGTGAAGTAAGGAAAGAATATTAACTTCTCTTGGGAAGTTACTATATTAAATCCGAAAATCGAAATCAATAATTTTATGTTTTCTTTACGTTTCAAGATCTGGAGAATAATTTGCAATCATTTTTAGACTGGTGTCTGTCCGTGTGTGTGTGTATGTATGTATGTGAGCTTTTTTATGAGATTCATTTTCTCAAAAACTACTGGTCCAAATTACGTTTTTAATATATCAATCGATAGGCCACATCATGACTTAGATCTGAAAGGAGCTTGAGCGAAGTCGGTCCAGCGGTTCGTTTTTTATTTATAAAAAACTGGCTTTTTAAGCACGCAAAGGTGAAGATTCGATTACTCAAGAACTACTGGACCAAATTATGTTTTTGATCTATGCAATCAATACGCCATGTCATGTGTTCGATTTGAAAAGAGTCTGAGCGAAATCGGCCCAGCAGTTCATTTTTTATGAATAAAAAACTAACGCTCTCAATAATGCAACAACAATTTTCATGTAACCTTCATATTCTAAGAATGGAGGGGTACATGGGGGTTTTCGAAGGTGCTGATTTTAAATCTTTTATGAGTTTTTAAAAATTCAAGATGGCGGACCCAATATGACATTTTTTTTTTGTAAAAATTCTTAAAATTGTATGAAATTTAGTTTTGAGCGGGATTTCAGGAAATATATTATAAATTATTGTGTAATGTTGAAAAGTTGTTTTTTTTCCTAATTTTGAGCTTCATCAAAATTAAAAGTATGGATTCGTAGAGTTAAAATAGATATTTATCGAAATGCTTATGTATTTGTCTAGTCTGAATAGATAGTGCCATATAGTAATCATAAGATAGTGTCGAATGATGGTCGAGGTATCGGAACATTAAAAAAAAATTTTTTCCTCAGGAGAAGTTGCTTGTGCGGTACCTGCTGCCGGACGAATTTTTTTTACATTGTTATTACAATGATATTAACTTATTAATATGTTGAAAATATAATTCTTTCTATTAGAATTGAACAAATTACTTTATTATAGCTAAATATTGTTTTTTTTTTTTTTTTTGAGAACAATGATAATTTTTTGTTGAATTACTCATTCTCAAACAAAAACTATATTAAAAATAATAAAACTAAATTATTATCTATGTCATGTTTTAGCTTATAACTGAAAACTATTTATAAAATAGATTAATAAATTTTATATATGACAGCTGACACACTCACTCAACCCTGGCATATTTTTTTATCCTAAAATTAAGAAGTTTATTTTGAAAATGGCTTAGATGACTTTTTCAACAACAAAAATTAAGTTAATAATAAAATAAATTATAATTTGATCATATCGTCTCATTTGCAATCAAAGTGATTAAAAACCATTGGAATTTTGTTCAAGAAAAATTTTACTAATTAACGGTGTAAAAAACATGTTCATTGTTAAATTTATGTAAGTTGTTGTACTCAAAAATCTAGAATTTTCATAACAATAATATTTCCATGTATTTTTTTGATGTAGTATATATATCCATTATCATTAAATTACTTTGTGTAGCATAAAATATCTTTAGAGTGTCAGGACATAATCGTTATATATAAATATCATTTACTTATATAAAAATTTTTGATTACATATATTTCATTTCAGGCCATTCATATAAACCTAGTGATCATAACTTTAGTACAATAGGAATGACCTTAAGAGGAATAAAATCTTTCATACACTCCAAATGATTATTATAGCTTGGTAGCCACCAATTGCAAGTAAATCTATTTCACGTAGAACAATAAATACAAACCAAAATGAAGTTAATTAGCTAAAAATTTAATAGATAAGATTTAATTAGGTTATCCCCAATAATGTTAATGTTAAAAAAAAGAAAATTTCTAACTTTGAAATTTTTAATAACTAAACAGAACAGACAGAAAGAAAGAAACAAAAATTAACCTTCTCGAAAGCTTGCATCAATATTTTTTTAGGGAAGGTCTAAATGCAAACCTTTCAATATTACGAATTAACCGTTTGACGACCATAATGTTGTTTAAAGTATAAAATAGTATGCAAATTTTTATGCATAAAATAATAATGGCAGCTCTATTCCTTTCTAAATATTTCAGTTTATGTAATTACGCCAGCCATAGATTTTTTTCGACATTTTGTTACAAAAAAAAAAAAAAAGAAATATATAATGATTACATAGAAAAAATAGGAGTTTAGAAATTGGAAAAAACGTTTCCCTTGATTGTAAAAAACTTGGAAACAAAGTGACTAATGTCAGTTTCTAAATAAACAGCTCAACTATTGAAAATTTATTTTTATTATTATTATTATAATTATTATTATTATTTTGGGTTTATTAAGAATGATTTGTAAAACTACCACTCGAGTCAAGGGTTAATAATCAAAAGTAGCAACTACCTTCAATTTGGTTTTATGTCAAAGAGATCCAGCAGATTTGGATAATGTTCTTTATCTTCATTTCCTAAAACAGAATCACTCATTTTTTCCAAAAATACTAACGATTTTTATTTTAAATTAATTTTTAAAAATATTTCAAATCTATCCTATCATTTTCCTTTTATTTTTTTGGTTTATGAAAATTCAAAAATTTTTTAATATCCCTAAACCTAATAAAAAAAACTTAATAAAAATAGAAAGTAGCAAATGAAATTTGATGTTGATAAAAGTAAGCAGAATTCTGATCTTGCTTTAACTTAGCTAAAACATTAAAAATAATTATTCAACAATTACACACCGAACACAATAAACAACAATAGAATTTTCATGTTTTTATATGTTTCGTTTTCACCTATATTTTTATTTTTATTTATTTTATTTCTTCTTTTCTCGATTGTTTCCTTTTTCTACTTGTATTTTAGCTTTTATTACACATTATTCAATGATTTCTAGGCGTGCGCACATTTTGTGTTATTTTTGGATACGAACAATTTCAAAAGCAATTTTATGTACTTAAGAATCGAAATAACAACACAAATATCCTTTAAAAAATATACATAATTTATATTTAAATTAAATCACAGAATTATTTATTTGATTTAATTATTATTTTGTTTCATAGAATGCACATAATATCATTAAACGAACAATAAATACTTTTGTTATTATTTATTTATTTATCTGTAATAAATGCATAAATCATAATTAAAACGGATTAGAATTTTATTTATGAAAAATTTTAATAAAAAATAAACAAACACAAAATATAACTAGATCCACGTGTTTTTATAATCAAATCCAATAATGATCCCGCATCGGATCAGTTCTTGGAAAAACTGACTCTACTTTTAGCATAAAGCCGCAAAGGCTTGCATTTCTCTTTCAAACATAGATGGATGCCCAGAGATCCCACATAAACAAAAATGCTCTTTTTTAAAGAAAACACAAAAAAAGCATAATGTTTTATCTGTATGTTTAGAATATTAAAATCCAAAAATAAAATTGTGTTGAAATGACTACAAAAAACATGTACAACGATATAATATGTTAAAAATAATTCTTAACATAAATATTGATTTTATTTTTATTATATTTTGCTCAATACTAAGTTTTTGTGTAAAATGTTAAATAAAAAAGAAAGAGTATTTGTCTAAATTAAAAGGCCAAAGAATTACGATAGAACTTTTTTAAGATTCTCAGCTATATGAAACAAGTTTCTGTATTAAAAACATATGAATTATGATCTATTGAACCGAACTATATGAGAAGCTTCCGAAAAAGAAAAACATCATTTTATAAGAAGTTAATTTAGATAGAAATAAATTAATGTTCACGCAGATTTAAGCTTCACCTTAAGTGTAAATATTCAAAAAACTTTCTTTACTTAAAACTATTCTGACCAAAATATGAAAATTTGATTATGTGTGAATAATTGGTTAAAAGTAAAAGATCAGCAACAATGTATACACATGACTTCTTCGTCCTTTCGTATATTTTAGCTTATCCTAACGTTCAATAACGTATACAACAACAGTTTAAGAGTAAAAATCATTTAACTCAGAAACTAATTATGAGCTGTTTCAAAAGAAAATAAGCACTCATCACATATTTTGATTAGTTTCATTTCAAAAATTACAATTTTGAGGAAAAGTTCGAGTAATAATATCCATAACACATAAATTCCAGTGTTCGTAGTTACATGAACTTGCAATGAACACAATCAGAAGCCACATCCTAACCAAATTGTGATCAAATTAATATTCCTCAAAGTGAGAATAATTAAAATATTTCAGAGTAAGTACAAGTGTATGAATTTCATAAAAGCAATTGAGCTTTTTTTTAAATGGTTTATTCTTTCCATAGGTAAAAATAAAAACGATGTTAAATGTTTAACATTTAACAAATTATTATTAAATAATTTCAGTTATAACAATGCGAAATAAAGCAAGAATTTTATTTAAAAAAACTGAAATTAATTAATCCTATAATACTTAAATTTAGAGAATTCGTATACTAAAATATATCTATTTTTAAAACTTTTAACGTGTTTTTGTCGGATCTATTTTTTAGTGCTTGGCTTACAATTTAAAAAAAATATCTACAATCTGATTGAGCTCAAATTTCAGAATGTTATCATAGACCTCAGTAAACATGGTAGGAGCTAAGTTTATTAATTAAGAACAATAGTTTCTTATTTTATTCCTCAATTAGGAAAAAAGTCGTGATTACACCTGTCCCCCGATTTACACGGTACTTTTTTTACACGATTTCGCTTTAACACGTTTTTTTTGGTAGTCTTATCCTCCTATTTGCACGGTAATTTTCGCTTTTATACCGCCTGAATTTTAAAGGCAAAATTATAAAGGGTAAAAACAAAAATTTATATGGTTACTGGCGACAATCAAAAATTCCGCGACAAATGTTTATTTAATGTTTTTTGTTTATCAATTTTTTTTTATTCTTATTTTACGTCAAAATATATGAGTTAAATTTTTAAAAAACTGACTAAATTATGCTTCATATAGGTTTTTTTTCGATTTACACGGTTTTTAGTACGAGAAATATGATTTCGATTTACACGATATTTTAGGGAACCGATCTATCGTGTAAATCGGGGGACAGGTGTATTTAATATAATTTCACACAAGTGACTTTACTCCTCCGGTCAGGCATCTATCTTTTTATTTAGGCAAGCCCTTTGGCCACAACAAAAAGGCCATGTAAATAATGTTAGAAAAAAGTACGGGAAAAATTGTTTATACACTTAAAAATATCAATAATAGCATATTTTGAAATCAAAATTACTATGTTTAATACTTTTACGAAAAATTAATTCATAAAATGCTTCAAAATGAGGCCCAAACACATTTAACTAAAGTTTTGTTTGGTATATGAGTATTAACACTAACTTTAATAGATAAAAGTGGCTTAAGGCTTTAAGAATTGATAGCCTTAATATTAAATGAAATCAGTTTCCACTAATTAATCATTTTTTAGACTTAAATTTTGAAATTAAAACTTAAGTTATAACTTATTTCTTGCACAATAAAATTTCATAATCAGACTTAACATATATATTATTTTTAAGATCTAAAAGTACTTCATTTTAAATAATCACAATGTAAGCATTTTATAACTAGAATCGTATGACATACTTAACTTAATTTTAATAAAAATTATGCAAATTAAACAAAAAGTTATAAAACTATACTAAATAAAAAATAAGCAAGAATTCTCGAAAATAAAATAAAACAAAATAAATAAATACTATTTTAGTTCTCAAAACACAAGCATTATTATTTACCATAAAATTTTAATTCAACTTTTCATTATTAATTTACAATTACTTCAGTGATAAAAAGATTATCATAACAGAACTAAATGTGCAAAAAATATAACTTAAACAAAATATATTACATACATGCAACATTTAATTTTTTGTTTGTTTTTTTTTTTATACGAGTGTTTTAAATCCGATTATATAGTCAGCCAAAAAGACAAAACAAAAAAACATTGTTATTTAAAAACTTTTAAATAAATTTTTATATTTATATTAAATTAGTAAGCATATTTCCCCATAATAATTTGGTATATAATTTTATACTGAACTATTATTTTATAATTAAACAAGACAAAAATTTACCAATTCAATCAAATGCAACATTAAAAAATTCATATTTAGTTGATTTCAAAGTTTTAACTTATGTAAAAGCAAGAAAGATCTAATTTTATTTAACAAAAAATAAAAAAAATGCATTCTTTCTTAAAGAAAAGAAAAATTCAGCCCCAAAATTACAAAAAAAAACCTAAATATTACTATTGAACATAAAATATATCCCCTTTGTACCTTTGACATGCTTACATAGATCAAAGATATAATTATTCAATTATTATAAATTGCTTTTAGGACAATTGAAAAAAAATTTTAAATGGCTAAAATTCTGATTTAAAAGGTTACATTAAACTAAAAGTAATAATTTAAGGAAAACGCAATTTCATAAAATTTGTCATAGTAAAAAAGAGAAATTATTTTAATTTTTAGTTTGAATTTGAATGTTTTAAATGTTAATAAAAATATATATCAGAGACAAATTGGTTCAATTATAAAAATTAAAAAAAAAAGATATACTTAAGCTATTTAAACTAATATTATATTTGATTTACAAAGCCACAACTATGTATTCGGATTTTAAAATTCGTTTAAATATAATTACTTTTAGTATTATTCCAATATAATTTAAATAATAATATAATTTCATTAACAGACCTATTAAGTGTATAGAAAATTAAAAAATTTTATATTTTTGAAATTACAAAAAAAAAAAAAAATTTTTATAATTTTTTAATTATTTAAAGTTCACCATGCGGTGTAGGAGCCTCTTCACTTTTATCACTTTTATCTGTTACAGTTTCAGAATCTATATCAGTTGTATTTTTAGAGCTATCTGTTTCATTTGTTGTCTTTTTAAATGTTTTTGGTTTGATTGTTGTTTTAATTCTGTTTTCCCATGTTTTTAATTTGTTTATTAAATAATTAACTTCACGATTTAATGAAGATATATGATCTTCAATATCACGTACTGTTAACAATACTTTATCACTTAATTTAAGTTTATTTTGTTGTTCTTCTTGTTCAATTTTCCAATCTATGGTAGTATTGATAAGATTTTCTAATGTTTGAAGTTCAATTATTGTAAAAACTGTAATATTTGATGATTCATTTTCTGTTAGATTTTTGACTACAGTAAGAAATTCACTAGCATTTTTAATTGATGAATTTAATTTTTTCAATGCATTTGGTCGATTTTCATGTTCCCATTTTCTTATTTTTATTGGTTCTATTAATTTTAAGCATTTTTTAAGATTAATTTGATAATTTTCAGTATCAGCACTATCAGTATAAATATCTAACCATTCACTAACAATAGAAATTTCTTTTGATATATTTTCATGTTCAATTTCAGTTAAGTAAACTAAAAATTCTTTTTGATCCAAACGATCTCGAATATCAAAAAGAAAACTTTCTAAAGAATTTCTAGCATGTTCTTTTTCTAATATTTTCTGATCAATTTCATTTAGATAATTTAATTTTTTCAATGATAATTCATAGGCAATATCTTGCATGGGTAACAGAAAATATATATCTTGATTATAATCTAAAGATTCTTTAATTATTGGAAGTTTAATAGTTTCATTTTTTTGTGGTATTTTAATTGGAGTTTTATCGATATTAGGATCTGTAGTATTAGTGTCAGTATTATTATGATCTTGGCTTTCAGATTCTTTTGTTTGATTATTTTCATTTGCTTCGTTTATATTTTGTGTTTCTTTATCATTACCTGAAAAAAGTTTACTTATTGTGCTTCCCAATTTTGATAAGGTACTCTCTTCTTGATAGTCTTGATTTTTACGTATTTGTAAAATATGTTCAATATTTGTCATATAAAATATACCAGATTCATCGAGAACAAAATATGATTTTGTATGATATGATTCAATATCCTCTTTTTTATGTTTTTCTAAAATTTCCTTTACACCTTTAACATTTATTTTAGTTAATGTTAAATTACCCATGTAACTAATTTCTTGAGGTGTCAAAGAATTAAGTTGTGCATATTTAACTTGAAAATCAAAATCTGCTGTCTTTTTATAAAATTTAATAGCTTTCTTTTGTGGATAAGTATTCATTTGACCAAAAAGTAATTTTTCATTAATAACGGGAGTATTTCCTTCTTTTGCAGTACCTTGAAAAGCTATTTGTATTGGAAATATAGCACCCTCTTTAATAACAAATTTTTTAACCATAAATCCTAAAGATAAATCAGCAGCTTTATAAACAGCACCCAAAGCAGCTGCCTCATCTGTATTTATAGTTTTTCCTAAATCTTGTTTAATAAATTTAGTCAAAGTATCTTGAATTGCAGGAATTCGAGTTCCACCACCAAATACAACTACTTGAGTTATAATATCTAAGCTCAATCCAGCCATATATAAAGCCTGTTCAATTGGTTTATGTACACAAGATAATATATCTGGAATAAGTTCAATCAATTTATCTCTTGTCACCATTAATTCAAAATTATGATTATCAACTAAACTTTCAATGCGAACAGTATGTTGATTATTTGCACTTAAAACTTTTTTAAGTTCATCAGCTGCTTTAAATAGTCTAACCATTGCTCGTGGATTTTTCTTTATATCATCATTAATTTTTTTCAATTTATTAAATTCATCAGCAAGATAATTTCTTAATCTTATTTGAACTTCTAATCCACCTAAAGTTCTATTAAAACCTACCCCAAGAATTTGAATTACTGGATTAACTTCACGTTTTACTTTATCTTTTTCAAGTTGATAGCTAACTACTGCTGCTGTTGTACTATGTGATCCCATATCATAAAATATATAATATTTAGCTGTTTCATTTATTGTTTTACTATGTGATACACCAAAATTCAAGGCTACAGCAGTATAATCATTAATCAATTGTAAAACATTTAGACCAGATAAATTAGCAGCTGTTAATATAGCTAATCGTTCAGCTTGCCCAAAGAATCCAGGCACTGTCAATA
This sequence comes from Acrocera orbiculus, assembly GCA_947359355.1. NCBI lineage: Eukaryota > Metazoa > Arthropoda > Insecta > Diptera > Acroceridae > Acrocera > Acrocera orbiculus. The sequence goes on from OX375759.1 coordinate 16,098,310, forward strand.
CACAATCAACAATTTTCTGTCCTGTAATTATAATAGAAGCAATTAAATTTTTATAAAAGAAAAAAAACACTAGTTTATTTACTTTTTAAAAATCTTTAAAAAAACAATTCTTAAATAAATTTAAACCCACTAAAGCAAATTATATAGAAAATTGATTTTAATTTGAAACCTATCCAGAATTGCTTAAATAAAATTCTCAGTTCTGATACTACATGCCCCAAAAAATATACTAATAAAAAAATTCTTATTTATTTATTATATTTTTACCAGAAAAGATTTAAATATTCAGAAAAACTGATCATTTTTTCAATTAAAAAAGACATACTATGAAAAAACATAAATTTTTCATGACAACCTTAACAGGAATTATTTCTATATATTAAATATAAAAATATATTTTGTCAGAAATACATCAATTAAAATGTGTACCAAAGCAAATAGTGTATATTTCAATACTTTAAAAAATAAATGGAGCGATTATTTCTATATTCAAGACCACAAAAACCACACCGAAAGATCACTAAGAACAATTAATTTTCTGAAGAGGAAAAACGTAATGTACACACATCTGGCATAGAGGACTGCATGTAAGTAAACAAGTCAATAGTTATTAATATCAATAAGTTAAGGCAACTTAATTAACTTACTGAATGCAGTTTATAAAGAGTTTCATTTTATTATTATTAAATCATTAACACGGACAACTTGCCGCTTCTATAAGGAACACAGTCTAAAACAAATTTAAAAAAGAAATTAAAGATTAAAACCTTTCTTAGTGTAATAACCTGAACATATATTGAAATTGTTAATCATTTCAATTGATGACAGATATTAAAAACACAAATCAAGAAAAATGAAAAAAATAAACAAACTTATCTATATAACATATTAAAAACAAATAGTTTGGGACCTAAATTTTATTTTGTTAGACAACTTGTAAACCTGTAATTCAAAATAACCACTAACTACATAATAAATTCCTAAATTTCCCTTTTACAGATAGTTAAAGGGTGAATTTATATCCACGATTCATTGCATTGTGAAACAGTGTATTATACCCATTTTCCATTGAGGAAAATGTGAATCAACTCCTTGTGAATCAATCACGACTCCTACTTGTGTAAACTTATTTTTACTTTGTGAAACTATCACGACTTAGACTCGTGATAACAAAATAAATGAAACAATCCACTTTACTACAACCCTATACCTATACTACAACTTTATTAACCCTACAAGGGGTTAATACTGTTTTTGTGAGTAAGCACATTGATATTATTTTATTTATATTCAGAAATTCAATGATTTAATGACACTTTTTGTGACATTCCCATCAAATTTCCCTAAATTTTTTTTATACAGACAATTGCCAAAGGAGAAATGCTTTTTTTATACGGAAGGCTAATACAATGTACAAGCCTCTATGGAGAATGAGTAATAGCGACTGTTTGCCGCTGTGTGTAACCGTCAAGGCTGTTTGTTTTCAACGAAATGTTAAAGTATGTGAAAGGTACAAAACAAAAGAAAAAGCAAGAACTATCATCTAAGATTTTAACATGATTTCGAAATTTTAATGTGTCAAGTATGTATGTATATAACACAATTTTATGAAAATCGAGAATCATATGGTTATTTCATATCATTAATGATTCAAAGTTTAATTCTTTTTTTAAAAGCATTCTCTCAATCATTCTTGAAATATTTGTTCGTTGATACGATCTAAGAATAATATCATTCTTGAACTAAAATGTTTCAAGGCAGCTTCTCCTATTTGAATTGAATAAATATAGATATTAATTGGTAAATGTCAACACCAAAAAATAGTTAATAAATTAGTTGTTTGAAATTTTGTATTTTTTTTTATCTCCCTAATTGAAATTGCATAACCACGATACAATTGCATTATGCCTTAAACAATATGACGTGTAATCTTTAGATAATTTTCAAACTATAGTTTTATTTACTTAGTCGTATAAAAAAATAATCATGAGCTAACCCTTACCAGCAGTATCTTCAGCAAAACCTTTGGCGCTCCAAAGAATTTGTGCAATTAACTCTTCTACAGTAAATGTACCATTTTCACTTTTAAATGTAACAGCGTTTCGTTCATCAGGAACAATTTCATAAAATGGAAATCGCTCTCTAAAAATGAAAAAGAAAATTATTAAAAACTTATTTTAATAGTATTGAAAAAAAAATAGAGAAACTTTACTGATATAATTTAACCATTGGATTGTCAATAGTTTTTCCAATTAGATCAAGAAAATGAAAGTAAGCATGATGAGGTTTACGCTTTTGTATCAATAAGGCATCTTCACCGAAACTTCTTTCAAAATTACGAAATGCTACAGCTGAAGGAGTTTTTCTTTTTGTCTCCTTATTTAAAGCTATATCCATTGAAACCATTGGTGATACAACCCCAACTTTAATCCATTCACCACCTAAATCGACACTCATTACTGCTGCACTTTCAATACTCTGCCAAAATAGGCATAGTGTAAAAATTGATGTTAATTTTAATAATTTTAGCATCTTATTAATTTTGAATTAGATAAAATGATTAAATTATTCTGTAAATATTTAGCTTTTATATTTTTATTTTTGTTTTTTAAACAAAATCTTGTAATACAGAAACTTAAATCTTATGCCATGAAGTCATTTAATATAATTTTGATATTTCATAAAAATATGACTAATTTTTTATGTTTCCTTTTGTTTTATAAGTTAACAGATGTAATTTTTTATTTGAGTAGTTAAATTAATTCAAAATTGCTCTTTAGCACTGATACTTATAATTCACTGACGTGTTCTTCGGCATTTAAATAATTTGTACAAATAATTTACATATGTAGTTGTATGACATTTTTGAGTTGTCATTTGCCACGCTATGTGTCCAGCGTGTAAATTTACGCAGACTTCACGCAGTTCTTGCGTTGTCATAGAGACAGTAGATCGCTGTCTTCTCACGCTGATCATTGTCAAATTTTTCATTGGCATGCCCGCACCTGCCAGCGCACCAAACACAATCAAACATATGGCTTGTGTGGAAAATGATACTAATTTTCACATAGATATTGTTTTTCTTCATCTATAAGACCGAAATATAAACGCATGAAAGCTGTATTAGCATTCGTCCGTTTGGTATAAAATGCACATGCTGCTGACAGTTCTTACCCTTGGCTACGATGATATGTTACTCCTTGGGTAACAGAAGCCAAAAAATTTTTTTTGAGAATAGATATGATAGAATTAGAAAAAATTTTTAGGTATATTTAAAAGTTTGATTAGACTATTTCAAAATTCGAATTTCTCATAATACATTCCTCGCTTTAAATTATTTTCATTTTTCTTTTCATTTGTTCAAATTTGATTCTAATATGAATAAAAACCCTTCGTTTTCGAATTTCTTCGTTTTTCGTACAATAATTTTCATTCCCATATCTGATTTCTTCAGATATTCAAATTTTAATTTTGTCTAGCTTTACAGGGTTATTGTAATTTTGAAATAGCATTTTTAACAATACTTTCAAGACTTTGTTATAAGATAATTACGCAAAACAATATGTAAAGTTTAATGAGAGGATATTTTTAATATAGAAACACTGAGAATTCATTATAAATAGCTAAAAAAAAAACTTTTAAAACGCTAAACATATAAATATTTATTCAAGCTGACTTTTTCTAAAGCCTTAAATTCAAAAGTAATCTCTGTCCTTCTCTTTCAATCTCTCTGCCTCTCTCAACAGTATTGATTCACTTTTTGGACGTCCTTATTATAATCATCTATTATTAAATATGGATCGTTTAAATCCGGAAACTAATCTTTTTATTATTTTAATTACGAGTAAAAAATCCTTATACACATTTAAAATTCGTTCATGAGTTTGTTTTTATACCACATATTCCAAAAATAAAAAATTTTATATTTCAATTTTAAATATGTGCAAAAAATGGTAACTAATAACGACATCTCCTTTTTAATCGTATAAATTCTTTGAATATAATTTGCATAGCTTAAAAAATTCCTGCCCTTAAAAGTATACAAAAGTTTAGTAAAGTTAACTAGAATAGATATAGCCTAAGTCTTTCAATGAATGACTTTGGTGAAATTTTGTATTTTTTAGATCGTTCAGTAAATTATAAAGTTGACAAAAATCTACAGAAATTCGCAAATTTTAAGATCAAACGGTTTTAAGTCAGGTTCAAAAATGGCAACTCGAGTAATACTAAAAAGATTAACAAAAACTTGTTAATATGAAAAATAGGCTTATAAAACAATTTCTTAATTAAACTAAGCCAAAATGGAGTTTAAGTGTGTGTATAACTGTTAAAAAATAATTTTAATAAAGTTATTTTAAAAATAATTATGAAAAAAAGATTTTGTTTTTTTTTGTGATATAATTTTATTAAACAGTTTTTTTTGTGTAATTTTCTTCTCCAGCGAACATATGAGTTAAAATTATAACATATTTTGCTTTTTTTTCTTTTTGCTTGTTTTTAATTCAATTCATAATTGTTGGCATTTTAATTACTTTACATTTTTCTTTTATTATTTATATATTTTCACATTTTTGCTACTACAGAACATCAAGAATCGAAAAAATGTTCTAATTTTAATGTAAAACACTGATATATCTAGAAATACTTTTACATAAATTTACATAAAATAATTTTTGTTTTTTTTTTTCTTTTTTTAATAGTTGTGTAAATGTCTACTTGTAATAATAATTACTTACAACTTATTTATATGAAATATTCCCAATTTCTTATTATTATTAAACAAAATTTATTGAAATTGTTTTTTAAATTTGCCTTAATTACTATCACAGCACTTCTAATTATCTATTTTAGAAAAACAAAAACAAAAAACTTTTAAATATATTTTTAATTGAAATATTTTCTTGTGCCACATTATTATTATTAGTAGTAATATTAATTTTATAAACCTTTTTATTATAATTATAATTCTTTTATGTAAGTACATATATATATATATGTATATATATATAAAACTTTTATTACATTTCTTTGTTTTTAATTATTTTTTTTTATTGTTAAGCTGATATAATAATTACAAATTTTCTGTTTTTTTCTGTGTTTTCTTTTATTATTATTCATTAAATTTAAGTCACAATGGCGTAATTTATTTAATGAAAAATATAATTCAATTAATATTTATTGAAAATTATAATTATAAAAAAATTATTTGTTTTCTTTGTTAATCAATTGCACTAACATAAATATAATTAAAGTAAACGCAAAAATTGGATAATAATTTTGAATAATTTAGTTTTAAGTAAACTATTAAAAATTTTCATTTTTCTTTGTTTATTTTATTAAAATATTTCGTGACTTGTATTTAGTGCCCGTGTGTTTTATTTTTTTGCTTTTTCTTCGTTTCAATTTTCTTGTTTGCAAAAAAATTCCAGAAATAATTTAAATTTTGTATTGTTCTCATTTATAAGGATTTTATTCTTTTTTTCTGTATAAAACGCTTAAACTGACAAAAATATTTTAACAAAATTATAATATTTATAACTATTTACCATTCAATTTAATATAATCCTGAGTCCCTTTAATCAAAGCCTTGGCTTTTATTATTATTATATTAACTTATTATTATTATTTTTTTTGTTTTTGTTTGAAATTTTAATATAAAGAATTGACAGTAAAAAACCAAACTAAAAGTTATTTATTAAATAAATGTTTTCAGTTTAGGTTTTATAGGCATCAAAGCCACTAATAAAAAATTTAATTTTTATGTCTTTTTTAATTGACACTCATTTTAATTTTTCTTTTCTGTCTCTCTTTTGTTTTATTAAATTATTTATATTTTTAATGCTTTGATTAAACTAAATAAAAAAACTAATCGCTATGCTCAAAATATAAAAACATAAAAATAGATAATTACTAAAAAAAAAAACAAAAAACACATGTAATTATAGACATATACATATATAAATGTAAATTTAGTGATGAACAGGAACCATTAAACATTTTTGGGAAATAAATTTGGATCGTTTAAGGGAATAAAAAACAAAATTTTGTATAACTAACCTTATGCATTTTATAAAATATAAACTTTCTTGACCTGATAACAGTTTCTTTTCAATATATATAGTCTCGAAAATATTTAAATCCATTTTTTTAGTGTTGTTTTTTTGTTGGAAGAGCTATAATAATTAATAATTAAAAAAAAAGAAATAATTTCAACTTGAAAAGAAAACATTTTATAATGATTAGTAAATTCTGTTTTTCGGGCATAATTTTAACAAAAAATTTTTTTAATAAATTGAAAATTGCAATGAAATAGATTTGAGGACAAACAAAAAATACACTGGTATATTAGAAAAATACCAAAAATTATATTCAGCATAAATAATTAGTTCAATTTTTATTTTCCCTTCAATAATTTAAGTGATAAAGTAAAATTGTTGTTTATTATTAATATTTGGACGAAATTAAATGTACCCAATGAATAAGGTATCCTATTACATCGTTAAATGTCCAAGTCAAAGAAAAAACTAATTTAGGTCTTAGGCACAGTTGAAGCGACTTCAAACGATTTCGCAATCGTGTTACAAGTGTCGTCACGAATTCCATAATAATCGAAGAATTCTGTAGTCGCTTCAAATCCCGCAAATATATGGATTTTTTTGAATTAGCTTCTAAAGCCTCAAAAGTTTTAAAAACCTAAATACTATAATTGAAAAACTACTAAAATAAAAAAACAAACTTTTGAGTACTTAATCTAAAAATCAGCCAAATATATCCAATAATGAAATGACATTATGACATTATAAGTGAGCTTAAAAAATTTAAAATTTTTGAAACAAATACTTTACTTTAATAATTCAATGAAGCATCCTCATTTGATGCATAAATTTAAAAACAATTTTTCTTTTTCTTTTTTTGTAACACTAAATAATGACTCTTAATATTTTAACTTTATAATATTAAAAATATTTTAAATATTTCCGTTCAAAGTTATCAGATAAAATATAAAATTAAATTTTCTATCAAAAATTTCAAATAAAAAACAAAAAAACAACAACTGAAAAGAACAAAATAAAATTCAGTTTTATTTTTATGTAAATTTTTAATATTTACGCGAAACTTATATTTCTACATTTTATATATTAAATAAATACATAATTTTTATCTAAAGAAAAATTAAATAAGGCCACAGAAAATAATAAATTTATATATTTAAAAGAAAAGAACAGAAGAAAAAGAAAACAACTTAAAAAATAAACTATAATTTATAACATTATTTTAAAATATTTTGGTAATCAACATAAATTTTAACTAAGGCAAATAAAAAATAATAATAATAATAATATTTATAATAGAAATTTTTTGTTTTTTGTATGTTCTTTTTTTTAATTAAGCTAAACGAAATTTAATTAAAAATATTTAAAAATGAAGTTTTGGATTTGAAAAAAAAACAAAACAATAATATTTTAGTTTTTTTTTCAACAAACAAAAAAATTGTTAATAATCACACAACAAATTTATATCATTTTTTATTTTTGTTGTTGTTGTTATTTTAATTGTTTTGTTTTTTTATGTTTCTAATGATGTTACAACTAAATTATGAAAAACTCCTGATTCACTCATCATAGCTGCCTGTCCACATGAATCATTAGCACTTGGTGCGGGACTACCTGTTCCTATCCTTAATGCATCCATTATCACTTCAAATTCTTTATGAGTTGTTTGATTTAAATCTAATGCTAAATCTAAGTCAATATCACCACTATTTATATTATTTGAACTACAATGATTGTAGGTACTAGCGGTGTTATTATTATTATTATTATTCATATTAATACCATTATTATTATTATTATTATTATTAATATTATTATTATTTATATTATGAATTTTTTGACGTTTAATATCTAATGGGCAATCATCAATAGCTGATATAAGACGTTGTGTTGGTATATAAAATTGTGATAATGCTTCACGTACTAAACGATCATTTTCATCTTCATTCCTTAAGCGTTTACGTGATGACATTGCTTTTTCTAATTGTTCAGCACCTTGTGTTATTTCAGGATCAATTAATGGCATTGATGCATTAATTGCATTTAATTCACGATCTAATATTTCTAAATCAGTATCAACATTACATGATGAACGTAATTTATCATTTGATTTTGTTGTTAATGTTGTTGTTGTTGTTGTTGCTATTGTTGTTGTTGTTATTAAAGCTTCTGTTGATGATGTCAATGTTAATAATGTTGATGATGGTGATGATAATGATAATGATGATGTTGATGATGATATTGTCCTTTGGGAATAAATTGATGTAGGACATGGTGTTATTGGTCTAGCATTATTTAATGGTAATGTTGAAGACATTATTGTTGTTGATAATAAATCCATATTTAAATTAGAATTTTTTTGATGTATAGCATTTGGAAAATTATTATTACGTAATTCTAATGAATTATTATGACTAATATTACGATTTGTTGTGCTATATGGACTGAATATACTATCACGTTGTGAATACATATGATGATTTTCTGACCTGAAAGAAAAATAAAATAAATTTAAATTATTTTTTGTACTTAATAGTATCAAAAATATATGATTTTAATCAAAAATATATTCTCTAACAATAAATTTTTGTCTACTTTTGAATAACGTAAAACAGAAATTTTATTTTTTCTTTGATTATGTTGGATATTTTATTTAACCACATCACAATCATTGAGGCTAATACTCATTTGTGTTGAATTTTAAGAAAAAGAAAAAAACTCCTTAAGGCTATGTTTTCTATGGAAGTGAGATTTGATTGTACAACTTATTGCTAGAACAAATTTAAGTGTTAAATGTCAATCAGTTCCATAGAAATAAAAAAAGAAATGCGAATTTATAAAGTCACTTCCATAAGCAGAACGTCCTAAATTTGCACCAATGTATGATGAAGCCGATTCTTTTGTTGCGGGTGTAAACATTTTTCTATCTAAAATCTATTTTTTTAAATTTTCATGAAATATGAGATTTTTAAAGTATTACATTAAAAATTCATTTAAAACTAAACAATAGTTTATAAGATAACCAGCGATTAATAAAGAGACAAAACAGGTACCTAGCAGCAATTTCAAAAAACTGATTCCATTCTGTTTTGTTCATAGAAATCATAGACAACAACAAATTTATATTTTATAAGCCATAAATATTTAACTTTGTTATACCAAAATACCATTAATATCAATAACTTTGTAAATTATTATTATAAATTAAAAGAAACATTTTAAACTGGTAAAATTTGGTACAATTGCTATGTCTATACTAAATATAGAAACAAAATCGGACCAAATCATTTATAATTAAAAATAAAACAACAAATAAAAACAGTAACAATTCATGTAAAAAATTAACCTAAATTTCTTCTTCGAAAATAATAACAAAAACAATTGTTTTTTACCAATTTTTTAGAATGTGTATTTTAAAAAACTTAAATAACACATCAGGATAACACTCGTCAATTAGTAAAAACAAAAAAACAGCATTTAAAAAAAATTTTACATAGGACTAAAAAAAATAAATAAACAATATTTATTATTTGTCTTGGTATTTAGAAATTCATTTCATTGTAATATTTTTACTAAACAAAAAAAAAATGGATTAATGGAAAAATACAAACAATATTATTTGCAAGTCACGCAAAAATCATATAACCGTAAAATAATAATCAAAGTTGTTCTACGATTTCAATTTAATTTTTATTTAGATTAGATTCCCATTTGTAATATGAAAGTTTCACCTCAAAAAAATATTTATATAATATTTAAAATAAATAGTAAAAATGAAAAGATAAAAAACAAAATTATTGTTTTAATTAAAATATAATTTCAAATATAAATAATAGCAATAAAAAAAAAACGAAACTGTATAACAGTTAATTACATTTTAAAAATCATTTTTAGACATTCAAGGTTGAATTATTTTTTGTTAAATTTTCAGCCACTTTATATGAAATGGACAAATATATTATATTTAAGACAACGGTTTTCTTTTTCCCAAGGCACAATCGGTATTAAATGCAAAGGAAAGCTTTATCAAATCCATAATAAAGAAAAAACTTTTTAACAGAAAGATAATTAAGAAAGAAAACAAAAATTTATTTTTTTTTAATACAATAACGGCAGTTACAATCAAATATTTTGAAATATATATATATGTATATATTTAACCAAAAAGTGTACGTAGTACTTTTGTTTTAGAAACAGAAATTTCAATGGTAGTAATAGTAGCTGTAAACGTTTTGTATATAAAGTAAAATTGTGTAGCCACAACAGCAGCCAAAAAGCACACATGAAAGTTAAACAGCCGTGCATTGAATATATATAAAACAAAAAACAAGAAAAACTTTCACTAATACCTTAAGGTACGGTTATTTTAAAATTTCATTACGTTAGCAAGTTTACGGGATGTTATTTTTTTATCATTTTCTTAATACATTATTTCCCTCCTTGCTGCTATTTTTCTTTTTAGATTATTGTAACTTAAATTTTCACACTCCATGACATTTGTTTGTAATTAGTTTTCTTTAATTATAAATAACAGATTGGGCTAAATTTTTAAGTATTTATTATTCTATATCTTTATATGTGTATGTGTATAAATTTTATAATTAAAATATTATCAAATTAAATGATATTTAACTATTTTTATTACTATAATATATTTTACAGATGTAATCAAAACAAATAAAATCAAAAATTAAATTGAGTCAAAAATAATTAATACATATAACGTATCAGTAATGGTTTTTTCACATAAATTTATCACAGTATAAAAATAAATTCATTATAATTTAAGAATTTTACTAATAATAATCTCATCCCCTTAACAAGAGCAAACAACAATTTTTTTGTTTGTTTCATTTAAACAAAAAATATTAAAAACAACAATATAATGGAATTTTAAGTTTTTTTAATTGTGTATATTAAAGACTGAAAAATAAAAACACAATCTTTAAAAATATTTAAGAATGTTCAACAAATTTAAAATTAAATTTTCTAACAGTAAAAAAAATAATAAAAACGTTAAAAATAAAAAGAAGAAGAAGAAGAAACGAAGACGAAAAAAAATAAGAAGAGCAGCAGTATAACAAGAATATTTTTGCTGAATTAAAATTACAGTTGGTTTTCCTTTATTTCATATTGTAATATATCTAACACAGAAACACAAACATACACACATATGCATATATATACATGCGTGTGTGTGTAAGACTTTTGTTTTTTTGGTTCTCAGGGATAGAAAACCAATTATTTTTATTTTTTGAGTTTTGCTTGCTATCTATGTATATACCATACACAAAATGCTAATGTGTCTTCCTACTAATGTAAAGTGCGTCCGAAATTTGTGCTTATTTTTGTTTTTGTTTGTTTTTTATAATTATAATTGAAAATTATTTGATTTTTTTTTTTCGAATTTAATTAAATTTAGGTTAAATATTTACAGATAATGTAAAAATATTTTTTATAAAGTGAATGAAAATAAAATAAGTTTATTTTGAATTTTACTAAAAGTTTTTATTTAGTGAAAAATTTTAAAAACTTTTCAACACCAAATAATATTAATGAAATTTTATTTGATTTTTCGTTTGTTTTCTACGGAATCAGTAATTTTCTATCATTTTATATTCAAAAATTAATAATATTTTTATAAATTTTATTTTATTAAGTAATAAGTACGGATCTACCTCCTTTTTCTTTAAAAACAGAAAAAAATTCGAGACTCACAACGTTTTACTAGGTAAAAGGCTACCTGATTATATACTTGATCGTATAAATGAGTAGATAAACTTTTTTTAGGGACTTGTTTATGATCCCATTGTTCGACCAAAAGTATGCGACCCTCCCAATTGATGGTAATGTTGCAGACAATAACACCATCATCGTTAGTAAAGATCAAATCAGGCTTTTTAATTATGTCATCTGGTCCCCTAATATGTGATTCAATCCTGCAGGACCAATTTGGTTTTTCGCTACTTCAGTAAGCTTGGGAGCTATTAAGTCATGCGTGGCCAATGAGTAGCGGGGCAATGTTGTAATATATGGCATACTGTCTCCGTGTTCCTGCACCCTTTAGCACGGCATTTTCTTGCCTCTCTAGGGTTAAATGGGATTCCCAAACACGGAAGAAGATCTAGACACAACATTATTCTTTAGATGAATTCATATAACCATTCCAGTTGGGAGGGTTGTTTTTACAAAACTGTTACAGAATCTGGGAATATCACAACCTTGTCAGGTATGCATTAGTTAGATAAAATCTTTAATCTGTCCATCGTCGCATTTAGTAAATCTATAATATTACACATTAAGCTGTTGTAATTTCTTAGATTGTCAGGCCTTGATAATAAAATTTCTGAGATCGATAAAGAAAAGCAAAAGATGAACAAACCACCTTTGTTGACAGGTGCATTGAAAAGAGCATTTGCACAATGTTTTGGTAAGTGCAGAGTCTTCCTGATGAGAGCTCTTATTTTCTTGTCTTCGTCCAATAAATGTTTTTTTGCTACATTTGGTATCTGAAGACTAGAGATGTATCTGGGTATAAGGTATGTATTCAAAATATTAATTTTTTGTTGTGGCCTTAAAGGGGATTTACTAATATTCTTGAGCTGTAAGAACTGCTCCCCCATACTACATTATTTAATACCACTGTGTGTAAATACGTGACCCAGATACCTAAATTCATCTTGAATGCTAAAGGCTGGTATAAACTCGTCGCATATTTTAAACTTTACAGAGTTGTCAAGGTACTTTTGTTTCTTGCTCGGAACGACCATACCGGCATATCGGTGAGTACCATACTAGCATAAAAATTTTCACGCATTAATTTATTTACATTAAAGTAGTTTACAATAATTTTACAATTTAACCGTTTGATAAAAAGTTTTCCCGCTGGGATGTTCGGCGACGGTACCCTCCATATGCGGTATCGTTTATATGCGTAGTGTACCGTTTTTCCTTCACACAGATTTCATAAAGTGTGAGCGTGTTAAAATGCTACCCTTAATAACCTAATGAATTAAGGACTCTATAAATTTATATATATAAATATATAAAATTTTTGTTAAGCACCAGGAACTTCTTGCACCTAATATAAGAGGAAGAAGTAAACTTCGCTTTCTTGGGTACAAATTTTGAATTTCATTACTAAATTCTTGTCGACTATAAATGACGCATTTATTACTGAAATGATCTTCTAAGCAAATGTTCTGCCTTAGGAAGGCAAGATTCCTCACCTTCTATCCACATTATTCTGTTTTTCAGACGTTGGTTCTCAAGCATATCTTTGTTGTATTCTGATTTGTAGGTTTTTTGTATATGTAATTGCATCCCTTGAAAAAATCTCGAAAAATCTTTGTTACAGTATTTACATTATTTTTTTTTTAATAGTTGGGGGGAATGCCTAAACGCACACCTCATCCGAGGAGTGTGGGGCTTGCACCCACTAAACCTAAACCTTGATAAATCCTTTGAAAAATTTTACGAAATGTTGTTAAAAAGTTATCCAGCAAAATATTTCAATATATTTACTTTAACTATATCTAAAAAAATTCGTAAAAGAAATGCTTTTCTTTCAGCCACTATCCCTTATTTTAATTTTGTACAAAACAAAAACAAACAAAAAAATAAATCAGAATACCAACTATAACAGAAACACTATTTTGTAAAAATAAAAAAAAAGCACAAGTCTTTAATAAATTATTTGCATAAACAAAAAAATCAAAAAAATTATTCAATATAAAAACTTTTGTTTGCATATACACAATAAAAATACTAAATAAAATGATGTTAATTTAAAATAACTGTCAATATTTTGAATATTAAAACTAATAGTTACTATAAACAAAATAGTTTTGTTAATGTAAATAAATCTTTAAACTACATAAAATGTAGACAATATTAGTGTCCATTATTTGTGTTAAATATTTTTTTTTTTTTTAAAGAAAAAGAAGAGATCGTGACTTATTTGTATGCTTTAGAAGAATTTATTTATTTAGTATTTTATTCGGCAAAAAAAAAAAACAAAAACAGGACAAAAAGATTAGGAAATACAAAAGCAACAAAACAAATTTACAAGTGGCATTCAACCTGACCTGAAAATTAAAACTATGAATTTTAACAATAAAAATGTCAAAATATTTTAACTAGAATTGATTTTTGATTGTTATTTTCATTAATAAATGTTAAATACTTTTTGTTATTTTTGCTTGGTAAAAGAAGATTTCGTTAAAATTATTATTTTTTTCTTTTAATTGAAACGATGTAAACAACATAAAATAAATAATTCTATTTTCATAATAAACTTGAACACAGAAATTGATAACGGAAAAATTTATCACAGTGCAGTATAGAGCAATGCTATTTATATATATATATATATATATATATATATTATAACGGTCACTAAAAAGATTTAAAATTACGGAAGGAAGAGACGGAGGGCTATAGTTATAGTTGTTTTTGTTTTTTTGTCTTATCTTTTGTTTTGCTTTTTTTTTTAAATCCTTTTCAATGATAAAATTGTCTAAATAACTGAATCACATTGACACCAAATTAGTGAATGTAAAAAAATAAGAAAAAATTTTGCTTGTTTTTAAATTTCAAAAAGTTGTCTTTTTTTATCCAAGTCATCGAAGTTTTCAATTTTAAATGTGTCCTTGGTATCTATTTTCTATATTAAAACATAATTTGTTTTGTTTTGGTTTTTGTTTTTGTTGTTGTGATGATGATATTTTTAGCTCTATTTGAAATTTTGCAATGTAAAAAAAAATACAAAACCAATGAGATTTTAACTAAAGATAAAAATATTTTTTGTGTTTATATTGTTGAAATTTATTTTTCTGATAAATAAAAAAATTTAGCATTTGTAGCCTTTTACTTGTTTTTATTTGTAAATTCAACTGCTGGTTTTTTGTTGTTTTTCTTAAATTAATTATATTGAGTGAAACTACTTTAGTTTATTGTATTGTAACAAAAAGAAAAAACAAACAAAATGAAATGAAATGAAGTAAACAAAACATAGTTTTTGGTTTGATTAAAGTACCGTTTAAATTTAGCAATAGCTTGAAAACTGTTTTAGCAATATACACAAATGACTAATTGTCTAATTATCGGAGAAAACATAAAAACCAGAAGAAATTCAAAAAATTGTTCCAGCTTGATCGTTAGGTATGTGATATCGTTGAAAAACTAGTTTGTCATATTGGACACAAAAATTAATGTATAGAAAAAATACTTGATTGAAAATTGATGAAATGTTTGTCAACAAATGACAAAAATAAGGGACTAAAGCTGTTGTCCTTATAGAAGTGATTTCATACTTTGCCAGGCTTCAAGTGACTATGGCTAATTTTTTCATTTTAAAAGAATTTGTACGTATTTTCATTGATAATTGTACATAAATCTATGAACTCCAACGATCAAAAATCACTTGAAGTCATTTCTACAACAACTATGGCCTCATCATATCTCTGTTCTGATCTGATAACTATACAATAAACTCCTCAAATGCTTTCCTTAGATTAAAATAGTACACTACAAATATCTAATCTCAACAAATACTATAATTTGTAAATTAATTATGCGGATACATCTATAATAAAACGGAAACTCCAGTAGATCATGCCAATATCATAATCTCTCTAAAACAAAGAATAAACTACCCCCTGAATCGTTTTGGATCGTTTGATGTATTAAATACATTTTAGTAGGGATCAAATTCTATCGCACTCTCTCTCTCTTTTGCCAGGAAGGCACTGAAGAATTTCCTGCCCTTATGGAAGGGACTTTATATCCCAGTAGGGAAATTACTCTTCAGTTAGTTTCTCATGCATGAATTCATGCGTGAATCATGTTGAAAATTTCAGTTGTAACACATTTTTTAAGGAGCAGCTTGCAGAAGATAGCCATCATAGCAACTTTTCAATCATATTAACATGCGGAAAATGACTTTTGTGGTAATTTGTTAACAAAATTCATTATTGTTATCCCCGAAAAAACAGTGTATTATAACTGCAAAGTTTCTCTTATTTATTGATGAAGTAATGCTACTTTCCCTACTGGAAATACAAATATATTTTAGTGGAGAACAAATTATTTTTCATTCTCAGTCTCTCTCTATCTTGGAGGTAAGGCACTGACGTCCTTGTAAGGGCTACTAACTGTTGTCCTTATGGAAGCGTCATTTACCATTTGCATGGAACTTCTTGACATTTGTCACTTAAATATTTGAGGTCATTGGCATAGATAGGTATGGGATAAAGGAGATAAATCCTTTCCTTGCCTGAGACTGTACCAATGGAAAAGAAAGAAAATTAAAAGACGCATAGTGTCGACAAATTACATCCCCCCCTCTCCCTCCTATCCAGTAAAAATCATTCTGCGCTTATATTTGAGTTCAATAAGTCACACAATTAAAAGTCAAAAATTTACAGTAAAAAGCTTAAATTACATAAAATTGAAATTTTCATTAAAAAAAGATACAAAAATTACAAAAGTTAATTTTTTTAAAATAATAAAATAAACGAAAACTAATTTAATTATTAATACATTCAAAATGTAAAATAAGTGAATAATAATTATTATGAATGATATAAACTTCAAAATATTGTACTAGATCAGAGCGGTTCTAATTTTGATTCATTTTGTTTTTTACCATCTCTTACAATTTTCATACAATAAAAAATAATAAAAATGATTTATTTTGTTTCTATTTAATGTTGTAATTAACAAACAAAAAAAAATTAACTCACTTTGGTAAATTTGCCAAATAACGACTTTGTTTTTCACGTCGTACTTCATCAGTTAAACGTGAATATGTATTATTAATACAAACACTTCGTCTTAAATTTGTTTCAGAATCCTTGATGCGTTCTAATTTATGTGCACATAACTGTAATATACGTTTACGTTCTTCACGTTGTCTTAATTTTGGTGAAATCATTGGTATACGTGATCTCTGATGATGATAACCAATCGGTGATGATCTTGGTGGTCCAAACATATCGGAATCGTCTTCAGGATTGTTCATAGGACTACTAGTTGGTAGAGTCATTATATTAGATATTTTTCAAAAAAGAAAAATAAAAAAACAGACAAAATATATATGTATATATATATATATATATATATATTTCTGTCACAAAAATTGTTTTTATTTAATTTTTTTACTTTTAGTTTATTATTAAGTTTTTGTATAAATGTTTAAATTTTTTGAATTGTTTAACAATAACAAGTACAACAACAAATATAAAATAACTTAGATTCAATTTTAAAAATTTTAATTTATAATATGCAGTCGTAAAATAAAAAAACAAATCTAAAAAAAAATTGTTTACACCACACACAATACTTTTGTTTGACACTTGTAAATTATTTTTTTATACTTTATATTATTGTTACTTCGTTTTTTGATATTTTATAATTTCACTTTTATTTTATAACAATAAAATAATGTTATCAAGTCAAATTGATTTGAAAGTCATATTATTATATTTTCGTTTTTTGTTGTCTTCAATTCACCAATTTATAAAAGAAAATGAACAAAACGAAGACGAAATACAAAAATGAAAAAAAAAAACACAATACGATAAAATAAAAGACCGAAAAACGGAAGGTGATGAAAACTTATTGGAACATTTAATGTAATGTACATACAAAAAAACAAAATCTACACTTATATACACAAACAAACAACAACAACACAGCAAGAAAAATCCAAGAAGTAGGGTAAACCACACAGATTTAATAACTTGTTTGCTAGTTCAAACGATTGCTTTGTTGTGTACTTTTTTTTGTTGTTCTTGCTATTATATTATTATTATTATTATTATTATTATTAATTTTTAGTGTTTCTTTTCCTATATATTATAATTTTCTCTTTTACTCTTGGAAAATATACTCTGTATATTCTCTTTTTTCTGTTTTTTTTTTTATGTTTTTTTAAATAAATATATTGAGTATACTTAATAAAATTAGAAGATTATATACATATATATATATATATATATATGTATATATATATGTTATATTTTTCTTTTCATTACAAAGTTTTCAGATTACATTTGATTCTTTTTTAAATTGTGAACTTGTTTCTTTATAAGTTAGTCTGTTTTGTTACACATTAATTGTTTTATGTCATTATTGACAATAAATTTGAAATCATTAATTCTCTCTTACTTTTGAGTTTATTTTAGTTTAGTTTTTTCTTATAAATTGTTTTTATGCTTAGTTATTTTATTAAATCATTTTATTTATCACATATGTTTAATAATTTTTTTAATTTTAAAATTTGTTTGTTATTGTTTTTTGCTTTTATTAAATACATAAAAATTTAATTATTTGTTATAATCATAATAAATTTTCAATTTGAACGTCAATTTACCGTTTTAAAAAATATATGTATAAATAAATTTTATTAATTGGTTTTTTTTGTTTTTTAAATTATCATAGTTTTTATTTATTTTTTGTAATAACTATTAAATCAAAAATATTTCAATCAGTTATAATTTGAAAATATTAGAAAACAAGGAACTGTCTTTTAAACGTTTTTTTCTGTTGTTGTTGTAAAAAACTTTTTTACTTTTAATGATAATGTTTAAAATATAAAAATCTATATTTATATTAAATTAATGTATAACTATATTTTTTTTTAAAATTTCAAATAATTAAATAATTGTGTTTTTTTTAACTGCAAAATACATTTTCATCGAAATTTAAAATGAATATAATTTTATTTTTATATTATCACTTAAATTAATTACTTTATTTTTTGTTATTCACATACAATACACATATTTTTTACGATACGCGCCTTAACAACTTATCGTAAAGACTAACTAAACCCAACTACACAAAATGAAAACCGTCCCGGCTGTACCTAACCGACTGAAGATAGCTTTTTAAAAGAAACATCAATTTGCTTTATATTTTTTGTTCATAGTATGCTATGCCAATACGCTTACTCTATACAAAATTATTTTGATATGGAATATGTACAAATACATAAGCAAAATTAAGAGTATTAAATTTTCTACTCTTCTATATTGGGAAATTATTTTTTGTACTTACAGGGAAAATGTAATGGAAAAACTAAATTTAAGAGAATTTTATCATATTATTGCTTTTTTATTTTTTACTGTTTTAAAATAGTGTCTGTGGCGATTTTTATATAAATATATATATATATATATATTTGCTACTTGGCTTAATTCCTATAAACTTCTCCTTGAAAAACTTTTATAATGAAAACAAGAAAAGAAAAGAGGGGTAAACAAAGGTAGCTGGGCGATATAATTTGTGTACTTGAGTGCAAATAATAATATAATTGTCAGAAAGGTAGAGATATATATGTATGTATGTATTTATATAGGGTTTATTTCTGATAATATGATAATATGATTGTTTATTTATTGTTTTTCAAATTTAATGCATAGAATTACTGTTTTTCAATACATATGATATATATTAATTTATTGTTGTTTATAAATTTTTAATTGATTTACAAATACTAAATTTATTAGAAACCTAAATTTAATCAAAATATTTTCCAAACACGAAAAATAATAAATAAAGATTTTAAAACTTTTAAAATAAACGAAAGATAAATTGAAACAAAATTATTCTATTTCACATACATAAATAAATTTACTTTTATATAGAACAATTTTTATATTTTATTTTTTTAACAAAAATGAAATGAATAAATAGATAATAAATTAATTTGAATAAAGTAAAAGGTTTTTTTTGTTTAATTTTATGCAAAATAAAATACAAATGTTAATAAGGCAAATGAATAGAAAATTAAGTTTAATTTTGTTATTCTGGTGAATAATTTTTTCGTTAATATATATGAAATAATATGTTTAAATATTTCATTTAATAATAATATAATTAAATAAATAATTTTTATAAGCTAAAATATTAGCACACACATTTAATTTGACTTGATAGAATTTTATCTAGTAGATTTCATCTTTATCTGGTTCTGTGATTTTCCAAAAAAAAACAGTAGAACTCGTTAATTTTAGTTTTATTGTTTTGATAATTTTTTTAAAAATTATTATTTAAATGGAAGTCATAAACTCATAATTTAAAAATAGAAGCATATAGAAAACTTTATCAAGTACCAGTGATGTAGATAACTTTTTTAAATAGAGAAGAGAATGTTATTTTAGATACTCAACTTTATTAGGCATCTTAAGCCTAAAAGTGGGTCTACACAGGACAACTCACAGCGATTCTGTGAGTTTTTTATGACTTTAACGCAGACCAAAGCGTCAGCACCAGCAGTCATGCAACAATAATATTTAACTAAATAAGCTATATTCAGATATTAATATATCCTTTTTCTAACACCCAAAATAGTTGAATTGGCGACTGTAGCTGCTAGGCTCAAAATCTTGTCAAGGCAGCTGGCACTTTGGCCTGGGTTTACAATGGCCATAATACTAGTCAAGTATACTGAAAATTTTAAGTTTTAGTTATACTATCATGAAAACTAACTTAAAAATTAGTTTTCGCTTCTAGTCTCTTGCAAAAAAAACTAGATAACTAATAGCAGCACGGAGTGAAAGTTTTGTCTAATTTTTCGAAATCTCTTTTTCGAGAATTATTTGATAGTTATTATTTGTGAAAGTTAAGTTAAATCTGACTGTGATTATGATGTTAAACACTTTTTACATTAACAAATTTTTGGCAGGTAGAAATTGTACAAATCTAAGAATACTAGGGCTTTTTTTTATGTATGGAATAAAGGGTAGTATTCTTTCCTAGTAGTCTGGCCAATATAAACGTGCTATTCGCTTTTTTTTCTTTTTTTGATTACCACTGAAATATTATTAGGACAAGGGGGAATTACTCCTTTTTAACCATTACTTTAGCTAGTCTAGAAGAATCTTTTCTTTGCCCTAATTTAATCAATAGTTTATTATTATTTCAATTTAACTGTGTCTGTTGTTTAACTATTGTGAAAAGTGTTGCTGCAAGTCTATAACACAAATGTGCTGAATTGTTTTGGTTTAATTTGGAAGGATTATCTTCTATAGTCATAGATAAATATGATATTTGCAATTCTTCAAAATGTTAGAAAACATTCTTTTTTTAGTCATACTTAATTTCGAAATCATATGTTAAAATTATTTATTAAATAATAAAATTTTTTAAATTTGAATTCTACTTAAAAATTTATTTGTAAGCAAAAAATTTTTTTATTAGAGGAAAATATTTTTAGATTTAGCTTCAAAATTATTCGCTCACATAAGCAAATAACAGTACCAACAACAAATTTTTATTCAAGCCCATTGTATGCACATCCGTCTTATACTCCAAAAAAAAAGAAATTTTATTTTTGCCTTTTATAATTGCAATACTTATGCATCAACGTACATATATATATATTTCCAAGTACATATAATTATGTAGCTAAAAATGTAAATAAATCAACAAAGAAAAATTATAAGTGTACATCGATATTTAGTTAACTCAAAACAAAAAAAAAACAAAAACAACATTTAATTTTCTTAAGAAATTATTTTTTGTTTTACTTAAATAAATTTTATTATCTCGAACTCAGCACAAACGGTTGACCTCCATACCACTCGCTTGGCTAGGCTAAAGCCAAAGCTAAGCTCATGCCGGATTCACTTACCCCTCCCCCTTCTAGTCAACAATACCAACAACAATAATGTTGGCGGTCATTTAATAGAATTTTTCATTGGTATATCTCTTTAAATTGTCTCCCTTTAACACGATTTTTTTTTTACTTTGGCTTTATATATATATATATAAATATATGTATATAAACAATTTTTTTTATATCAAAATCCAAGAGACCCTAATATATCTCTTAATTAAATTTTCTCTTTCAGTTTAAATAAAAAAATTATAAAAAACATTCCACATATATAAACATATATGCATATATATATAAAATATATATTTGCGTATGTATAATCCAATAAACCTGTAAGCATTTTTCTTAAAAAATTTTATTGTGTCAAGAAGGAAACGCATTTAATCTCTTGCTCATGCCTTAATTAATTAAGCGTAAAAAAAGGGGATGGCAAGACATGTGATAGTTATTATTTGGGCGACATTATACTTAATAGGATTTAGCATAAATATTATTGTTATGTGAGAAAAAAAAAAAAGACAATAAAAAAATTAAAATATAATTGTTGATTGTTTGTATGCTCCGCCTCCTACTGAAAAATTTTTGTTTTTAAATATTTTGTTTTGTTTTTTATATAAATTATTATATTTTTTAAAAAAAAGCTTAAAATAATAAAACAAAAACTATGGATGTACAGTAGACATTAAAAGTGAAAGTAAATTATACTTAAAAGCATTTAATTTTTTCTTTATTTTTACAAGATTAGCTTAAAATGATTATAGTTTATTGGACCTAATTACATGTAACCACAAGCTCCTGTTATATAACTGTTAACAATTTTATTTCGTATGTTTCAGTCTTATGTGTAGACCATCTGTCGTATGGCAAATTTAAAATCATAGCGTCCAACTTATGTTTTCACCCATAAGTTTTGACAAATATTTAAAATGTTTTGATATATAGCATCACTATTTTGTTTGTTCATAGTAACTGGACAAAAGTGCAATTTTCATTTCGATAATGTTGTATAAGAAATACATTATTTCGCAATAGAGAAATGGTGTGTCAGTGAGATTTTAATATATAAAAAGTTAGTATTCTGTTGAATTGTAGAAAAACATTGAAAACATCATTGATATTATAAAAGTTTTCATACAAATTTAAAAGTGATTTTTTGTGTTAATTATAAAATGGATTTTGACTATGAGCTCCTTGACGAACTAAATGAAATTGAAATCGTGGAAAGTTCTCTATCAGTAGAATACAAATTTCTTTTTTAACATTACGTTAAATACAACTATTTAGTTTGTTAATCATTTTGTTAAATTTAATCAGAAATAAAAGATTTAATCAATAATATGAAGAAAATTTATTAGTTTGCCTTATAATAAACACAAGGAATATTTAGATTTTAACAAAATTACTGATTAGCTATTGTTTTTAATAATGGTATTTATATTTTATCGCTATTTCACTTATTATAATATATCTCTATGAAAAAATTATGACAGATTATGATCATTTGACGTAAAAATGGCTTAAAAAATTCAGCAATAATAGCTGAGCTAAGAAGAACATAAAAATTAACTGTGAAGCACCTCCAGTTCTTAAGAAACTCAGCTGAGAAAAAAGTTAAGTATGAAGTGTGAAACCGGGCGTAAAAGAGTCAAAGGTAAGACAGAGTTTCAAAACATACGAAAATTCTATTCGCCTGCGTGAGGAAAAATTCTACTACCTCTTGTTTTGAATATTACCAATACACAATTATGAATCTGTCATGTGTAGTATAAGCTTTATTGTATATTTATTACTATTATTAAATTGTGCTTACCAAGCAAAACGTGTGCGAGTTTGTCTACTAAACTAATGCTCATCTCCTACTTTATTATTGTTGTTTTTTACGTCAGTTAATGTGATTCAATACGTTTAAGCCTCCTGATCTCGTTCTAATATTCAGGAGTTGAATATCTTTAACATTACTCCTTTTCGTGGTTATCAGCTCATTCATTCCTTGATCATTTGGGTTCTGGACCCATTTAATGTTTAAGCCAGGCCTGTCCAAACTGTGGCTCACTTGATTTTTGAAGTGGCTCACGCGGCTGGGGTTCCATTAGGTAAGTCTAATCGACCATATTTCAAAAATATAATTCATTCTTCGCACTGAACAATATCGTACCCAAATTTTTGTGCATGTTTTGTTCAACTTACGTTTGTGAATGTACATTTTCCAAATATCGTAGTTGCTTATCCCAAGAAAATTTGGAATCAGAAATTCGATGTAAGCTTACCAAATTTCCGTAAAATGATCCAAAATAAAGAATGTCATCCATCACATTGATTTAACATTGAATAATAAAATATATTTTATGTAAACATTTTTGAGTTTTACTTCATTTGAAAAGTGGCTCCGGACACCTATCGCGAGCCACATATCTGGCTCAGAGAAAAAAAAGTTTGGACAGGCCTGGTTTAAGCCTTTGTGTATTTTCTGATTGCTTACATATCTTTAAGCATTTTTATCATGTACTTTAGTTTTGACTTCGTTGGATAATTGCGATTTGATTGTTTTATGCATCCCCATGACTGGATGATGGATGTATAAATAAAATTTTTTGCAATGCAGATTAAGTTGGTATTGGTATCCTATAAACCAAATATATTTGACAACATTTAAGTTTATGTTTGTATCGCTTTTTGTCTAACACATGGTGCTCTCAAATTAATCTTGATTCTAGGTAAAGTTTCGTTCATCCTGGGGAAATTCAATAGATAACTGTAAATAATAATAATTTTTTAAATATAATTCAATGATAAATCAATCTAAATTATTTGATTTCATTTAATCAAATATCCATCAAGATGACAGAATTATATAATTATTAAACATGGAATCAGTTTGATCAAAGAACTTTGAAAATTTAATTTGATTGCCAATCCATAATTTTTTTACTATGAAATTAAAATATCTACAATTTGTCTGTTGAATCAAACATTTTAATCTCATGATATAAATATTTGCATAAAAATTAAGACTTATATAATCATTATATGTATTCAATATTTGAAAACAAAAAAATAAATTAAAATTAAAACAAAAACAACAATAATCCATTTACAATATTTAGATTAATAGTGACGTGATTTAAAATAGTATTTTGACATCCCTTGATTTATATCTGGGCTATTATTTTTTATTTTACAAATATTACAAACACTTGAAAAATAATTTATTAAATTACATTAATTATAATTAAATTATATTATTCATTTAAGTGAATGTTTTATTTTTTAATGGATTTTAGTTTAAATAAAGAAAATTATTTTATAGATAAAAACAAGAAAGAAAAGAGAACAAAGAAGATATCAGAAATAAATTATAGTTAAAATGACGTTTTGTTTTTTCTTGTTCTCAAAAACGATTAGCTGGACGCCTACTTATCCGAATGGTATGCTAGTTATGGATCAAGAGAAACTGAGTCATTGCCATTGTTTGATTAGTACAACATATCAGTCGAAATATGTAATATATTTGTTTTATTTATGCTATGTCATTAGGGATAAAATAAGATAATAAATATAGATATAAATTGAAAATAATAATTCTCACAAATAATTTAACTACTCTATATAACCTTATTAACAGGTTTATATTAAAATATATAAAGTCAAATTACCTTAAAAAATACCAAAAAATAAAAAAAGAATAAATATACACATATACATGTAAATTTGTATAAAATTCACTCAAAAAATATACTAATAATACTTGAATTTTTAGTGATAATCTTCAATAAATAAATAGCTTAAGCTCAGATCTGCTTATCTCTGATATGATATGATACCGAACATCATCATCAGCCTCAACAGCCATAAAAGAATAAAAAATTTACATACATATAAATACATATATATAACGATAGGGAATGAAAATAGGTAGCAATGTTGAAAAGCCAAAACAAAAAACAAAACGGGCAAGGAAAAACAACAGTAATATAAATACAACAGACAAAAATTAAATACACTCAAATCTACAAGTAATGTTTAAATTCATAAGAAAATATTCCAAAACAAAAAAATAACAACAAAATAAAATAAATCCCAAAGATCCACCCGTGCGTTCTGCCAGGCAATTGACACTCAAAATATTTGTAGCTATACGAGTTAAGCTACTCACGTATGCGTGCATGGCTCGCTTGGCGCATCACGTTATATATATATATATATATATATATTTACAACTTTTCAGCAAATTATATATATATATATATATATATATATGAAAGTCACTACTGTTTCAAAGTAAATCGATATACGCCCTTTATATGTATATTTTTTTTTCTCAAAGTTTCACATGTTTGGTTGTTTCATTTTGATTTTAGATTCTTTTAAAAGATGATTTTTTTTTTGTTTACAAAATTTAAAAGAAACTGATGGAGGACCATGAATTCTCTAAGTATAATAATATAAATATACATGCACATTTTAATTTCAGAATCAATATATATATATATATATATATATATATATATAGGTATAGATTTAATTCTTAAAAATATATGCCTATATTATATCCAGTGACAGGTAGTTGAAGTAAAAAAGGGAATAATACATGAAAAGATAAAAACCAAAAGTAAAAATTGTATTGATCAGTAGAGTAAGCCATACACTCTGATACCTAAAGCCTTGTACAGACCAATGCGTTTTTCATTCGCACGACGGACAAGATTGTAAAACGGGTGATGCATTTGCTCTAGCTATATAGCTAGAAAAAAATTTTTGTTCCATAAAGATCACTTTATGGCCTTCAAAATTTTTTTTTTACTTTAAATTTTTGTTGTGCTTATTCTAAAAGGGATAAGAAATGATTTTATTACTTTTAGAGAAGCATTTTGTGGCCTTCAAAACTTTTGGTGTACCTCTAAAAGTAATAAAATCATTATTTCCTATCCCTTTTAATATAAATACAACAAAAATTTCAAATACAACAAAAATTTCCATTAGAACTAAAATTTAAAATACAACAAAAATTTTGAAGGCCATAAAGTGTTCTTTTACTGACAAAAAACAAAAACAAAACAATTTTGTTCTAGCTATGGCTAGAGCAAATACATCACCCGTTTTACAACCTTGTCCGTCGTGCGAATGAAAAACGCATTGGTCTGTACAAGGCTTAATGTAAATTTTATTGAACTAGAGAAAAGGTATAGGTATGTAGTACTATGTGTATCCCTCTTCCGTCATAGTAAGCAGATGCTGCATTGTTGATGCGATGATCGCATTTTTAGTTTTACTGATGCATATATATATGAATTTCATCTCATATAATGAGATATATGACTTTGTGTGCGAATTATCACGTAGGCTCTCTCTTTACTCTATAAAATGTATATTTTTTAATAAGCTTGCGTTTAGCTTTATTTTACGGTATTAAAATATACAGTTACTTCTATTGTGTATTCTAATTACTTTGGTAATTATGATTCAACAAAATGAATTTAAAATATCATAATTGAAAGTGATTATTGATTCATTTTTAAGATATTATTTATACAATGTGTATAAATATGATTATTTTAGTTAAAAATAGATTTTATATAATGAAAAAGAATATTTATTTAAAATAAGAAAATTATTTTTATTATTTACGTAATCTATTTTATACTATAAAATATGAAGGATAAGGATACATAGGACAAATATATCATTATTTTTATTTGCATAATTCAGAATATTTGGAAAATTTTATTTTTGGTTATATTTATTTTTTCTAGGTTTATTTTAGCAAAAACATATAACAAATTATTCTATTTGTAATTTTTCTTTTAAGTATGTGTATTAATCGTTTTGAAAATTATATTTTATTAGATATTTTTAAAAATATAAAATTTTATTAAATTCTAAGTGCTTGGTTTTAGAAGGTTTCCTATTTAGGTTAAATACAAGATTTTCAAAATATTAAAAACTATACAAATCAGATTTTTAGATGTTAGTCAAAATTTTTTATATTTATATGAATCAATAGTTTATTAATTTAATGCAATTATTTTTTTATAGAAACAATTAATGACTGTTAATGATTGACAAATTAACAAATTGATAACTAGATTTGTTGACAAATGAATTGTTTATTTTAAAAATGATTTGATTATTATGTTAAAATTGATTGGTTGATGAATATAAGGGGGGATTCAAAGGATTCAATTTTTCCACCAATTATGGTTGTGAAAGAAAAACTATAAAATTTAGTTGGAAATTTAATTACACTGGTTAACAAAATTTGGGTACGTGCATCTACCCGTGCATCATTAGCAAGCTAATATTGCGTATTTATACTGGAACCTAGTACCCTTTGATTTCAGTATATATTTCATCTGTCAAAAATTTGTTTGTTGTTTGTTATTGTATTTGTGTTAATTTTTGTAATTTTAGTGTTTAATAAACAATTAAATAAATCAAAATCATATCAAATTAAAAATTTTTTACGTTTTACTCAATTATTATTATGGACATCATCTAACTTTCACAATTTTTCACTGTCAAACTATTTCCGAAAAAGAGAATTCGAAAAATTACTCAAAATCTCCCCTCGGTACTGCCAGGATATCCATTAATTAGAAGAATAAACGAGATTTAGATTAGTTTATTCGAGAAATAACTAAGGATTTCCCATACAAATTCTAACATTTTCTAAATTTGAACTCTGTAATTCTATAAATTGTCATTGGACTTATTTATACAAAGCAAATATTCAAAAAGTACTCTAGTTTTGCAGCAAATAGTCCTTTTCAGATTTAAATAGATTTAACTAAAGCACGTGGTCTCAAACGGATTAGAGGTTTTTTATACTATATTACATTCCTCCATTATCTAAACCTTCGTAAAATTTTAAAGATTCTTATAAAAATTGACTATTTTGTAATTTTTTTGTACTTTTTGTTTTAATTGTAACTATAAATAAAACAAAAAATTTATTGGATTTATTTTTTATGTTAAAAGTATTTTAAAACAAAAAAAAAATCCATTTTGTTAAATAAAAATCATGATATTTAATAAAACAAAAAAAAAAAAATGAAAAAGAAAACTATTTTTCTTTGTTTTTTTCACAATGAAATTCCATAAGAATTTTTCGTTAATGAACCGTACGAGAATAAAAATTGAAGGCTAAATTTCAATTTGTTTACTTGCAAGCATGTACCAAGTTATAGTAAAGTATATAATTATAAAATTAAACAAAATAAAATAGTAAAACAAAATACAAAAAAAGAAAAAAGCAGTCAAGCCAAAAAATATCAATAAATTTAATTTTGTTATTAGTTGTCTATATACAAACAATCGAAAATTTTCATGCGCATTAATGTAAATATTTGCCCTTGGAGAGTATGTTTTTAATTTTATTTTATTTTTTTTTTCAAGTTCAGTTTTTGACAAAATAGAAAAAACCAATAACAAAAACTTTACGTGGCGTAGCATTAACAACAACAATTACCAAGCTCAACTGATAGACTAATAAGAGCCTTGCAGTGTTTTTGTTTTTTTTGTTTTTCTTCTTTTACTATAATACACCTTCCCACGTTTTTTTTTTCCCCTGTAACAGAAATAGTTTGTTTTGCCAAAAAAATTTCTTTTGTTTTAGCTCAAATGAAATTTTTATTTAATATTATATATAAGCAAATTATTGTTACCTATACACATACTACATAACTAAATAATTTTCACATTAAGATGTTGGTTAACCAAAATAAAAATAACTAAAATAAATAAAGGAATAAAACCAAAACTAAAAATTAAGAAAGCTTCACGTAAACGACGCGTATACCTTCAAAGTTTAGATTATTGCCGAGAGAGAAAAGGTTGAATTTCACAGTTATTTTAGCTGCTGACACGCATTTAATAGCTGGCAGTTTAAAAATTCAACTCTACTAACTTACACACATTCATACTATCCCAAATGTATGCATATCACATCTATATATATAAATTAATTTATAATTTTTGCTATTTGGATTAAATATGTGTGGGCTTTAGTTATATATATATATATATATATATATATTCAGGTTGATGCATTGCCGCGACATAAAAAATTATAAGTGGAACCGTGATTCCACTTCAATAAAATTTTAATATGTATTTGTATAAAGTTTGTTTTAATGTAGGATTTAAATTTTCGAATGGTGTAACATAATTGAAAGCCTAAAATTTTCATTATAAAAAATTTTTGGCAAGAAATTAAATAATTTTTGTTTTTTAAGTTTTTATTATTTTATGGAATTTTACTTAAATGTCTAATAAAATAAATAAAAATTTTAAGTGACTTCTCTACTTTTAATTAAATTGTAATTAATTAATAAAAATATTTTATGTAATTTACAAAAACAAAAAAAAAGTGGACATTGAATTTTTACTCAGAAATAATATTTGATTTGATTTAGATAAATTCCAACGACAATTTTATTCAAGTATGTACTTATTAATAATTAAATTCTAACGGATATTCCTAGTAATGCTCAACTTTAACGCTTTCTATGTCTTCCTTATAATTAATACATAAATAAAGCAGAATATAATTTTTAACTAAAATCATTATTCTAGCGATTAGAAATCCTTATCTACAGAAAAGTGAATAAACCGTTATGAATCAAAAATATGAAAACCCGACCTTTCATTTTGTAGTTATTTTCAAAATTAATTATATACCGCAGAAAATTTTTTTCAAATTGTGTAAAAAATTTAAGGAATTTTTTTTAAATATAATTTGAAACAAATGCATAATACTGCATAATTACGTTTTGTTTAGACCAACCATACTCAAGGGTTTTTATTTTCCTAGGTCCATATACTACACATAATCTATTCTTATACACAGGCCACAGTATGAATTTATTTAACCAAAAAGTTATTCATTAACTTTATTTTAAAGTTATTGTCGCTCTCTAAAACACATTTTTAATCAACACTTTTTAATCAAATTTTTGGAATTGTTAATTGCTGTCATACAATTACATTGATTTCTGACTTTTAATTCAAGCATGCTACTTCCAATATATCATCCAGATAATAATCAGAAGGCTTAGTTCAATAGAAATATTTCATTTTTGAGATATGTTCTTGATAAACATGTAAGCAAAATTTGTGCACAGTTTCTGTTCAGTTTAATATTGACCTGTCATAATTTTTCAAAATTCAGCACAAACTCCATTAATTTCCATCTTTTGGAAAACAGCTTCTGGATTTGTATTGTTTTTCATTTCAATAAATTCGTCAAATAATTTTATATAATTGTTACTAAATACACACGTAATTTCTGATATTAATGAGAGTTCTAAGTGCCAAGGATTTTCCTTGAACAACTTGACTTTCCTGCAATCTTTAAATCTACTCTTAAATTCTTTACTTAATGATGACAAAAGAACTTCGCTTGTATTGACTTTCCACTTCTTCCAAATGAATTTTTAATTTTCTATGGCTCAATTCTCATGCTCTGATGAAATTCACTATTGTTATAATTTTTTTCATTATAAATTCTATTTCTGAATAAGGAATACGTGTTACTTAGTTTTTCTGGTGAATTATGCAATGGAAAATTATTAGAATATTTAAGATATACATATTTCGTTTTCAGTGTAGAAAATGATCAATTATCAAATCTGGTCATAGAAAGACAGCTAACGGTACAAACACAAATTAGATTATTTATATCTATCTAGTTCTGTTCTAGAAAATTACAATTTAAGCTAGTTTTTAATACTGAAAAATAGATTTAGCCTCATTTATAGATCATGACCTTTATTTTTTTTAGCAATCGAACCAAATATCCTGGGCCACAAATAACTATTCCTTGATACTTAAGAATTGCTGGTTTTGAATGAAATGTTTGAATCCCACAGATTACGTAAAAATTATAAATGTCACCTAAATCATTGTTAAATTGTTGAGAAAGTCTTAACATTCATTCATAATTCATAATTAATTAATTCATAATATAAATTATGTAAAAGAAAGAAGTGTTTTTCTAATCTAATGGAAAGTTTTAACTTTAAGTTTTTATTAGTTCCATAATTCTATGATCATAGTCTATTATTATTTTATTATTAGTAGAATTTAAGGCTTGTAATCCTTAAAGAGAATAAGAATCATTAAGGTCTACTTGATTGAAGACTAATGAATTAGGCGATACATTCGCATTGACTATACTACCATTTATATATACTAACATGATTTAGCTTCCCTTGTAGCCTTTATTGTTCACCCCATCTACTGTCCCAGCTTTCCTTGCATTTCTATTCGCAACCTCCAACTCTTCGTTAAACTTTTCCTTATGAACTTTTTCTGCATATGTAATCTCATACCTCTATAGCTACTACATACATCATTACATACAATACATTATACGTTTTAGAGTTAATAAGGTTGGGGTTGGCCCTTGAATTCGGTGTGCTTTTCCGACGCCATAAAAAAGAACCAATAAATATTTTTAGCGAAAATTTTCTTTTCTTATGATTATTAATGTGTTGAGAACACAAAAAATTAATAATATTAGCAAAAAAGTCAAAATTAAAAATACTTCAGGCCAGCAGAGTGGGGGCTCTTGAAAAAAGGTTGTGTCTTGATGTGCACTATTCCAGCTTTTCCAGTAATCTGAAGAAAAAAATCTTTCTTAATTATTCAACGAGAGTGTACTTATAGCACTATGAAGAGGTTTTTTTGAAAAAAGTTGTTTTCCACAAAATGGTAGCAGTTTGAAAAAAAACTTACACTTTTTTCCTGGGGTTTTAACCTTTCAGAATTTAAAAAAAAAAAAAAATTAGTAAAAAACTTCATAGTACGATAGCCTGATAAAAAAATCTCTGTGCCAAATTTCAAGTGAATCGGCTAAGTAAAACTTGAGATATCGTGCACACCCTTTCGAGAAAAACGCGCTTAAAATTTCAAAGACTGAACTGAACTAAACACTAAATGCGTCATAAAATGAGCTGTAACTCCGAAAAGTATTTAAACTTCGAAAAATTCTCTTGAAAACATTTTTGTAAGGAGTTAAGCTATGAAAATATGCAAACAAAAAAAAAATTGATATTTTCGAATTTCTAAACGAGAAGACCCACTTAATCCAATCTATTAAGTGCGCAGTAACGGCTCTAATATCATCCCTCGACCTATTTATAAAATTTATAAAAAATAAATAAATATTTTTGATATTAATCTTATATTAGTGTATGTAACACTTACATATTTATATACATACTATATGTAGTTAATATATTTTTTAAAATTAAAAATATAATTAAAAATATTAACAACAAATTAATTTTTCTGTAAATTAACTTCAGCTTTATTCAAAATCATGTTGCCCTTGAGTAAATAATATAAGGTCAAAGTTGAGTGTACAAACAAGGTTGATTATGCCGACCATACCAAAAATTCTAGAATTAACGCATAAATTATTTATAAAATTTTTAAATTTATTACATTTATTAAAATAAATATACTACTTGTAATATTATTATTTAGCTTCAAATTTAATAAAAAACAAAAAAAAAACATTTGAACATGTCAATCACATTTAAAAATTTTCATATGCACTTATTTTGCAAATCGAATTAACAAAAATAAAAACAAAAACAAAACAAAAAAAGAGAAGGAAGTAAATAAAATAAAAAATAACAGGAAAAAACTGAAAAGAACAAGTCGCATTTCCAATGATCGTAAATGCACAATGCTAATATGCATACATACATTCATATATAAAAAAATATACAAATTTATAAATGTATAATTTTGTTTTCATCACTTCAATATATATAGTTTTGTATGCCTGAATTAATTTTGTTGTTGGTAATCTTGTAAGAGGAATTTTAGTATATAGTATTTTGCGAAATATATACGCGTGGTTTGGTGTTCTTATTGTGATGACAAAAATAAAACACAAACCAAAAAGGAAAACCAAAAATAAAATAACAACCAATCGCATATGGTAGTATCTTTCTTAATATTTTATTTTATATTTCTTTCTCACAACTTTTTGTTGTTGCTGTTTTGTTCAACACAATTCATATATTTTTTGTTTTAATATATATATATATATATATAATAAAACTTTAATTAAAGTTGCATTGGTATTGACTTTGTACACTTTTTATTATTACAAATTCTTTTAAATTTTATTTTATTTAATATAATTTACATGGGTTTTAGCTATATTTAAATATATATATTTTTTATTGTTAGTTTTTTAAATAAATAAAAAAATTGATTATAGTAGTAGTTAATATAGCGATCAGAGTAAACACAAGTCAATATGGTCAAATAAAATGATCACGACAGTAAAATTGTGCCAGGTGTAACGTTGCAGCCAGACTAAAATATATTCTATATGTACATATATATATGTATATAAGTATATATATTTACTATATATGTATGTAAATATATGGTAAAAAAAATTGTTTTTTATATTTTATAGGATGACAGATGTAGGTCTGCTATATTCACTAATATTTAAGTTTTATCCTTATTGATTATATATTTTTAATTTTTAAGGTTTTGATTTAGCCTTGACATTGTATACCATACAAGTATATAATTGATGTAATGTCATTTTATTGTAATATGATTTAATATTATATAATTTTGTTTAAGTGTTTAATATTATAAATAACATAAATTTTGTTATAGTAATTCTTGCATTCAAGATTTCAGTCAATTACAAGCTTTGAATTGAATACTTTGATCATATTCTACCGCTTTGCAAGTGCTGAAGGATGCAATCTTAAATGCTTACTAGCTAAAAGTAACTAATAGCCTTTCTTTATTAAAGCTTCTACAATGTATTAGCCTCCTGTACAAAAAAATCGTTTCTCAATTGGCCATTGTCTGTATTATAGGGTGTTTACACCGGCCCAAGATCGTAGTATCAGCTTGGTAGTATCAAATGAGTGTTTACACCAAAAGAAGTATCAGTTATACTACTCAGAAGAACAAAGTGAAGTAAAATATTGAACACTGTAAAATATCAAACTTACTAAAAAGGTTAAACCAACCCTAATAAATTTTCTAATAATTAGTGTAATAATTACAGTAATAATTTTCTGTGTTAAAATAGATAAAATAAATAAATACGATTTTGATACCTGATTTGGATCGGTAAACAATTAAAAAATGGCTTAATCTATCATTTCAACAGCTTATTTCGAAAAGATTTTGGGCTGCATTTATAAAATAAATGTGCTGAAATTGAAACAAATATGATGCATACCACCTTCCGCTAGCTTGTATGAGAACTATATTGCGAAGGTAGTACCGACTGAAATTTCCATACAAAACATACAATGGTAGTATGGGGACCAGGTTCCGAGTGCCGGTATAAACACCCTATTACGGAAATTTAGAGAAATTTGAGGGAAAAGTGTAATAAAAACAAATATTGAATCATTGAATCTGTGAAATATATAAAAAATAATGTCAATTTGCTTACTTGGAAAAACAGTATTCGACTATCTTCAAAATATTATATTAAAAATAATCTGAAAAAAGAAAAAAAATTCACTTTTTGACACAATAAATAGGGGAATTTTTAATGTGGGACAACCTGTCAATTCACAATAGATGGCAAAATTTCCTTTATACAACCTTTCAAAATCTTTATTTTATACATGATTTTCCATACATAATTTCTTTCCGTGTATTGTAATAATGTGTATAAGCCCCAATGTAGAAAGGCCATATGTAAATATATTTAATTAATGGTGTCAGTTGATTTTATACAAAATATTATAGTTAAAATATTTAGAATTAAAAAGAAATAGAGAAAGAAAAACGCTACTGCAAATGAAAAATTG
This sequence comes from Acrocera orbiculus, assembly GCA_947359355.1. Classification (NCBI taxonomy): domain Eukaryota; kingdom Metazoa; phylum Arthropoda; class Insecta; order Diptera; family Acroceridae; genus Acrocera; species Acrocera orbiculus. Next base: position 16,133,802 of record OX375759.1, read on the forward strand.
TTTTTATTGTTAAAAATATGAGATATATATTAATAATTTATTTTTAAGAGTTTAAATTTTTGTTATAATAATTGGATTAATATTAAAATGTAAAATGATTCGTATTTTTTCCTAATGGGCTGGAAAAGTAATATTCTTAAAACTATAATATTAATTTCAATCACATTGAGTTGTAAATAAATCATAATATATGTATGTATGTGATCATTCATGGGATAGATATGTTTATTAATATTTATTATTGACTTGATATCTAGATTAGTGTTTTGAATAGCAAATTAATAAACGTTTTTGAGGCATCGTTTACACGCATTATTAGTAATTGGTATATAATAATCAAGTGTTAATTAAGCTAACGCTAAAAAGATGGTAAAAGTAAAAATACAAAAATAAAATTAAGTTTAGTTTATACTTGTTAGGTTAAGTAAAAATATTAAAAGTGGATGATAGCCTAAAAATAATTGAATTGAGTCTTAAGATAAGAAACAAACAAAAAAATGCTGATAATTAAAAGTACCTACTTAGACTAACCTTAAACCAGTCTAAATTTGATAATATATATTTCTGACCGATATGCATATACTTCTATATATATATATATATATATATTATCTTTTTTTTACCATTAAACACAGAGCTAAATGCTTGACATGTATATAATATATAATTTGTATGGTATTGGAGGTCTTGAAGCTTGTCAGGAGGCCGTGACATCGTGGCAATGAGCTGCTGAAGTGATTTTATGTATAGGTATTTCATTAAAAATAGTTTCACACGCGCGCTAGTTCTACTAAAAAAAATTTATTATTGTATTTTAAGATATATATATATATATATATATATAAATTAAAGAATATTATAAGATCTAAAGGTCATGTATAAGGCCAAGGCTCATCATCTTTACTTCAGGTTTGATAAGATTCAAAGTGGTTATGATGTGGTTATCATTTTGATGGGCTTCTTCTGAGTTCTAGGTTTGCTATCTTAATGAATAAATTTATCGTAATGACCGTGAACGAAAAACAAAAAATAAAAAAACAAAATAAAATTTAAATACTTCCTTGTGTATGCCAAAAATTAATTAATGTTTACCTGAGTAATTATTTCGCTAGGCAAAAAATCATTAAAATTATAATAATAATAATTACTATGGAAAAATCAATAAAATAAAGATTCTTTATGAGCTCACCCCTCTTTTTTTATCAAGATTTTATTTTAGAATAATAATGCATGCCATTGATTCTAATTTTATTAAAGTTAATTGAATTGACTTATAGATTCGTGTAGTTTGATGTGTCATTTCTTCATCTGTGTGATATGTAAAGGTTACCATCCCGACAAGAAAATTGTTAAGAATAGGATCAGGAATGGATCCAGTTTCCCTTATCTGTATTCCATTACGGATAAAACTTATTGATCCAGGAAGCATCAAAATGTAACGCCTCATTGGATGATCTGATCCAAGACGGATAAGAAGTTTTAATCCATGCTCAATCAGAACTTTTGATCCAACACGGACTAAATTTTCTGATCCAACCTGGATCGAATATATAAATCCAAAAGATAGATACAATTTTATGATCTAGTTCAGATTACGATTTCTAAACAACCAAACAAACAGACAATAAAAAACGAAATAAATAAATAAAATACATTCCTGAAATAAATAAAATACATATTAAGACACCTATCGTTAACCTATGTCCGTGATATAGGTTAAAGCTTTTGAAAAAATTCAAAAATATTCATAGCCTTTCTTTATTGCAAAATCGCGAATTATATGAAGTTTAATTTTCCCAAGTAAAAATTGCAATAAGATCGAATTGATACAATTAAGATCAGATTGGATCAGCACGATCAGTGCGGATCCAGGACCCAGGTGAAATATTCAAATCCTTATTTAGGCAATCATCAGGCTATCGAAGTCTTTTCCTGAGGTAATAGTAAATATTTCTGCATCAGCTCCTCAACAAGGATTGATCCAAAGCATCTAATTGGGTACAGCCTGATCTAATCCGGATCATGTTCAGGCTTCCCTTAACTAATTTCCAGTCGGGACTCTACTTTCGAGTATGTCATGTGGTATACACAAACACTTGTCTATTACCAAATTTAGCACCAAATGTTAAAGAGTTAGTCCATTCGGCTTTACTATACTGGAATATAGCCTGAATTTGAGGTCTAGTTACTACCAGTTTGCCCGTTTATAGAGAAGATAAAAAAAAATTAATTTTCCTAAAATCTAACATAAACAATGGTGATATTAATTAATTAATTAATTTTGATTAATTAAGTTGAAACTATTATTTTCTCAGATTTAGAAAATCCTTAGAGAATCAAATGATTCTTATAAACTTTAATCTTTTATACTATCAACAAAAAATTCAAGAATTATTTAAATTCATAGGAAATTCCAAATTGGAAAATTCTATAAGTAAATTATCATTGAATAACGGAATACTGATATACAAAAATATTTTTTTTATATATTTGAATGTATTGAATTTACGCAGTAGACTAATTTACAAAACTAAAAGAAAAAAAAATGTTATGTTATTACAGTGGCAGAACAATTGTGAGGTCATTAAAATCGGGTACCTAGCCTAATTACCTTAAATCCATTAAAACAACAATGATCAAACGACTGACGAGACTACTTTCTTAAGTTTGAAATTATTTTTGTTAATAGATGTTGTAGACCCAAGGTAAATGAGCTGTACATATCGTTAAATAACAAATAAAAAACCAATAAAAAACAAGCCACAAAAAATTGAAATATTTATTATGTAATGAAATATCTATTGACTCCCTTACTTTCACATTTTTTTGTTTTAGTTTTTGCAAATATTAAAAAAAATTTTTTTTATCAATTTTTTTACCAAAATTTTTTACCAATTTTATTTATAATTGATGAAAATTAATTTCTACAAATTTCCAAGGAAAATGTATAACATGAGTTTTTATTAATAAAATTTACACCCTAGTTGTATGTACCACCAAATCATTAACCTTCACAATGAAATTGAGATTAGCCGACAGGTAATTTCACTTATAGTATGTTACCCTTTTTATATACCTTTGAAATCAGGTTCTTTCTATTTGTTTTTTTTTTTTTGTGTGCAAAATAAATCCCTACTAACTAAAGCATTGCTGGGCTTGAATGCACAATAGTGTATACATATATATATGCAACAATATAATAATAAAAAAAAAACAACAACAATATCATATCCTACGTTATTTATATATGTATATGCATATATATGTATGTTAAGCTTGCATGGGATATGAGATATGATAAAATTATAATTCTTTTTTGTTGATTTTAAATATAGTTCTAAATATCATTGTTATAAAAATAACAATAAATCCCTTGGAACGAATATTAACCTATAGCCTGTAAAAAACTCTCAAACATAACAAAGGTAGAGGCATATTTAAACGATTAGAAGAAGAACAATTTGTTATTTTCGCCCGGTTTCACAGTTTTAATGCAAGGTAGAAGTCTCCCGGACTATTTTAGTGCTTTTTAATGTCTTCTGCACTAAAACTAAGTGCATATTATATACCCTTTCTTAGCAGGCACTATGTACAACCTTGTAGTCCTCCATATAAAAAAATCGGTTAGAAAACAGGCAAAGTCTGTACATGATGACAAAAGAAACTTGGCGTCTAAATCTCAAAACATATGATGTAAAATGTCAAATTAGATGTCACAGGTTATTAAATTTTTTAAAAGTGTTTTAACTAAAAAAATTAAAGAAAAGTTAAGAGTTTTTAATTTATTAATGTAAATTGTTTTATAAAGTTAAATGATGGATATTAGTGAAGTAAGCCGAGTTAGAGATACACAAAACAGGAGGATCCAATAAGAAAAAATGCATAATAGATCTCAATTTTCTGTGTCTACAGACTTTAAAAGGCTGTTTCAATGCTAGCCCGTTCCTCATTAGAAAGCCAAGTTTCTTACACATGTGATTTTTGTATTACACTACCACGGAGATCACGCGCATGTGACCGGAGACTTTGACAATTGAGATAAAAGATTGTCATATTCCCCTTACAGATTTTTTTGAGTATAATCCGGTCAATCGTGTTAAATTGGACGGTAAAAAGCCAGATAAACTCGTCCCGTAATGGAAGCATTGCTAGATTTTTCCGTCTACCATGGTAAAAACGTTGAACCCCGTCAGTAGGTAGAATATGTAGTCCTTCTTGAGTCGTGACCCTTGATAAAGCTATGTAGACCAAAGATTGAGATTGTTTTTTATCGTATTTATATACAATTTCATCGAATGTCCCTTCTTGCGATTTGTGAATTGTCAACTAACAGGCTAATTTCAGAGGAAAATGGTTTCTTCTAGCATGAACTGATTTATTTCGATTTAAACATTGGTCCTATTTAATGCAAAACTCAAGAGATGTGGGGCTAACTTTAGAAGAAGAAATACGAAGAGAAATGTTTTTATCATTGGATAGAGCTGTCCAGGAAATAAAAGTAGGATTTGAACATTTGCGTGTTCATGCAGCGATCAAACGAAAGTTTTGAATGTCTAGTTCATAATTTTGTTGATATTGACGAAGAACAGTTTTACATGGAAAGGAAAAGGTTTCAAAACTTTAGGTCTGTACCTGCTCTACAACAACAATCAAACCGTTTGAAAAACCAGCAAGGGTCTCTAGGACTTTTAAAATTAATTCAACAATAGAGGTTGGAAAATTCTATTCCGAGCATAGTAATACTGTTAAGAACTTTTTTAACAATAGGCATCAGTGTCGATAGCTGTGAAAGAAGCTTTTCGATGTTAAAGCTAATGAAAAATTATCTTCGCTCGACAATGAGTGATAACAGATTGTGAAACCTAGCGATACTTTCTATAGAAAAAGAACTGACAGATAATATCAATTTTCATAATATCATTGAAGACTTCTCGAATAAAAATGAGAGAAAAATAAATATATAAACACGCATAGATTTCATAATTATGTGTTAGGTGTTAAAACAAAGAAATAGTATTTTTTATTTATTTATGTTCGGTAATTATTTAGAACCCTACCTTGAGTTTTGTTGAACTCGGAGGGGCGGCAATATTGGAGACCGCCCCAGGTGGCAAAAGCTGTAGTTATGCCACTGGATTAAACCCTTGGGTATATTTAACGATTGAGAGTCATCATAAACTTTCTTGCCTTAGGGGCGGATGACGAGTCTAAAGCCTAGCGCAGACCAAAGCGTCTGTAGGCGCTACATTAGCAGCATCAATAATAATAGACAATATTCCACTAAAAAAAGCAACCTACATTAAGAAAAACTTGTCAACCAGATTTTGATACACCCATTAAATATGATTGAATCGGCAGCTGAAGCTGCTACTGTAGCAACTACAAACGCAGCTGCTGTAGCGGCTACAGACGCTTTGATCTGCGCTAGGCTTAAGGCTGTCCACAGAGTGGCACTTATTATAACATATCTTTATGCAAAAAATATTATAGATTATGATCATCTGACGTAAAAATTGCTTACAAAATTCAACAATGATAGCTGATTGTGAGTTAAGAAAATCATAAAAATGAACTGTGAAACATTTCCAGTTCTTAAGGAAGACTTAAGTTTTTTAAGAAACTCAACTGAGGAGGCGTTGACACTTAAAATATTTTCTAATGGTAAATTTTAAACGGGAAAAACTCTTATATTGAAATTTGAACATTTTAAAAATATTTTTTACGAATTTAGGATAAAGGGAAATTAATTTTGGGGGCTATAGTTTAAACAAATATCAAATAGTAAAATATAAATATCAAAATATTTTTGAAACAAAAAAAATGTAAAAAGTTAATTTTAAAATCATATTATTAATTAAATATTGCACATCTAATTAATTCAGTATAAAATTAAAATTCGAAAATTATTTATTTAAATTTCTTAGCAACTTATTTTAATCCTTAATCAATGTCAAAATTAATGATTTAATAATAAACAAACGGTTGACTAAACTAATATCTTAATTAATAAAAAAATATCTTTTAATTAATATATATATATATTATATATATTATCTAATTGAATCGTCATTATTAATTTTCCCCTTAACAAACCTAACAAAAGGCTGACAAAACTTTAGCAGTAAAATGCCTACAAACAAAGCCTAAATATCTCTGAGTGTAAAGCGAATGAACTCCACTGATGTGGGTATATGCATAGATTTATACATATATATGTATATAGTAAGTAATATATATATAGCAGCTTTGTTTTACTTTCATATTATTATTATATTTATCACAGGAGACGGTATATTATTCAGGTATTAGTTTTTCCCTAAGGTTTATATCAATTTTTGGCCTTTATATTAAGCAACAAATAAACATTTTTTACCTTGCTCTATACTCTTTGATTAATTATATTATTGTTAAATTAATTACTATAAAAGTATATTAAATTTTTTTATTTTTGAACACAAAAAAAATTTTTTTTAATTGTTATCAATATCAAAAAGGAATTATAGAATAATATTTTAGTCAATGCAATTAGTTAATATAGTTCATAGCCCTTGTTGGCAAAGGTAATAAAGAATTGAAATCTTGAATGCAGTAGAAATTTGTACTTAACCTAATAAAACAACAACAACTAAATTGGGATTTTCAAGTGAAATTAATCTACCTTCAATAGTAGTATAATCAGTGGCAACAACAAATATATATATATATATAATGTTGTTTTTTTTTGTATTTTTTGTCTTTAACTTAACAGAGAATTTATATAGTAAACTAAGATATAGTGGTGGGGAGGGTGTTATGTGGAGTTGTGTGGTTTATGTTAGTATTATTATTAATATGCACAAGTTTAAATAGTGCTTTAAAACTTCTCCTTAACTTTCAATATGTTCTATCCCTTTCTAACACTTTGTTTATTTATATATATCTCCCCTTTTTCTGTGTATATGACTTAAAGATTTTAAAGGCTTTGCTGGCCTGTTTATTTCTAAAAGTCTTCAAATCCCTCAAACATTTTTCGTTTTGTATTTTCATAAGACTCAATTATATATATATATATATATATATATAAGAATATAAATTGTAAATACAAATAATATGAGAATAAAAGAGATGAATATATAGAGGTATATATATATATATATATATAAAAAACAGTAAGAAAAAGTAATAAGTAAAAAAAGACAAAGTATCAGTGATTTCTGGTTACATTTAGCACTTTAAAATTCATATCTTACTGAATGGCTTACGAATTGAGCAATGAGGGGAATTTTAGCCTCATTGATTTGTGATGGCTAAACGTTAATCAGCTGTATATGGCATTTATGTAATCCGGTTATGCTGTTCTCATCCATGTATCTAAAAATTTATAATTGTATGCTATTTATACGACCTTGCTGTTAAGAGAGTACTTTTATTTAGTTTTTTTCTTCTTTGTTGTATTCTTTTTAGTTTTTTAATCTGTTGCCTTACGTTGAATTATAGTGTAGGAAATTTTAATGTTTTTTTCTTTTTTTTAAATATTATTATGATAGTTAAAAATCATCACTTTCTACTTAAAAGATGTAAACATAGTAATAGAAAGTTTTGAAGTATTTTTAATTTAGAAAAATGTGTTCGTCTGCTTTTGACTACTTCATTAAATGATATACAACTACTCACTAATACAGTGAGTGTAAAAAGTGTTCGTATACCTAAGTATTTTTGAAATAGCTTAATTTTTAAGGCTTTTCCGAAATGTTTTTTTTTTTTTTGTAAATAAAAATAGAAAATATAGTTTATACTGTCCTTTATTTATCTATATATACAAAGTTAAAAAATAATCAACAGAATAATTAAAAATTTAAATAATTTATTAGAAGTATCTAAAATCACGCGCAAAAAGTCTTCGTACACTTATTGTATTTTTTAATAAATAAGGACCAAAATCATTTTTAAAATTTTGTTGGTCCACCCTTAGCATTAATAATTGCCTGGAGTCTACGTGGCGTGGAATTTACTAATTTTAAAGTAAAAGAATATGGGATTTTCGCCCATTTCTTGCTGAGAACTGTTTTTAAATCATTTTTATTAAAAATTTGTCGATTACGAATTTTTTTTTCAAGATAGTCCCGAAGGTGTTCTATTGATTGATGTCAGGTGACTGGAGAGGAGTTTGGAGATATTTTGGTGTATTGTACAGCATCCAACTTTTCGTATTCCACGCGGTATACTCAGGATCGTTATCTTGCATAAATATCCAAATACTTTTTAATGCCATTGCAGTAAAACTAGCATGCAGATTTTTTTTTTTTCAGAATATTAATATAAGTTATATGGTCAATAATATTGTCAATAAATACAATTTTCCGACACCACTGGCACTTATACCACCTCATACAAGCCCTAGCTCACCACCATGTTTCATTATAGGCAATCAATTTTCTTTACTTTATTATTTATTGTATTTCTTCCATACGATGTTTACCTGATCCAAAAATATTGTGTTTTGATTCGTCTGTAAAAATAACGCGTTTTGTTAAACATATATATGTATATATAATTTTTATATATTTAAATATTCAAAATCTATTGGAATAAACATTTTGTTAGTTCTGAAATAGAATGAAATTATTTCAATATGGCTTTTATTAATTTAAAATACACAAAAACTAAAATATCCATTTTTCAAAAAATTTTTAATGCTATTACCATACAAGTTTATTACAAAATTAAAATAATATTATTTAATATATTTTTTTTAAGAAAAAGTACATATAGTACATATATGAAATAATATAATTTCAAGTTATAAACCCGAATTGCATACTTCCTCCTTCAACTAATCTCTATTTTTGCTTTTGAATTTAAATTTAATTAACAATAATCACAAAAGAGATGCAAGCTTTGTTTTTAAATCCTAAATTAAATTGCTTTAATTTGAAAATTTCAGAATTATTAATTGTTCAAATAATATTTTTCGTGTTGGTAAAAACCTTAAAAGATAAGTTTTTAAATTTATTAGGTTAGAAAAAAACTCCGGGGTAGTTGTAGAAACTGAAAGAGTTGCCAAAATTAAAAAAAAAAAAATGTTGTTTATTTGTGGAAAAACTGTTCATTATATGGATCGATAGCTGCATTGATTGTGCCAAAGATACATACATATGTAGAAAAATTAAATACAGTGCTGGAAATAATTATAGACGGAAGATATTTTTTTTGGGTTTTGATTCCGAAATAAAGATATTTTATCAAGTTATATTTCTTTTTACCTGTGAGTTCAATTTTGCATTTTATTAGTTCTATGAATGTGTGTGGGTATTTACTTAAACGGGTTTTATGATGAAATTCGTACTTTAAACCGGGAAATAATTATAAACCCATGTCAATTTTTGTAATAGTTTTGTTTAATATCTAGTATATTCACATTAATTGCCCGTTTTGATTGGAGAGAGAACCTCGAAGGACGATTTTTTCTCTTTTTGCCTGCATAATTTTCTAATCCCAAAGGTAAAATTTTTCTGAACCGTTCACATTTTGCAGCAATTTGTCATAATGACAAAGCAACACGTTTAAAATCTGATATCCTTTGATTTTTTTTAAAATTTGTTAGTTTTTTATCTCGCGGCATAACTACAAACAATTCAAACTCAAAATTTTAATATAAAAAATATAAAGTTTTTATAACAAAACTATCTGGACTACTAAGGAGCTCAAAAAGTTGGAGTGAGTCTATAGTTATTTCCAGCTTCAGAGTAGGTATTTAGTGAATTTAAAGTGAACTCCCACACACATAATTATCTGCAAAATATAATTCAGATAAAAGGCATTAATAACTTGATAAAATATTTTTACTTCGGAATCAAAAACCAGGAAATATACCGTATAACCATATAACCATTTCTAACACTGTATATGTTCTTTAAAATCACATTTTTTATTACATGAGGATATGATATGTTTATTTGAAGTGGCTTTTCTTCATGTATCCACTGAATATGTTTAAGGATAATTTTTCAAAAATTTTATACATGATTTTATCTCATGTTTAAACCATGTGGTTTATTCTTACGATTTAAGAGGTTGTTTAATGTGAAGTTGACATGTGTTTCGTGTGTTTTCATTTTAAAGCTAATTTATTTGAAGAATTACGCAATGCACGTTTTATTAAATTATATGTCCTACGGATTGTTCGTAATAGTAACTGATTATTTACATATCTGTAGTGTAAACCTATTATTTAGATTACTTTAACCAAAATTCAAATAAACGTATTAAATATAGTTTTTTATTGTTATTTCCTTAAATGTTAATACAAAATTATTTAAGAACTGTAATGAACTCATTTAGAATTTAGGGACATCAATTTTTAATGTACCCGAAAATTATAGCAAGCAATGGAAAACAGAAGTAAGTAGAGAAAAATAGGTATGAATAAATTAATTGTTTTAAAATAATAATTGCAAAAAATGTGTGGAAAAATAAAAACTAAATTAAGCATTTTATGCGAGGATATATATAATTTTTGTTAAATTTTCTTTTCCTTGCTTTCCTCTTTTTTTTTATTTAATTCTGTTCCTTTATTTCCTCTATTTTGTATTTTAGTAAATGAAATCCCTTTCAACTATTAAGTTCAATTTTTGCCATTGTAGTATATCCATAGGACTTGTATTATTCCCCTTATCCCAGACTATGGTACCAATAATAATTGTTAGCTATATAGGCTTTAGCCGCCTTCGATATTACATGTAAGGCACTGTTAAGGAAGAAATTGAGGGGACTTTGGCGACCCTTAGAATTTTTTTGATTTTTATTTGTACAAATGCTAAGCATGTCTGTCTATTGAAATGTTCTCACTCGATATTCTTTTCTTTTACTTTATTTTTTTTTGCTTGGTTGTTTTTTTTTTCAATTTGTTTAATACATTTTCACAGCCAAAGAATATATTTATGACATCGTATTGAATAGTGTATAATATTTATATACAAGGATATATCTATGAATATATATGTAAAATTTACTAATATATATGTTCTGACTTGCAATAAAGTTAAAGGGACCATTTTAAGTATGTTCTTGATTTAAAAAATAAAAATAAAAGAATAGGGGTTGAGATTTTATGATGCAGATGTGGTAAAATAATGGAATGTTTTTTACTAGTTCCCTTTCCTCGATGATTTTATAAATTGTACTTCTTGTTATTTTGGTCTCTTAAAAGCCGGAAGGCTCTAAGGATATCTTGAATACTTTGATTATAGAAATATATAAGTATGTTTAAAGTTCATAACTGTAATCAGTATATATTTATTTATATTATAAGGGATAAAAATTGAGTGTTATACAATTTTATAAAATTTCTATTCAAATTAACTTGAAAAGGATTATATAATTGTAAGTATTCATTTTTGATATAGTTTTTGATTGCTTTTGATTTAATTTTGTGGTTTTAATTTATTAAATTAAATATTTGATTTTAGTAGAGGGCTGAAATTTTTATACTATTATTTTATACTATACAAATTTATTTGATGTATTTTATTTTTATTGTAGCTTAAATACTTAGCCAATTTAGAAGAAGAAATGTCAAGACACATATATCGTATTTGGTTAGTATAAAATTTGATTTGGATCAAAACCCATACATATAAGCTAAAAGGTTAGGGTTAGATTGGATATTCTAGTCAGTAATTAACAGCTTTTCGAGACAGGTGTCTAACATATTGTATTAGTTCCCGTACAACACTTTATCTGTATGGGATAACACTTTTCAAAAGATGACTTGGAACTACTTTGTCCCTAGCAAGGTAGATAATTTTGTATAAAAATTTTACAAAATGTTGTTAAGAAGTTATTTAAGAAATTTTCAAATATTTCGGAATGTTTACTTTCACCATATTTTATAAAATTCGTAAAAAAGTGTTTTTATATTTTTCCTCCAATCTAGTCTAATACATTGTATTAGCGTCTGTTAAAAATGGCTTTAAGTCAAAATGATACAGGAGACAGGTGTGGCTAACCTTTTTTATGCCATCCTACAATTTGGTTTATAGGCGAATTCAGATACGCCACTTTTATACCTTTTTCTATGGCGTTTCCAAATTAGTAGGCAAATTTACTACCTTTTGTCCATATATAAAAATAAATGTTTATACTGGGCCCTAGTACGTTTTGAATAATAATTCTTTCATCTGTAGAAAATCTTTGCTTATCTTTGTTGTTGTAAAGAACATATTCAAAGTCAAACTTAACCTAGCTTCAATAATTAATCACTACTAAATAATTCTTGAAAGAGAGAATCCGAAAAATTACTCAAATTTTCCTCTCCTTGTTGCCTTGAGTTGTCTAATATATTGAACAATGAACTGGGAAATTAAAATAGATTTAAATTAGTACATTTTAGAAATATACTAGAGATTTCTCATAAAAGTTCTAGAATAGTAGTACATTTGGCCACTGTAAACGCACTATTATTACCTAAAGCTTAGGTCGATAGAGATAATGATGGAATATACTTTCCTTACACTCAGTTTAATTAAACACTAATCTACAATAGTCAAAATTGTTTTTCTTTACAAAAGGTGATGTTTTTATGATGATCGTGTGCGTCTCATTTGACAAATACAACTCTGGATGTCTAAGCCGCAATTTTTGCCACTTAAAGTGAAACAACAGTAGCACTTATCCAGCATTTTTGCTATTAAAAAGTAATAATAAATCATCAAATAAAACTATTTTGAATCTATTGTTTTAAAAATAATATCATTAATACCACTTCAATACATCAAATCAAATGCTAAAATCTGGTTTTATCGATAACAAGTTTGGTACTCTTTAAAAATTTTATTAATGTTGTTAGACTCGATACTTATTGACCGATGTAATATTTTATCTTCATACTCGTCTAATTTATTTTATTTGCAATAAAATCAAATAAAAAAAAAAAAAATTTTAAAATAATTATTTCCTTACACTTACACATAAATAAATCCAAAGTTATCTGAAAAACAAAATAAAAATAACTTTCAATTACGGTATTACGGTATTGTAATATCTTCTCAGATCAGTTTTGTTTATTGTGAAGTTAACAAAGTATAAACAAAAATAACGGTATCCTAATTGTCGTTGTTAATCATGTGAAAAATTAGTGTTACCAGTAATTTTGTTTCTTTTAATAATATAATATCTTTTTTACCTATAATTCTGCTTAACTTGTGTTTAATATAATAATGAAATTGCTAGCAATTTACCCGTTGGAGCGCTTTAGGGGCTGCAATAAGAGAAAAAAATTTCTTTAGCTTTTGTTTTTGTTTTTGTAAACAACAAAAACAAAAACGATATTAAAATAAAATTAAATGGAAAAAGAACACATCAAAAATCTCTTTTAATAATCATGGTCGATTTTGATAATTTCATTAAGTGAAAAACAAAAACATTTTTAAAAATGACCTTCGAAATTATTTCCTAAAAAAACTTAAATTAATAATACTTCAAAATATCAATTTTAAAAGTGAAACGCCCTCCAAGGGCTTAAAATTTTTCACTAACAACCATGGTCAAATTTGGTAGGATTTTGTTGTTGACATTTTCTTGTGGTGATTTTTGTTGTTGTTATTATTGTTTGGCTTGTCTGGTTTTTTAAAACATTAGTTTTTATTTCAATGTATTGTAATCAATGTATTCACATCAAAACATATTTATATATATATATAATGGCCAGTTGTGTAGCAGTAGTATACTGTGTAGTTGTTTTTTATGTATTTGATCGTGTCATATGTGATATTAGAGTTCTTGTTAGGCTTGCTTTTAAGTTGAAAAATAAATTTTAGTTAACTACATCAAGTGACTGAAAAACAAAAAAAAAATTAAGTTTTTAAATAAAAATTAATAGAAAAAGCTTGAACGGTTGGGTATTGCTGTTATATGACCTTGAAAAAAGCTTGGTAATTCTTTTATTGGGCTTTGAAACACAAAATTTTCTTTAACTGGAAGTATGCGTAAATATTTATATATCGGAAAAAAACGAATATTGTTTTTTTTTTTTATAAAAATTTTTGAAATTTTGAAAACAAGAAATCTCTATACAGTTCGGTACGCCTTAAATTAGATTTTTAACTTCTAAATAGTATAGAAAAATTTCTTATGCATTTTATACATGGATTCATTTATATTTTTTGACTTGAATATGCAGTTATTTTGTGGCTTTAGCCCTGAATGCCATCAGTTTGTTATCACTCATGCACCAATATTTTTTATTATTATTGTTTAATAATAATTTTAGTGTTAATCTGTCTTTTATAATACAATAATCAATACTAAAAATACTAGCCAAAAATTATAAACAATAAAATTTGGTGATTGAGTGACGTGAATTTTGAATCGAATCCAGATTGAGCTGGTAATATGGGTAAATGTGGGTAACTGGGTAACAATTTTCCTTAAATAAATGTTCGGATTTGCAACTTTACAACCAAACTTTACCACCAATGACCATTTTTCTATAGAAAATTCAAGGGTGTAATAAAGTACTATACTACGTGAATTACTGTAGTAATTCAATAGCTTACTCTGGATGATATGGAAACACTGATGAAAATTTCTGACTTTGTGGAAGAATGAAACGCAATAAAAGCAGTTTTGACAGTAGTGAAATTATTATTTGAGGCTATATCCTCCCTTATAATAGTAGAAAAGAATAAATAATTATAATATAAGTATCAATATTGAGAAAACAAAATTATGTACACTACTAACGACCTCAAAAAAAAAATTGGAAATAGGTGGGTTTGCAATTATACTTCCAGGTCAACAGTATGGATTTAGTTATAAAACTCATTTAAGTAAAAACCCTTCACAATACGAGTATATAGAACTATAATTACCTGCAAAATGTAACTCAGATAAAAGGTAATATAACCCGAAAAACCCAGAAAAAATACATTGCATTATGACCATTTCCAGCACTGTATAAAGTTGGTGAAGTTACAAACGCTATTTTTATTATATGAATTCATTTGGTTGGCAGTAAAGTTATAGATCCGAACGTCCTATAAGAGATGGATTAATACTAGAGTAATGGTTAAATCTTGTGTAAATCTTGTAAGATCACAGTATGTTGTCTAAATAATGTTATCTAAAATTGCATAAGATTAATAACTAATAATTGATAAATATCAAGCGAGATTTAACCTAACTTTAACAATTAATCACTATTAAATAATTCGGAAGGAGAAAGTCCGAAAAACCGTGCTGCCATGACATGTATTACGGCCAATGTGAACGCACTATTTGAAATACTTTTTGATCATAAGGAATCATAACCTATAATTATCTAATCCACTCAGTCCTGTCTATATTATACTACATAAATTTCTTTAGTTTTACTTAATTTGTCTATAAATATAAAAATTTATATTTATGTTAACGTTTTTATCAAAATAAGGGTTTTCTAGTCAATTCCTAAAAAAACATATCTATTAACAAAACCGTCATTAAAAAAAGTTAATCATTTATACCAAAAATATATTTTATTATTATAAAAATAATAATCAAATTTATATGATAATAAATGCCATTATTTGACAAAAAACTATTATCATCAAATCATGAATATTAACAAAAATAATGAAAAAATTTATTTTTTGTTTGTTTACTTTATTTACTGATCCCATTTTAATTTAAGAAGTTTTTCATTTTAATTAATTTACATGAGAAGAGTATAAAACCTAGACTAGTAATAGTAACTTGTAAAGGGAGTCCTCACATAACTACATATAATATTATTTGTATGCCAACAAGTACTGTTAGCTTTAAAGCGACATGTAATCTGCACCTTCTATACCAATGAAGCTCCCAGACTGATATGTTACCATATTCTCTTCCTAGCTATTGATTTTCCTTGGGTTGAATTTTCTGCTCGAATCGTGAAGTTATATATGTACATATATATTTTATATTCTGTTCATATATATGTATATATATATATGTTGTATATAATTTGGATGTTATGGAATTGTAGAATAAAGCTGGTCCCATATTTTAAGGATCTTATATTTAAATAGACGAGAAAACTACTAACGATTTTAGGATGCGCTCTGTTTTGTTCATTTTATAAAAATATCTTTTTTTTTTGTTTTGGCTGGGAGAAAACTCAACATTTTTTAATTACAATAAAAATATTATTATAATTATCATTCCTTAAAAATTTATAGAAGAAATTATTAAAAAGCTTAGATGAGATTTAAATAAATGAAAAAAAGGGTAAGTAGATTTTTTATAGTTAATTCTTTTAAATAGATTTCAATTCTATTATCAGCTATTAACACCTGTTAGAATATATAATTAATTGCTTTGTGTATAAAAAATATTAAAATTCATCTTTAAAAAAGATACATATGAAGAAGTTTTATCATTTATCAACAATGTTTGGTTCTTTGTTTATTTTTCTATATCTTCAATATTCTTTTAAAAAATTTACTTAATTTAAAATTTGTAAAATAATTATTCAGAAATATTATATATATATATGTATATATATATTTCCACATATGAATGTAAGTGTATTTGTATATGAAATATTTGTTAAGTAAGTAGAAAACGATGGATCATTCCAATCGTATTACACTCGATTTATTCAGAGCACCCGCATTTCTAATTTTAGCTTCTTTATAGTTCCTAACATGTGGCATACTTTGTCGTCTTTGTATCTTTTATTTTATATACTATAATTAATTTTTTGTTTTTTAATATATTTTTAAATATAATTCAATGGCTAATTTAATAATAAAAATTATAATCATTGTAATAGTTAAATTTTTATTTTAATCAACAGAATTTTAACTAAAAAAGCAAACAAAAAGAAAATGTGGTAAAATACTTTTCTAAACATGAGTTTTATCCTTTAGTACCTCAAACATCTAATGTAAGCTAAATGCTGCGTTAAAAGAAATTTGGATTTATGTGGAAACTGCTGTTAGATTTTTAGATGTCTTTGTAAAAAATGAAAATAAATTTATTAAAGTTTTATTAGAAAATTTTATTTTATCTATGCTTATTTTTTTTTAATAATTTTTCAATAATAATAAATCAAAACAATAAAAAATGCTGACTGCCAATAAAAAAGTAAAATATTTTTAAAATCATTTAATAACTCAGTCTTGTTCCATTCACTTTGATAGAAAACATAATCCTTACAAAGTATTTAAAGTTTAATTTTCTCAAACAAAAATATCATTTAATGTATGATTAAACTCTATTAATAAATTATTATTTAAGTAGTGTCCTTCAATTATCAAGAAGTTAATTTAAGAAATAGTAATACATTATGTTTAGTATGACTTAATAGAAAAATTTAGCATTGTAAAGATTTAAGAGTTTACAGCGGTAAGAAATTTAATTGTAATAAAATTTTTTTTAAAACAGAAAAAAAAAAATTGAATATCGATAAGTGATAAAATTTATAGGTTTGGAGATTTTATGATTCAAACAAATTTATAAACAGCTGTCAAAAATGCAAAAAAGCATTCTTCATTTTAAAATAGAACATTGAAAAAATGAAATAGTACTAAAAAACATAATTAACTAAAAGGATTTAATTGAAAAGCGAATTTTCTATTGCTGCATTTTCCAAATATAAATTGGACAATGTTCATAACTATGTTAATATTCATAGTTACCCAGAGGTGAAATTTTCTTTAAATTCAATATATTCCTTCTTACCATATCCGTTTTTGTCTTTTATTTTGATTTTTTCATCATTTCTTCGTTTGATTCTTAGTTATTTTAGAAAATGAACTTAATAACTATTTCCTGCTATGAAATTACATTTATCGGTGATTTTATACATCGCATTGTCTACAAAAGAGAGAATTTTCACCGCTGGGTAGATTTTACTTCTTTGTTTTCTCCTTTAGTGGTTTTAATATGTTAAAAATATCCAGTATGCCCAGTAAAGTTGAGAACATCATTCGTCTCATATAGCGCGTCTCTACGATTATCTTAGGACATAAGTAAAAACTGTGTAATTTTTTAAGCCAAAACGTCAAAATGCAAAGCGAAGTGAAAAATTTCAACTAGTTTTGCACTTTTGTTCTAGCATCATTGTAAGGTACAGAATATAGAAAAACGCCTACTCTCTTGTAGAAATCATCAATCAATGTTTTAATAAATGGCCATAAAAGTAAACGTCATTGTATGCTTTCTTTATGCTTTATTGTAAAATTTTTGACCAGTTATCTTGTCGACATGAGTCACACATTTAGTCCTTCATAAGAAACTCACTAATGACTAATTTTCTTTTATAATCACAAATGCTAAAATTTAAACACTAAGTGATAACTAAGATAACTCTAGGGATGATAATAACCAATAATATTTTATTGTTAGTTTTCTATGCTTATCCAAAATCTAAGCACGTTCTTTCTTGGCATCATTTTCTCATAATATTTATCACAAATAATAAATTAACCAAAAAAAAAAATAAATAGAACAAAAAAAACATACAGAGTCAAGGCGATAACAACTAATGATCTCAGTCTGTCACCAAAAATTTAATACTATATACCATGAGTCATTATGTGAATCTATATGCATACAACTACATATATATTGAATATATATTGATAGAGTGTTAAAAATAAAATTCTCAACTTTTTAACAATTAATTTCAAGTAATTATGTGTACAGCACATGCAAAGCTTATTGTTTCCTTTAGAAAAACTTTTAACCAAAATAAGACAGAAATAAAGTAAAAAAAGCAATTACTAAATTACAACATTAAAATTTTAAAAATTTTTATTCTCAAAAAATGTTTTACTAGTTCACGTGTGTTTTTGTTTTGTTTTTAATTTTAAGGAAACCCTAAGAATTAATAAAATTGCTTCGGATATCACTAAAATTTAATTTATTTAAGAAATATACATTTTTTTTGAAATTTTATTTTCTTTTAATTTTCATTGTTTATCTCATTTGGCTAGCTGTGCTGCTCAACATGGATCCCTTGAAAGTTTTAACTCTTTCAAATATGAAAACTTTTTACATCAACTTAAAAAGGATGTTAAAAAGAGCACTGCTGTTTGTAGCCAAATTTATAACCGATTGGTAGAGCGTAATACATATTATGCTTGATTGCAGCCAACGAATTACCCATTATTTGGAGAGTTCACTGAAAGAACCTTTGAATTTGTAAAAACGCCAAACTATAACAAGCATCTTCATTGTCTTTTGAAGAGCCTCAGACGATATCCACCTTAGTAGCTAAAGTGGATAAAATTGAAAAAAAAAAATTGACACCATGCAAATTAAGCATGAGGTGTTTGTTATGCAATGCTCAATTATTTCCCTGTGTAAGGAACTACGTAGCAGTTAAAATTCCTATACAGAAAGTATTTCGCACTCGTTTCCGATGCCAATAGCTTCACTAAATGATCTTAATCATTTTGAAGAAGTTTTAGCAACTAACATCGCTAAATTCGATGAATGGGTACTTTTCTACTGAAAAATTCGTTCTTCAAATAAATTTTAATATTTCCTTTAGAAATCTCATTTTCTTCATAAACGCGTAGTTGACCCGTCTAAATTTCTTGGGATATTTTGAAATCCACCTTAACAGACGAAACGGCATCGCGTTTCGGCTTGGCTGGGACTAAAAATTAAAAGCCTGCCAGGTCACTTCGTGTAATTTCTGCACTGCGTGGTAAAAACTAAACTCTTTAACTTATATGGTCAATTTAATTGTTGGTTAATTTATATGTGCGTCAATCAAATGTACCCCACGATACCAGAGGAAATATTTGAAAAGCAAGTAATGAAATATTTAAATTATGCACATGACAGGCTTATTAAAAAAAATAAAGTGGATGATACACAAAATTAAGGTAATAAATTATTTAATTTTTAAAAAAATACATAATTGACATATTAATATATTTCAGCTGAAAACAAGGAAATTTTTAGGTTAATGAATATAATATATTTAAATTTAGTTGTTTGTAAAAAAAATTATAAAATCAATTATTTAAATCTAAGATTTAGTTGTAACAATTAAATATAAGTTAGTATTAATGATTTAAAAATTGTTCGTTTTTCTTTATCCTATCCATTTCGAGCATTGCACCATTTAATTATTTTTTCAGTTTTAATAACTTTTTACTTTGCCTTTTCTTATATATAAACACTTTTCATGTCACTTTCGAATGACCCAACAATTAAATAAAGTTATTTTAATTGACTCGATATTGTTAGTTTATATTATTATAAATTTTTAAAACAATTTCTTTGTATTTATCCACTTTTAGATACTTTGCATGTCAACATTTGACACTTCAAACAAATTGCTTGCGATAAAAATATCACCCAAACATATAAAAACGCATAAAACAAATACATAAATAGACTCCGTGCAAAATCCGTGAAAACGGAACGTCTACGGTCCCTGTGAACGTTTTGATTTCGGATGCCGTTTAATCCGTTTCAATATCCGAGACAGTCCGTTTACGGGTCCGCATACGGAAAATTCACGGCTTTTGTTAGTCTAAAATCGGAACGTAGACGAATCATAATGTTTGCTGGGTATTTTTATTGAACATTATGTTTTGCTAAAGTTCCGAACAGGCCTGGCTACGACTGACCAGTAGTTCCCAAGCTATTTTGGTCGTGGGACCCCCAAATTTGTTGCCAATGAGCGTGGAACCCTGAATAGGTTTTAAACACGAAGTATTATTCTGTTGTTTATACGATTTTATTGAATTAAACAAAACTCCAAAAAAAAAAAAAAAATAAAGTTCATCATAGATTCCATAGATTTAAGTATTCCTTTAATTGGTTATTTTGATTAAGGCAAAATAATAACAGAATTTAAGACTTCTGGATAGACTGAATTGGAAAATTGTTAGGAAAAGGCTTGGTTTCCACAAAAAAAAAGAAATCATTTTCTCTCAGGACAATGCATCTGTTTAGAAAGATATTTTGGCTATTAAGAAATTAAAAGATTTAATGTATTAATTTTTTAGGCTAGCTGAATTCCATATGTTTCGCGGTATATTATTAATAATTGTTAATAGTAGTAAGAAAACAATAAAAAATCATTAAAAAAAGTAATGTTAGAATGAATGCATTAAAAATGGCATGAGAAATGGTAACATGGACATACTATGCAGCTTAAAGTCTTTAATTTTAAGAAAAATACGTTTCAAATTTTGGTTACTCACTCAGCCCTTATTGAATTTTTGATTATTCAAATTGAAATATTTGTTCTTTTTTTCCCTTTGGCTTATTTATTTCTCATTTTTCATCTCTTGAAATTGTTAAAGGATTTACATTTTACATTTCAAATATTTTAAAACTAAATACGCTACAATGTTTGCCATTTAAATGATTGACAGAAATTTTTTACTATTTACTTTTATTTACTATTTTAAAATATATTTTTTTTGATATTTAAAAATGAACAAGTTTTTATATAAAATGGAGCAATTAGTCAATTATTGAATGAATAATTCTACAGCTAAACTGAAGCTGCTGGCATTTAATGATTCTTCATATTAGATTAGAATTATTTTTGGAATCATTATAGTTTCAGGCTTCTTCCTTGCATCTTAGCTTTATTACCTTGATATTATTTAGAATTTTTTTTGCAACTACTATAAAAATTATTAGTAGAATTTTTTCATGTTGTTTTTTAGAGCTCAATGTATCATTTTTTATTATCTGAATAGTTGTAAAATTCTTGCTAAAATACTGAAATCTTATGCGACCAATAGGAATAATATTAAAATACCTGTATAAATTTTTATTAGTGTAGTTAATCTCGTAAAATTAATTTAAACACACACACGAACACACAAATCTATTTAAATTTTAGAAACCATTTTTTGTTGTTTTTGTTTTAAATTAGCAAAGCTACAAAAAATTAATTATTTTGTTTAATAAAATTTGAGCTCAATATCATGTCCATTTGATATAATGAACCTATCACGTATTTCTTTTAAAAATGTTTTTTTTTTGTTGTTGATGAGAAAAGGAAAACCTTTAACCATAAAAATAACAAAAGCGACAAAAAAAGGGAACCCTAGAAAGCTTACACATTATTATTTAAATAACAAAAGTAAACAAAAAGGATTGAAATATTTGCACCTGCAAATACGATAGAATCTTACAAAATAGAATTTTTTTGTTTTTCTTTTTGTTTTTCTTTTTGTTTTTGAAAATGTTGAAAAGAGATTTTACTAAATGGAAGTTTAAAATGATTCCAGTAAAATTGCTAATGCTCTCTATTAAATGAATAATGAAAAGGATCATATCAAGGAGGACTTTAAATGTTGTTTGTTGTTGTTTTTTTTTTGCTAGCTTTTCTTATGGGAATTTGTCTAAACAAGAAATAAAATTTATATTTATTTATAAAGTGGTAATAATTGAAATATTTTTATCTAAATATTGATTGATTTTAGTCAAATCCTTTACATAAAAATTTCTTGTTTTTAAAAAGAGTGCATCATATATATTTTTTTTGTTTAAATTTTTCAACAAAAATTGAATTGAGTGTCGATATTGCATCGTTTTTTACACAAAACCTAGCTAATCCCAGGGCTTAAATGATTTAATTTATTATTTATTTTCACATAAAAAATTAAATTGTTATTCAGAAATTGAAATCTTTTTTTTTTTCTAAAGTAAAGCAATTTACAAGAAGAGCGAGCAAATGAAGCAAAATAAATAGTTTGCTACAAGCTTAAGAAAAAAATAAGTCATAATGATTATAAAGTGTGGATACTATCATTAAAAATTATGATAACTTTTTTATTGGTGTTTTGGTGATGAAAGGAATCATTAAAAAATGGTCCCATATTTTCAAAAAAGTAGTAATATTTCATTAAGGCAACATACAGTTGTACAAATCTTTGAAAACTTTAGCTAAATTGCATGAATTAATCTTCTTGCTGCTTTTGTATCCCAGTGTACCTTAGAAAATGGAAAATTTGCCACAAATTTTGGGATATTTTAAAGCCAAAATTAATAGAAAAGTTTAAAAAGCATTGAAATAAGTACTCGTCCTAGTCGAAATGTTTAATGACTGAATTTATTGAATTTGGTATAGTCGAGTCGAAATATTTTATGATGATTTCATACTGTTTATCTCGTAACTTTTTACTCATATCAGTATAATCTTATGTTAAAAGTTCGTACTGAATTGATATTGAAAGGTCTAGATAAGTCCTGATTTAACACTACCAGTATCAAATCAGATCACATAATCGGATGCACTTAACTAATGTAACAGTCTTTCGTCATTTGAAGGTTATTAAGAAAATATCCAAGTTTGGAAAGTTGCTAACTTATAAGCACTAAAAGCCAATTGCCAGCAGTGAATACAAATCTTTAAATCACACTTCCAAGGAGACCCTTTTTTAGATCGTTTGGTAATAGAAGCCAAAAAATAGATTATTTATCATATCAGAAGCTAAAAACAGTTGACCGATTAAAATAAGCAGCCAATTTAAATAGTAACAGGTGTCTTTACATCCTAAAAGTATACTTTCAAGTATTTGTATCGTGTGAATTATTATAGACCGTTAGAATCAAATCAAATTATTAATGCACAAATATTTACGCTGAACAATTTTGTTGTTTTTAACTTAGAATCGATTAAAAAGTGATCTCGATTGATGAATACCAAGAAAATCTTGTTCCATCATGATAACGCTAGCCCACATACAGCTTGAATAACACTACTAAAAAGTTAATTTTGAACTTTTACTGTAACTTGTATCCTTGGATATTGCTTCAAATGATTTTTACATACTTTATGCCTAACAAAATATTTCACCACGAGAAATTCTAGTTAAATTTTTAGTCTTTTTACAGCAATGGAATTAAAAAGCTAGCTAAAAAGCTAAGTAAGATGGCGAGAAATTGTTGATAGTGGGAGAAATCATCGTTTAAAATGTTAAATTGTGTTTTATTTAAATGTTTAAAAAACTTTCCAAAAAATTCATATGGATTTTTGAACTAACTTTTGGATGTTGAAATAGATTATGTTGATAAATAAAGTTAAATTTTATTTATGTCAGCCTTAAAATTCAGTAGCTAAATAATGTAAACTAACTGTTAACTAGTTAGCACTATTATTAATTATAATTATGAATATAAGAAAAATTCATTATACTTTAATCATTTTAGTCTTTTTATTTGTTCATTTGACTATAAAAAGAAAATTAATTTCCATTAGGAATAGTTCAATAACTGATGCTATAGTAGCTACTATTATTTTTTTGCTTTTTTTTATCCAATTCATATAAACTAACTGATGTACAAATCTCAATACTATGTCATACCCTAGAAGACTAACAACTAAACCTCATTAAAATTATCCATACCCTCGTGTTGGAAGTGCACTCATCCTATAACTTTTCATAGTGCAGTTAAAATGCTGCAGTCAAGTATAGTAATAACAATAAATAATTCTTGTATCTTTTGTTTTGATGTTGTTTTTTTGTCTTTTTTTCTGATTCTGTTAGTTTTTTAATACTTATTTCTATATTTTGTTATCTTTTTATGTTTTTTTTTTCTAAGCCAGCCAACATAAAGTCCAGATAAAATTTATTCAGTCATTTTCCTTTGGAAAAATATAAAATAATCGTTTAACATTTTTAGTATTTTAATAACTATCGTAGATAATAAATGTTATTTTGTAAAGTATTAATCAGTATTTAGCATTGTTTCATTTTGTTGTTGTTACCTTCATAAGTGTTTTATTTCAGGATTAATAGTTAAAGCTTTTTATTAACTTGTTTTATAATGCAAAGAAAATCAAATTTAAGTATTTTATGCTTGCGTAAATTTACACTTTAATAATTTATACAATTATTGCGATCTTGGATCTATATCTGCGATTTACCTACTTGAAATTAAATACAGATCTTGTTTACAGGCTCATGCTAGGATTTATATACCTTTATTTTTAATCATTAAACTATTACTACTTAGCTATAAGGAATTAATTATTTATAGTATTATTAAGGATGTACACAGTCTAGAATCTAACGGTAGTCGTTTGTCCGTTTGTCGATTTTTCGATTATTATTTATACAGAAACCGGTTTTTATTGCACTTACCAGTAGTTATTGAAAATATTTGCTATCGACTAGAAAATACAATAAAAACCGGATTTTACAGGCAAAAAATAAAACATGAAATCGACAACTATTTGTTGTGATGTGTACGGTTATCTTAAGAAATTGGAATGCGTTTTGTGATTTTTGTTTTAAAGAAAATATTGCTATTGTGTTATAAATTCGATAATATATTTTATCTTTTGTGAATATAAGATATCAAGTTAAAATCTTTTTTTTGTACTATGATGAAAATTATATTTAAAATAGTAGTATGTTCACACAGAACAATTGCTAACCAATTTATTGATATACATATTTACTGGCATTTACAAATTTTCATATGAGAAATTTATGGATTCTGACATAGTAAACTACTGCTTGAGTTTTATTATAGCTAGTCCAGACAGGTCACTCAGAAACAAAACTCACATTTAATAACATAACGAAAGTCATTTTTTCACCTAAAAAGCAGGATTGCAATTGTTAGAACAGC
This sequence comes from Acrocera orbiculus, assembly GCA_947359355.1. NCBI lineage: Eukaryota > Metazoa > Arthropoda > Insecta > Diptera > Acroceridae > Acrocera > Acrocera orbiculus. The sequence continues at coordinate 16,159,371 of OX375759.1, forward strand.
ATAATGAATGAAAATTGTGGAACTTTGGAATGCATTTACTTCAATTCAATTGGATGGCGCTAGTGAACATATTAGGCTACCATAGAAATGCTATACTTTTGTTTTTACATACATGAATTACTGATTTTACACAACAACAAACATTTCTCATTGCGTAATCATGTCTAGTTTTGTGGCAGAAAAAGAGCATATGCGGGAGGATCTACTTTTTTGCTTTAATTTGAATAAATTGGCTGCCGAATCGCATAGAATGGTTGTGGAGGCCAATGATGACAATTTGTTATGAAAACAACTTACAGAGAATTGCTTCATCGGTTCAAAAACCCGCCGTTTTGACTTGAGTGCGTTTGGTGGGATCAGCAGGGTGTCATCTACAAGGAGCTGTTGAAACCTGGTGAAACTGTCAATGCCCACCACTACCACCAATAACTAATTAAATTACGCCATGCCTTGCTTTGAAAACAAGCAGTATTATGAACAAAGGTATGAGAAGTTGATTTTTTTCCATGACAATGCCCCATCGTACACGTCAAGAAGGGTCCAAAACTACTGGGAGGTATTCGATTGGGAGATGCTACCTCATGCCGCTAATTCACCAGACTGGCCCTGTTCTGATTATCACCTGTTTTCGTCGATTAGTAACGCGCTCGCCAAACAGCACTTCGATTTATACGAAGACGTCAGAAAATGGCTTGATGACTGGTTTGGCTAGAAAGATGAAGAAGTTTTTTGGCATGCTACACAAAAAATGGCCGAGAGATGGGAAAAATGTGTAGCTAGCGAGGGCAAATACTTTGAATAACTTATTTTTTTGCTTTCTATAAAAAAAGGAATGTGTTTTTTCGACTGAAAAACGACGGATTTAAGTTTATACAACTGGTATATTTGCTTGCCACCCACATTTCTTTTTTCAGTGTATATGTACCTGGAACAATGTGAATTTTAGTTGTGAGTGGCTTATATACTCATAATATTACTTATAATATTATGTAAAGGTATTAAAAAGCTCTTAAAATTTATAAACTTCATAAAACTCATTTTGTTAGCTAAAAAGTGAGATAGATAGAACAAGAAAATAGATAATACTTTGTCAATAATAATAATAATAATAATGATGGTGCTTAAAGTACTTTTGATTGTGATATACAACCTTTTCGGGCCAAAGTAAGTGATTATTAAGGTTGTAAATAAATAAAAAGAATTAATAAGAGGATTTAAAGAGAACTTTGAAAAAATAACAGATTGCACAGAAGAGGCAGTTACTTTTAAGCGGAATAAGCAGTTACAATAACAATTTTGAGGACGGCGTTTACCACCAGTATAACACACGCGATTAGTTTTTCTAGCAGCGTGTACCGCCGGTGGCTCATATCGGCTATAGATTTGTTGGATAAAAAAAATATGTGGTTAAAAATAATTTTTTTATTAAAATCAACTTTTAATTTTTTGCTAAACAACATTTTGTGCAAGGCCTTCATGAAGCGAAATAGAAAAAACTGGGCCGTCCTCAACGAGTAGAGCCATCGCATAGCCTGAATCAACTTTTTATTAATATTATCGTTATGATCTTTATAAAGATTGTGCACTATATTAGTGCATTCGCATGAAACGATGACTGACGAATTTACTGACCAAAACTCTATCTGAAAAAATATCGTTGGCACAGATTGATTTATATTGATATTTAATTTATTGTAATCCAATTCTAATTATTGAAAATTATATATTAAAAATTTACAGAAGTGGAGATTTAATTTAAAAAATAATAACAAAAAATTCTTCTATTAACATTAAAATATTAATTATAAGAATATTAAATATATAAACCATTCCAACTTTTGTAACGTAAAAATAACTTTCGTTAAGTTTCATTGTTTCAAAATAGTTAAGATTTTCCCTACTTATTGTCATATTATTATAAGTAAATCTTTTGATTATTTAAGAAATTCAAGTTGTAGTTGAGCTTGTGCTCTGAATACTCGCTCATCTTTAGATTTTTCACTCCGTAGTTATAAAACTTTATTAGATATGGAGGAAGTCTAAAACTGGAACTATCAAGTAATACCAGCGCTACATCAATAACTCTAACATCTTTTGTATTTGTGTTGTGTCTTTAAAAAAAGGTGATTTCCCAAGAGTTGAATCTCTGTACCTTGCCTAGATATCCTACATTTATCTACATCAAATTGGTAGCTTTAGCTTTGCTTATAATTAAAATAATTCCTTACTTATGATGACATTCGTCTATCGCTTTATAACATATACAGATGAATCTAGAAAGAAAATTTTTTTTTCCATTTTCCTTGATTCATTTTCGTTATAATTTTGTTGTTGTTTGTTTCGTGAATTTAAAGTTAATTGTCAGCAACTAAACTCGCTCAATGTATGTTTATGTTTATTTAATCCTGAAAGATTAAAAATCAAATTGAACATAAATCAAAAGAAACAAGAATATTTTTGTACAAGTAAATTTATTTAAATATTGAAAAAAATAAAGAAATAAATAAAAAAATAAAAACAAAATTAAACTTCTCATAAAACAAAACATTTTTCAAAGGGAACAACTTATCATCCTTTTGTCTTAAGTTGACTTCATTAAAAATTTTATCCTTATGGTGTCTGCCGTTAACAATTATGAAAATTTCTTAGTTCCCAAAAGATAGGAAAAATAAAACAAATTACAAAAACTCAATTATACTTGTAGAAGAAATGTTAATGACTTATTTTGATTTATTTTCTTTTGCTTTATTACCCACAAAATTTGAGTCGTTTATCTACTATAATCCAAGAATTTTGCCAAAATTGTTCAATTGTAATTCCTTGATTTCATGTTTCTTTACAATCTGTGTATAGTATGGAAACTTTTTTACCATTTTACTATTCTAACTGTTTTAGATATAATATTTTCTGCTTCTATCACCTTCTTATATTATGTTCATTAGTTTTTCGTTCTTTCATTTCATCCTTACTATCCCTTCGTCGTTTAAATGTCTGCCTACACAAAAAATGTATGTATTTCATATACATATATATAAAAATGTTTGATTTCATGTACACTCAATTTAAAATGCAGCTGATTGTATCTGTGCTAGACATTCTTAAGATTCCGTTTAAATGACGAAATGTCGCCAATATTCTTGTGCTTTTAGTAGTTATTATATATTTATATTGAAGGATATCAGGATATATACATTGATAACGATAGCATAGAATTTCAAGAAATTTTTCCATAATTAAATTACTTTGCTAGTTTTGTTTATTTTTTTTTGTTACTAATTAAAATATTAATTTAAGCAATTTTTAAGATTTTTATCTTTATTTTTAAATTTTACATTATTTCAAATGAAATATATTAAGATCTAAGTAAGCATATTTTCTGCCTAATTTAGGCAACAGTTTTTGGTGTAGGCATACAAAAAAAACTATATTTAGAAATTTAAATCGGCTTAGGAGGTAAGGGGTTTGCATTTTTGAAAAATCTATTTTGTTTTTTTTTCGTCTTTTTTTATAGTTAAATATTTCAAGAATATTATCTCAAAATTTAAAGTTGATCAGAGCAAAACTTTCAAAGTTATTGACTATTTAGTCTCCTCTCCTTTACTCATTCATTAATTCGTTTTTAGCTTTCAAAATTTTTAAATGTCTTTTTTGAAAACAACTTTTTCAACTACTCTTTAAGGAGGTTTTCAACTTACAAAAGGGCGGAATTTTTCGTCGCTTTGACTAGATTTTATGAGTTTTTGATTTCAGGTAGTTCTCAACTAAGATATAGTGAGCTACAAAAATCATCCCTTTCCAAAGTAGTCTTTGGAAAAGCTATGTGGATATTTTCTCATAAAAAATTACAGAATGTTATTAAGGTCATTCTTAATAATGTAAAAAACCTTGAGTACATAGTGTGCTCAGAGTTTGTATTGATTATTTTGTTTGGTTTTAATAAACCTAATTTCTCTCCAGCTTCAAAAATTTTATTTGTCTTGGTCTATAAATATTCTTTTTGTAAACTTATTTTTATCTAATCAACAAGTTATTTTTTAGTTTGGGAAAAATAAGATTATAACCTTAAAAAAAGTGTAAAATTTTCACATTCTATCATTAAAATTGATTTTTTTAAATTTTCAAAGTATGCATGTCATAAATAGTTAAATTATTTTGTTTGGAAAAAATTCTTCATAAACCAAACGAAACGAAAAGCGCTTAAAAAAGTTAGGAGGAAAAATTACTATTGGCTTACTATCAGTTATTAATTGAAAATACACCTCTAATCTTTCATAAAACTGTCATTATATTAGCCGACAACTAAATTTGAAGCTTCTTTGGTGGCCTTTTAAATTTTTTTATTACATTGCATGCATTCCTCTTTCAGCTGTGGATCACGCCATTCGATATAGCTATATAGTTTTTTTCATCTTAATTTCATGAAAATTATTTTAGCTACACCACGACATCTGTGAAGCTGCTAAGTTTAATTTTTGTGTTTTTTTTTGAGCTTCTATAATATTCTTATATTATAACATTGATAAAATTACAGATTTTTATAATGTTTTTGGAAATAATTTTTAATTGACTTTAATAACTTTGAGGACTTGCTTTCAAAAATACGAATAACGAGGGAATTTTCTTTTTATTCCTAAAACTGATCCTAGTTAATTGGTAATACGAATAGTTGCAAGTTATACTATAAAAAGTAACAAGTTTTTTTGTTGTACATTTGAAAACTTTACTAAAAAAAGTACATAGTTTAATAACTAATAATCTGGTATAACTGTATCTATATGCAACCCAACACAATTAGGATAATATTAATATTATAATAGTTAAAAGAAAAATGAAAAATTTTTTTTTTATTTTTCTGCAAAATAATCAATTTTTTGACTTAATTTGTCGTAATTGTAACAATAATTTTAACAATTCGGATTTAACTTTTTCTTTATTATTTAAAGATAGAATACACAATTAGATCTGTATATCTATTCTGTTCCTCGACACCTAAATTCTACGTCATCCATCCAAGATTCATATTTTTCTGCTTATTTTTTTGGGATTGCTAGAGGAGGAGATTTCTTAATATTTTCAAGAGCAATTTTATGCAACCAAAAGTTAAGTAAGGGGGAGAAAGTTAAAAAAAAACAAAAGAAAAAATCGCTCCAGGATAATGACTTTAAGGTCATTCATAGGTGTTTTCCCCGTCAAAGTTATAATTGAAGGATTTCCGTTTTCTCTATGGGGTAGATTTATATTCTATTTTAGTCATCGAACCAATATCCCAAGTATCAATAATGGTTTAATTGTAGTGTGATACAATCATTCATTTAAGGTTTCCGTCACTAGATTTTTTCTAGAATTGCCTTGGATGTCTTGCTAGTAATGTATTTTGATTGAAGATTACAGGACTATTTGATAAGAATTTTTTTAAAAAACTCAATTCAATATTAATATGAGTTATAGAATTATTTGGTAAACAATTAAATAAGGAAAATAAGTAAATTTTCAATGTAGAAATTTATATTTGCTTATTATGAAAAAATGTGCAAGTGAAAAATTTATAAACATAACTTAAGAAATAGAAAGTCGGCATTATGATTGAAAAGTAGTTCTCTTTCAATGATGATGAGGTCCTGAATTTCCTACATTGAAATAAAAAAATTGTAGACTTAAATTTTTATTTAGCTGGCTAGTAATAATTTGTTTTTTGATAAATTTGAAAATTAAAACTAAAACAAAAATATTTATTTATTTTTTGTTATTGCATAAAAGATATTTATTAACCCTTTAAAAAATAATCACAGAATTAATGTATAAAGATATACAACAAAAAATAATAACATTTTTGTAATGTTAACCCGATACCATATCAGCAAATACATATATATATATACACACACACACACCCACACACACAAACACCACCGCCAAACCAAAATTTTAAATATGTTGGCTGTCAATTGTACCTAATTATCAAAAAAATTTTGTTAAGGTTTTTACCTGTCATTTAAAACTGACTGTAAAAAAATTTATTTCATATTAAACTTTTTTTTTGATTTTTGAATAAAAAATAAATTTTTAGATTAAATGTGACGGTAATACCATATAAGAATTATTAAATTGTATTCTGTTTAATAATTTAAATAGAAATTTTCTTTCAACGATTCACCCTCTCTTTCATTTTTTTCAATTCACTTTACAATAAAAAAATTTTTTGTAAATCCACGCCAGCACACATTTCAAATAAGAAAATTATTATTTGTCTACATAAAGAGAAAAGACAGAGAATAAAAAAATTGCTCTTAGGAAAATTGTTAAATTTTATGTGCCTGTGTGTGTACAAAAAAGAGAAATTGAAAAACGCATTTTCAAAGTCAATGTGACAAATTGCAAATTTAAGCTGTACACACAATTAAAATTGATACTATATATATATATATATATATATTCAAGTATTTGTTAAAATTGAATTAGCTTTGGTTTTTGGTACTATTTTTTGTTTATTTTTTGTTAAATGTATTCGATAATCATCACCGTTATATAGCCACAAAGTGAAAATTTACGCGATAAGCTTAGCGTTGAGCGTGATTATCTCGATCCGCCTGTTAATTATTTGAACGGGACGGTCGAGTTATTTCAATTGACGCGCGCAATTTTTTTTTTTTTTAACTTTTGTTGTTGTTTTTTGTTTTCTTTTAGTTTTGGCTCCCATTAAGTAAATTATTTTAGACTTTTTATATATATTTTAAATGACTATAATAATCCTTTATTTAAAGCTTTTAATAATTACAAATTGGGATTGATTGGATTGATTACATTTACATATATTGATATGGATAATAGTATATGTAACCTATAGCTGTATAGATATTTATATTAATTAAAATATAAAAGTCTAAAAAAATAATTTTATCAGTTTGTAAGGTAGCGCAAACAAAGAACAACAAAAATGTAGGAAATGTTTTTGTTTTCAAATGAAATATTTGCAATGCGTTTTAGCTCGATGAATGACGTTGATGAGACAAGATGTAATTTCATTATGTATATGTATAGATTAATGGTGTATATAATCTGATAATAGAGTTTTATATTAACCCAAAATGGATTTAAGTAGAAGCACGTATAACTTGTTATTTTGTTTTTCTTTTTAAAAAACAACAACCAATTTTTCTATCAATACACTTAATTAAGTATTTGAATGTAATGGTTAGTATGCCATAAATGAATACAAATAATTTTGTTTTCCCAAATGGAATTTTCCGGTCTTCAAGAAAAAATTTATAGCTTCTTCTTCAATGTTTTATTTTTGTTTTTTGTTGTCATTTAGTTTAAAAATTTTTATTTGTGTTTTGTACTGGAATGAGTATAAATGAAGGATGTTTTAATTTGTATTTATTTATTTGTTTTTTTTTTTTTTTTTAAAAAGAAGAACTTGAAATATTTTAACCCTTAAGTGTACTATGTTTAGTCGTTCTTATGTTTCAATATCACAGTATTTGTTTTTGTGACTGTCATTTAAAGTAGAAATAAAACGTAGACAACGTAAGCAAATGGACAAGGAACTGGAAAATCAAACTAAATGAGCTACGCCGTAAGACTAAAAATCTCCATACATATCTTACTGGAGTTCAAATATTCCAGGCAAAATCTTGGACTTCACTTATATTTAGACTCAAGATTGAACTAGAAGCAACATATGTTAGAGTGGGTCTACACAGGCCAACTCACAGCGAAACCGGTTTTTTTCATACAAAACTCACAGAAACAAAATTTAGACAAAAAATTAACACAGATAAAACTTAAACAGCGTCAAATGTATTGGTTAATAGGACAACATTTCCAACTTAAGCTGCATTGCAAATGATATACTATATTTATCATCAAACTGATCTGGGTGTATAGAATCCAGTTATGGGGATCCACGAAACAATCAAATCGGATTATAATCCAACAATGCCAAAACAAATTCCAGGGCATGGTAACAAACGCTTACAGATATATGTGAGCAATCAGGAAAGTCACAAGAAAACAAAATAAAAATAGAGAATTGGGAGCTAAACATTAGTTCAACCAAACCCGCACACGTTTTTGCTTCCTATGAAGCACAATTCAAAAATAGTAATACATTAACTAGTTAAGATTGTACTAGACATATCCAATAAAGGATGTTATCAAAAGAAATAAACAGAAAACATGTTTAAAATATGCAAATTGGTGGTAAAAGCATATAATTGGAGAAGATAATAGTTTATATATATATATATATATATATACATATATATGAGTATATTAGTATTCTAGAGTTGAGGACAAAATTTTTAATTATAACTTGTCATTCTTCACAAAATTGAATATCCCACAGTATGATTTTTTTTATCCAATTTTTATAAGCATGTGTTAGTATTTTAATTAAAATATTGACTAAATGTTAAATTATACTTTAATCTGATCATAAAATATGAACTGTAGCTTTATTGAATTTGTCAAAAAGACACTTTCTCTATAGAATCAAAGTCTCCCTTAAGGATCATTTACACCAAATTGTTTTTTTTTTTCCTGTTTGCTGCATTTTCCAACTATAAAGTTCTTAAAGCAGGGTCCTGTACCTTACGTCTAAGAATATATAAGGGGGCAATCTCTTTAGAAACAAGCATTTGATTTAGGAATAAATGAAAAGGCAGGACTCTTCTTCAAGAAATTGAAATTTTGAAAAAACAACGACACAAAAAAATTTTGTAGACGTTTTTAAACACGTTTTTACTGGACTATTGTCAAAGTTAAATTACTAAAATTTGCTTCATTTAAAAAAAAATAGGAAGATGATCATACTGGCCCTTTGGTAATATAAAGATTAGTTAGCTACATCTGTGAAAAAAAATGTTTTTTGTATCACATTCGCAGTTAGATTTAATCTAAAACTTTCACAATTATTTACTGAGATTTTTGGCCAGTAAAAATATACAGTTAGAACTAAGATAACCCGTTTTCTCGATTCATCCAGTATCCTTAGTAAGTATTTTTATTTTTTTAAGAAATTCATACTTATGAATAATTCTTAATTAAATATTTTTAAATTTCGTATTTGTGATTAATATACGCAATTGATGTTGGATGAATGTTGAATGGCTAATAAACACCGCAGAGTTTGTGCTTTAACCTTTTCGATATTTAATTTAAGGGTCTGTGATTTGGGATGAACCATATGAACATGTAATAGAACTTACGGCCTTATTACATATTTTATTGAGATTGTTTATCTTATATTTGAAGGATGTCTTTACTTGGTACAAGCCAACAGATATGACTAACAATAAGTATTACAATTATTACTAATCAAGTTAAAAATATAATGAAGTTAAATAATTAAAATTATTTATTTTTCGTTTGATCAATTTTCTTTTTCTCTTTTTTCTTTGCTTCTTTTATGTTTTTGTTAAACTGAAAATTTTATTTTTCTTCAACATACAATTCATTGAAATTCAATCAATAATTTTTTGTTAAAGTTTAACAAAATTGAACTTTCTCTTTAGCTAAAACACTATATGCCTAAATATATAAAAACTAAAAAGAAATTCAATGTAAAAATATACTATATTGCCTGACCTAATGATAAATGTCTGTCTTTAAATTATATAGTTGTGCTGCTCAAAAGAAAAACAAAAAACCAAAAAATCAAACATCACAAGCTAAAGATAGGTTAATAGTAAATATTTAAGATTAGATACAGTCCATTCCCATATTCTCTTTTAGGCGATTTTTGGTTACTTGCCGACATTGGATGCCTTTTCATTCAAAAAATCAAAATATTGGTATCCCAACAACAAAATCATCTACTAAAGAAAAGAAAAGAAAACTAAAGGCTCAGCAAGAAATCAGTTCCGTATGATTCAATCAGTCAGGCATGCATTTAGATGTTTTCTCGCATGTATAATTTTTTTATATACATTTTTACACATACACAAAGATGACTTTAAATGGAAAAAATATTTCTCTTGTCCTGCAGGCAAGTCTTTGTTTTGTTTTTTTTTTCCTTTCCATTTCTTTACCATGAATTTGTATCCTTGATGTTTTAAGGAAGCTATTTTGTAAAATATTTTGTTTTCGTTATTCGTTTACCTTTTGCAACCAAAACTTTCGAAAATATTGAAATGTCCTTGGATTAAGTATAATAATGTTAATACCCGACAGAAGTATATGTATATAAGGATGTCAAATGTTTAAGTATAATGTTAGGTTAAGAAATTTTATCCTTTTTTGAAAATGAAACTATTTAAGTGAGAGTTGTTAACCTTTAAAAGTAATAAAAAGTAGGTAAAATTTTTTCACACATTTTAAAAAAAAGGAAATTTTATTTATCAGTGGCTTAAAATTGTATGTTGGCTAGAATGTCCTTTTCTTTTTGGATTTGTAACTGATTAACTTTGTAACTTTTATAAAAATTTAAATGAAATTTAAAGAACAGTTTCGGCAATCTTTGTTAGAATTAAATTTCACAAAAAGGATTAACTATTCAATGAATTCTATGCAATTTATAAGTAAAATTTATTTTTAGTTTAATTTTCTACTTTAAAGATTTTGATTCTGTTCGATTTTAATTTTAGCATTATTATTTTGTATTTTATGTCCTTAATGGTATTTTTATATACATTTTCAAGAGCTAGAATAAATGGTCCCTACTTTGAAATCTATTAAGGCAGGATATTGGTCAATAAGACTTTAATCAGTTAAATAAATCGTTAACTATTGTGATGTTCACGAAAAATATCAATAAAAACTATTGAATTGGGTTATTGCTGCGTTTAAATTAAAAAATAATAAAAAATCGGCAAAATAGCTAAAAAGAAAGGTGCTCTTTCATTTAGAAAAAATGACATCGTATAAACACAAATAACTATTAAATTAGATCTCTAGTGGCTATTCGCTGCTTGCAGATCCTTAAAATATTTCAGGAATAGGCATAATGTCTCCATTTGAGAAGCCATCACCAAAACTTAAACCAAAGATTGTCCGAATAAAATTATCACTTTTGGATGAGATTTTATTAATGAATTGTGCCAAATTTCACTAGTTTCCTTTAAAATTTTACAAATCAATCTGAATTGTATCTCAGTTATTTACTTTGAATTTAAAGTGATTTTTTGATTTTATTATTCAATTTTTATGCTTAAAATTAATAATTTTATCCTACCAGCTATCTTCAAATATAGACAAGAAATAATTTCAGGATAATAGTACAAAAGAAAATTGTTGTAAAGTAAAAAACTTGAATACACTATAAAAATTAATTTTCTCTATTAACCAAATTAACTAAAATTTCAAGATTTAAAAGCAAATGATGAGATTCTATCTTTTTTTGGAAGTGCGAGAATGAAATATATTTTTTAATTTTTCATGTTCATTCCAACTCTTAAGTTTTAACAAAAATGTGATGTGTGTCTTGCTGTGTGTACTAAATTATTGAATGATAATTATTATCTGTCATTTGTGAGAAATTTTGCTGCGAAAAATTAAATGTAAAGCTCATAACTGTAAATAAACTGTTTTTATTGTTGCATGCTACATATATAAATATGTAAATAAAGTTTTAATTAAAAAAATTTTAAGAGTAAGTGTCTGCAACATAATAATAAAACTTTAGATAATAAATAATTTATGATATTAAATTTAAATTTTTTACACAAAATATCGTGTCAAAAACTCAAGGGAAGTGTTTTGTTTGTCTCAGAGTATGATACAAAATTGTGAGAAATTCTAAAAACAAAAAAAACATAACACATAGGCATAAGCTTATATTCTCACTAATCGTTTAAATTTAAATGCATACATTGAGGTCTATATCTTAAAAAATGATTGCTGAATATTAGATTAAACTCCAATAAATAATCAATAATATTTTTGGAGTTAATTTTTACATAAATTTTCCAAATATATAATTTCACCCAGCCAAATAGCCAAATATTAATATATTTAATTTTAGGGATATTTTGTAATTCAAATTTTGTTAATTTGCTTCAAACTATAAACTTTCCTAGGAACTTATTATAATCAATTTCGTAAGAAATTTCTTAAAGAGTTTGCAGAAAATTAAAGAAAGAAATAAAAACTAAGTCACATTAAAAATATCCAGGAATTATTTATTTTATACAAGTTCATTTACCTTTGAAAAATTTGCGTTCAGTCAATAATCCTTTCAAATTTGTTAATATTACCCAAAAATTTAAAATGATAAAATATTTGTTTTCTATGATTTTCTGTGATTCTGTGGAAAAAAATCACAGAAGAAAAAAAAAACTTACGGATATCCAAAACTATATTATTATTATTATATAATTCAATATTTTCAGGATAGTTCTAGACCATATTATTAAAAGTTTTAAAAATCAATTAAATGGATACTTAAGGTAAAATTTATTTATACTATTAAAAAATTTTTATTATTGAATTTCTTGCACATTCTTAAATTCAATGGAATCAGAGCTAGAAAAAAAGCAAAAACCAAAAAGAAAAAATATCAACTGACAAAGATGTCATTGAACTGTAAATTTCATACAAATCTAATTAATTAAATGTTGTTCTTTTTTGGAAGTAAATGCCAAATACTAAATTTTTTTTTTTTTTTTGTATTTAAGAAGAAGGACATTTTGATTTGACTGCAAAATAGTCGCTAAACCAAAAATATTAATTTTATTAGGGGTCTTCAGCGTAATTCCATTCAATCAGACTATTTTATTAAACATCTAATACGCTATCAACCCTCCAATTAAGAGAAATGAGTACCAAATAAATTTCAATACAATAAAAAGATAAAAAGAAGAAAAAAGAAGCAAACAACCTAAAATAAAATTAAGGTGATTATCGTCAATGACCTCAAGTCATGTGTGTACATATGTTAGAAAATTTAGAAAGAAATTTGAATGGGAAAAGAACTATAAATTTTGTAGTATTTTTTATTATTTTTATCATTTAACCAATACAAATATAAATATATATATATATATATATATAAATATATAGAAAAGGTGTAACAAAAATTATTTTTATGCTAAGCTTTTAGAAAAATAATTTAATTTGTTGCTATCCAAATTGCAAATTATTTCTTATCTTATTCACTATGATAAAATTAATGACACTTAAAATCAATAATTTCGTTTTTTTTTCTTGTTTTTTTGTTTTTTGGTTTTCTGCATTTCCAAACAAACTGAACAAATAAAAAAATTTAAGTACATTGTTCCAGATGTAAAGTTTTTAGTATTTCTGAGGTGTATTTCAGGTGTTGTGTTGTTTTGGCTTTCGATTAATGATTACTAAATATGTATAAAAAACGAAAAAAATGATTTATTTATTTTTCTATATATTGATTGACCTTGATGTTATCATAGTGTTTATTGGATTTGAATTTATTTGAATAAAAAAATTTTTGTTTTTGGTTTAATTCTTTTATGAGATCTTTTCCACATTTTTTTGTTTTCTTTTCAAAGCAAAAACTTAGTTAAATACTTTCTAAAGATCTAAAGTTTAGAATCTAAAGGGTATCAATCCTTAAACTATAAATGTAAAAATTTTAATAAAAATCTGACGTGTAATCAACAAAGTAAAGTAGGTTTGGATACGTTAATTTTTGTTATTCCTGTTTTTTTTGTTGATATGACTTATTAAGGATCTTATTAAGGATTCATATATTATTGTAACCTGTTATTGTTATATAAATCTATATTTTTGTCTTGATGCGTGGAGATTCATAGTTTAAATCAAAATTTAATTTTATGAATTTCATCCTAATTTCATAAGATTCTCCGGATAGATATTTTTATCTCTTACCATCAGTGGTAATTAGTTAAAAGGAATTGTTATTCACTTGTTTTGACGATGGTTAGATGTCTGTTGAATTCTGTTCAAAAATCAAAAATTAGAACTAATTGACTAAGGCAGTTATTCATTATAGCCAGATTTAAAAATAACATCATATTTGGTGAAATTTTTTTTATGGTATTCTAAATTCACATTTTTGTGAGCTTCTCTTACCGCCACGCCGGTTAATCAAGAGGAGCTTAAGCTTCACTTAAATAAACCAGAGCTATACTTGTATTGCTTAAAAAAAATCTCTGGAAAACATGCCTTTTTTGCAACGAATTAACTGAGCCTCCCACTTAAGTGTGCACTGAAAAATTTATATTTCACTTGAAATCAAATTAAATCATATTTAACCAAACTTACAAATATAAGTTCGTTCTGTCTGCACTACTGTTCTACTGTCTGTAGTTATTTTCCTTTATTTTTATTGACAACAACTAAAAAAACAGAAGATAGCAAACTTTTATTTGAAATTAATTTTTAATAGTATGAAAAAAAGAATTAAATAGTGATACACAAAATGGGATTTAATAAAATCATTTTTTTATTTTTTTAGATAAACATTCAAAATAATTGAAATTTTAATTTCGAAATTATTTAGTCATCGTAATTCTTTAGCTTCCCTAATATTAACCTTTCCCGTGACCTCTATAATTAATACAATAAATTTTTGCCCTTTTTTGTTTTTTTCTTTGTAGCCCATTAGCTATATTTTAATTCCATTGAAGCCACTAAACAGTTGAATTTAATGGCGGAACTGTAGGGAAAACCACCGCCGGATGCTAGCTACCATGAAAATGAAAAGACCAAGTCTTGTCTTGTTTATACTTTTGGTGTTCAGAAAATATACAGACTGAAAGGGTTCATACTCATACTTTGTTCTCTAAAATTTGTAATATATGTATAACAGGATATATATATATCTATATATATCAAGGACATTAAGGAGAATAAATTGTGAAACATGCTGTACTATTTATAAAAACTTTGTAGATATGAAATTTGACAACATTTTTGGTTATGAAAAAATTTTAAGGGTATACAGCTTACTTAGTTTACTGGCTTATTTGCATTTCAATTTTTATCCATTTTTGTTATTTTATTTGAATAATATTTGAAATGCTTTATTAAAAAGTATTAATAAGGTAAAGAATCTCTGATAAATTTCTTTTATTATTTAATTTAATGGAGAATTTCTTCCAGCCATTATCTTATTTTTGAAACCAAATTCTCTGTGTTCAACTAAAATTTTAATTAAAACGACTGTTATAAGGATATTTTGAGCGGTAAACTGGCATTATTGACTTTAGTAAGCTTGAATTACTTCAATTCTGTCCACAAGAAAATAATGATTAGGGTTTAAAATTTTAAGTTAAGATCAATACGTTTATTTTTTGTTAAAGCCAAAGTAGGTAAGTTATTATTGCTAATAGGTTGCTACTCTCCTTAAGTGAGAAAAATCAATTGCATTCTCGCAGAGCCTTAACCGGGGTATTCACTATTTTTTCCAACTCGTCAAATGGCTTTCTCGTCCCATATAAAGTATATGGAAATGACGATTTGTGAGTAAAAAATTAAACATTTTTAATATTTGTTAACTAAATTCATTGATGTTTTCCCCGAAAAAGTAAGTGTTATGACTGAAAAATAGCATCGCTTTCATTGATGAGCTATGTACCTTCCCTACTGGGTTATGCATTTGTACATATATACATTTTGCAGTTAACCTTGGTGAGTCTGTATTATTTTCAGATGGACTTTTAACCTGAATATTTGAAGAATTCGCTTCTCTTGATACATCTCAATGTTCAAATCCAAAAATATTAATATATTGGTTTGTGTTCATTTGATTCTTGGTAAGTCTAATTATTTGCCAGACTCAATTTCAGTTCAAATATTTAAAGTTTCCCTTTTGCTTGGTACCTTTTATATCTAAATTAAAAATTTCATCATAATGACTATTTTTTTTTTACACATTTAAACCAAGAAACCTCCTCATTGCTTAATTTAAGTTAAAGCTGAATTAATGCATTATTCAAAAATGATACTTTCAAAAAAGTTTCTTTATTTTTGATTGATGCTAAATCAATTCAATATTTTTTCACTTATATTTTATATAGAAAACTTATGCACATGTCTATACATCATTTTATTTGTTTTATTATCTACCTGTATAGAAAAAGAAAACACCATGTGTATCGGTGGGAGCATCACCTATCACCATAAAATAATTTTGAGATAGTAAACACTAGTCATGGAAGGATTTTACTTCGCCTTACTATGCATACAGGATTGTTATATCCTTCTATCTGATACCTAGAGTATAAAGTTTTTGACTTTTAGCTCCATCAATATATATATGTATATATATACATACACATAGCAATAAATATATATTCATGTGAATGTATTTTGTACTAAAGAGGATAAAACTCATTTCAGATACTCTTTAATACCCTATATAATTTCTTACATAGAGGAAAGGAGTCTGTCGGGCTCTTTTGTTAGGGTTTACTACCTCCAACTTTCCTGTAACTTAAAATAAAAAAGAAAAAGTTTTTTTCTTCCTTTTTTTAGGGGCCACTTACAATGGTGTTTAGTCATATTGCGTTCATCGTAATTATTCATTTTTTTTATGTCAATTTATTAGAATAAGTTTGAGTGATATTTTGTTTGAAAACAATTTGAATTATTATGGAATAATTTTGTAAGACTTGATAGTTTAGTTAAGGATTTAAAATAAAAATGATACGGACTGTAATAGGAGGTTTGTGATCCAAGTAGAATCTAGAGTACGGCATCTCTCTCAATGATTTGCTTTTATTTTGTACACAGATGAAACCAAAATGGGTTTTGACACAGGAACAAATGGTTCAGGGTATATATGTTTAATAACTCTAGATCTGGAATTGTTTTTCGAGCGAAAAATTTGAAAAACTATAAATGAAAAATATGAAATTAAAACTGTGATACACTTCATTCATTGTTCGAGACACAAATTTGTGCGCACTTTGTAAACGTTGCGACACAGTTAACTGATTAAAAATAAATTATAATAATTTATAAAATGAGAAAGGAAGACTTTAGTAAAATTTGAGCATTATATTCGCCATTTTTTTTGTTGCAAAAAAAAAGCAAAGTTTATGTGAGGAAGTTGATTTTCATTTTCAAAAGAATCGAATATTGATGAATATTGGTGGTATAACATTCGGTAGTCCCGCTAGCACTTCATCATCTGAATAGAAAGCTGTTTTAATATATTTCAAGTGTATTGTTATTAGTTTTGTAATTTTTATGGTCCATTTGACTCTCTATGATGGCGAGTTACTTATAAAATGGCAATCGGATTATTTATTTTGTGTTTTATATTCAAGGGCTTTATTTTACGATTTTCGTCTTCCAAAAATTTCTTCTTCTTTATCTTTTAAAGGATAAATTCTTTCTTTTTCCGTAGGTCCATTACGTAGTCTCGCCAAATCCCATGTTCCCGCATGTGACAAATTCCATTTTTGGTTATCCATGTTTTCAAATATGGTTATCTTAAATAAAAAGATTTGAAATTAATTATTGAATTTATTAATAACTATATATAAACTTACCGCTTTTGATGCTTATTATATATTTTTCAAAGGTAGCTATAAATCACATTGTTCTGATTACTGTTGTCAGATGATCATTTTTAAGCCAATGATATTAGGTTAGTGAACATTATATTTTTCATAATATTATTGATAATATATTATCATTACGGCCTAAGGATCATTAGTGCCTGTGTGACTACCATGTAAGTTAAAATTGCAATAGACGAATCATATAAAGGATGTTCTTTACAAACCAAAATCTGTCAAAAATCTATTGAAATATGATATTATTTTTTTTGAAATCTCTTATAAATTCTTATGTTTTGAATTTAATCAAAAAGAAGGGTAGGACTTTTTTATTTCTATGAATTGATAATTCGAATAATTGAAAAATGCTACAAATTTCTTAGTCATTTCAAGCGAACTAATTTTACTTTAACAGCAAAATAATTAAATTTATAATGTACAGAAAAAAAGAAACAAATATCATCCAACTCTGATTTTATATAATTTACTAAAATTATACAAAAAAATTTTGCTTAAATTGTAATAGATAAAAATTTTAGTTATCATTAAATTTTGTTTTATTTTTAATTAATTTTTATTTATTGCAAACAAACGTCAAGACTGACGTCAACTGAATTTTTAATAATAATTTTTCTATTTTTTCTATTAAGGGAAAAACTAGATAAAATTCCAAGCTATATAAATTATCTATACATATACATATATTTTATATGTGTATAAGAAAAATGTATGTTCATAGCACTGACTTTAAGCAAGAACATCAGTTACGCACTTTCTGTTGTATACAGAAAATGATTTGAGCGTGTAAACAAGGTCACAAAGTTTCTGTTAGAATATAAAAAGCTTACCCAAACACACAAACATATATATATATATATATATATATATACTTCAATAAAAGTATATTTGTTGGAACATTTTGATACGAGGCTCTATGGTAAGGTAATCAGGTCATGGGCGAAGAAAGCTTCCATATTAGAGACGCTGCTGGATTGATCGTCGTTTACCGCGACCGATCATTTAAACAATTCAACTTTTGTATATAAATGGGAACAAGTGGCTTTCCGTATGATAAAGAACTTTTTTATTATTACAAAAGACTTGTCAAGGCAAATTGAAATGATCTTATGAAATTTTCGAGTTTTTTAGTTATTTAGTCAATAACAACAAAAAAGTATGCTTTTTTTTTTCTTATTATTACAGTTAGAAAAATTATAACTGAAATTAATAAATGAAAATAGTTAACACAAATATCATGATTTACATGTGACCTAAATAAAAATACTTCCGAACATTTTGATAATTATATTTTTAAATCTTTTTCTTTTTATTTAAGTAATTTAGTGACAGCAAAGTAAGCTGTTATTATATTTAATAGAATTAATTTTTTTCATCAAGCAACATTTTGTGGTTATAAATAATTTAATTATTAACATTTACTGTTTAAAGTATGACATCTTGATATATTTTTTTTAAAGGAAAACGAAATTAAGAAACTGGTAATTTGCCTATTGAAAAAAGGAACAAACAAAAAGGAAAATAATGTAATAACAAAATTTATTTTACTTTTTTAAATATTTTATGAATAAAATAAAAACTATGTATTATAAATAATTCAGATGATATTAAGTGTAAAAATTAAATTATAAAATCAAAATTAAAATTTAATTAATGAATTTACGAATTTTAACAAAGAAACCAAGCAAACAATAACAACAAAATTTTTTATACTGAATTTTTAACATAATAGCATAATTTTTTACTCATCATTTAGCATACACCAAACTTTTTTCAATTACAGTGTAAATTTTATTTTTAAAATCTCTTTGTCTGGAGTATTGGTAAAAATAAAAATGAATTCAATTAATATAAATTTCTAATTTTATTCAAGCCATTGGTATCCGCTTAATTGAGTACAGTAGCCTGAATTGGTGACTAATCATTTCTAACTAGTAGAATTAAAGGAAATTTGTTTGCTAGAAATCTAACATCTAATCTAACATCTAATTGTTGCATGGTGTAAAGGGATCAACTTCCTCTGGATAAAAATATTTTTCTAGTGATCAAAGAAAATAAAAGGAAGCCAAAGAAAGTTAAGTGTTTTCGATCATTTTCTCTCTCATCATGAAAAACTAGCTATGCTGATTTTGAGGTGTGTGATTATATAAAATTCATCATGAAAAAGAGAACTTTAGTGTGCCCATTTTAATTAATTTTAAGGAAAAATATTAATTTTTAATACATTAAATCATCCAATATATCAAGCTCTAGTGAGTTCTAAGCATAAGACTGTGGGCGTTATGCAAACGACTTTAAGCGACTTCACTATTACATAATTTTAAGAGACTAGCAAAATTTTCCTTTTTTTTTTTTGGAATTGATTACTACTTGTTGCTCAATAATTCACATGCTCGTAAGTTGCTTGAAGTCACTACAACCACAGGAACTATAGCTTAAGGCAGGAATCAGCAGTTATGATTTCGTCTAATTGAACTTTTCGCTTTAGTTAAAAGTATTCGTAATACTATACTAGACACTTATACCCTTAAACTTCATTTAGATATTGTCTATTTGATAATTTAATTTGGAAAAATAGGTGTGAATTGCAATTTTAATATAAATAAAAGATCTTTTAAAGTGCTTATTCTTCATTTTTATTTCAAGTTTAATTTTGCATTATGGGTTCATGATAACTTTATATGAAATGTTTTGATATCCAATAATTTAATATTGTGATTTTTTTTTTTTTTCAATTAATGGTTTACAGCTCAATCTGATTAAGAATATCTTATTTACCTTTTTTTCATAAGTTTAAGTCGTTTTTTAACTGATTTTTGCTGATATGGGCTAAAGAGGATAACCAATTGAAAAATCTTTTCTTTTCTGAATTACTTCTCACAGAATGCAAGCGTTTTTAAGTATTTATTATAATCAATGGCATTTACCACAGATTTTTCTCTCTTGAAAATTATGAAAAATATCATAATACCTTCAAAACAATGAAGTTTTCTTTTTAACTAAATAAATTAAAAAGGAATTAATTCATTTTTGTGATGATGCGGCTAACTTATTCCTAATTGAAAATCCGATTAGCTTAACACTTTTATAATTATCTGAAAAAAATTAAAAGCGATTACGATTAGTTAAAGCCTAAGCTACTTTGAAATAAAAGTGTTTTTTTTTTTGCTTTTGTAACTGTAAAATAAGTGAGGCATGTCATTACATTTTAGTATAAAAAGTTTCTAAAAAACTTAAATTTGGTGTCAGATTTTTGAAATCTTTTTAAAGATATCCGTGTATATTTTCCTAGGAGTGGGAAAAATTGTTGATCTTTCAAGTAAATGCTGATCATTTCTATAAAAATGTACAAAATTATAAAAAAATTCCTGGCTTTTCCTGAATAAATTAAGGGGACGTTCGGTTAATTCGGTGAAAAAAAAGGCATGTTTTTAAGAATCTTTTTTTGTGATCAAGTTAGCTCTAGTTTATTTAATTAATTTTTTTATGTTAACAGAACATTTGAACAATATTTTTTCAAAATATTAATAAGTGAACGATTGGCAGCGAATATTTGAAAGCATATTGAAAAAAAGTTGTTTTGCGATGCACACCATAACTCGTAACAGAAACATCCAAAACCAAGAGATCAAAATTTTTTTATTAAAGGAGATGTTTTTGAGGTAATGACGAGGAAATTCTTTTGTGTTTTTTGATTTTTTAACTTATGGTAGTTAAGTTATTGTAAAATTAATAATTATTTTACCTGGTAAAATATGTAAAAAAGTAATGTACAAAATTTCAAAATGATTGGTCGAGTAGATTTTGAGTGATCGTACCCAACGACTAATTCAAAACAAAAACCTTGACTTGGGTAGTATATTAAAAAAATCATTTATAACTAAATTTGATGATTTTAAAAATTTAATGTCAAATGTTATATTTTTCTAGCACATAGTTTGTCTGAGCTATTTACTCGCTAAATAAAGGCCTTTTTTATTAACTGAAAATATAATACGTACACACACGCACACACAAACACACCTCTCCAAGATAAAAGATTGATTGCAATATCTTTCTTATCATTCATAAATTTTAATGATTTTCATAGAACAAGTTGCTACATTTTTATTGAAAAGGAAAAAAATTATTTGAATTTTCAAGTAATTGAAATTAAATCTTGAATCTGAAATTCTAACAAATTATGTATAAAAATTTTTAAAATTTCATATTTTTAAGGTGCCCATTTACTGTAGCAAACACTGCCGAACAGATTTTCAAATGACTTTACGTTTATCAAATACGAGTACAATCAACGAATTTATTCTTGTTTTTGTTTTTCCTTTTGTTATCGTTTTCCTTCTTTGTATGTTTAGTTTGTTCTAGTTTTTTAAAAACTACGAAATAAAAATACAATAATAAAAAGCCAGATAAAGTCTAAGCTAAATTTGTTGTTGTCTTGAATTTGTTTGTTGATAGTCTTGAATTTTGCTATTACAAAATTTTAACTAATATGAATTACAACAACAAAACCTATTACGTAAAAGAACTAAAAGAAGATGAAAATAATAAATGCTGTTCGCTATAGTAAACCATTTCATATAGATAACTGTGCCGAACAGGACAAAAAAATAATTTAATGTCATTCTATTTGACAGTGAATGGCCATTTTTTGTTAATAATATAAATGTGTGCTAGTTTTTGAGAATATTTTTCCTGTTAGTCTTATTATTCAAAATAATTGAAAGGTAAATTGTAAGCACTTTTACACCGATTGCAAAATTTTATAGTTTTTTTTTACTATTTTTTACATAGTTGAAGAGCTCATTTCTGTATTTATGTTTTTATGATAATAATTATAAATTTTTTATTTACAATATATTTTAGCTATCAACTGCTATCAATTATTCACTTAATTATGCATGAGGTGAGACATTAATTCTTGCTTAAGTGCTGTAGATTTTATATTTGACAAAAAAACGAAGAAAATAGTTAAAAATTTCTTGTCTAATCCATGGTAAAATAATAAACAAATCTCGCTGCTACTATATTAACTGGTACTCCTTCCAAATACAAAGAAATGTAACAGAAATTAAAGTGAAAAACTTCTTTCTTTTTTTATTTTTATGTATACTTTTAAAACATCAACTAAAATATTCTTGAAAATGTATCAATTGTAATTCGACTACTCAGAAGGGATTCTTGAATTCAATAAATTTTTACAAATACTTAACAAATTTTACCTAAAAGTCCTACACAATTTCAAATCAGTTAGGCTTATTGCCTATACTAGCAGCCTTCAACCAGACACTTATCCCTAATATAATGTCAACTGGTTGCCCTTGGTTGTATAAAACATAGTCCAGCCTATTTTATACTTAAAAGGGGACTATCGAAAAATTTTTTTTTATGACACAAGAACCCTTATAATCTGCTATAGATACAACACAATTGTTAATTTCTTTCACAACAAAAAAAAAAACAAAAAAGCAAAAAGAAATACGAAAAAATTCCCCATGAAAATTTTTTATATCATAAATTATTATTTTGTTGTTATTGTTGTTGTTATTATTGCTTTTTCAAAAGATAAAAAAAAAAGGAGAAAAATGAAATCGACTAAATAAAATGGAGTAAAATACACCCTCACCCTAATTTAGTTCTGTTCTATTCGGAAGCAACCATCTCATTTATGAGAAGCTATTGTCCTTCAATTTGAAGGAGCTGCATTTCAGTCTGGATTATATGAAATTCCCTTTCTAAGAAATATTTGCAGTAGGATCAGTATACTTAAAAACAAAAAAATTATAATAAATGAAAAGTAAAACATGTTTCGGGATCATTAAATGTAATAAGGGTAAAGCTAAAGTATGGACTGTCTATTTGACTTTATTTAGTATTTTAATTACATCCTTTTAAAAAAGGAAATAAGGGTTAAGATATATATATATAAGATATTTAAAATTGATTATACTTGGATTTATTGCTCTAATTATTTTGAGGTTAGAAATTAACACCAATAACTGCAAAAATGGACAATGAAAATGAAAAATTTTTCAAATTTTTGAACAAAAAAATCAATAATTTTCAATAGCGAAGAATATTTAAATTATTTTAGTTTTCTCATTTCATGGTAAAAACAGTAAATTATTATTTAAGATAAACAGAAATCAATTTAATTAAAATTAACACTTTGTCTGGTGAGGTAAATTGTTGTTAGTTATATCTAAGGAAATGTATTAAAGGATCCAATATTAATTTTATATTTCAGGATAATTTATAATACGCTTTATTTATTCGTATAGTTGGAAGTATTTCAAGAAATAAACATGATTTTCTCTTTATAATATTGAATTTGCTAATTCTGGTGGCCACAACCACTTTTCTGGATATTTTGGAAAACATTTTATAGCCACTTTCACTTTTTGAAGTTCTAAAGAAAAAAATGAACATATCATAATGTATTTATCGTTCAAGTTTACAGCTACAGAATCAAGAAGAAATATTTATATCGAAGAGATTAAGTTTAAAGGAATATTAAAGTTTTGACAGAATTGCGTTTAATAAGAAAAATTTCTGTCGGGGATTTTCGATTATGATGCATCCAAGTTACCAATCAATTACTACAAAAACTACTTAAAAATTAAAATCAAACAGAATAACGAAGAGCCAAAAATTAAAGATGAAAATATGGAAGATTATGTTCAAAATCCTAAATCCAGCATTTTGAAATTTTATCGAAATTTTTAATTTTGTTTTCCTTAAATTGATTTCGCACTAAGCCAATTAATTTTCTTCTTCAAGAAGTATTTTATAAAATGTAAAAAGAAATAGTGAAACATTGCCCAGTCAGGAAATTACTTACCAATAAGTTTCTCACGCATGAATTCAAGTGTGAATTTAATTGAAAAGTTCATTTGGAAAATATTAATTACTACAGTATGCAGAAAATCCATTTGTTAACAAAATTCCGGGAGTTTTTCCCTAAGAGAGTAGGTGCTATGACTGAAAATTAGCTTTCTTTAATTGATGAAATAAAGCAGTAGGAGGTATTTTATTCTATCTAGGATAACAAATAGAAATTATAATATATACACCGCTAGATAAGCTTAATCTAGTATTAGGTTTTTTTGGAAATTTAGGTGCCTTTATTTAGACAAATGTTAACAGAGTGAATATTTCAATTGATAAATGTAATTTGAGTGTTTAACTGTTGTATTACGTCTGTTCATCTAAATTTACAACCCTAACTGCTTCAATTTTATGAAGGTGTAAGGTAATTTGAATTATTGCTTAAGTAGTATATTGTAATTTCTAATTAAAATTAAGGAGTTATAGAGTAGGATGCTAATTTAATGTTAGGATTGATGACAAAATCCAATCAAGAGCCTTATTTGTTTATAATTTCTTGTAATAATTCTTTTATTTTCAGAAAAAATGTTAGAATTGAATTCTTGTATAGAAAATATCCAGAAATTGTTTCTCATTGACTACCGTAATGTGGTAGATTATGAATTTTTTTCGCTTGGACAGAGATAAGGAATATTATATAAGGCCTTAGAGGTGTCTGTAAAAAAAAATATGTGACATAAGAGGTCAGATTTGTTCCCCAATCTTACCACAGAAAAACTGAATACAATCCACAAATATTCTTTTAATATTATCGATCTTAGTTTATTACTTTTGACTATTCCTTTTCACCGAATTGGAATGTCTCATTCACTTAAGGGGGTATTCTGGTTTAGAATAATGTGAATGATTCCACGATATCTTATTTTCATTTTATAGCTAGGGAAGTATCAAGTAAGGGAAATTTTTCAAATATTCGAATAAAATATGAGTCTGAAAATATAGCAGGCTTACTTTTAGTATAGAAAAATGTTTGAAATATTTCACTTATTTGCTACATACTTAATCAAGAAATGTAGGTGAGTCTAGAAAGTGAGGCATCGTAGGATATCACTGCTGAGGTCCGTTAATTCATAAATTTTTATCATATTTTGACAAGAGAAATATATCTTCTGTTAAAAAATTGCTCATAAACAGAATCCCAGACATGGGAATCTATTTCTGACTTTTCAATGTCTTTTATGCCTGCTATCTAGGTTTAAAGAGTTCCGGAAAATAAAATGATTCCTAAAAAATATTAAAGAACTATATATATATATATATATATATATATCTAAATTTGCAGCCTGAATAAATCATATCCTGTCATCTATAGCAGACTTTAAGAACTGATGTATCAATATAGGATAGAGATTTCTCTTAGATTTCATTCATAGATTTCAAAATTTTATATAAAAATTTAAATAACTGAAGAACAAAGTTAATGTTACTTGAATTACATATATATATATATATATATGTATGTTATATGCCTGAATAAAAAAAAGTAGATAAAGGTTAACTTTATCATCAAACGTTTGAAATTCAGCTAAGATCACGCATTATGTTCAGCGCCAGTGAAGAAAAATGTACAAACGTCACGTATCATTTCTGGCCTCGACTTGGAGTTTTTGTCTTAAGCAATACAAATAAAGTTGGCTTTCTTGATTTACCATTTTAAGCCTTGACGGAAGCTTTAACAGCTAGGAATGTATATATACTTAATTTATATACCAAGAACGAGATACATTCACTCTATCGTAATTTTGATCTTGAAATTTTCTTATTAAAAACATTGTTAATTTATTTTTGTTTTTTTGTGTGATTTGTTTACTTTTCTCTTAAAAAGTTTCTTTTTATTATTTCCATAAATTTCTAATAATTTTTACTATTTAATGTAAATATAATAATAATTTTAATATGATTTTAAAATGATTAATTTAATCATGGCAACAAAGTTTTTTCTCTTTCAACAATAACATTGATATCTGAAATGTCAAGGAAGTTTTTATTTTTTGTTTCAAAAAATTTATTTAGCTATCGTCATACACGATTTAATATGTTAATATTTGTTTTGTGGTCTTTTTATCATGAGCAAATTGTAAAATTAATTTGTTTATAGTTTTCTGGAGCCTTTAAGTTGAGTAATAGAAAGTTTTAAACTCTAAAGAAAAAAAAAACAAAATATGATTGAAGGAAATACATTGAAATATTTTTCAAAATATATTGAATAACTTTCCCTAATATTTTGTTAAAATTTTTGTATAAAAATATTTAGAAATAAGCCAGTGGCAAAGCATTCATCAAGTCGACTATCAAAAAAGTTAATTTACTTTGACCACCATACCTCAGCCTAGAATTATCGGAAATCAAAAAACCAAATTTATTTAGATAAAACGTGAGTTCTTCCTCCCCTCAATGAGCAATTACCAAAAATTAGTATTTTCAAACCCTCTAAATAGTATCAAC
Source organism: Acrocera orbiculus (assembly GCA_947359355.1). NCBI lineage: Eukaryota > Metazoa > Arthropoda > Insecta > Diptera > Acroceridae > Acrocera > Acrocera orbiculus. The sequence continues at coordinate 16,186,166 of OX375759.1, forward strand.
AAGAAAGAAAGAAAGAAACTTTGGGGGGAGGTATTTTGTACATATGTAAAAAGTGCATTTCTAATGGATTGGCACAGTAGTTTTTGAATGATCGCGATGATCATGGTTTTTTTGAACGAAAAAATTGCGTTTAAAGTTTTAATAAATGAAAAAGAGTTGGGGAGATTCAAATGTTGATAACTACAAGAACTTTGACCCGATTGCCTTGAAATTTAGACACAATGTTATTAAAATGTTGTACGATAAGAAATGCAATAAAATAAAGTGGTAATTCTCTTCCCCCATAACGAGTACTAATTTCTGAATGATTTTGGCATTTCTACTTTTATTATTTTCTACATAATTGAATCAAGGCTGATTTGCATGTTGACTTTATATTCCCAGCAATGGTTTTGTTTGAAAAATGTTATATGAACACTTTTTCATCATAAACAATTTTGATATGTTAAGTTCAAGTTAACCGTATTGTAATCTAATGAGAATGAACGGTCTGGCTAGTCACAGCTCTAGATCTACGATTTTTCTGAACCGGGCAGATAATTGTAGTGCCCCCCCCCCCCCTAACGTTGGAATAAATAACTTTAAAAATTAAAAAACCAAAATCCTGGCTAGGGTTATTATGGTCGGAAAAATAAGAACCATATAATAAATTTTAACTCTTTCATACACATCTTGTACACATCTTCAATTTTCCAAGTTCTAGCATTTTTTTTTCTCATTTATAACTTACACGAAGTGCTTTCCTTCTGCGAAAGAATCTATTACCTCATTAAAGTTGGTCTCATAGACATTTTTATTTTCAATAGCTAATATTGCTAGGCCAAATAGAAATTTTGTCAAAAACAACTTTTATATCCTTAGGTCCTTGGACTCATCCTTGTCATTTTCTTAATGTGGTCTTTTCATTCTAGATTTAAGTTTGCTTTCGATCCAATGTTCTATTGAACCAATAGACATTAGTGTACACACAACACGTTGAACACCGATCATGTACTGACATTAATTTAGAACTTTATTAATATACGCTAAAGACCTTAATATGTTTTAATAGATGAACCAGGCTGATATTGTCTTTCCGTTGCAAAAATAGTGAAGGCTAATGTAATTTAAACTTACTAAATATTTTCTAAAGATTGAAAAATTCTCCATTTAGAATTTTTTTGATTTGGAAAACCCCAAGAAAGTCTCAACAAAAATTACTACTGATTGTAGAGTAAAATTTTTTTAGTACTTAAAAATATTAAAAACTTTAGTATTCAATATTAAAATTTGTCAACGATGAGCTTCGCCGTGGAATAGTTTTGCTTAAAATTGATTAAAACAAAAACAAATCAATGATTCAGAACAAAGCTTAGAGTTGTTTGAGTTTAATAAAATTGATTTTTGAGATAAGTATATGACAGTAGATTAAACATATGTAAATCCAACTTTAGAATTTAATCAGAGGTCAGTTAAGTGAAGGATAGACATAGAAACTCATCTAAAATGACCTAAAATTTGGCAGTATGCGGGAAAGGTTAGTGCTTTCCATATTTTTGATGCTCAAGGTATAATGATCATTGACTATTTTGATAAAGGACAAGTTATCAGTAATGCCTGTTATATTATATCACCAAATTAATCAAAGTAAAAAAATTATCTCATATCCAATTTTTGACAATGGTGGATCCACTTATTTTGACAGATCTGATCCCGGGAATTAATAGCTATACGTAGATTTCAAGAAAAGAAATGTTCCCGAGAAATGTAAAATAAATAAAATTAATACAAAAAATAAATTAATACAAAGATTTTGTTTTTAATTTGACAATTGTTAAGACATTTTTTTACTTCAGTTTGCTCTAAATCCTTTCAATTAAAATGTAACCTTGGGCAAACAACTGATCCGAATTTAAAAATTTGCATTAAAAAACATTTCAAACATATCAAAGCTTTTTAGTTCAATTAATTTACTACTTTTTAAATTTTGTGAAGGATAAATATAAGCAATATGAATTTTTATATATATGTATGAATGCAACGAGTTAAAAAATTTCTTGTTATTTCTTTTACTTCTTGTGATCTTTAGATCGTAAAGTAAGCATATTTAACAATAAGAATGAAAAAGAAAAAATGCATAACAGAATACCATTGAATTTTCTATGATACCTAGAAGGGTTCGAATGAATATATATATACATAGGGGTTGAATAACTCATAAATTATACGATCATTAATTTAGTTCCTGTATATTACTCTTTGTGATGGTAAATGGTAAATGTTTAGCATTAGTCATATGAAAAGTTTATCATATAAAAAGGTAGGAGATCGAGTGGAACAAGGATAAGGGTAAAATAGAAGCAATACCGTTTAAGACTTTTATCATTTTATTATATAAAAGTTATGGAATACAGTTTCGTTTGTTTCGAAATGTTTGCATTAAAAGAATTTTATTAAATTTGTTTTATTAAGTTTTTAAAGTTTTTACCTGTTTTAAATAATATTTGGAGAAATTTTTTTACATTTAATTTAATTACATATTTTAATGATTATCCACTATAAATACTGGATGCTTGCTCAACTAGATAGCCTATCGGAAGTAATTCTTAAGTTTCTTGGAAATCTTTGAAGGAGACTTTGAATAATATAGAATAGAAGTTCCTAGAAGAAATCTAGAATAGCTAAAAAATATACTTGAATGTAGTTAGAATTAAGGCTGTCAAAGTAAAAATTAAATTTTAATGTGACAAAAATTTCTTTGATTGTATTTGGTTTATGCTATATTTAATTAGGAGTTGATTAATAAAAATCCAGATAAATTCCACTTTGGAAATCTAGAAGCTCCTTGCCAGCAAATGCTTAATATAGTCTCTTAATCTATCAGAATACATAACACTTTCTGTCGTATAAATTTTTTAACTATTTAAAAAAAAATTACCTACAAATTTTATAAGTAATAAAAAAATAGCTTTAAATTTTTTGAAATAGTAGTTTTTGGTGTTTTTTGTAGTAAATTAAATTCCAGTTTCTTAATTTTGTTGTGTCATGCTCAATTATTTATTTTTCTATAAATCTATAGATTATAAATCATTCTAAAAGATTGCTTTAATAAACCTTTAAGGGAGTCGACTCAATTAATTGTCATTGTGAAATATTTCATTAAAAATTATATTTTAAGAATCAGTTAAAACACAAAATATTTTATTAGCTTTTATTTACAGTTATGTTTTACGACCTTTAAGAAGTCCTTTTTTTCCTTTAACTTTTTTTCAATGACTACTATCATATCCTAGCTATAAGTAAGATATGTAATTATTATATTTCTGAAGTGTAAGTCCCCTTCTCTGTTGATTTCCTTATTAGTTGCCAAAAAATATCTCTATACACAATTGCTGGTCATAGCATGCACTATATATGCGACCTCATAATCAACATTTGTGCAAATCATACCTTTGTTTTATTCTTTTGTAAAAACATATGATGATATAAAAACTTGACAAATAGACTCCTAAGTTATTGATTATTTTATTTGAAATACAATTATATATAATAACATCCAAATTTTCCCTGATTTAATATTAATGGGAAACAAAAAGAACCATAAATATCAAATTTTTTAATACGAAAAACTTATGTTTAAAAAAGGAAATATAGACAAAAACTCTTTTCTATTTTAAAGTTCTTTTGGTTCTATCAAAGAGAAATACTATCAATATTTACTCTAATAAATTTTATGCCTACTTATTTCGTGATTTCCCATGCAAACTTTTTCTCAGATAAAAAACAAACTAAAATAATAATAAATTCCTGTAAATATATAAATCTATTTTATTTATACACATGTATATATAAATATGTGTATATTGTATGTATTTTTTTGTACAGCAACAATAATAATAATAGACTAGAAAACTTTTCAGCAACACTTAAGGACTATAATATATTTCAGGATATGAAAATCTATTATACACAAGACATGTTCATTTTCAGTTAGTTTTTATTTTTTTTTTATTAGACTATTTTCCAAGGACTCTGGTTTCTAAGGAACTTAATTTGTTTGTGTATTTAATTAACTAGACACCGTGTTGATTTTTTTTAATGTTTTTATGACACGCTTAACTATTTCTAGTCTTTTTTTTTGTTTTATTAAATATTTTAACTTGAATTTCTATAAATTGTGTTTGAGTGTTTCTTTAAAAAAACTAAAACTCTTGCAGAGGTCATGGTAGTTTTGTTTCTATTTATTGTATTACTTTTAAAGAATTAATATAAATTATTTTTTTATTTGCAAAAGAATAAAGAGGAAGTATATTTTTCTAAAGATTTGTAATTTTTTGAAAAATTTATCTTTTAAGCTAAACAAACAAATTTTTATTCTACATTTGCAAACAGTAACTTTTCGAAATACTTTTAAAGGTAATGAATTTTAACACGTTGAGGACGGTGCAGTTTTTTCTATTTCACTTCATCCGACGTCAGTGAAAATCCTAGTTTGCTTTATTTGGCACAAAATGTTGCTTAGCAAAAAATTAAAAGTTGGTTTTAATAAAAAAAATTATTTCTAACCACATAAAGTTTTTTTCATTTTCTTCATATATTTTATAATTTTTCAAGGCTTTATACTTGTCTATGTATATTCCTTTATTATTTTAAGAGGTCTTTTTTAATTTTATATTTAACATATAAAATATATATAAGGTGTAAATAAATGAAAGTTACCATACAACAAGATAATAAAATACTTGAAATATTTTGTATTAATACTCAAATATTACCATAAATTCTAAGCATCTAGAATTACAATTAAGTACATTGAATAGCAAAAGGATATTTTAGACTAGACATAATCATAAGAACTTCAATTCTTTTTTTTTTCTATATTTCAGAATTCAGTAAGGAATCACTATATCAATTTTATTTTCTAGCAAAAAAATGATTAGATATTGAATTTTTTATTTTTACTTGTAATAAAAATCGAGAAAAACATGTTTTGAATTAATTTTCATGTTTTTCCAATAAGCATTTTAGCCTACACAAAAAGTTATCATACACAATGGTAACGATTTGTTAGCAATAGAACGCAATAAATTTATAATGCAAAAGTTTTTAATCTACTTGATATATATATATTTATATATATTAATTTTAGATTAGAAATCGAATAACTGTGGGCACCACAGGCTGGGGTTTCAAGTGAATATATCAACTTTTTGTTAATAGTAATATTTAAGACGGTTTTTTGTTTTATAATAATAATAAAACAAATAAATGTCCTAATTTCCTTATTCCCAAAACTTTATATTTCAATTTGACATTAGTTGGTCTTAAAGCTCGAAGAAGTAGAAATTACGCTGCCTCTCGTTTTATATTTTTACGGATTCAAGTATAGTGAACTTCATCACTTGCTAATTTCGGCACGGTTCCAGTTTACGTATTTTATTTTCATTTAAATTTCAAGTACCCTCTTCATTTTTGATTTGATACTGAACACCCATTCAAAATTATCTTATTTCAAGCTGATAGTGTTTATAACTGGAATTTTCTTGAGTATTCAGTACAAATTCAAGCTTTAAATATTAAAATAAAAACAAATGAAAAAGATTATACTGACTTCAAACTAGTTAACCTTAAAAATAGCAGGTTGTACAGTAATGAAATTAATAGGAAAAAATTTGACTGGATTCCTACTGGAGCTAATATAAAAAAGATTAGAAATTCAGTATGAATTTAACTATAATAATAATTTGCTAAATAAAAATATTAATTTTTATTTCCTTTATATCCCTTTAACACAAATTAATTAAAACAGAGCAGCAAAAATTTTATACATATATTCATATAAATAACAAATATTTTTGACTTTTCTGATGCTTAAGTGATTTTTCAAATGTTTACTTCAGATTATCTCAGACCCTGGCTAAAAAAGATAAGAAAACATTGAGTTTGAAAAAGAACAAAACAAAAATATAACAACAAAAGCAAGAAAAAACAGTCAAACAAGTATTCTAGAAATGATCATTGCGGTGGCTCTGGGAAAATGAAACCAAATCAAACAAAAAATTATTTTGGGACGTGCACATCGCATGTATACATATATATATATATATATATGTATATGTATATGTAGATTAAAATATGTGATAACATTGGCGACGGAGAACATGGATTTTTGGATCGGAAATTGATTGAAGGAGACACTAGATCAGTATTTCCAATTTTCACTTTTAATAGTTTTTTCTTGGTTATTTTCCGAATTAATATAAATCGATATATATATATAAATATATATGTGTATGATGTTGACATTGTTTTTGTCTCTTCCTTTCACTTCCAAACAGTGTGATTTTCTATATTAGCTTCTCTGCTGCTGGTATTGCTGTGGTAATCATGGTCAGACCGATTTGTTAGGGTAATGACTTCACATTCAGCAGCTGAGGTCATCAGATGGAGCACTCGATTTTATTTTATTTTATATTTTCTTTTTTTTTTTTTGTTGTTTATACTTATTATACATTATGACCTATAAGTTTACCTTTAAGTTGGCTACAATGGTTTTAAAATATATGATTTTGTGGGTATATCTATTAAATAAGATTTTAAATATGCATAGTATAAAAGAAATTATAAATTAACTGTTATATTAATTAGAAAGAAAAAGAGATATGAAAATGTATATGAAAAAGAGTAAAATAAAAACATAAAAGAACAAAATAAAATGTCTTCTTCTCCTTTTCTTTTCTTTTGTGTTATGTAATTTTCTGGAATTTGACGCATACTTATATCTATAACTTATTCATCATACTATTGGGTATGACCATGGATTATATAAGCAGAGTGCTTAAGTGGCTAACAACATTTCACCATTTGAGAAATAGAAATTTTTTTAAAGGTTTTTTTATTATGTCTTTCTGTTGTATTTAAAGGGGTTAAGGGGTATTACAATAGCAACAAAATTCTTTGGTTTTGTTTTTTTATTTTACTCTTTTTAATTTTCGATTCTTTCATACACTATCTTAATTGTATTGTAGATATGAAAATCATCATGTAACAAATTTTTATTTTTATTAAATATAATTAGCTAATTTTTTCAATTTAAATGAAATATTTTTAACTAAATACAAACCAAGTAATTTAATAATTATATTTTTAGTTTTTGATTATATTCATGAATTTATGTCAAAATTGTAAACTTAAATTTTGTTATAGATAAATAAAAATATAAAGGACAATGAACTTAAGGAAGTAATAAAGTACGTTTTAACTTTTGATAAGAAAATTAATTTCAAATTAATATTTCTTTCTTAATATTTTGCAAGGAAGTCTTAAGTAATTTTTCGAACTCTCACTTTCGAAAATCAATTGGTAATAATTAATTGTGAAAGTTTAGTTAAATCTGACTGTGATTATGATGTAAAACAACTTTTATAACAATAAAAAAATAATAAATTTCTTACAAATAAAGATTACTAATCTTTGAATTACTAAAAGTACAATAGAAATACAAATTTTTCAATATAAAGCCAGGTTTTAGTAATTAAAATTACATTATAATTAACTAATTATATTAGGGATCAATAAATTAGTATTGGTAGAATATCTAACAAAAGGCATAAAAATTTCTGCTTCACTGAGTTTTGTGATAAATCTCGAAAATTCGTATTTTCATTTACGTCCCTTACCTTTTAAAGGTGATAACATGTTTTGTGGGCCATTGTCATACTTTTAAGAAATTGTGCCAACTTAACATAAAGCAATCAGTTTTTAAAGCTAAAATGTAAGTAATAACAATTTAAAGTTATTTCAATTAAACATTTTATCAATTAAATGAATTTTATTTCTATGAAAAAATAATTGACAAAATTGCTGACTTAAAAATTTCAAGAAGATCAGTAATATTAATTAACGCTACTTATTTATACTTTCAGGGAACTTTCCAACGTCAATTATGTTCCATTTGTTTTCAAAATTTAATTAATATATAAAATATAATTCTAAAAGTCTTAAACAAAGTTTAATATCAAGAAAATAAAATTGATATTATTAAATGAAACTGTTAACACAAATTTTAAGCCATAAAAATAATTTTCATTTAAAAAGAACCAAACTTGGACACTTTTTTTTTTATCAAACCCCAACTATTTTCTTAAACAGGAAATTATTTATATTGTTAAAATCCCCTACAGAAATTCTTGATATCATCTTTTTGTGTTCACTTGCCTATTTCTTAAATTTATATGAATTTTGTTAGAGTTTATTTTAATTAATAAAACAGCAAAACTACTATTGTTGCTATTATAGTAACAGTTTTATTTTTGATTTGTTTGAAAAATAATTATTAAATTTATTGCTTGAGTGATTTTTTGTTTGTTCTTTTTTTTCTGTAAAACAAGGCATCTTCCTTGGGCCAAACTATATTATATCTAAACGAAAATTTCTTGCACTTAAATTAAGAGACTTAAGCCATTTTCTGTTTCGTTTAGCAGAAGAAAAGATGTTGTTTTGTATCTTGTTTAATGTTAGTAAGCTTGTAATTAATTGTAACGATCTCAAGAAAATAATTAAATTTTTTTGAAGTTTTTATTTTTACAAAAAAAAACATGTTTTTTTATGCTTTGATCTAATTATGTATAAAAAATTAAAAGAGGATCTAATTCACGGATGAATTTACATATGATAAGTTTACATATGTTAGAAAATTTCCTACTATATGAATTCTTCGATTAGTTTTTCATGTATGAGACATTCAATGTTGAATTTGGCAAAATGAATGACTTATGCTAAAATTTCTTTATGATAGCAATCTCTGCGGGAATTCTTAAGCAAAATTTATTAACCTGAGCCACTTTGATTAAAAAGTAAGTCTACTTCAATGATGAAGCTGTTTCCGATTTTTAACCCATTAATATGAGAATAACTCTGCAGATAAATCCTTTTTTTACTACATATGTGAATTAACGTCTCCATAAAGTATACTGTAAGCATTAAGCAATTATGAAAAATTTATTTTTGATCAAGCGAAAGCAATAAGAAATTAACAATAAGTTTCCATTTTTGTAATAAAATTTTTCTAGACTAAATTTTAGCCGTTGATATTTCAATGTATGACAACATCTAAATGGGATGAATCTAGTTCTTCCAACTACTACCAATATCAAAGCTCTTTTGGACGACAATAATGTTCAATTTATTTTATTTTGAGACAATCAAATTGCAAATTTTATAAATTTAATTAGAAACAATTTACCATTTTCTGCTAGAATTAAATTTTGTTGTTGTATTAAGCATATTTTTACCTTTCAGAGGTTCAATATCTATAAAATATAAAAATAAACACACACAAATGAAAATAATATTGTATTAAAATTTTAACGCAATTAAGTGAAAATTTTTAATATTTTTATGATTTTGAATAAATAAACAAACAAAATATAGAAAACTATATTAATAATAATATCAGAACTTTTAGTCTAAGCAAAAAAGAAAAAAAAAACCCAAAATTTATCGGGTTTTTCCAGTTATTTTAATAGAACAATCAGTCCTGTGATCTTAAAATTTTTTTGTGTCAAGGTCAATAATAATTAGCTTAAAAAAATTTATAAATTTTTATGTGTATTTGAATATATATTTATACATCTATACATAAATATATATATATATCTATATAAGTATATACTTATGTATTAGTGATAGTTTTTATTGATTTACTTTTGATTGTTGATTCAATTATGCAAAGTAGTTAAATACTGAAAGTCAACACGTGCTAAAATAATAATATATATGGCATTGATTTATGTTTCTGGTAATTTTTTTGATTTTCTTATAATTAATTTCATTACCTAATTATATAAAATATATTAAAGGGAATTAATTAATTATTCATTATTTTCTGAATATATATTATAAAGAATATTCCTAGATTAACTGAAAAAAAGAGACAGGGAAAATCTAATCATGAGGGAGCAAAAAAATCTATTTTACTATAAAACCATCCCCCTTAACATTTTGATACTCTTCAATATGTCTATCATCAGGCAATTATATGAACCAGATTGTCAGGTAAACTGTGAATAAAAGTGGAAGTTTAATTGAAAAATATGTAACTTTCTTTTTCATCACAAAAAATTTGTAATTGAAGAGAAAAAAATGATATAAAATTCTCTTTGGAAAAACGAATTTGTTTTGTTTGTTGTTTTTTTGATGCAATGCAGAATATTGTATATTTCTCTTCTTTTTATATGATATATGTCAGAGTATTGGTATTTGTTTAATATAAAAAATACATTTAAAAAGTTTTTTTATATATGGGTGAGTTGATGTCACACAGGTTCAAAATTTAGATATTGATGATTTCTAATGTAAAGAAAAATCTGCTTTTTGAGAATTCCTTGCCTGTAGATATATAACCTCGTCAATATATATTGGGGTAAGTTTTACTTGCATATGTATTATTATATATACATATTCACACATATACATACATATATATCTTTATACAGATATAAAATATTTTGGTTTAACTAAAATTTTTAATACACACAATATTCTCTTAAAATCAACTTCACCCCTATTTTAGGGTGAACATTTTCTGTTTGTAAGCCGCAGACTTTACGTATATTTGTTATAGTATTTGCAAATTTATGTTTTCAGGGAATATGTTGCCGTTTTGTATTAAAGCAGCAATATAAACGCTAAGGAAAAGCAAATAAAACAAATATATATATATATATATATATATATTTTAGTATATATCTTGAGTGAAAGAGAATTACAAAAAATAATAAAAATAAAATTCAAAATGAAAGTCATAAAAGCAAATTATGAGCTTTACTACATTGTTTAAATGATGGAGAGATCGTGGTGAATTAGATTTTTCTTATTATTTTTTTATTTTGATTTTATTTTAGGTTTAAACAATTTTGATCTTTTTGTTTTTCTTAGTTTTGAAGTCAAATATAAATGTATATACATATATTATATATACATATTTGATTACATATGAATTAGTTAGTAGGTCAGTTGAAATAAAATTTTGTAAAGTTTATTTTTTGGTTTGTTTTTGTATTAGAATGATTATTTAAGTATGTCATAAATGAAGTTAAATCTATTATTATTTCTTTTGCAATATATTACATATTATAGATTGTTAGACCGTTATAGTTTTAATGATAGCCTAAAATCTAAATATTTAAATTGATTATACATTAATTAATTAAATAGATTTAAATGATATAATGGTTTAGTTTAATTTTATTAAATCAAGAAATTTTCTTGTTGTTTTAATTGCTTATATCATCTGATTTCATTTAATTTAGTAATTAAATAAGTTTCGACTAAAAAATGATAATAATAATAGTCAAAATGTCTATAATTTCTTCAAAAATTTCATAAATAAACAATAACAAACAGTATCAAATTAATTTAGGAATAAATTTATGTTAGCCAGAAGCAATGGCCGAATGCACACGTGTCCGATCAGAGTTAGGTGAAAGGCTAAACAGAGTTTCGAAATATTTAAAACTTTCTAAACAACCGCTTGAGTTATTAATTTTAACGCCTCTCGTTTGACATCTTACCAATGAATTTAAGGGTGTATTCTAGTCTAGCAATTTGAAAAATCGATTATTTTTTCTCCATATTTTTAAAGCTTAAGCCTTTTAGAATAAAGTATTTACGAGAATTTATCAAAATTTAAATTATATTTTTGAAAATACAACTGTTGTAGGGACGTGTCGTTTTAACCGGTTCGGGTGGAACAAATCGAACAAAAGATGATAGGGATTCTTCGTCTATCTGATGGAATTATATGTATGTTCTTTCGTAAAGCCTTTCTTATTCTAATATATTGACAGATTGAAAATATTATATTGTATAGTTTATACGGCGCGTAGCTTTACCCGAAGTTTTAAAGGTGTTTTCTTCGAAATAATTTTTTCGAAATTCTGTTCATAATTTTTTAAGTTCTATTTAACTGATTCACTTGAAATTTGTGTGTGGGTCTTTTTTATACATTTCTCTAAATACTAAATAAGGATTATAACAAATATTTAACTTTAAATATTTTTAAAAAATTCGGAAAGATAAACCAAAGAGAGGGTAAAAAAGCTTCTCTCCTTTTCGGACAACCGCAATTTTGGCAAAAGACTCCCTACTTAATCAGACTGTCTTTTTTTCTTTCATATATTGTTTTTATCTTAAATATAAATATCTTGTAAAATAATGGATGATAAAGATATTGTTTGTTTTTCACATGACACCTAAATAAATACTTTAAAACTCATATCTCTAGATTAGAATAAGCCCTTAATATCGTAATTTTATCTTATATCACTTGCTAATTTATAACCGACAGCTGATTTTGTGTACTCTCATAGTCTCATAGAATTTGTGGTATTAGAGCTAATGAAGAACTCTACGGCTTTTACTTTTCTTTTGCTGCTCACATTTTTCTCATTTCTTGTTATTCTCATAAGTGAGGATGGTATTGTAATTGGTTTTTTAAATTTTCATTGTGTTAATTGTTTTTTATTGTTGTTTTTTTTTGTTTTTTTTTCAATCCAATATTTTCTTGATCTACTCAGTCATCGAGTAAAAAAGGACAATTAACTCCCAATTTTAGGCATACCTTTCAAGGCAAGCAGTATGAATTCTGGTTAATTATCTTTTTAATAAAAATAAATCTGATATTAATCATGTCATCATGTAAATTCATCTTGAACAAAGCAAAATTTTCATATAACAGTTTGAACAGGTTGAATTTGGATACATTTTAGTGATACATTACAAGTGTGATAAGGAGCGAAATTTGTACTACTCGATTGATTATAAGTTCGAAATATATTTTATTGCATAATTTTTTGTCTTTTTTTTGGACAAAATGTCTTAAAATTTAAATAAAACTAATATCGCTAGCCAAAAAGAATATGAATGGAATAACATAACCAGGTAATTTTAGATTTTATAGTCCAAAATGATAAAAATATTTCAAGTACTTTCAAGACAGAAAGCGAAAGCTAAACATCGCCGTTTGACACTTGTCTGCAAATTGTCATGTTAATATGAACTTTAACAAGTGTAAATGTATATATATATATAGAGTGATATAATTAGTTTTTCAATAAATTAAATTCAAATCCCACCAGTACTCTAAAGGCCTTTTATTTAAAACTTACCCAAAAGTTTTGGGTAAGAAAATATTTCAAAGTTGTAATGTTCCTTTTTGGAAGTTTTTTAAAATTTATTGCAAATAAGCAATTATATTATTTTTGTGTATTTAGCATAATTTATTATAAATTTTCAAAATTTAATGCATCCATTTTTATCTCCAGAAACTACAAAAGTAATATCATTTTTTAGATTTATTTGATTGTATTGAAATTTTTAAAGGGTAAAAATCGAAAAAAAACTGTTTTTGTTTTCTAACAATTTTTCTTTAGAATTTTGAAGATTTTGCACGACAAGCTAAAACGTGCAACATAAGTACTTTGTTCAGATGTAAACCAAAAATTTGACTTGAAATATTACTGAAACTGCGAATGTATAGGGTCTTTCAATAGGGACATAACAATTTTGTATCTTTATATGAACGCATCCTCAAACATTTGTAATGATCTGTCAAAGTCAAAACGTCAGTTAACGTCTACATTTTTATCATTTTAAAATTCAGGAATCAACAACGTTTATAAATTATTAAAATTTACTACCAAAATTCTGAGTCGGTGTCCGCAACTTTAAGAGCGGTTACTTCAATTTTCAGCCGTAATAATCGTCCCACCCGACAGGCTGTGCGTACTATAGTGCATAAATTTGACTCCACATTTTCACTATTGGATGTTCCAGTGCCAAAGAGACGTCGCGCCGCTCGAAGTGTCGAGAATATAGGAGCCGTAAGCGAGTTGATTCAAAATGAACCAAATGTGTCCATTTCACATCGTTCTCAGGAATTGGGTATCTCTCAAACCACACTGTGGCGTATATTGAGCAAAGATCTTGGCCTATATCCTTACAAGATCAAATGGACTCAAGAACTGAAGCCACTTGATGATTTTAAACGCCGAAATTTCTCCAGTTGGGCTTTAAACAAGCTTAAAGAAAATTCAGAATTTTATGGAAAAATCATCTTCAGTGATGAGGCTCATTTTTGGATGAATGGCTTCATCAATAAACAAAATGTGCGCTATTGGGCAGCAAGAAATCCACATGTGATTCAAGAGACACGATTGCATCCGCAAAAAATTACTGTGTGGTGTGGTTTAAATGCTGGAGGTGTGATTGGATCATATTTTTGGTCAAATTGTGTGTTTTATTGAAATATAAGATTGTTATGTCCTTAATGAAAGACCCTTTACATGACAGATGCTTTGAATAATCAACCATCGAAAATAAATCAGAAGGATTTAAAACAACTATATACTTATAAAAAATAACATTATTTTTTCTGGGTATATTTAATTACGATATAAACAAAAAATTCATTGTTGCATTAAAGTTCAATAAGAAATTTTTAAGAATGTGTAATTTAATCATTGGAAATCACAAAAACTATTATTCAAAAATTTATTTACTCGTTCCGAAGCTATTATTTTTTTGAGCAAACATTGAAATATTGGTAATTGTATAAGATGTAAAATTTTAACAAATTAACATGTTATAATTCATGAATATAATGCGTTTTTCAGCATTCAATGAGGAGAATACCATGAGAAGAACTTTGATTAAAGCTAACAAAAATCTTATTTGATAAATATATGAAAGACGCTTCAATGCACAACCAATTGACACAAGTTGTCAGTTGTTATGGTTGGCACAGAATTCAATCAGCATGACATTATTATTCAGGTATGAGATATAACGCCAAAATGTATTGCCAAAATGCACCAGTCGTATGCTGTTTAGAAATATCCGACTAGATTTTGGATAAAAACAGAGAAGGGGCTAGCTATCATTTTAATTTTTTGTTTAATCAAATGTTGGATAATAGTTAAATGAGGTCAATAATTAATATCCTGAATAAAATGCCATAATGGAAAAATCAAATTAATTCTTTATTAGAATAAAAAAAAAATAACAGGTAATAATTTGATACAAGTTTTTTATGTCTTCTATTTTGACTAATGCCAGATACTTGTTAGTAATATTAATTTTTAAAAATAAAATAATTTATTTTCTTTTTGTTGTTTGTTAACTTAAGTAATATAAAAACTCACTATGGAAACATTAAATACTTTTTCAATTACAAAATAGACAAAAAATCAAAGAGAATTTTATATAATGAAATATTTAACAAAAAGGACAGTAAAGTTTGTGACCTAAATAATTTTGATATCCCTTTTAAGTTCCAATACATTTAGTAGTAGTTTCACTTAAATTTTCTGTCGTAAATTACGGTATTAATCTACCATTAACGAAATGACATTATTGTATCAATTTCATGATATCCTGGAAAAACAAGAAGAATAAAAGTACAAAAACAAAAAAAAAAAAATACACAAAATCTTTTTAGTCATAGAAAAGGGCTAAAATGGTATTCTTTTGAATACATAAAAACATAAAAACTAATACAATCATGAATAATAAAAGAAATATACATTTACATATACAATATTTTCACTATAAAATTTTCCATTTTCATCTTTATATATATATATATATATATATAAATATACTTATATAATTGTTATAGGGGTCAATCCCTTTTAGCGCGCAAGTCAATGAAATTGTAGAAAATCATCCACGTGGGGTATTTTCCATTATTATAAAGGGAATCAGTTCATAAATTTCACGTGTTTTTCTATCCCATTTTACATACATATAAAATTTGCCTTTTGAAACATTTTGATTTAGTCAACAGCTGAAATTATGCTGTCAGCCTAATATTATGATAAATAAAATGATTTTTATAACACATTATTTTTATTTGAATTCCTTTTCCAACACGTGGTATCATGAAAATCTCATTATATATACAAATGTATATATATATTTAAATATTGACATTAATTTCTTAAACTTTCTTAGAAATTTGAGTAAACAGAAATTACATGTAAGCCAATAAATATTTTATGTTTTCATTGATTTAAAATATCAAAAAGCTAAAATTTTAAAAATAAAGCTTTCTTGTAGATATATTTTTGTTGTTTGTCGTTTTTTATTTATTATATTTCAGTCAAAAAATTTTTTATTATATACGGGGTAAATGGTGTTAAATTTTTAATATATAAAAATTATGGCTTGAAATTTTATCAATGTTATTCGATAAATCATAAAATATGTTCTATTATTTTTTTGTACTTATCTTAAAGATTAAATATGCACACCATTATAGACAGGATAATAAATCAATTCTAAGATCCTATTTCATCTTTTTAATTTTCTAAAGTTAGAGTTTGTCAAGATAGAGGTGTTTGTTTTTATTTTTCAATATTAACCCCTTACAAATAAAGGGATTAGATCACTTAAGCTAGCCCTGTCATAGTTTTTTTCAGGATCTTACAGGAATAAACCATGAAAGATTCGTTAATCATTAAAAACTGTGTGAAAATATTAAAGTCTTTATGTCTAACTAAAGACCAAATTAGTTTGAATAATAAATTTAGACAATGACTTAACGTTAAAATGTTTAACTTAAATATGTATTTATGTGTTAGTTGAATATGTACGAGTATGTATACATAAATCGAATGAAATAGTGTCGAAATTCTACATGACTATTTATTTAGTTCAATATAAAAGTTAATTTATAACAAAATAATTATTGATACATATAAATAAATATAGTTAGCAGATATTCTACAATAGACACTAGTTGGATTTTTAGAAACTATCTTTTCCAGTTTATTAAATTATTTATTTTCCTCAATTCCTTAGTTGACAGGGTTAAAAAGTAGTGTCTTTTTTTGCTTCGAGTCAAACATTTAAGACAATTTTATCAGATGTTTATAAATATGGATGTAAGTAACACCTATAGTTGACGGAACTTTCATTTTAACTTGTCTACTTCAA
This sequence comes from Acrocera orbiculus, assembly GCA_947359355.1. Lineage (NCBI taxonomy): Eukaryota > Metazoa > Arthropoda > Insecta > Diptera > Acroceridae > Acrocera > Acrocera orbiculus. The sequence goes on from OX375759.1 coordinate 16,203,143, forward strand.
ATAATCATGTAGACAATATTTTTCTTCAAATGTATTGATGACCCCTGTTTCGAGAATAGTTACAAGTGTCCCAAAAACAAAAGTATATTGTCAGCTTGGATACAAGAAAAATAGTTTCTGCGCCCTCCTCCATAATAGTTATACCAAATACCTAAAAAAAATTTCGAAAGTTTGTCAAATGTAGTAGAAAATTTTTTATAAAATTAAAAAATGACAAAAAATAAGCTCTATGAAAAAATTAATGAGATGGTTTAGGCTGGTAAAGTTTTACTAGTTTTCTGATGTTCGATTCCAATTTTGTTAACATCAGTCGCAAATCACTATGCTGAGTGATTTGTAGTCTATTCCTTTTCTTGGATAGTAAATTCGTTACTGCACTGAAGCCATGTTCAGCTAAATACGATGAAAGAAATGATATTAAAAATTTCTGCACCACCACAACTTAGGGTAAAGTGCTATGATTTCCTCTTCTAGATTTGATGATTCCATTGAAAATCCAAATAAATATATTCATGTTCAATATATCCTTGTTAATTTTGATGTCGATCGCTCAATTGGCTAAACATGAAGGAAGCTCAAAATTTCGACTCGGGTAGCCTTTCTCCATTTAAGTTCCACTGTATTAAAATACAGGGAAAGAAATTTTAAATAGAGAATCGTGTATTAAAATATATTCTTTGAAAACCTGTATAAGGGGAAATTTGGGCATTTATTGTGAACTTACCGGTTGTCTAACAAAATAACATTAAAACTTCCCCTATTTATTTATTATTTGTTTTTGCCTTTTTGTTATTTAGTCAATTAATTTAAAAATTAAAAATTAACTTTAAAAATTAAATTTCAACACAATAAAATCATTAAATGTTTATTTTGAAAGCACTTTTTTTGACATTTCCATCACATGTCCTAATATATACTGAGAAGCTTCTTTTTTGTACAAGGGGCTAATAAAGTGTATATAAGCGTCAGTGGAGAAAGGCTATAACTGAAGCAATGATAGATAATAGCTAAAATCTCAATTGGTTATCCTAAATTTTCAAACAATGTATATACCAAGGATACATCTAGTGACAAGAGTTTATTGGCCAACATTTAAATCCTAATTTGAGCAGCACTTGGTGTTGTAAAATGTTTACGTTAAATACAAATTTTAGTTTAATTGAATTTATTTTTTACCAGGAACTTTTTAGATTTTCAATTAGTTTAATTCAAGTAGAATCATCCTTTAAATTGAATTCACTTAATTGAAAAATTAAATTCAAATATTTATAATTAAATTGATATCAAAAATTTTAATTGTATAAATATTAACCCCTTGCCTTATGATTAAACATCGAAGATTAGTACGTGTACAGACAAGAAAACTTGCGTAATTTTATGCGTGGAATTATCATAAAATAAAACTTAAATAATTTTATTTTTATTTATTATATTTATATAAAAATAAATGAAAAAGTCATTTGTACAGGTTTATAAAGTTATGATAATAATATAAAAATTGAATAATAAAAATTTTAAATTAAATTTAAACAAAATTTTTGATTATAATAGAAAAACACAGAAAAATTTAACAAAATGTTTAAATTTACGACAATAATAATAAAATATTTTGTTTCTTTTTCATAGAAATTATTTACAATTAATAATCTTGAAGTGTGTGATACAAACATGACACTTTTTTTTAAAGATTTTATTTGTCGTTAATTGGAGGAAAATGGCTCCAATTCCTAGCCTACAACATAATCTAATAAAACAAGTCCTTTTGGCATGTGTTTTCTACAGAATACAATTTTTTAACAATTCTCACACCTTTTGATCTACTTTTCTGTAAATTCAAGTGCAAACTTGGAGATGAATACCAGTTATGGAGAAAAAAATATATTCTTTTCCCGAACTATGAAGTGAATTTAAGTTCTTTTCAACTCCGAACAATTGTGTTTCGTTAAAGAACTGAAGTAAGCTCTTACTACATTTAAATGAGTGTAACTAACGTGTTATTTTTAAAAAACCTGTCAAATTCAAATTTCGTATAGAAAATCTTGACGGATGAGGCCCACTAAAGGGAATAAATATTAAAAAAAAACTTTTAGTTTAAAATCTAATTTATGTTATGACAACTAATTATTAAAACATTACTGATGATCGACATTATACTATTTCATCTTAATTGTATATCGTTTAATTAAACTTAATAATTGGCATCTAATGTGGCCTATATGAATTTAGATTTCGTATCATTATAGTTTTTGAAACATCTGGTGATATCATTTATCGACGAGGCATCTATAAAAGTAATTTTCTGCAAAACATTACAGAGTATCCTCATAACGAAATCAATGTATCCTTCATGTGTCGCTTCTATAGAAAATTGCCTTGGACAATCGATTTTTTGGCTACGTTCTTCCATTTAGAGGATTAAGGATAATTTATTGATCAAGAGTCAGTTTCGTGTGACTTAAATTGTTTGGCCTTGTTCATTGCTCAAAAGGGATGGATATGTATATATATATATATATATATAACAGTATGTTGTCTTCTATGAAGGTCTTTCTAGGATATATATTTGCCTTTTTTAGTTCTCTTTCATACTCTTCTACCTCATCCTTATGACGTTATTTGGCATTTGCTTCATGTTAAATAAACAGATGGACATTTATAGTTATATTTACTAAAAGCTTCTTTTTGCTGGTAAATAACTAAATTTTTTTGTTTGTTTGCTTTTGATTATCTGCTGACATTTTAAGTTTTTCTGATATTGTTCTTAATGCAAATAAAAATGATATGTAATATTTATGTGAATTTATTATAAAATTTATTTATTTGACAGGAAAAATTTTTTTGTTCAAAGAGTAATGATCTCTGATAGTAAAGTTTTTTTAAGCTATTCACCAAATTATTCGTTTAATGGTTTTATATAAAAAGATCGATACCGGATTACTCATTGATATCGGAATCTGAGATTAACTTTTAATGTTTACATTTTTTTAATTAGTCTATTTTTATTATTTTTATTTGATTGACTTTTCTTATAAATATTGTAAATATAAATATTCTACAAAATATTGGAAACAAACAATTGTTGTAATTCAATGGAGACTAAATTTTGTCATAGGAAAACTTTTATTACACAAAATAAAAAAAATCTAAGACTTTATGGATCATTATGACATATAATGATACTTCACAATTTTTTTTGTTATTAACTTTTCGGTGTTTACAAGCACAGGAGGATGTATAATCTCAATTCTGATGTAATAACACATATAAAATTATTTAAAAACATTTCTTTGGATTAAAAAAACTTCCCCCTAAACGTTGTTTGATATATAACTTAAAAAATTGACTTCAATTTCTTTTTGCTTTATACTTTTTACCATATTATTATGAGTAAATCTGTCAGTGTCCACCATGACAGAAGCAGTTTCAAACTTAGCAAATGATATACAATAAAATTGTAATAAGCTCAAGGAATTAATTAAAGAAAATAAACAATATCTGTTTATTTTTATACATCGATATTGTCCTCTTTAAAGTATTCCACTACGAAATATTTATTAAACTCGATGTTAGGTATCTCCATTAAAGCCATCTTTAATTTTTCCATTAACTCCTCTCGACTGCTGAAACGCGTTTCTCACAGTAGTTTCTTATTTCGATTAAACAAAAGGAAGTCACAAGGAAATCGGATGAATTTGGTATCTGTAAATGTTATTCGTGTTGTTTGTAGTCAAAAGCTCGCGGATAATGATAGCAAAAATTCTCAAATATCGTTAACATCCTTAGAGGCATATTTACTCAACTTGACGTAATTTACACAACTGATGATGAAATGAGAATATCAGTGAGAGCTTAGCAGCATAATAACAACAAAAATTTTTATAATACATAAATGATAACGATGATAACGATTATTAAGGTAAAGAATAAATAAAACTAAAAAGGATAAAATAAATGTAATTTTTAAAAATAGAATTTTATCTATGATAATTTAATAAAATATTCAAAACTAAAAGGAGAATGGGAATAAAATGATTAAAAACTGCCTTTTACAAAATTCTTTTATAAGTCTTTGTCACAGAAAATAAAAGTCAGGAGCATCTAGGAATATATTTTGTATTGAAATTTTTGATGATACATAAATTGCTAAAATTATGAAATTTAATGTAGGATTTCGTTATTATTATAAGGAAAGCCTATAATTTTCTTTTTTGTGATAGAAAATTATGAAATAATTTTGATAAAAGCATTATTTATTCTTTTACTCTCATTCAAGAGTATAAAAATTTGTTTTTCTCTTTTTAGTTGATTTCATATAATTGAAATGATTATGATGCTTAAGACAAACAAAACTTAAACGGATTGTATTTTCTCAACTTTTTTAATGCGTTCTCATGAAACAAGAAAATATTGTCTATCTATAAAACAATGTAAAATAATTTTTTATATTTTTGGATTGACTTTAATAATACACATTTTGATATTAAGTTCTAAGTATTAAGCTTAGATTTTTTTTAATTTATAAAGTGAAAATTCTAATAGTTTTGATTTAAAAATAAAAAAGAAACACTATTTAATTCAATTCAATTTATTTTCAATAGGAGTTTTCATGAAAAGCTTTTAAAATAAAAGCATTTGCCTTGAAAAAAATGAAAAAGGTTAACTGAATAAAAGTTCAACCAGAAAGGAGTAAATATGTTGAAAATGAGAAAATGAGAAAATGAGAAAATTGATTTCCTGAATGTGATTAAATAAGGTTTGTTTGCAAATCAATTATTATTTGTCATCTTAAGATAATTAAAATTTCAGACATGTTTTAAATATTCAGCTTGAATAATTTGAAGGGTAAACAACAGGGTTTTTTGTTACAAATTTAAATTAATTTTAAAAGTGATACTTAAAACCTGTGTTCACATCAGAAATTAGTATTTATTGAAATTCTAAGTATTTACTGTTTGTAATTCTTAGCTTTTATAATCTCATTTGATAATTTGTTGTTTTTAAACGTAAATTTATTTTCTCGTCTTGAAGAAATACGGAAAATAAATAATTAAATTTTGTCTAATCTGTGAAATTATTTATAATAACTTCCGTCTTTCAATTGGAAATATTTTCCTAAAACTTAAGGTAAGCCTAAAAGCTAATATAAATTGCATAAGAAATTATTAATAATAATATTATTGACATTTTGTCATTAAATAGTTACTAGTAGTCAAAATTTAGGAATTTTTCATATAATTGACTTATCCCAGTGACTAAGACTAAGCCTATCGACATTTCATGTATATACCTAATCCAACTATGAGCGGTCAAATGACCGCTTCAAAACAACAAAGTATATGTAAACAAAATATTTATTAATGCTACAATAAAAACCCGCCTCCTATTTTGCAATTTAGAAAAGTTTTATTTATGTATTTTCAGCATATTTTTGTACAAATTACAGCATTTTCTATTACAGATTTTTCACATATACGTCTTTTTTACATTTTATACAAATTTTGTTAGTCTTATTAAATCTAAAGTATCTTATGTAACAAGATTTCCAGCCAGATGAATCTATAGTTATATTTGTTATTATTTCTGATGAATATCCATTGTATGAGTTTCTCTCCTGATATTCGGTCACAAGCTCTTCTGCCAATTGATATAGAAATTCTTGCAATGATAATTTTTCACCCATCGTTTCTTTATATAAAATCCAAGCACTTATTTCGGCTAAATCTAAGACATTGAAAAAAATATCTGTAAAGGCCATTTCTTATATTTAGATTTAACACTATATTTTCTCGCCATTGGATTGATTACATCTACATCGAATTTTTTGCTATTGTAAAATCTGATTGTTTCTGGCGGTGACTTTTTTCAATTTCAACGGATGAATGAATTGAGCTAACAATCATTACTTTTTTATTGGGTTTAGCTTTATAAATTGAAAGAATTAAATCATTTGATTTGTATAATATTGTTGAGGAGCGTATCATACTATCCTGTGCATGTCTCTTTTACTTCTGCAGATATTTCCAACAGGTGTAAGTTATTTTTGCTAGAAGTTTACTCGCTAATGACACGGCTGTAAAAAATATGATTCTACTAAATTCAAAGTTATAAAATCCCCAAGTGGTACTTTCACTTTCGGAATTAGCTATAAGTCTCCTCCTTTTTCGTCCTCTTCATATATTTAAGTTATTCTTTTCGTTTGTAGCGCTGTCAAATTAGTCACAAATATTTTCTCCTGTATTACTATTAATATCCGAAACTTCTAGGCCATCTTCCGAACAAACCTCATCGATATTATTTATTATGACTAATAAATTAATATTCCTCGAACGTCTTGACGTTTTAGTAAAAACTAAAATATAAATCAAAGAGGCTAAAATTATTGAGAACAAAAATAAAAAATATTCATTTGGAAATTATACACAAAAAATATTGTTGGATCTGTTCACTTTGTCAAAACTAGCACTTATAACATGTAATAATCTCTATTACGTCGTATACTGTCGTACAAAGAACGCTAGGTATTTGCTCCAATTACACTACAATTACTTTGTAGGCGCGTAAAACAATTTCAGGAGTGAACTTTCCATAGTAAACAATAGAGAAAGTTGTGAATATTGAAAAATGGGTTGTATATATAATATATACGAAAAAAGGAAAAAAAATAGGAAAAGTTACATGATGACGTTTTATACGAAAAATTCTAAACGAAATTTCAAAAACGGTCATTTGACTGCACATGAAATGAACGTCTGAGCTACAGGAAAGGCGGGTATATAACAAAATTTTTTTTTTGTAAAAAAGTGCTAATATGACATAAGACTTAAAATTGCCAAATTTACTTATACTATCTTGGTGTTCTTATTTAAATATCAAATGGTAGTCATATATATTCATCTAAAATAGAGCAATTGAAGAACCTTTCCATAAATATCACAGCAGTGAAGGCTTAATTTTTTTAATTTTTGTAAGGAAACTAATTATATTTAAGTTATATTCCTAAAATATAAATTAAATTTTCAATAGAAATCAAACGTTATGGTACTTATCGTAAAAACAAGATATTTACTTTCCTTTGAAAGCTTTCTATAATAAAAATTAGTTGCCGGCTTTTAAGTCTTCCAACAAAACAAAAAAAAAACATAAAAATCATATCATCCTAAAAACCAGATATAGTATACATATATTCAAAATTTAATCCCAATGGTATAAAAGGAATGACCATTAAATTGGCCCTTATTGTACTCTAAATGCATAAACTATGTAATTTTTGCATTAAATTTTAAAATTCTACTCAGTTAAAATCTATGACACCTTCTTGAAACATTATTTTCATCAAATGTGAAACAAAAGTCAAGCATTGATAGTAGAAAATCCGTAAAATAAATTATCAAACAGGGTGAAAACATGAATCAGAGAAGTAAACATATAGAAAAGAGCTACCTAATCTGTAACCAAAAGGTATAAGAGGAAATAACAGAAGTAAAAAGAAAAATGAAACACCAAAAACAAAAAAATTAAATAAACCCCAAGGAAACTCACAGTCACAACGCTTAGACATATCCGACCCCTGAGACTATGCATATATGTTTTATCCATATATATATGTATAAGTATAAAACGTAACCGTAGAATTTCTTTGGAAATGTTTCAATAAGGATTTCAAAAGTCTAAATCACTGAAGAGGCCACAGAAACGAAAATTATTCCATCATCCCTATCGTTTCTCTTCAAAATTAATTTTCATTTGGTACTTTTTCGTTTTTATTTTATTTTACCTTGTGTAAGATATTCAGGTTTGTTCCTAGTACTTTTTATACTTTTGTAACTGATAAATTTTCCCATCATCTTTAGCCCATCGTATAAAACCTTTAAATATAGCCAACAAACTTCTATCATTTTAGCAAGGATATGGTGAATGTACAACACAAATTTATATATATATATATATATATATATATATATATATTGAAAATCCTTTGACAATAATAGTATGAGTGAATTTCGAAATGTTTTCAAGTGCCATGGAAATGAACAGAAAATTCTGAAAGGCTGGAGTTTTGATAGAAGTTAAGTGAGTTTTCATTTGTACAGCTCTGATGTATATATAAACTGTGGAAAGACTTAAGCTTTGATGTTTTAGAGGATCTCATTTGCATATCCCTTTTTGATTTTTGATGTTGTTGTTGTTTTTTTTTATTTTCTTTTATTTCATATTTTATTTCTTTATATGAATACATATTTAAGATTAAGCTAAAAGAATTGCTTTTATTAGCACATTATATTGGATTATGCTAACTAAGTATATATGTTTATGAATTTAATTACGGTTATTTTTTGCATTACTTTTTTATTTTACTGATATTGACACCATATTAAATATTTTCAAATCAGTTGTTAAAATTTAAAGTTTAATATTATTATTATGAAAATCTTAAAAGACGAATTTAAATTTTATACTTTTGATCATTTTAATATTTCATGAAGAAAATATTATTACAATTATTATAAAAAAAAATACCCAATACCCAAATGTTTTTAATCACCGTAGTCATCGAATATATCCGTGGCTCTTTGAAAATCTGAAAAATATACTTTCAACAGTTATTCATAGATCTTAATTACAAGCACTAACAAACAAAAAGCAAATGGGAAGTAAAATTAAACTCTAGGCTTGCAGGCAGCTATATATAGTTTTGAATGAAAGGATAAATATACATATGTAAAATCTTTCTTAGTAGATGTTCAAATTTTGAATCTTATCTGATTCATTTTTTTTTGGACAAAATTGAAGTTATTCGATCTAACTAAAGTCAGGAATGTCAGTTGAATAGTAAACTTCCGAACTTTCCAGAAATTTTTAAATTTTTTGTAAAACTTATTAATGGCAGTACTTTGAAGCAGTGGTTCCCGAAGTGTGTTCCGTGGATTCTACAAAAAAATTTAGAAGTTGCACGTGACAAATTCATATTTCCTAAAAAATGTTTACAATCGGCCGCCAAATTAAATTTAAAATTTTTAAATAAGGTGACTGAAAACACAAGCATCGGTAAGAATTCGAACTTTACCAAAATCAATGTAATTAATTTCTTTCATAACTGATCATGAGTTAGGTTGTCACTAACATAACTATGTTTTCAAGTGAAAAGAATTAAATATATTCTATTCCTGTTGTATTTTTATTAATCAGGTAGGACCATAAATATGAATTGAATTAAAAATAGAAATCCTTGACGGTATAAAAACCAATCCCTCCAGCTTATAGCAATTATTCAGTGATTTCTTTCCAAGCCTAGAGAGTGAAGATAAGTAGAAAATCCTTTCAAAATAAAAGTAAAACCAAAAGGATTTCATTCCATCGATTATGAAAATTTGATTGAATTGAGCTCGGATATACCAAATATTCTGGTTATATGTATTCGATGAATATCCAAATTTATCAAATTCGAATTCTACATATTGCCATTTGGAACCACTTATTTTTGTGAAGCTGGGTTTTCAATATATGCTGCGAAAAAAAGCAAATATCGTAACAAACGTTTCTTTCAATTTTGACAACTTCAAATATGAGTAATTTAGTTTTAAAATTTCCTTTTATTTTTAAATAGAATGAAATATTTGAGAAGTTTACTAGTTTTATAATCTTTGTTCCAAGAATTTTGTACTACCCCAAGCACTCAGATTTTGTTGAAAATAATTTCCCAATGATTAAAAAATAATTTTCACTTACTAAATTCTAACGTGGAAAACAAAAAAAACAACTGTTTAATATTAATTTTCTTACTAATATCATGTTTAGAATTCTTACAAATTACAGAACCAACAACTTACACAAATATCGAACAAAATATCAATTTCAGCTTAAATTTGGCCCTAATCTTAAGTCAAGACATAAAAATAAAAAAGTATTTTGTCTCAAGTTAAATCCTGTTTTAATGCCGCAGTTTTTTTTTTTAGTTTTTTGCTTTGTTTTAAAGAAGCAACCATTTCAAATAATCTTAAGCTTAAATGTATGCAAATATAAATTTTTGGTCTCTATAGACCACTGTGCTTAGCTTTTTTATATTTTTATATCAGAAAGCAACAGCGCGTCCCTGTATCAAAATTGAGTTCAAGTACGAAAAAAAAACAACAACTACAATATCAGTAGGAAAACTAAAAGGAACAAAATAAAAGGAAAAACACAATATGATAAATAGAAAGCAAAAAGTTTTCTTATGTGTACGTACCAAAGGAGAGGCTAGCAATGCTAAGAATTATTTAGCAAGGACTTCCACTCAGGACACCACAAGGATAAGAAGAAGCCCAGAAGGTGGCTGTTGCTTAAACAAAGTGCCCTGTATATATATATATATATATATATATATATGTATGTATATAATATGTGTACATATATTTATTTATATTCCCTTATAGCTGGTTTATTTGAGACGATGCATAGTTGAATACTCATTGGAATTCCTTAAATCAATGGTAAATAGCTGCAGGATACTAAAAAGTATCCTTGCAACAACACTGTATATAAAGTCACAATAAACGAACAAGGACGGAAGTGATGGGCATTTTCGATATACTTCCGATAATATCATCAGGCGTTTACTATTATGGCTTCCAGAAACGATTAGGATAGAAAGCTATTTCCTTTGATTAAAAACACTATTTTACAATTGTATGCTCTTTATATCAGTTATCCTGATAATCAAATAATATTAAACAATTTTTTTGAAATATTTCTTAAGGTTTTCTTCTGTCATTTTAATATTAAAAATATTAACTTAAATTGATTGTTTTCTAATTTGTACTTATTTTTAATTTAATTTTAAAAATTTATATGATTTTATTAGTTTTATTTTGACAATTGTTTGCTTCTTAATTTGTTAAGGTACTCATTAATTGTAGCAAAAAACTCCAAATGCCAAAAAATTTGGGAATGAAATTGATAGTTTTATCGAACAAAATTTAGTTTTATTTATGCTCTCTCTCTTAAGTTTTACTTTTATAATATTTTGTTGTTGTTTTCTAAATTTAATCAAAAGTTTTTAAGTTTTAATAAGTAGATTTTAATAAATAGTAGTCTTCTTTTTATTTTTCGTAGAATGTAAAATTTACATTAATAATAAGTTTATGAAAATAGTTTTGTAGAAAATAGAAAAAAACGAATTCCGCAAAAACAGAACTAAATTCTGATAATTAATTACAATAACAAAGATATGAAAATAATTTCAGAAACAAAATAACAAAAGTGATGATTGTTAGCTCTGATATCACTGATTACGTTTGCTGAACGTAACGTGTAATTCTAATAATCATTTTTTGGATAGTGTTTACTACAAAGAATTGATGCTCGATTCGAAAAATTCTTTGAAGTATTGTTCGACGCGAATAACACGTATCTCGAATTGTTTGAAAGTAGCGAAAAATGTGAACCAAATATATATATAACACTTAAAAATTTACCATATATAAGTACGAAATTCAAATGTGTGTGTGTGTGCGTGTGTGTGTGTATCATATTTGTAAACACTATATGTAATGTTTTTTTCTACCTTGAAATCATTGACAAATTGTTTTCTTACTCGTTTTTGAAATATTAATTATTCTTTTAAAGGATTTAAGAATATAATCGGTCTTATATTTAAATGGCTGCAAAGGTTTTTCCATATAATTCTCTCACACATGCGTAATTCACATGGTAATTTTTTATGGTAAGAGAAAATAAAGCATATATAGAAATTTAATTCTGTAGAAAAAAGATAAATTGCCAGAAATTTTATTTTGTTTTAAGAGATACTAAAAGAGAATTTATTTCTAGAAATGTAAATATATATTCTAACAACTTTTTAAATTTAATAAAATATACTTAAAACTTTAAAAAAAAGAAACGTAATCAAGAGAAAAACACACTCTCAAAAGAATTAATAATGAGTATAAACTGCAATACAAATATATATATTAAAGCGATATTCATGCATACAATTACAATAGACGACCTTGAACCAAACCAATTCCGCTATTCATAGCTTAATTTTCTTTTAGCTTTAGCTAAACTAACTGGTCTTTCAACAATAAAACAAGTCCAAATATGGCGAGACATTAGACCGAGGTCGTGGTAAAATTTTTTTTAACACCCTCTTCCTTTGTTATGTATTCTTATTTAATTCTCTTTTGAACCTTTTTCTTTTGTATATTTTCTAGTTTTTATTGTTTTTTATCATATATAAGTTTTTTAACTTATATGTATATAACTTAATATTTATTTGTATTTCTATATATTACTTATAAAAGCAAATATTGTTTGCTGGATGGCAAAGGCGAATAAGGTGCTTGAACCGCGTGTACAACGAACCCAAATGTACTTCGCCGCCCAATTGATGCTGTTTCGTCATTAGCAGGTTAACGCATACTTGTTATGCTCATGTGCAACGGAATGACAGTGTTCATTTGGCTGTAATGCAGATGACCTCCAACTGCCTTTTGTAGCCAATTATTGCTACCAACTAAGGTCCAATTTATGTTTTCTTTATTGTTTTTCGTTGTTGTTTCTCTTTTTCTATGGTTTTTGTTTTTTTAGTTATACAGAAATACATATTTTATTTATATAATTGTTTTTTTTTGTAGTACCTGGCCGGATAGCTAAATTTAATATTTTAGCTTTTAATGAAAATTTTTAACACTCTACTTTTAGTAACAATAAAAAAAAACAAATAAAAGAAACAAAATAAATATTTCAAACATTGCGTTTACGCTGGAATGCACACGCCTCGCTTTCTTTTCAGTTAAATTGGATTCCTAAGTTGGCTTTTTAAAGCCAATATAACTACCCAAAATTTTAACTAGAAATTTAAATTTAAGATAAATTATATTGAACCGTATGAAAGTTATTTTTATTTCCACGGCAATTAATCTTGGCTGAATGATTGTTTTACTTAAAATTAATAAAAATAAATTGTTTTAAGTGCATAATTGTATAGTACTTTCTATTATGTTATTATGTTACATAATTGAGTAAAGGCTTGGGCCAAAAGATTAAAACACTTATGCTCTAAAAACTTTCTTTAAAAAAAACAAAAAACCAATGTCCTTACCTTTATATTTATAACTTATTTAGGATTTTTTTTACCTAGATATTAATTTTCGTATATAATGAATTCAAATCTATTTCAACAATTATTGTGTTTAAAAAGTTAAAATAAAGCACAGTTTCAAATAAATATAATTATTATTTAAGAAATATTGATTTATCCATAAAAGAAAAGCAATAAATGTCCTTAATATCAAAATCCATGTTTGCTTTTAGCTTGCTTTTCAATTAAAATTAAAATTTGCATAATTTTTCGCAATATATAAAAAAAAAGGAAGAAGAATTATTTCAATTCTGAAATTTCGGTTGTATATTATTTGAAATAAGAAGTAAATTCAATTTTTATAAAGTTGTGTTTTTTTATTTATAATATTACTTTTTAGTACTGAATTTAGCAATGAAAGATGAGTGCATGGTGGAAATCTTTCTAAAAAAATCTCTAATATTATTTATTTTTTGAAAAGGTTCAAGCTCTGCAAAAAAATTCATTATTATTTCAGCTAAAATATTTTCTGAGGAGAAAGTTTTTGAACTTTGAGAACAGAGTCCCAAGTGTCTAATCTGGAGATTAAGGCGAATGCTCCAGCTCTAACTAGTTTTAATCTCATGATTTTTCTACCGAAAAAGCATTTTTGTAAGCAGGTGCATTGTCCTTCATTTCTGTTTTTTGGTTTTACCAATCTAGATCACAACTCATTGATCCTCTTATCTAATCTTCTAATGTAATCCACCTAGTTGGGTGAAGAAGTGCCAGTTTTTGATCACTTTTATGATTGTTGTTTAGTTTCTGGTGTTAATTTGCTCATTTTATAATCCACTCAAAATACTACAAATTTAACAAGCAGTTAGAGTTGATCTCCATTCGTTAGTGGTTAATTTTTATCCCTTTATTGTTAAAAATTATCAATACTTAAATAGATTAAAAGGAATAATTTTGTATTGTTCTTTAATAAAATTTATTCAATAGTCAAAGAAAATATTAACAAAAATCACAACAGTAAAAATTAAATATTTATCTACTTTTATATTTAAAATAAACGCTAAACAACAAATATAACTCTCAGTATTGATATCGTATTGACAGGAAGAAAGGATATAAATTTCTATTAGTAATTCAATTTCCAAGCCTAAATTTCTAAAGCTTCAATATTAACCTAATTACAGTTTTATGTTTTTATCGTCGTTTTAATTCAAATGATAAACAAATTGTTAACCATCACTCTTTCCAATGATAGAAATATATATGACATCTCTAATGTTTATTTTATTTATAATATTAAATTTATTTTACCTTAAAAAGGAAATAATTTAAGTTTAATGAAGCGTGAAAAAGTTATTAGAAAAGACAAAACCAGCAAAAAACATTCCTCTCTTGGTAACCTTTAATGTTGTCCTTCCTTCAATAATACTCATAATAGTTTACCTCTTGATTGCTTAAAAAACAAAAAGTTTACTTCTTTGTCCAATTTTTCAATACAATATTAGTCGTGTTATTAGGTCAACAAGATTTTCAATTTTCTCCAGAGAACAAAAGAAAAAAAATATGTTGTCTACCTTCGGAAATTGAAAATGTAGAAAACCACAATCAAGCCTAAGGGAAATAAATGTTTAGATGAAATCAGAATGAGAACACGGGAAGGATATAAAATATATAGAATAAAATTTTATTTTTTGTTTTGATGTTTTTTTATTTTATTTCTTTTGTCTTCCATCACATTTTTATATCTTTATGCAAGAATCAAATGAGACATTAACGTAAAGAAAAGTCTTTTATGAATTTCAAGTAGCTTTCCATGAATAGAAATTGAAGCTTTCAATGAAGGACAAAAAAAAACAACGAAAATAAAACTAAATAGATAATTTAGTGAATTAAAATATACTAGGAGATAGTTCATAGTTTAAAACTTCAGATCAACATATATTTATATATATATATATATATATTATTTTAAATTTTGTTCAAGGCATTTATCCCATCCACTTACCTTTAGGATATGTTTAAAATTCTATTTTCCCCTTCTTTGAGTTGATATTCTCTTGAATTTCCCAAATCGATTCCTAGTATGGATACTAATATTTTACTATACTTGTCGTTTTCCGCTTTTCATAGCAAATGCTATATAACTTGCTATAACCTCACTCCACCCTTTCTTATTCCCTATATATCTATACATAAGTGTGTATATTCAATTTCAACTCTATTTTTGTTTTCTATTCTCTGCAATGGATCTTCTTTAGAGCATGCACCTTTTTTATATTGTGTATGAGTCTCGTGTACTGTTTTTATAGGAAGTAGAAAATACCAAGTATAATATATATATATATATATATATATATAATTTGAGAGTTTTTTGCTATACACTCATACTTCTTTATTAAAGAAAATATCATCATCAGTTAGTTTCGTATATATTGGAGGTGGTAATTTTTGGTTGTACTACAATTTAAACCATAGAACTAAAGAAACAGATGATGATGTTTTTTAAGTTAAAATAGAAGGAAGTAGAAAAAAAAAAAGTTAATAAAGAAAAGTATCTACAGACAATTTTTTGATGGTAGGGATATCCCTACGCAAAATGATATAAATGTAGAAAGTTATATATAAAATATATTTTGAAAAGAGAAGTAACTAAAGAGAATTAGGCTTACTTTTTGGTATAACAAATATCTTCTTTTTGTTTTTGTCTTATATTTTCTACGGCAGAAAAGTGAAAAACCATAGAAAAAGCTTTCTCTTCAAGTTTTTAAGAGAAATATTAAACGGCTTGTTGAATTTTTAACAAAAAAATTTATTTGATTTTGCATAACTTTAACAATATAATCGAGCTATATTCCATTTGACTTTAGTTAATGGTGAGTAAGATTAAATAAATATATATATATATATATAGTTGTAAGTATGTTTATTACAGTACAATTTTGTAACTTAGCAGATCACTTTTAACAAACTAAGAAAATCAGGTCTGCTCTTTCTATGTAGGATATATAAAAAGCTCAAGATTAATATTATAATTTCTTAGTCTTCTTCCAATTGAAAGCTCTTTAATAATAAATAATTAATAGGTTTTTAGGTTTTTTATTAAAATTTGTTTTATTTAACAAAAACTATTTATTTTTTGTTGTTGTTAGTATATTTGAAGTTAATATAACGCTACTGAGTAGGTACTTTTTTTAAATAATTAAAATAAAAATGTAAAATGAAATAAAATTCATTGGGTTAAAATATATTTTAAAAATTATATTTGCACAAAACAATGAATTCGATTAAATTCAAAAATATATTAACTGAGAAAAATTTGTTTTTACTTATTTAAAAATAAAAAATAATTCGTATACTTTTCTATTTATGATAACGTGGTATGAATCGATAACAACACCATCTACATTTTTCTTTTATTTTGAACTAAACAATAAAATACGTCAAAGTAAAATATTTATTAGCTCATCATGTCCTAAAGTTTATTTATCCATTTTATATAAGTGATAAAGTTGATTTGTTTTGATTGACTAGATTTTTGACAGCTCACAACTAGTGCCATTAAATTTGATTTTAGTGTTGTCAATTTGGTGTAAGGCCTAAATGTAAATACATTTAATTAATTAGATCGATTATTTCTATATAATAAAAAGTAGTAGCATAATAATTAATAAAAAATTTTGTACAGGAAATTTATAAGGATATAAATTTCAGCAACTTGAAATGTAGTCATGTCATACTTTTTGAAGATTTTAGACGAACGTACGGTTTGCTGGAAATTGTTTTTGTAGTGGGGTAATTAACTTCCTGAGTCGTAATTTTTGAACTTGATTTAAAACTGTTCAATCTGAAATTTTATCAATCTTGATGTATTTTGAATCTTCTTCATGTACTGAATGACAAAAAAAAAATGCTAATGTTTGAGTAAGCTCAAGTCTGTCTTTTTCATATTTGGCTATAATTTGAAGGAAGCTGAATAAAAATTGTCTCCCTATTGTTAAAATTTTCTCATGTAAAAGCTAAAATAACAGTTTGTTTATTTTATATTATATATAAGTGCCATGAAATTAATCAAAATAAAAGGATTCATAATTCACTTTGGAATTTTTTACCGATAATGTCAAAAATTATTTATTAAATTTATTAATTATCAAATAAATAAATATATGTAAAGGGATAAATATTTTTATTTAATAATAATAAAAGCTTAATGACAGCAATTGACTAATTTTGGTTGACTAACATAAAAATATAAATATTTCTAGTAAATTGATTTTCTAAGTCTACTGAGTTCAATGATTCAATCAATCAAAGCTACCTTTAAATTTTGTAACTCATGAATTCTAATTAGGTCTAAATAAATTTAAATAAGAATTTTTCAATTATGGCTTTTATCAGGTATCATTTTTTTCTTAAAAATTTTTGATTAGCAATCAGAACACTAAAATTCATCGTAAAGGTCAATCTTTAAACAATAACATTTGAGTAGTTATTCAATACAACACCACCAGATCGTATATTGCTCAGAAAATTATACCAAACAAGATGACTTGAGAAAATTCAGCTTATTTCCATATTCTACTTAGACTGGAAATTCAAATGATTGCTACAAAAATTTGTTAATAAAAATGATCGAAATGATAGAAAGGGAACTGTTTTTCTATACTTTTGGTAGAGAATTAGTTAAACTATTAGAACCTTGGAAAATTGCTTTAATTGGCAAAATAAATTATATTTGAAATACAATTTATAACTAAGAAGTAAAATAAAATAAATGGATTTAAAAAATTAGATATTACTAACAGCCAAAACACTGCAAAATAAAAGCTTAATTTTTTGTTTTAACAAGAAATCATAGATTCTTGAATGAAAGATTTTGGAATAATATCCAAATAATATTAATACTAATAACAAAATACAAATTCAAGTTAAATATAAAGGAGTACTTATATAGAAATCTACAGGAAACATGATAACATCAAACCTTTTGCCCTTAAATTTAACAATAGATTCAAATCATCTCAAAGTTACTTTTTAAATGTATCATCAATGTTATAGACGATGTTATAGGCGGTTTATACATAGTCCTAGCAATATGTAAGACCATTATTCCTTTTGGCCCCTTTTTACATCTTTTGTATATAAAAAGATATATACATATATATATATCTGATGTCACCATTAATTTTCTAGCTGTTGTCGATACTCATGTGAGGAAGTTAAGGAAAAGTAGGGTGGATTGTTGCAAACAGACTTCGTAGAGACAACATATTGAATTATATTATTTAATATATACATATATATATATGTTAGTAACAAAAAAATGAGAGAGAGAGAAAGAGAGAACTTTACTATACCAATAAAGGTATTTTCTAATACAAAAGGACATAATACTTATCCTTTATTAGAGTATAGGACCTGATATCAATATTATCTTCGAGAAAATTGTTTACTTTTCGGTCTGTAGTTATAGATACGATGGCTAAATAGTAATTAGTAGAAAAGCTTTAAAGTATCCTGAAGTGTAAATGAAAATATTGTTTGGGCATATTAAATATCTAAACAAATTTTATTTTAAGGATAAAAACTATTTCTTATTTTATAGTTAATGAAATATAACAATTTTAGGTAATTTAAATGTTTCTTGTAAATTCATTCCTTAAATTTTTATCAAAAGCAATCATAATTTATCATTTCCTTTTGAAAGTTGTAGATTATTATCCTCACATCTTATTATTTAAATTCAAAATAAGCATTTAATTTGATTTTAATTTATTTTCTGAAATCAATAGTAAGACTTCTCTTTCACTCCATTTCTTTTGAAAATCATACTAATTTAATAGATAGAACAAGAACTTTCTAAAGGGAATTAAAAGAGATTAACGAAAATTAAAGTAACTAGCATAATAGTTACAGGCAAAGCTTACGCATATTGTTATCAATACTTTTAATGTACCTACAAAAATTTAATAAAAATAGAATAGATTTTGATTAGACTTGACTTATTCTATAGACACCTAGAAACATAATTATGTAAAACTCAGCTCCACAAGAAATTATGGAGAAATTTTTTACTCAAAAACTTTCTTTAGGAATTTAAAGAACTATTGAAAAGTTTAATTCGTGATTTAATCACTGTCAGTCACCCTGAATAATTAGTTTTGAGCCTAATTATGCAAAAAATAAAATTTCATTTGGAAAATTCATCGAAATTTGAAAAAATTTTTTTTCAAGATTTTGTTTGATAAAATTAAAATTGATAATTTTAAAATTGGACAAATTTGCTTAAAACCGCTCACCATTTTAGTTTTGTAATTTCACAATATTTTGATAAAAAGGAGCTTGAGATTTTCAATTATAAAATAAAAATATCTTTTAAGCTTTTCTTTAAAGGGTCTAGACACTAGAGGATTATAAGAAAAACAATATATTAATTAAAATAAAGTTTTATATTCTGAAAGTTGATAAATATTGAAAAAATTTTAAAGCAAATAACAAAAAAAAAAAATTAAAAAAAATATATCCTTTAATCGTCAAAATTAATTTAAGTAAAATTTTATCTTAAATATAATATGTAGCTTAACAATATCAGTCTCAAGTCTTTCTTTAATTTATAAAATGTTATTTAAACAGGCTAAATTCACTATGGCAAAAAAAGAATCAAATAAAAAACCAAAAATAAAACGACCTAAAACAAATCATTCTTAACTTCAGTAAGAAAAAGTTTACAGGATTTTGTCTGGTCTCTGTGGGGTGCATTTTAATTAGGAGATGGGTTTCTCTTTTGAAATTTTACTCCTTCTGATTACATTCGGGACAATTTGTTGTTAGAGTGTTTTTTTCTGTTTTTTGTTTTTTGTTTTGCATTTTCCAACACTTGAAAATATTGAAGCATATAAAGAGTTGAAAAGTATCAACATTTTTATTTGCATTTCATAATTGTACTAAATTTTTGATTTTCTCATAGGTTTTTAGCTCTGGTTTTTGTTATCAGTCTATATTTTAAAAAACAAATAATTACTTTTAGGCTTTAACATAAAATCAAATAAAAATTGTAACAATTACATTCGATCAAATTAGAAAAAAGTCAGGTTTTTAACTTTTTTTGTGAACTATACGTGTTCGTTTATTTTTCTTTTTCAATATCTTTAAATATTGTAAATGTTAGAGTCTTATGTGGGGACCAAAGGATATGCCTGCTTTAGAAACTTTTGAAAAAAATCAATAAAACATTCCAAATGTTTTGATACTATTTCTTAAAGATGTAGATTTTACATGGATATGGATTGAATGATACCAAGACAAAAGTTTGACATGATTTTTAGGAATCAATAAAAGCAATTCTATGATTTAATCTAAACAATGATTCTTGCCACAATTGATCTACACATACATATATAATTACTTTGCAAATATTGACTGCAGAAAACGTTGTGATTCAAGTGATGGGATAAATTATGATGATAAAGTTAAAACATACATATATTGCATTGAAATTGTTTCCTAAAAACAAGAACTGATTTTTGTCAATATTATATTTCTATGGCTATCGCTGTATATTTACTATAAAAAAGTGATCTATTATACTTTCATTAGATATTTTAAATGAAAATAAATACTCAAAATATTTCAAAATATAAAACTAGCTAAATAACCCACACATAGGAAACATTTCAATTATTATAACAAATCTTAAGAATACTAAATATATATAAACTTTATTTAATAAGAAATATCCTGATTAGATAACTAAATCCTATTTAGCCTCATAAAAATTGACACCAAATTGAAAACATAATTTCTATTCAACCCTTGGTATACAGGGTATACAATAAGAATAAATGCGTTAACATTCCCTTACCTTTTTTTTTTTTGTAAATAAATAATTTTAGATATTTCATGACAATATAAAAATCTTATTTTACCCATAAGTCCTGTTCTGTTGTAGTTTTTGACCATAAAACACTAGAAAAAGCCCAGATACTCACTTGTATATAGTTTGATTTCTATAGTATAGTAGTTTTTGTTAGTGAATTTGTATTGTTGTTATCCTATTGGGGCCCACATGTTGATATATGAAATTGAATTAAACGTGTGTGTGATTTGTGCTAACAGCTCATTTGAGTTCTCTCATTGACAAGAGAAAAATATAATAATAATAACATTAGCTATATACGAATCAAGCCTGCTATTATTATAGTATATGAGAACAGAAAAAAGGGCAAACAATAAGAATGATGATAATGAACAAAAAAACAACAACAATCTCATAACTAACCTCAATTTATGGATATTTCTTTGCTATTTTGTCGTTATTTTGCTTATAAATTTCATTTTCATTGATTCAAAATCTCCTTCTCTACATCCCCTTTCAATAAGCTTAAGTATATATATATATATATATATATCTATATTGTCTCCATGTCCTGTATAAAAGATTCTTTTAAATTATTTTCTCTCAAACCTTTATAATATCTATAAGCTTTCGCATTCTTGATGGGAAGTGTAAAGGACCAAAAACTTTCCTTATAAAGTTAATATTTATACAGAGTCAAAGAGCTGACAGTGAAAGCATATTTTAGAATGTCTTTTATTATATATATATATATATATATACATTTAGGAAAAAGGGAGGTGAATTTGAAAGTACAAGAAAGAGGGTAACAAAAACTTTGTACTTCTGTGAAGATATAAAATCGATCCCTAGATTATTGGATGTCAGAAACTTACAATGTGGGCCAGAACAGATTTCAACATTTATAAAGTTCTAAGCCGTGAATAATTGAAGTTAGAATTTCTTGTGATTGTTTATATAGTAATTTAGTCTGACGGTTGAAATGTATAATGAGCTATGAGATATTTACTTTTATCTTTTAATTTATATCAAAACTAAAATGATATTATTGTTTATTTTATATAAAATATTTATTAAAAATCATGATGAAAAAGGGACAAATAAATCATGATTTCTATAAAAATAAATTAATTTTGTTGGTCTTTATGTTGAATAGATAGAAAATATTTCTTTGGTATATTTAATCAAAATGGAATCTTAATCATTAACTAAAAGTATTTAGGTTTAGTGTTAAATATATTAATCAATTACAAGCATTATCGTAAAATTATGTAACTTTGCAGAATTCTGGAATTTAAATAACTTGGCCCACTACGACAAAAGGCTATGAATTTATACAATCCGATTAGGTTCAAATTCATATATAATTAGCGTTTTTCTATCAATTTATTACAAAGCCGTCAAGTCAAAGTGTATTTCAGATGCAAATAAGAGTAATGAATTTTTGTTAGATTCGTACTTTTAGCCAAGAGCAATCGAAAATTACTGAATATAAAAAATAAGCTAATTATATGTTTTAAGGCAAAGAAATCTTAGAATAGAAGAAAGACACTTTATTTTATGATTTATTTTTTTTTTGAACCATTTATGTGATAAAATTTTGAAATAATGTGTCTTTGAATTAGAAGAAGGCTTAGCATACAAAAAATTAAATTAAAATTTAGGCGCCCATTTTTTAAAGTATCTGGGATTTTAGATATTTATTATGATTGATATTTTGCAATCCTATGATTTGGAACTTTTCAAGCAGCTCCATAGGTGTTTTTTCGTTATTTCGTCAAAATTGTATAGTTCTTTAAATTAAGCATTGTTTGATTCTAAATTATATATCATGATCATTTAAATCAGTGCTATTCAAACCGGGTGCCAAAGTGCCAAAGTGGCACCGAAGCCATATTCAAGTGGCACCAAAGCCAATACGTAGTTGATTTTTTTTTTCATTTTTTAGATTAATTCTATAATTTCGTTAAGTATTATTTATCACAATATTACACATAATATAAAACTGATGCGATGAACCGTATGATTGTCGAATTCCGGTGGGCAGTATTTATAAATGCTAAATACGTTTATAATAACAACCGTTTCAAGTTGCTGATGGATGAACTGGATTCTTAGGACAAAGACATCATGTATTTCATTAATATTCAATGGTTCAGTTGTGGCAAAGTATTGAATCGCTTCTATGATCTATTTGCGGATATTCAAAAATTTTTGAACGAGCAAAAATTGATTAAAGGATTTTTAAATAATCACAAGAACTGCCTGGCAGCACGAATGTTATTTCTTATGCGATTTGGTTGCACATCTCAACGATTTAAATTTGAAATTACAAAACGAGATAAATTCGTTTGGGATCTTGCAAAAACTGTAACTGAATTTAAGCTTAGATTGGTTTTATTCAAAAGTGAAATTGAGGCTGGCGAATTTGAGAATTTTCCTACTATATACAAACACTTTGGAGAAGAAATGTTCGATACAACTAATTTCGTTTAATTTATTTACATTCTAATTCAAGAATTCGACATGCGTTTTTCTGATTTCAAAGAGCAAAATGTTATATTCCGATTTCTCAAAAATCCATTTGATTTAAATCCAGATACAGTAACAGTTTTATCAGAAATGTTTGTTGTCAAAAAGCATCAGCTTGAATTTGGTCTGACCTTGATTGCACAGAGAACCATTTGAAAAATCTCAGTTGCATTGAAATGTGGAAAGAACTGATTACAGAATGTTCATTTTTAGTTTTTGAAAAATGCAATACATGTGCATATTTGGTTCCACATATTTGTGTGAATGTACGTTTTCAAGCCTTGTACGCCGCAAAAATAAATATCGTAATTCACTTTCACAAGAGAGCTTAGAATCCGAATTACGATGCGAATTATGTGAAACCAAACCAGATTTTGTGAAAATGGCTAAATCCAAAGAATGTCATCCGTCACATTGAATAAAATAAAGTTTAAAATAAAGTATGAATATAGAATCAACCTTTATTTTTTTTGATAAAATGTCTTATTTTAACTTTTAAAGAGAAATATGGAATTTGGCACCCGGTAAGTTTTCGGTGCCACTTATTTGGCACCTCAAAAAAAAAGATTGAATAGCACTGATTTTAATCATGCCTCAATATACTAGAGTAGCTTTGCAAGCCTTATCATATATCTAGCAGAAACTTTAAAAAGAAAAAAAGCAAAAAAAATTGTTTTTTACACATTTAATTTGCATGTTTATTCACATATTTTTAAAGTGTTTTCAACTATAATGTCTTTAACAGCTTTATTTATGCATATAAAATATTAATTTAAAACAAACTTAGATTCCTCATTATTTACCAACTACCTCAAGAAAAATATTCTAATTGCATTTACTTTAAAACAATGCTCCATACTATAATCCTAAAAGAAAAATAAATAAATATATACTTAAGCAAAATATAATGAGTTGAATAAACTAAATTTATAAATGAACAATTATAAAGTGTGATCCTGGCTATAAACCCTTAAATTAAATAATTCCAAATCATAATAAATATCATAAATATTGTAATAATTCAATAAATGTAAGCCTAGTTGGCTAACATCATTGACCCCAATCACTTTAAATATTATTCTGATGTTATCGTCTATGCCCTATCATCGATCGTAAAACTTAAGTTTTGGTTAAAAAGATGTGCTACCTTGTAACTATAAAATCTTCATTCTATGTTTTAAATTATTTTAAAACGGAGGAAGGCTGGAAGAAATATTTTTTAAAAGTTTTCTTTTTTTATTTCTTGGTATGGTTCTCGTTCTCGTGACTAATTTTTCTGTCATGATGTGTTATAGTCTGTCCTTTACTACAAAGATTTGAAGATTTTCTATAGTTATAGTTAAAGATCTGTCTTATATGGTCCAGCTTGGGAATATTTTGTAGTTGTTGTTGTTGTTTTTTAGTATCTATTTTTCTTTCAGTAACGGAGTCTACATACCAAGAGAAGGCTCGAGCCCTTTATATCATTTTATGAGCTATAATTTGGTTTAGTTATAGTTACATACGCTGTTCAAGTATAAAAACACCTCTAAAAGTTACATAGTCTTCTTTGTTATACCGAGGTATTTATAAGTCATTAGAATGATACATGAGATAGAAGAAATATAGATGGATAGATTTATAGTTTATATATACATATGTATAAAGAGGAGATTTACACTTATGTTAATTGAAACAATCTAAGGTGTTGGATACCGCTCTTATCGAACATTACTTGACATAATTTATAATAGTAGTCAACTATTGAAGTTAAATATTTTATACTTTTTACCTATATAAAAGATAAAATTGTTGTCTTGTTCTTTTTTAAGTTTTTAATTTAAGTTCCTCATTTACTCTTTTAATGTTTTTCTAATATTCTTTTTCTTATATTGACCTACTTTGCAAAAGAAAGCTTAATACTACATAAATAAACTTCATGAATAATATGAATCGTTTGTAACTTTGTAAAAAAATGAGTTTACTCGTTCTGTTGTGCGAAGTGGTAAGGCGCAGGAAACAAAGGGCTCTAATCGGATGGGGAGTCGTGCGTTAACTATTGTCGACAGTACCCGATCTATCTACCAATGCCGATACATTGAGTTTGAGACGGAACAAAAAATAATAATAGCAAAAATGCCCAACTACATAGTGTTAATGAAATTAAGAAAACAAATAAAAGCCTTTCAGATGTCGATTGGAGAAATGTCGAATGTACCAAGCAGTGAAACTCTCTTTAAATTTGATGCAACCCTTCGTACCATATCCAAGATGTAAAGGAACTTTTGTCTTTTAGACTGTGTCTAGATTAGCGTTTTGGACAGCGCTTTTATAGGACTTCTTATAGGAGCTTTGGCGCAAGTTAACACTCAGAAGTATATCGACTGCAATAATTACATTACAAATCTTCTAGAAAAACATAATTTGTACCTTTCAACTTGCTTTTATAATGCATTATTATTTACGGTAAGTCAATTTTAATGTAATAAAACTAGTTAGAAGTCATAGGTTATATATTTTCAATCAAAATGTCAATCTCAAACAAAATATTGAAATTTTGCACATTACTTCTTCATATATTTCATCAAATATCAATTGGAGTTTAATAATTATTAATTTTACAATAACAAAACAGTCAATTTTTTAAGCGAAAATCGGTATTTTGGCTTTCAAAGGCTTTTATTGTTTGTTTCAGATGATTATGTTGCGAGTTATGATCAACAACTGTTTTTCAAGGCTCCTCCAGACATTTACTATTACTCACTCAAATAATGATATTTTGCCATGAAAATTTAGAAAAATATTGTTCAAACGTTGTATTACTATATAGAAATTAATTAAATAAAAAAGAACTACTTGAATTAGCCAAACTAAAATTTTTGTAAATATGTCTTTTTTTCACCGACTCAATCCCCTCTTAATCACAAAAACAAGTGGGAAACAGCAAATAATATTCGAATACATGTAATTTAATAAAAACAAACTTTTTTACACTTTCAAGAAAATCTTTTCCTCACTTTGTTATTTTTCCACAGACTGCTTAAATACAGTTTATATATCCATATATATAGAAAAAATCAATGTTTTTAGAATGGTGTAGACAAATTTTCAATTAATCACATCGTAAAAATTATTAATACTTTTATTTTTATTAAAAACTTTGATTTTTGGTAAAATAATTATTAGAAATTTGGCTTTAAAACTTTTTTTTTAACTTTCTACAAAAGTTAACAATAACTTTTTAAATCCATTTTAAAATTTTTCCTTTTTTTTAAATTAATAAAAATTTATTTAACAAATGGATAAGATAACCTTGAAAATGCAATTTTTTTAGATTTGCAAATGGAAACAAGTACTATTGGATCTAAATGCATATAAAAGTATTTCTCTATTTTTACCCAGTATTTCCAGTTAAAAGGAAATAATAAAATAAAAAATAAAGAAAAATCAAAGGCCCATCAGTAAATCTCCTGCAACGTTGAGTCAGCTCGACACAAATGGACTTAAAATATTTTGTATGATAGCCCACAATAATTGGTTTCAGTTGCGAGTGGATCACCTCAAGGCTTAATCAAGTACATCTATATATATATATATATATATATATATATATATATATATATGCATTCTCAACTAGAAAATTCATATTTGTTTCTTTTATTGTTGTTATATCTTTTCTCTACTTCGTTTTAAACTCATCCAGTCCAGCCAACAGTGGGTTGAGTGACTTAATTATTGTGCACTTTATCAAGTTACCATTACATATACAAATAAAAATTATCAATATAGGCATGTATAAATATACATTAACATATATTAAGCTCTCGTGCCTTTTCTGTCTTCGATTAAATAATGCCTGCTAGCTTAAGAGCTCTTTACAAGAATAAAATATATTTGTTTATACTATGACGGCGTGAATCTATTTTAAATTTTAATTTATGCTTTTGCGGTCGCTTAACTTCTCAAGCATAAGTGACTTTGACACTATACTAGAAGATAATTTCAACAAATTTGATAACGTCTTGACATATAGAAAAAAACACAAAGGAACATTTTAATATATTGGAAATGTTGAGCAATTGTGTAATAAAATGAAACTAATTATATTAAGTACATATATTTATGAGTTTAACAATATTTTTTGCTATGAATTTATGACTTGGGTCTTCATCAATTGATTTTAAATAATTTAAAATTTGTTTCGGACGCAAATTTTTGCAAGTAGTTAGATCTTTTCTATAATTTTTTTTGAATTTAAAAAAAATTTAAAACGTATAAAAATAGAAATATGAACATTTTTATAAATCAAGCTAATTTTTAATAATATTATGACCATCTTAAGGGATATTATATGATTTATCAGCAATTTGACGTTTAATGAACGTCATTTACATTTCCACACTACCCAGAGATATAAATGCTCTGCAAATATTTTTACGGTCTTTCAAAAATACGGATTTTTTTGATTTAATGGAAAATTTATTTAACTAAAATAGGAAGTGTCAGAATTCTGGTAACTCTCAAACTTTATATCGTATGAAATATATTTTCTTGCTTTAATTAATAATTTTTAGGACTATTTTTATATATTGAGTTCAAATAATTTTAAATTAATTCTATTTATGCACATAATTTCATATCAGATAGTAATTCTAGCAAACAGGCTTCTAAATGACCATTCACACTGAAGCATTTTCTTTTTGTTTCTCAACCTTAAGTTTCTATGGGCAGGATGCTGTAAAATGTTCATTCATCCCTTTGTAATTATAATTAACCCACGGTAAAAACTAAATTGGATTCTGTTGGTTTTGTCAATTTACAACTTTTTTTTTTGCAAGACATTCTACTTACCCTCCTGAATCCGAATCCGCTGCAGTTTTTACAAAAATTTTAACTTTAATTTTCCTTAAAATCAAGGAAAGAAAGGAAAAAAGGCATAGACTAATTTATGAATTAAGCAAATTTGAAAATTATATAAGTTTGTAAATAAATGTCATAGATCCATCTAAAAAGAACGTTTTGCAGTTATTGGTAGTGCAACTTTGGAATATCTAAGGTTTGACCTTGAATTTATGCTATGCTTATGCCCTTTAATTTTCTATTTGCTCATTTATAATATTGTATATTTGGCAAATGAAAATAAAATTTTATAGTTTATTCTTTTAGAAAAATATAAAAAATTACTTGTTTTGTTTTTTAAATAGCGATAATTTTACTAATTAGGACATAAAATTCCTTCTCGTTATCACTATTTTGGTATATCTTTTTTTTAGTAAAATTTAATGAACTCTCTCTTTAATTTACAAACCCAAAAGTGAAAATTGTTTACTATTTATATTAAAAAATAAATTTAATATTTATTTTTTGTGTTATATGATTATTATTTAAAACCTGTAATATAAATATTATATGCATAAATATATATCCTATTAAATTCAATTTAATATTAAATTTTATACCCTTTAATTTATTTGATCTAACACTAGTTTAAATATAAAAAGTAATCAAGTGACAACAAAATTGAAATTGAAATCTAAACCAAATCAATATGTGCAAGAAGATCCCTAAGCGACCCTTTATTGGTAAGGGTGAGTAACCACCGTATCATAAATTTAATGGTAAACTTTATATAGAGTATGAGGGAAGAAGTCATCAACCCTAAGTTGTAAAATGCTCAAGTTTCTTGTTTATTTCCCCTTTTTCTTATGAGACACACTATCAACACTACCAACAATTCTAAGTACCTATAAATCCACTCCATTGACTCATACTAAGAATTTACCCCTAAGGTATGTTAAGCCTCTGAATTTCTCTTATATTTGTTGTTGTCATATATTCCCTTTTCCATATGAAAGATGTAGATATATATACATATATATATATATATTCCCTTTTTCCTTTGTTTTTAAATCATCAGCTTGTCAGCTGTGAATTAAAAAAAAAAACACACAAAAAGGCAAGTAATTAACACTAATGCGGGCTCTAATGGGAGATTAATCAATTATTACGGGATTTAAGCTTTTTCAATATAAAATTTTGCATTTTTTCTGCATCATTTTTTTCATAAAATTAACAATAATCAAATTTATATGTTTAATAAGAATATAAATTTAAAAGTTTGTAATGACATTTTTTATAAATTCAGCCCTTAATTAAATGTCAAGGTTTATGAAAACCGTAAAACGATAGTAAGGGAAGCACCTTCTGATAATACAATTGTACAAAATATTCAATTATAACATATGTATATATAAAATATTTTTAATGTTTTAAAAAGTCTAATCATAAATAAAACCTAAATCATAAAAAAGCTGTTTTGTTTATGATCAAAAATATTAATTATTTTTTTTATATATATTATCAGAGTAAATAGTCAATTTAAAAAAATATAATACATATAATCATTATTATCTGTAAATAAAAATATTACAAATTGAAAATAGATTTATATTTTAAAAAGAAGAGCGTGGAAGCTAATTACAATCTAGCTCCTCTCAAGTTTTTTATATATTAGCGAATAAAACAGCTATTTCTCTTTTATTTTTATATTCTTACTATTCGCTTGTTCAAAAACCTTCAATTGTTAATAAAACCCTCTTTTTATTTATCCAACCAAGTTCAAATAAGTTTTGTTGTGTTGGCAGTGCATGACAATTGATGTTAATACAGTTAGTTTAAATAAGGATTAAGAAGGAGCTAATGAAGTTCATCTGCTAGCTCTTTAGATGAATGTATCACTTGCTTTCCTGAGAGGTAACAGATCGTCATAATATCCTTACTATTCTTAGAACCGTCAAAAATTTATTAAAGGGGGTAGTAAGGTATTTTTTTATATTAATGTACAACATATTAAGATTACTGTGTAAAAATTTGAAGTCGATTCGGCCTCTTTCTACTTTACAAGTATTATACTTTTACTTTTAAACGTTTTTTCTTAACTTTTTCAAAGTCGGTGCCCACCATAGCTAGAAAACTACTGGACTGATGCTTGCCAAATTTTACATATCTTTCCTATACATAAATGATGAGGCAAATTTTTTTAAATAATAAAAATTTCGATTTTTTTAATAAAAAATCGGCATTTCGACTTCTCAGGGCTGTAAAAAGTTAAAAAATCGATTAGAAAAACTCGACGTTGCTACCTACAGAGATTTATTAACTAATAAAATCATTTGGGATTTTGTATTTCAGATAATCAGGTGTTTAGTTATGAGGGGTACTGCAACCAAACTTTTTTTAAAGTGTCTCCGTAGATTAGCTGCCAACGGCTCATATCTCCATAAAAGTTTTAAAAAAAAATTGTACAAAATATTGTTGACATTATACTTTATACTTTATAATGTAGCAATCAAAAAAATAAATAAATATTAACTGTGTCATTAAAAAACCCGAGGGCCTACAATCCTATTAATTGACATATAAGTAATTTTATTAGCAAATTTATTATTATTAATTTCATGTAAACAAATTACCCTGAAATAAATACTTTTATTGCTATTCCTAAACACTGGATAATTTGTAATTAAGTAACATATCGTTTTATCTGCATATGGAAGTCGATTAGTCTTCAAGCTTTTCAATAAAAAACAAAAACTTTTACTAAAGGAAAACAGACAAATGTATGCGAATATAATAAATCCGATCATTTGGGTATCAATTAAGCAGGTCCATTTTCATTATCAAATTCCAATCATGCACCAGCCCTCACTATACAATAATGTTCAACACCTTTTAATAATGTATTCGTATAGAAAGCAAAATACATCCAATTTACATATTATATTTTGATGTAGAAGTGTTTAATACAAAACATGTATGCATACATATAGCATATATTGCATCTGCAATAAGAGAAATACTGAGAAAATTTTCATTTTTTATATGTCGCCATCTATACACACAATGACATAAATGGCACAATAAAAGATAAGATTGGATCTTTTTTAATTCAATAAATGAAATCGCATTTTAGAAAGAGAAACAAATAAATAGACAATATAAAAAAGAGATATTTATATAAACATTTTACCATTCAAACATATGTATATTTATTTTATGTAGAATATTTTTCACTGTAGAAACCCTAATCAAGTTAATGCACTCATATCTAGAATGGTATGTATGGTGGTTCCTTGAACTATATCTTTTAAATATATATAACTGTACATTTTGTTGTATATAAAATAAATCTATATATGTATATTTAACATTAGATATATGACATACATATATTGTTTAATGATAGCTGAAACCATAAATTTTATAAACAGTTGTGGTTTAATGTTTATACATATAGCTTACATGTATGCATATATATATATATATATAAATATAGATTGAGTTGCATTGCAAATAATTTATATAACTCTCTGGTTGTCGGGTTGGGGAGCAATTTGCCCTTACTTAAGACATTTTCGACAAATTAGCATTCCTTTGTAATCTGATTACTTTCAGGTGAGTGAAATGATTTTAAGGTATCTGACAAGTAGCTTTAATAAAGTAATAAAATTTATATATGTATGAATATATTTTGCATATAATTACATATTTAAATGATAATTGTTTGTACATTATTAGAAAAAACTTTAAAATACTTAAAATTTAACGCAACTACACATTACATTGATTAGATTTACTAAAAATTATATTTTTAGGTAAAATACATTTCAAAATTGCTTACCTGGTATTTTTGCGCCTTGAGTTATGTATAAGCGATGTTAGTTCATAAAACTAAATACACAGAAATAAGCTTATTAAATTATAATTTTTACAATTTTCTTTTTTCCATATCCAAAATATAATGAATAATTATTTTGACTGTTTGTAATTTATAAATTTCATAAGATCTTTTTTTCTTATGTGAGATTTTATGTAACAAAAATTAATTTAGGGCCAAATTAAACTCAAATACAACTTTTTTGAAGATATTAAAAAAATTTATTCAAATCTTAACTAAAAATTATAGTATGAATATGATATAAAATTAATTTATTACATTTATATTGAAGTTTTTATTATTGTTAAAAATTTGTTATTAAATTTAAAAACAAAATTATTAACTGTTTTTACATTTTACTTAAAATAAATGTTGATTTAGTTAAAAAATGTTCAAACTTATGGCAAGTTAGAAAATAATTTCTGCAAACAAACTAAAAAAGCTTTCATTCAGGATTCATTTGTATAACAAGCATGGGTGGAGGTAATAAAGTTGAGTAAGTAAATCTAGTAATGAACAATAATATTTTTATTTTAACTGTTTTATATTCTTCTTTATTCTTTGGTGAAATTAAATAAGTTGACAATAATGGGTTTTCGAAATTATTTGACATTACAAAAATTATTTTTATTAATTTCTTTCAATAACTACTAAATTTTTGACAGTCATACATTCAAGCAGATAAACTACGATTTATATTGCCTTCATAGCTAGCTGTAAAGTAATTAAAAAATTATTTTTCTATTCTACATAGCTCTCACTAACAATACTATCGTCAATTATCCTTAGTTTTGAAATAAATATAATACAATTCCCATAAATCTGACTTTATGTTTAAGATATAATTTTAAATGAGGCAGCTGTTGATTTCCACCTGCAAAATTGAATACAATTAGACATTTATCCCTAACTTAAAAAGTAAAACCAAAATAAAAAATCACTGGATATTACTAATATCATAACCAAAATTAATAAAATTGGTCCTTTATTCTGCTCAAGTGATTTCTGATAGTGTTAAACAATATCCTTAAGGGGATCTAAATTCAAAAAATTCAACAACTTAAGCCTCCTTTTTCACGACCAGTTTCACATAACTATATACATATATATGTGTATTAATTGAATAAATTGTCTGAAACTATTTTGTTTAGTTTCTGTTTAGATATCCTTAGATATATATTTTCACTTAGAAGGCTAAATAGTTTTCATTGTTTAGTCAGATTATTCTCAATTCTTCTACTTCCTCTTGAAGAAATTTTCCCTATAATGTTTTAAAATTTAAATATGTGTCATTTTACAATTGGATCATTTAACCCATATTCCAAAAAAAATATATACACATAAATATAAATACATTAATATCTATAAAATAAAAAATTCTAAATGTTATCATTTTTCCATCATCGTCTTCATAGCATCATTACACTAGATGACTTCAGTTTTATCCTAAAAAACTTGTTTCTCCTACAATAAAAAAATTAAAAAAAACTTTTTTCGTCTTTGTTTTTTGCTTTTTTCCGTCATTTCGTTACGCTTCTCATCAACTTGTAGGGGTGATATTAGCCGCAATCAAATCAGCCTGGGGGAGAACAATATCCATATAGATCCAATAAAATAATATAAAAAAAAACTACTATAAGGATAATATATATATGTATAGAAAGTGAGACAACAAAAGAAATTGAAAAAAGAGAAAAACGGCAAAGACGATGGGATAATATAAATGGTAGAAATGGTAGAAGCTCACATAATTCATCGCCAAAAGTACGCAAGTCTATAGAATTCTCAATATCTTTATATTTTTTTGAATTAAAGATATAGAAGACGAATATATATATATATATATAGCGAAGTATCTGAGGCAGGGGTCCAGTTAAAGTAACAGAGAAAAATAAGGGGAAGAAATTCGTACCCAAAAATATATATTCAAAGATAAAACTGAACATATACATACTTGTATATATTTTACAAATAAGTTATCCTCGAAAACTATAAAATCCCCCTTAGTTAGAAATTAAGTATAAATTTAGTACATTCACCCAAAAGATGTGACTGTCCCTGCTGAGACACTTTAGTGAATAAATAATACATCCAGTCATTTCTCCAATTTTGGCGCTGAAATTTAGTTTAACTAAATCTTATGATAGTAAACATATTAGCTGAAAGATTACGGTGTAAATCTTTGATAATCTTCCACTTAGCCTGGCTACTTTGTAACATAT